>OX451738.1:377390275-378590275 GCA_948472305.1 Vicia faba
CCCTCCCTCCAAAAAGTGATTCCATGTTCTAAATTTTGGCATCAAAAGGTTGGTTCTAATCTTCCAAACACCTAGTGTGCAATTTGAAGTTTGTCTCCGAACTAAAAGTCTTGTTTGACTACCAAGATGTTCTTGAAGTGATCAAGAACAGGGTGAGTCCTCTTGTCGAAGGTGTAACGGATGCAAAACAAGCAACACATAAGGAAGAGTAGAAGAAAGATTATAAGGCGTCGTTTTTAATCCATCAATATGTGGATGGTGACAACTTTGAGAAAATTGGTGATTGCGAATCGTTAAAACAAGTGTGGGATATCTTGGAAAAGGCATATGCACGAGCTGACAAGGAGAAGGTGGTGAGGTTACAAACTCACAAACGTCAACTCGAATTAATTCAAATGGAGGAAAAAGAGACAATCAACGATTACGTGACGAGAACTATCGATTGGTGAACCAAATTAAGGCATGTGGAGAAACTGTTACTGAGTAGAATGTTGTATCGAAAATCCTGCATTCTTTAACGACAACATTTGACAATATTGTGGAGGAGATTGAGGAATCGAAGGATCTTGCGACGATGAACAAAAGATGGAGGAGAGAAATAACAACAAGGCAAAAGCAGATATCACTTTGTAAGCTTGGTTCAATGAGAAGAACAAGAAGTCGAAAGGAAAATGGCCTATGAAGAGTAAAGGAAATTTTCAAAATTTTGGTGGAAGCGAGTCTCAAAATTCGAAGAATTTGATTTGTCAAAAGGGTGAGAGAAGCTGCAACAAGAATGGTGGTCAAGACAACTTTAGAGGTGAAAAGGGAAGGCTTGATAAGAGCAAGGTCAATGCTTTAATTGTCAAATGTCTGGTCACTATGCAAGAGATTGCAACGTGAACAAGAAAATACCTCAAGGGGGTGAAGCCAAGGTGGCAAGACAAGAGTTTGATGAAAAGAACACACTCTTTGTCATGATCACAGAAGGTGAATGTAGCAGCACCAACAGTTTCGGGGATGTTGTAGAAACGTGATTTAACCAGTTACATAAAGACACCAACCAGTTACAGGAAGCATAAAACGCTGTGATGAGTGTGAAAAAGGGAATTCAAAGCAGTGAGGAATGATATTTGGACTCCGGTTGTTCTACTCATATAACGGGGAGAAGGTGGCGAGGTTACAAACTCACAAACGTCAACTCAGATTAATTTAAATGGAGGAAAATGAGACAATCAACGATTACATGACGAGAATTACTCGATTGGTGAACCAAATTAAGGCATGTGGAGAAACTGTTACTAGGCAGAATGTTGTATCAAAAAACTTGCGTTCTTTAACGACAAGATTTGACAACATTGTGGCGCCGATTGAGGAATCGAAGGATCTTACGGCGATGAACAAAAGATGGAGGATAGAAATAACGACAAGGCAAAGACGGATGTCGCTTTGCAAGCTTGATTCAATGAGAAGAACAAGAAGTCGAAAGGAAAATGGTCCATGAAGAGTAAAGAGAATTTTCAAAATTTTGGTGGAAGAGAGTATCAAAATTCGAAGAATCCGACTTGTCAAAAGGGTGAGAGCAGCTGCAACAAGAATGATGATCAATGCAACTTTAGAGGTGAAAAGGGAAGGCTTAACAAGAGCAAGATTCAATGCTTTAATTGCCAAAAGTTTGGTCATTATGCAAGAGATTGCAACGCGAACAAGAAAAAACCTCAAGGTGGTGAAGTTAAGGTGGCAAGACAAGAGTTTGATGAAGAGAACACACTCTTGGTCATGATCACAAAAGGTGAATGTGGTAGCAGCAACAATTCCGAGAACGCTATAGAAACGTGATTTAACCGGTTACATAAAAACACCAACCGATTTCAAGAAGCAGAAAACACTATGATGAGTGCGAAAGAGGGAGTTTAGAGCAACGAAGAATGATATTTGGACTCTGGTTGTTCTACTCATATAACGGGGAGGCAGAATTGGTTTGTCAAAATCAATTATGCCATAAAGAACAAAGTGAAATTTGTGGATGACGGGATCAGTGATATTTTGATCATAAAATGAAATTATAGATATTCTTTAATAAAATATGTGTTGTGCAATTAACATCAAAGTCTAACTTGTTCAAAGACTACTTATTTCAGGAGAAAAGATCATTTAAAACCATTTTTATATTTATACATTAAAGTAAACAAATTATTGATATTTATAAATTAATAATTTGAAAAAAAAATTAAAATTAAAACTATTTTTATATTTACTAAATCCTTAAATTTTAAATAAATATCTATATTTATATTAAGATATAAAAATATTATCAAATACTAATACTTCTAGTATTTATAAATAAAATACCATACTTACATTTAATTTGAACAAGCATTTGAACAAGCTATACCCATGTCAACACGTTTCATATACCTACCCTTTGATTTTTTCTTCTTCTTCTTCCTCTGGTTTCTAAGGGCACCGCCACCACCAGTTTTCTTCTCTTGTAATAAATGCAATGCAATTGCAGCCTCTCAATTCCTATCCCCAACTTCTTTCTTCCACATTACCACAAAAGTAACATAAAATTCAAAACTACGCCATTGGTGATGGTTTTTTTTCTTCTTCAATATTTAAATTTTAATTACTAATATTTTAATAGTTAATATGTCATTGATTTTAGAAGGGTGTGTTTAATTGTATTGAAAAGATCTAAAGTCTCACGTGACTTAAACATTGAATCTTTAAAAACTTTATGTAAAGTGATTCTCTTCTTCATCTTATAAGTTAGATATATGAGAGAGTGTATTAAAAAGATCATAAATTTTATATTAATTAAATATAAAAATTCTAAAATATTTATATAGAGTGTATCTCTCATCTTATAAATCAAAATTATAAAATCGTCGCTAATCAGCTTTTTTTAATATGAAATTAGGAATCTTCTTTATGCAATTTCACAAACTAATAATTCTTTCTTAAAAATATTTAACATTTTTGCAATTTCATGTCAAACTACATAAATGAATCGGTTATATCATCTAATTTTTATAGCCTTAATCATGAGGTCTTTTAATTTAATTTAAATTAATGTTTTATTTTCTTTCTTTATCTATTAAATATTACATTTTAATTTTTAAAAAATTATTATGTTAGTCAAGTCGGTCTTTTTTATTAAATTTTATGAAAAAAACTTTAAATTATATATATGTATGCTATTATGATAAAAGTCAAAATAGTGAGTCAACAAATTAAATAAGAAATAAAATTGAAATTTTATAAAATTAATTAAAGGGTCAAAGTAATTAAAGTGACTTTGTACCCTGTTATCTACGGGATCGAATTTTATAATATTTTAGATTTATCGTAACAAGACTTCTTATATCAATATAATATTGAATTTAATGGCATTAAACTAAAATCTTGATACATTACTTGATTCAAATCAAAGTTATTAAATCAAAATTGCATTAAAGGTATTCTAAAATGGCATAAGGTGTACATAAACACAATTATAAAAGGTGTGCATAAACACAACTACAAAAAGTGTACACAAAAGATAAATATGATTATGGTTGGTTGGTTCAAAATAATTTTTAATCACAAATGAATCAAATTTCTAGAGCAATTGATATATATGAAGCTTTGAGTGGATATAAAGGAGTTGACATACACAGGGAAAAGTGGACCCGGTGCTATGATTTTATTTTAGCATATAGTCTTTAACGATTTTATTATATTATATGAACTACATGGACTAGTTAGACACCCACTTTGCTTTAACGTCTTTAGGGACTATGCCCAGTCAAAGGTCGGTTTCCCTTTCTTGTTTTAGATGAAAATATGGTTTGAGGCTGACGTATCCAAAGTTCCACCTTTTGTGCTCTAGAGGGCTAGCTATCAAAAGGGAGTGTGACAACATCGACTTAATTGGCATTGTTAATCATACATCATATTCTTCACTAGGAAAATATAATTATATAATTCATCAAAGGTCATTGCATAACTCATATCAAAGTATTACATTATATATTAATTTTCAATTTGCATTCGTACAACCTAGGGAATATTTAGCTAACATATTGCTTGAGTTTAGTAGCATTCCACGTCTTTGGGATTGATTCTCCATGCAGGGTCTCTAGAGTCTAGGATTTGTTTCTTGTGCTAGCCCTAATCATGTATGATCCTTCCCAATTGGTTGCAAGTTTTTCGTCCACGACATTCTTCATCAGACATCAACCTGTCTTAACACCAAATCACTAGGATATAACTCTTGACGTCAGACTCTTTGTTGTACATGATCACGATTGTCTATTTCATGACAACACTCATGAGGATGACCGAAATTCTCTTTTTTTCTAAAAAATCTACCTTTTTCCCTGATTACTTGTGTGTTGTCTTCCTCTGGTACGGGGTGTGTCATTCTCCAAATTTGTTCTCTTATCTTGACAAGAATAAAGACTTTATTCTCTTAACTAAGTCGAATGGGTGTCTCACCATTTTTTAATGAGAAGTAGTTCTATAGGCACAAAGAATATATGAGAGTTCCTCTGCCCAATTTACCTTAGCCGCTCCAGGTCTTCTCTTAAATCCCTTAGCAAAATCCAATTTTTCGCGTTGCTTGTCTGTTGTATAGGGATGTTCAACCTATGTAAGGTGTTTCTTGACTTTCAGATCCTTCAGCAGCTTCTTCAAATTCTTATTCGTAAATTTGTTCCATTACATGTCACGAAAACCTAAGGGATCCCATACTTGGCCAAATGTTTCCTTTAAAAAATTTCATATGTTGGCTATAATGATCTTTGCTAATGACTCTGGTTCAACCCACTTCATAAAATGGCAATGTCATAATGTTGATGTCAATACATGAAGTTCGGATGTGGAGCATTATGAACATTTTGTGGAACATTGTTTTCTAGGTAATAGACCTTTAATCAAGACATCAGATTTTGATGATGACAACTAAAGACAACTGATTACAACTAAGGAGAACTAATGATGAGTTAAGCACATCACTTAAACAGTTAAAGATGCAAACTTAGATATTATGGTTTGATGAACTTGACCATCTAAAGAAAGGAAAACAAAGTAAAACAAACCTATTTGTTATGGTTTGACAAACTATCTTAATAAGGCAAGCAAAGTGGAAAGTATCCAAAGCCTCAAGTGATCTCAAGCAGTGTCAACAGAAAGATAACATCTAACAAAGGACTTGTAGGAAATGAGTTATTCTCATGATTTAGTAAGTGAGTGAACTTATATAAACAAAAGGCTTTTCTATAAAAGTATAAGGCTATAAGCACACATACACTAAACCTTTTCAAATGTTTTTATCAAAGAGAAAATGTCTTTAAAAATGTTTTGGAGTTGTGCCAGATGACTTAAAAGCCGTAGAAATAGCTAGAAGGAAAAATTTAACTTATCTAATCGATTGGGGCTTTTGCCTAATCGATTAGATTAGTTCAAACTTACACCCCACACCATTTAGGCAGCACCTTAATGATGTGGATTGGCTATATATATTTTATTTCCTTTTAAAGTACTTACAACAATTATTTTTTAAAATATAATCGATTAGAATAAATGCTAATCGATTAGGTAGTGGGAAAGTTCATTGATTGTAAATTTAGTTTTTAGCACACCTCTTACCTATAAATAGAGGCTCCTTTTCTCATTTCAAACTATCCAAAATCATGTTTTGATACTACCTTCTCTCACTCTCTCTCTAAATTTTATTTTAACTTTCTCTCGCTAGATATTATAGCCAAATGATTTTGTTAGGAAAGTCTCTTTATGAGTGAGGTTACTTGTGTAATTCTAGAAAGGGTAGAATTGTAAATTTTAACAAGGATATCGTTTAAATATACCTTGGTTGACTACTTTCTAATTAGGGATTATTTGTGGTTAGAAGCTAAACCTGATAAAAGTTTAGGTTGGAGATTGTGTGACCAATCCTAGGTTGAAGATTAGTCGTTATTAAAATCTTCCTTGGTTCTTGGTTAGCGTGGTTAAAACAAAGATAGGTTGACGATTAACCTTATACTAAAATCTTCACAGGTTAAGAGATAACCCAGTTAAAATCTTAGAGGTTGTATGATTTTCTTGTTAACTTAGAGGAATTAGGTTAAGATATTTTGGAATTTTTAAACTATCCGCTCCAAGGTTCGTGTTCGTGGAAAGTAGACCAACTTCTTTAGTCCACCGTTGGGAAGGAACATTGACCACTTCACTTTCAACATTATATTGAAGAAAAGAAGCAAATGCCCATATCTATCGTCCTATAATATTTGGTTAAAAGACAACCATCATTTCCCTGTATAAGGGAATTTGCGAGCCTTTCCTACTAAAAGCTCTCAAGTATTATTAAAAACTCTCAAGACCAAGTCTTGGGGAGAGGAGTAAGTCATTTTGATTTTATTGAACCTCTATAATTGTCTGTGTTATTCTTATTCCTTTAACTATTTAGTTTCCGCTATTTATTTTTCGCTGCTTAAACTTTTAAAATGTTGTTAAACTCTGATTTAACTTGCCAAAAATTTTCAAAACTATGTTTTTCCAAAAAACACAATTCACCCCTTCCTTTGTGTGAAGTCTCAAGTCCAACACATTTATGTACTTCTAGCATCGTTCGCACTTTTGTACATATTCATTGGTGTCTTGGATCATACATAACCATAATATATGGCTCTGAGGACCTTTTTAGCATGAAATCAGGTTCTGAGGTGTTGTCCGGAAATCCATTCATGAACCTTTTTAGCCTAACTTTATGGATTTTTTCTTCTTTTTCACACTTCAAGCGTGTTTGAAGCCTAACTTTTTGTAATTTCTTCTTCTTTTTATCGCTTCAAGCGCACTTGAAGCCTAACTTTCAGTTTTGCTGACCAAGTTCTTTGCATTGATCACATACCTAAAAAATGAGTTGGACTAATATGAAACTTGCCTTAGTTAAATGTTATCCTAACATAACCAGTACTTACATCAAAGATGTGGGTTTTCACACTCTTAACTCATGCAATAAGTTAACAAGGACAATGATTTCCAAGTGTCACATACCATATTTTTCCACTTATCAACTCTTCCCAACTTAGAACTTGGTTTGTCCTCATAGAAAAGTCTTAAAATGCTAATTAAATGCAAGAGTATATTCACAAAGTTTTTCATGATCAACCAAAATGAGAAATAAAACATTCAAAGTGCATGGTTCAGTTATAGAATGCACATGTAAGTTGTTATGTTGATTACCTTAATAGAATCAAACCATGCCCATGAACCAAGTTTTCAAAATAAAATTCATGTCAAGCATTCCAAGACAATACACATGTCCAATCTTGAATCACACCTAACACACATTTTTGCAAGTGAATAAAGAAATGAACACAATGTGGGATTTGATCACATCTACAATTTTGCTAACATCTTGATCAAATTATACATTTATCTAGATATACCATTATGAAAGCACAAAAGCATAGATCATTAAGATCTTTCAAGAGTTGTAATGGGGCTTGGGTCCAAGGAAATGTCATATCTAAAGTCAATGATTCAATGTAGCCAAGGTTAGAAGAACATTCAAAGTTTTGTAGCTTCCAATTGATACTTTTCTAAGCATCATTCCTCTTTTTCTTACACTCCTTGATGAAACATGTTTGATCATAATAATTTTTGTTGACACTTTCTTAATTTTATTTCAAGTTTCTTTTATATTTTCTTTTCTTTTTCACTCATCACATGTTTAACTCTTTTCTTTACTTTCCTTTCCATAATGCTTGCTTTTGACGTAACCCTATTTTTCATTTCCCAAACTTAAACAAAGTTTAAAATTTCACTTGAATGCTCCTGTATCCTTAGGAAAGGGACAAAATTCAATGACGGTTCCGGGTCTGATTGTTCTCGAGAAAATTCAAAATCCATTGATGAATCAATTATGAATTAAATGTTTCAATTAATCAAGAAGGTTCACTAAGTGTCAGACTTACTTAGTGAATTTATACAGTTCATAATTGATGAGAATATGTCCATTAGGCCCGAAAAACGTTATCGAATACTCGCTCACTCACAAGATGGGTTACTTTAGGAAAGTAGTTGTGCCCGAGTTCAAAATTTTGTCTTGATCATTTCTATGCTTTCATACCATTCATAAGTAGTTGCAAGATTAAACATAAGTCGACTTAGTTAAGACAAAAATTATGGTCTCACGTGTATATAGTGAATAATGGAAATATACCTCACATTTAAAGTTGGTTCTAAGTGATTTAAGCATGAGACATATTATTGCAAAAGAATGTGTTCTAGACTGGCCCAATGACTAGATTTGGCCATATCCACTTATACCTTTTGCATGGCCTAACAATGTTGATCCATTAACTCTAGACCTCCTGTCGAGCATCTCTGGTCGACCATGCCCCTTGAGGAGCAAGGCCAGCGATACCCAAGGCATACTTCTGCCTACACAAGCAGCTACCTCCCAGCCTACTCGATGAACGTAGAGCAGACAACCAGGAAACACTTATAAACACTTCTACCCGTAATCTCTTTCGTGCTTGATGGAATGAATAGTTACGGGCACGACTGCCCATTTTGACCAAGTCATGGCAGTTACCTATTTTTGAGGAACCTAATATCTAGGCCCAAAAATAGGAACCAATGGCTATGTGTTGGTGGCATTATATAAACCTTCACACTTGTGAGGGTCATGTATCCAATATTTATTTGAAAAACCCTAATCTCTTTCTTGTATCTCTTTGTACTCCTACTGACTTTAGCATCAGAGTGCCTTGCAGGTACATCCCCTCCTCTCCTCATATTTCTATCCAAACAGACGTCATCATCCTTCGACCCACTTTCAGGTTCTGATCAACCAGTAAGATCAGTTGCGCCGTTTGTTGGAATCTATCTCCCCTGTCTTCCTTTTCCTCAAAACCGAAGACCAAAGATACTTTCACTACTTTTATCATAGCCGACCATGATGACCACCACCTTTCTGGAAAAACTGTACTCTCTCCCGCCCACAAGACAAACGGGGGCCAAGAGCATCCTCTTCTAGAAGATATCCCCGACGTCAGGGATGGTTGAACAACGTACCTAGATTCGGTCGATGTTGAACGCGATAACCTCCAGTTATTGGAAGACCAGAGGCCCAAGAACCCGAATGAGGGACTACCAGAAATCCTCCAGTCAGTTCCTATTTCACCAAATGTCGACCCGACCATGGTAGCATTTCTCGTTGCCCTCAATCAAACCAGCGCCCTAATCCTGTAGCAAAGCAAGAGAATTTTGGCTTGGGAGAAGAAGCAATCAAAGTATCCTCCTCAGAGACACTGACGTTACGACTCTCGTAGTCCATCTCCACCGAAGTGCATTGTCTTCTTGTTCGAGAGAGGAAAGAGGTGTACTTTCTCTAGAAATGAGGTTGCACACCTCCCTGGAGAGATCGACGCTCCCCGATCTCTAAGAAAACAAAGAACGACCAACGCCTTGATCGTGACCGTTCTCCATCACCCAGGCCAAGACACCATTCAAAGAGCACTTATCCCCAATAGGACGACAACTCCCGATGAGAAAAGAACAACTACTCACCATCAGTGTCTCCTGACCACAGTGATGACGACAAGCCGCACGAACTACTATCCAAACAGATCATGGAGACCTTGCTTCCTGTCGGTCTTGAGAAACCCCCACACTTGGGGACGTAGGATGGCACGACAGATTCAGACAAGCACATTGAAAACATCGACATGTTGCTGTAACTGTAGAAATGTTGAGACTAAGCCATTGGATTGAATTGACTCACACAAATCAATATAAAAATTGCCACCGCGCTTTATTGTTTCCAAAGGAATGAGAAAAGAGCGAATAACCCAAAAGAGGGGGAGAAAATCTAAGTTCGGGGGTTGGTTATGCAAAGAGAAGGTATTAGCACCCTAAACATCTACAGTACTCCGTAAGAACCTCTTTGTAAATCTGTGTATTTTGGCTATAAATGTTGTATACAAAAATATATGGTGGAGATGAGAAAAGAAGTATTTTTTTTATAATTTTTGCACCCGGCGCGGTTGCGAATCTTTAGTGCCTACGTACCATCTTCCATGAAATAGGGGATCAGTGTACTCATAGTTCATCTTTTAAAAATTTTAAAACACAAGCGTGTTGGTTAAATTTTACGAGACGAGATATCAACGTCATTATCCGAGTGGAAAACATACTTACTACCCACAATTATGAGAAAGGAGAATTTGCATCATCTCAAAGTGGAGGATATAGCTTGAATTTTAAAATCAACAAAGCCTCACTCAACACCCAAGTGGAAAATATCTCACTTCACTTTATATCATAGAAGTGTAGTAGCTCGTATCACTACAAGGATTCACAAGAGTCTAATCTTTTGAGAAAATTTTTAAGGTAAAAAGCCAAAATATCCAAAATGGTTTGGATGAGATTGATTGACTTTTAATCTTCTTACAAAAATGTCAAAGTATTGTTAAATTATTTAAAATTTGATTAAGAAAATATTTTAAAAAATGCATGGACCTAAGTCCAAGTTAATTACGAAAGCGGTTAAAATTTAAAATCAAGAAGAGTTTTTCAAAATGAGGGAGAATATTTTTGAAATTAAAGAAGATGAGAGAAGATGAAGGGACTATCCTAAAGGATAAGGTAAAAGTTAGGGAAAAGAACCATCTAACAAATGAGAAGCCAACACTTGACACAATGAGTCAATGTAGAATTCCCATCCTTTGGATTTGAAACCAAACAAGCAAAGATAATAAACCTTTTAAGAAAACCAAGCTTCAATTGCATTAAGTCTTCACAAAAATTGGGCAGAGTAACGGCCATATACAAATGAATTCCCGATCACAGACAAAGCATGTAATCACAATAACCTGCACACAAAACAAACAAACAATCCAATGTCTTGGGGTAAACCCCAAGAACTCCAGACAAAATAACAGTTGAGGTAACAAGGTCTCAAAGTAAGTCACAAATTCAAATCCTAAGTCCAAGAAGCCCATAATCTCCATAATGCCAAGGATAGTAACCAAGTAGTCCAAGTAACATTAAATTTTTTTATGGTTCAAGTTTGATTATTAGGTATCTTCAAAAAGAAAATGAAAGCTCAAATGAGCAAAATAAAAATGACATAAAAGTAAATGCTCAAATGAGCAAAGATGAAAATAACATGAAATGTAATGCCAAAATAAATGTGCTTAAAGTAAAAGCGTAAAATAAAAGCATAAAATAAATTTAATTGTTAATGAGTTAGAAATTAGAGGTTAGTTGAATGACCATCTTGAAACTTGCATTTGAAAACTCATTAGAAGATTGATAGAATCAAAGCCTCTCAACAACAAGTTTCATTTGTTTTTTGTCAAGTATATCATTCATTTCAAAATCTCAAGGCAACAAAATGATCAATGATGTTTAAGTGATCCAATTTGACCAAAGTTGATGAAAATTCATTAGAGGATAGGTAGAACCAAAGCCTCCTAACAATGAATCTCAAGGTTATTGGATCAAAGGGTTCAAATTAACATACTTGAGCTTACAAACATGGGTTTGGACCACGAATGATCATTTTATGAAATCGAGACAAAATTTAACGCTATGTTAAGCAATCGTAAGTGGACTTATATAGAAGTCACATCTATTTTGAGGCCGGTCAATAGTAATCTATGTACCATATGTTTTGAGAAATGATATGTAAATTATTCTCTAATAACATTTAGTACAATAAGAAGGGGACAAGATGAAGAGGGATGGGGTAAGAATTAAACTACATTTGAACCAAAAAATTTAATCAAACTATTATTAAAATCATTCATCCATTTTTTGTGGAGTCAAACTTAACACTATAGATCCAATGATGTTAATAAAGCTCATGATCAAAATCTCATAGTCCAAGATCAGCAAGAATATATACAAGATAAAATATATTTTAAAAAAGTAAAGAAGAATATTTCCCCTTAATCCATTCATGTATTTTTTTTTATTTCTTTTTATTTTGATTTTATTCAATTAAAATAAAATAAATCAAATAAAATACCAAACAAATGATACAAGGCGTGTGGATCTATTTTTGAATAAAATCATAAGTCCAAAATTACATAATTATGTTGGAGAAACTGTGTGGGATCATGAATATTTTATTTTGCCTAAAATAGAAGTTTTTTGTGCAAAATTCAAATCAAATCTCTTCACCATGAAATACAAAGATTCATCTCACAAATGTTGACCTAAACATTCTCGTATAAATACACAACAACTTCAGATGACAAAAGACACGCATACTTCCACTCAAGAAAATCCCTAAAATTCCAATTTTTTCAAGAAGGTAGGGCATGGTTAAACCCTTCTCTTCCATGATTTTAAGTCCATTCCAAGCATCAATCAAGCTTCCTGAAGACTCCAGGAACTCATTCCAATCATCCCTGAAGCTCGTAGTATCTCTAATCATCACAACCAAGTATCACTGGTTTGTTGAACTTTCTTGAACTCAAACTTATAATTCATGCATTGTTGATTGATTCTATGCATATATACTTGTTTATAATAATGTTTGGACCTGTTCAGAATAATCGTTTGCAAGATTTCATGCAGGAATAACCATTCACCATTGTTAGGGTTCGGAGCTCTCAAAGCTTCAAAACCATAATTGCAGGTACTTTCAGACAAAAATAATAGCGACATTGGATTCGTAGTATGCCAAATACTCGGTCTAGGTTATTGGTTTTCATTTTTTGATTTATTTTGGCAGGTTTTCAAAATCTCCTCACCGTAGAAGATGAGGCTGACCATTGTGGAAGGTGGTTTGACTTCTCCAAACGGTGGTCAGAAGTTGTATGGCCAATCCCCCTTCATTCATTGGTTTATTTAAATTCTCAGGCGCCACACCAAGCACGTGTGTTTGCTTTATTTAATTTATGATTTAATTTCATTATTTATTTATTTATGGTAGTGATATGAACGTGAAACAAACATTGGTGTAGTGGTAAGGAAGACTCATGGTATGCGAATGGACGTGGGTTCAAGTCCAGGTTTTGGTAATTTTATTTTTTATTTTCCAAAATGAAGTTAGAGAAATAAATATGTTGAGCGCTAGAGATTCAACAACAGAAATGCAGCGCTAACTCGGTGGAAAGAATGCTCACTAGTGACTTTAAGGGAGTGGGTTCAAGTCCCACCCCAAACATTTTGGTTTTTCATATTTTTACCTTGGTTTTTCACTCCATTTAACTTATTATTTTTAACTGATTAACATTAAATCATTAAACATTAACCCTTAACCAAATTAGACCTAGGTTTTTTTAATTAACTAGAATTAGGGTTTGGATTTTAATTAATTAGACCTTAGGTTTTAATTAAAATTAATTAATTTTAGGGTTTTAGCCAAATAATTCTTCTTAATTAATTAGACATTAGGGTTTCTAATTAGGGTTTTAGTTTTTTTAATTAACTTAATTAAATAGCTATTAGGCTTTAATTATCATCCCTAACCCTAGATTTTTTCTTATTTCTTGTTGTTATTTAAATTCTGAGACAATTGTATAGGTTGCAACTATTGATGTAATAGCTTAGATTTATCTTTTCGCATTTTTTCCTATTAAGTAATTGCTCACAAGATGTAATAGCTTAGGTTTAATTTTCCACACTTTACATTCCGTACATTATATTTTTAACTGTTAGTAATTAGAGTTTGCAGGAAAGACTAACAATTGGACATAGAAAACCTGATTCTCAAGACTAAATAACTGAATTAACACACAACCACACTTGCACCTTTAGGGGAACCTCTCTTGTTGCCTTATGAATATTGGTCATGTCCCTCGAAAGTAAAAATTCTTTAGAAAAAGAGCCTCGATACAATCATCATAGTCCCTAAGATACAAAAGATCATAGTCCCTCGAATTGCCTATTAAAAGATGATCTAGTCCCTCGACGACCCTACGAGCAAAATTATGATAGTCCATTTGATACAAATGCTAAAGTATCCTTACATGTTTCCTTCTATGACCATACGATGACCCTACGCTTGTCCCTTCACATCCAATAGATAAGATTACCTACCAACTAATGGTATGGATAATGTTATCTCCAAAAGAAAAGGATAGGAAAGACAAAAACCTGGTGGGTAGGACTCTTGAATTGTTGGTCACAAACAAAACATTTTCTCAAATAACACTTTCAAAACAATAAATACTTTACGAAACACTTTGTATACACTCTTGAGGACTGATACAAGAATTATTACAAAGTCTGCCTTACATTGACATTTCAAAATATTTTCAAACAACTCACACACAAAAATCAAGTGAGCTAAGAAATTAAGAGCACGTAGATAACTACGGATGTAAAGGGTGTTAACACCTTTCCTTTACATAATTTACCCCCCGAACTCAAAATCTTTCAAAGGTCTTTCCTGTTCTTTTCACCTTTCCTAAATATTGGATAAAAGAAAAGTAGATGGCGACTCTTTCTAACCACACATTTGCAATGACACTAAAAAAGTCAGTTCTCCCACCGTATTACAGCTAGTATTCCTTGTCAGAGTCCCCTTCGGTTGGTCTCTTTCATGTATATGCCTTCCCTCGACCTGGTGTATATTTCCAACATTTTTTTTGCCCATTTCCTTTATGTGTCTTCTGTCGACCTGACATATATTTCCAATGTTCGGTTGGTCTCTTTCCTATATATGTCTTCCCTCGGCCTGGTGTATATTTCCAACATTTATTTATTCTATTTCCTTTATGTGTCTTCCCTTATCCTGACATATATATTTCCAATGATTCATTGACACCTTTGTTAAGAGTCTACCTCTGGCTAGTACGCTTTTCAGGGTAAGTTTTCCTTCGATCGACGTTCATTTCTAAAAATCCACCATCGGGTGATGATCTTTCTAAAAAACAAAACAAAAAATAGAAAATATAGAAAACCAAAAGTATTTTACTTTCTTTTGTTTCCCATAGTGCAAATTTTACGGTTCTATTGCTATTCAATCCTCTTCTACCTTGAATGTTTGAAAGGATAACGCCAATCTCACCCTTAGGTTCAAGAAGATTGAATAGGGGTAGTTGTTGCACCCAAAAATTTCCCCTCTTCTTTTTAGCATAATTGGCTTATGTTTTTTTATACATAAACATTCATGCATTTGAGATGGGATCAAGGTGTTCTTGTCTTAATGGTTTCTTGAATTGTCAATCAATGCAAGGAGGATCCAATATCCTCATTATTTTTCTCACTAAAGCTACAAAGGCTTGTTATGCCTCAAGACATCTCAATATGTCTATTATTTCATCAGATGATTGAATTTACCAAAGTTTTGAAGTAAATCACATTTCTCCTATCACTCTTCTTGAATTAGGATTTTGACCAACTAAAGTGTGTAACTCATTCATTGGCCAAATTCTTGAAGCACTATCATATTACAAGACATTAGTGTTTAAAAGGTTCTCCATCATAACCAGAAGCATTAGAGTTTTGAGCTCGGGACATCATCTATTAGTATTTTCAGTCAAAATTAGGGTTTGTGATAAAATCAGTTTATTTCTTATTCCTTGAGAAAAACTTGATTATATGGTATTCCACATTTCCCTAAGTATCTATGGGTGGAAATTTGGTTATAAATTTTATTCAGAAGAGTTTTAATTGTTCAGATGATTGTGAATTAACTGAATTAGGGAAAAGTCAATTGTGCAAGCTAAAAGTCAACTCTTGATTTTTTGAGGTTAATTTTGGTTTCTGCAAGTCAAATATGGTCAAAGTGGAATCAATTAAATCATGAAAATCATAATGTTGACCAAAGTTTGACTTTTTGACACTTAAGAAGTTTTTCCATGAGATTTTTATGTTCATTTACCACTTTTTAAAAGGTCATAACTTCTTCATTTTTAATCATTAATTCACAAACTGGTTATAAATGGATAGAGGAGGCCAAGATCTACAACTTTTTCCTTGTGATCTCATGTATAAAAAGTGAGAGGAAAAGAAGTTATTCAAGTTGGAAGTTCATGATTCTATACTTGGAGGTTTTACACTTAGTGAAATTTACAAGTTTCTTTGGTTCAACCACTTTTTCCAATTTTCGTGGCCACTTTTGAGGATCTTAATGGCTTCAAATAGAAAAATCACCAGCATGAAAGTTATAGGAAATGTTCTCCTCCTTCCAAAAAATCCATGTTCATATCATTTGGATCAAAATTGAGCAAGTTATGATGTTTAGCATTATAGTCACTTTTGGTCATTTTTCTTGGCAAGCAAGTTGCCATTTCAGCCAATTCAAGATTTTAGGAAATTGTGTGGTTTCTAATCAAGCCCATTACTCATTTGGGACGTGTACCATCTCAAAAAACTTTCCAAATACACCCATGCAAGCCCATTCCTTGTATCTCACTCATTCCACTACCTCTTTGTACCATCTTTTGGTGAATGAATTCTGACCCCACAAAGCATATAAGATGCAAGGATTGTGCAACAACTTATACACAAAACACAAGCTTGCTCCTCACTCCATATTTTGGCCTAAACTTCCAATCATGTCCTCCAACAAATCTAAATTTCAAATGACCATCCTAACCTCTTATCCTTGCTCCATAAATCACCCTTAACCCCTCATTTCATAGGGACACGCCTCTCATTCTCTAAAATCTAGATCTAAACATTTTTTCATTTTTCTTAAGTTTTCTCTAAATCTCTCAATCCTTTCGTGCAAGCTCTCAACCTTTGTTCATTTATTCATCTCTGAAGCTCAAGGATCGATTTCATTGGGTTTCTTTAATGCTGGAAGTGAAAGAAGCAGTAGACTCATCTTCCACTTGGTAAGATTCTTCCTCTCTAATCTCTCTCATTATAGGTTTTAAATGCTTAAGTATATCATCATGCATCTGTAGTTGGCTCATACAAAAGGTATGAAGTACATTTATGTGAATCTGAATGTGTTTGCCATATTTGAATTTTGTGAAAAACATGTTTGTACTCGTTGTTAAAGCGATAAAGCGACAAGTAAAAGTAAGTATTTATTTAGAGTGATATAGGTTATATCATATCGTCTCCACATGGATTAGTGAGAGAGAAAAACTACCATTCAATAGTTTCAATCCTGCTAAGTTAGGATTTAGGTTTGCGGAAGCATAATGCGGGAAAATTAAATAAAGCAAGTAAACAATCATTCATAGTTCAAGATAATTCCTTCTAGAATTGCATTTCACTCTACCCGTCAAATACTTAAACTCGCCGATCAATTGCACTCAACCTAAATTACTCGTCAATACCATCACATATCGCTCACACTAAGGCTATCTCTAACGCAATGTGATACATCACCCCTATTGCTCTCGGAGTCGATTTCGCATGCAACTCAAACAACCCAGATGCATTTCATAAACGATACCCACATGAATATTAAGCCTAAATTTATTTCTAGAACTAGAACCTAATAGATATTCATTCAAGAAAGAGATTCAGAAAGCATATGCCTATGACAAACTAAAACTCCGCGATAAAGCAAAAATCAAGAACAAACATTGGTATTAATTTGTAAAATAGATTTCATACAAACCAATGATCAACAAATATATATACAATAAGAGTAAAGATATACATACAAAACACATCATTGGAATGATACACAGGGAAGACATAGAACAAACAGAAACTTCTCGCGGTGTCAACACGATCTGAGACAACTCATAACCTACTGACAAGATGTAGCACCCAATGACATTTCCAAAACCTCTAAACTACAAATAATTGGATCAGATCTCCCCCATGGAGGTGGGAGGTGATAAAACCTAACAAAAATATGTTTTGAGCTATTTATACAAAATTGGAAATCACAGACCGCACTAAGCGCCAAAATTGCGCTAAGCGCACTGTCACTTATTCAACTAAACCGCCTTTAATAGCGTAAGTGCCAAATACCAGGCTTAGCGCCAAACTCATTGACTCTACTCCAGATTCCATGCTGAGAGCATGCTAAGCACGACCTGAAGCATCTTTATTTTTTGATTTTGTCCAAAAATGGCTATCTAGAGTTGTGCCTTCGACACCTTATTCCTCGATGCTCCAAATACACGATAATATCTACAAAAAGACATTAAAACTATTCAACAGTACACAAATGAATCGAAAACTCAATTATATACAAAGTATACATATTTACAAAATAATGCAGGGAGTTATTCAAAGAATATTAACAAAAAACGATAAAAGCCACACATTACATACACAAAACACCGACATTTTGGCACTTATCAAATTTCCCCAACTTGAACTTTTTTGTCATCAAACAAGGCCAAGCAACTCAAAGAACAAAAGTAACTAACCAAAGAATCATGAAATAACAAGTTTGAAAGCTGAAAACAAATGTATGGTTCAAAGAAAAATGCACAAGCAAAGTACATTAGTACCACAATCCTACAATGACAACATGAAAGCGAAATGAATCCTAAGTAAAAAATCATACAAAACATTCTGAAACAAAACAAGCTCAATCATGAATCACACCTATAAAAAAATCATCGGTAGATGAAAAATACACAAAGGTGAGGACTTGACACTCATCCAACAATCTTGCAAACAAAAGACTAAATTATGTATTCATCCTAAAAACTCATATTGAAAATATAAAGGCAAGAATTACAAGGGCTTTTCAAGGTTGGAATGTGGCTTGGTTAACAAACAAGGGATAATTTCTAAAGCTAATCGAAATAAAAACTTGCTTAAATCTAAGGGAGTGATCAACTCACAAAAGTTCAAACACAAAATTTAAATCAAACTTCTTCATAATCCCGAATTATCAAACCAAAACACCATACTTATTTGCATGATTATTCCATACTTTTGTTTTCTTTTTTCAAATCTTTTTCAAATTTTTCTTTCTTTTTCTTTTCTTTCTCTTTCTCTTTTTTTTTTGCTTTTCTTTTTCTTTCTCTTTTTTATTTATTTTTCTTTTACACAATCCTCGCAGCAACCACAATATAAGTGAGAAAAAAATTCTCTTCCCAATTTAAATCCAACCAACATTAATGTGAATACTCCATACTTTCTAAGGCAAGGTAAAAATTCAAACCAAAAATAATGGTTGAGGGTTCAAGAAAACAAAAAAAATCAAAATTCATTTAAAAATGAAAACCAAACACTCATAGACAAGAATTAAGTTCAAAAACAACACGAACAATGAAAAAAAGGCTCAAAGAGGGGTTAACAAAGTTCACACACTCACAAGGTGAATTGACTATTTGGTTAGGTAATTATGCTCAAAATAAAACAAAATGCTTTGATCAATTTCATGCATTCATACAATCAATACAAAATAAAAGATTAAATATAATAAAGTCCATCTAAAACAAGAATGTTGGTCTCCTACATATAGTAAATAATGGAAAGCTTCCTCACATTTGAGGGTAAAAAGGAACTAAAGTGATTCAATCAAAAGCAAGTAATGCAAAAAGAATTAATGATATGGTAATTATACAAATAATTTTTTTCTAAACATGTTATGCTATATAAATTGCTAAATGAGTACCTGACATGTACAAACTTCAAAAACTACCAGTACCTAACATCCACAAGTTAAATCAATCAAAATCGGAAAATTACCTCAAAATTCTTCAAGTTACCAGACTAAAATTAGAGTTCAAACAAGAACAAAAGAATTAGAAAAATAATATTAAATTTATTTACTAATGTAGAGCCTTGGTGAAAGTGGGAAAAAGGGGGGGGGGAGGTGAAGCAAAAAGATATCACTGACGCAACTCAACAGAGTGCACTAAGCGCCAAAACCCGTGCTAAGCGCACTACACCAGTAGCAGAAAAATAAGAAGAAAAAAACTTATAATTTGTATGCAGCTTCCACAATCACCTACACTATCTCAACTACACAACTAAACAAAATTTACATACATACACATATTGTACCCCAAAATTTGCCCGCCCCATTTTTAACATATTTTTAAACTTGGTTTCATAATTTTTTTTGGTATTAATAACATTTGGTTTAACAATAATTTATTTTGCTTATTTAAAATCTATAATAATTTACTTTAAATTATTTATATTTTTAAAATAGCAAAATATTTCTCCACCTTCATATGCTTCTACGTGTCTTTTTATGTCAAATAGAATGACATAGCATAGTTGGTAAGGGAGTGACACTTGCAAGTAAGTGGAAGGTCCTGAGTTCAAGTTTTGTTACACTAATTTTTATTAATTATTTTCTTTTGTGTGTTTTTTCAATAAAAGGGATAAAAAAAGTCATTTTCAATTATTTTATTATTATTTTCGTTTTCTATTTTAAGGGCGTTTTAAAATTATTTTTTTATTTTTTAAAATCTTTGAATTTATACACTTAATAGTCAAGTTGTTAAAAATAATTGAAATCTTTCAAAATCAATTTTTATTAATCACCAAATCAATCACAATATTGAGAAAATAATCACAATAGTGTATAGGTTCATAATCTTGTCATCCAAATTTCAATCAAATCTCAATTGGTATAAATCTTCCCAAAAAAATCCCTTTTTTTATTATTAAATTATTATTTTTTTATTTTTTAATTAATAAATTTTCAAAAATAGTTTTTTTCACTTTTTTCAATTATTAATTAAAAAAAAAAACAAAAAATCATATAAAATATAAAAACAACAAAATCACATGATTTGTCACTTTCTGATTGGTCACATATTGACAAAATTGATTTTCTCATTGGTCAGAGTTTGTAGACTTGTTGACCAAGATAAAATCATAAATTTTGGGTTTTTCTTGGTGTGGACTATTTCCTTTTTAGGGTGCCTTTAACCTAATTTCAAATTTCTAAATATACCACTCTTTCACAATTTCATAATCATCAACAACTCACTAGAGTTCTCCTAAAGTTGTTGTTCTTCATATCGAAGAACAACAACAAATAATCTCTAAGCCTTCAGAATTTGGTACTCATCCAGGAAATCACATTGGAGAAAGGAAAGAAAAAACATGAAGAACAAAGAGAGGAAGCAACTTAAGTGGGTCACTGCATTCTAGGTTGGTAAAAATGAACTTTTAATTGTATGATTGAATATTTGTATATGTTTGAATTTTTGTCTGATTATGTTAGTTCGTTGATCTAATATTTATTGCGAAATTTATTATAATAGGTTTAAACCTTTTTTTATTATTATATAATTATCTATTAAACTTTGTTATAATTAGTGATTAATATTTTGTATGATATATTAAAAAAAATCCAGAAATTAATTTTTAGAGATTATTTCAAACCCTTTTTCTAGTTTGTTTCATTAGGGAAAATTCAAAAGAATTAATCTTCTCCTAACTCTATCCTCATCCCATGCATCTTATTTTCTCAATTTTCTATCCCTTGTTTTTTATCCCTCTTAATTATCTATTTTTCTCATTAAAAATTAACCCTTAACTAAATTAGGCCCAGTTTTTTTAATTAACTAGAGTTAGGGTTTGACTTTTAATTAATTAATTAATTAGACCTTAGGTTTTAATTAAAATTTATTAGTTTTAGGGTTTTAGCCAATTAATTCTTCTTAATTAATTATACATTAGGGTTTCTAATTAGGGTTTTAATTTTTTTATTTAAATTAACTTAATTAATTAGCTATTAGGCTTTAATTATCATCCCTAACCCCTAGATCATTTTCTAAAAATACAAAAAAAACATTAAAACATTTTTTGCTAACATCTTTTCTTATTTCTTATTGTTATTTAAATTCTGAGACAATTGTATAGGTTGCAACTATTGATGTAATAGCTTAGATTTAATTTTTCGCATTTTACATTCCGCACATTTTATTTTTAACTATTAGTAAGTTTGCATGGAAAGACTAACAATTGGACATAGAAAGCCTAATTCTCAAGATAAATAAGTGAAACAATACACTTCACACAATTGCACATCTAGGGTTACCTCTCTTGTTGCCTTATGATATTAGTCACATCCCTCGAAAGTGGGGATACTTTAGAAAAAGGCCCTCGATTAAATCATCCTGTCCCTTTCGAATAAAGATCATAATCCCTCGATGACCCTTCGAGCTGCCTACAAAATGATCTAGTCCTTTCAAGTTGCCTACAAAATGATAATAGTCCCTTCGATACAATTGCTAAAGTATCCTTACTTATTTCCTTCGATGACCATATGATCACCCTAAGCATGTCCTTTTATATCCAATAGATAGGGCTACCTACCAACTAATGATATGGATAGTATTATCTCTAAAGGAGAAGGAAAATAATAAGAAAGACTTTAGTGGGTAAAAAACTCTTAATTCCTTGCTCACAACTTTTCTCAAAACTTTTTTTCACACTACACTTTCAAACAAATATTTTCAAAATTAACACTTTATATACATTTTTGAGGATTGATACAAGAATTATTACAAAGTCTGCCTTACATTGGCATTTCAAAACATCTTCAAACAAATCACACACACAAAGCAATATTCTCAAAAGTGAGTTAAGCAATTAAGAGCCCGTAGATAACTACGGATGAAAAGGGTGCTAACACCTTCCCTTTTCATAACCGAAAACAAGTGTTCTAACAAGCACTTGAACAAACATTACAAAAACAACAAATTCACAACAACACTTAAACATAATTGATACACTACACATTTATACACACACTTGCATAACTTTGAGAAACACAACATAACAAGTGTGGATTTACAAAACCAAACATGTATCTATCAACAAGTATGCATTATTCACAAGTATGAGAAACATTTACAAATATATGATGTAGATATATTTATGAAACTTAGAGAGCAAAACTATCACGATGTAACTAATATCAACACCAATCCCTGGCAACGGTGCCATTTTGTTGAAGCAGTAAAGCGGAAAGCAAAAGTAAGTATTTATTTAGAGTGATATAGGTTATATCGTATCGTCTCAACATGGATGAGTAGAGGGAAAAACTACCGTTCAACAGTTTCAATCCTTTTAAGTTTGGATTTGGGTTTGCGAAAGTAGAATGCGGGAAAATTAAATAAAGCAAGTAAATAATCATTCATAAATCAAGAGAATTCATTATGGAATTGCATTTCACTTTACCCGTCAAGTAATTAAACTCGCCAATTAATTACACTCAACCTAAATCACTCATCAATACCATCATGTATCACTCACACTGAGGCTATCTCTAATGCAAAGTGAGACATCACCCGTATTATTCTCAGAGGAGATTTCACATGCAACTCAAACAACCCAGATGCATTTCATAACCGATACCCACGCGAATATTAATCCTAAATATATTTCTACAACTAGAATCTAATAGATATTCATTAAAGAAAGAGATTCAGAAATCATATGTCTACGACAAACCAAAACTTCACAATAAAGCAAAAATCAAGAATAAACACTGGTATTAATTCGTAAAATAGATTTAATATAATCCCATGATCAACGAATATACATACAATAGGAGTAAAGATATACATACAAAACCAACCATTGTAATGATACACAGGGAAGACGGAGAACAAGTGGAAACTTCTCGCGGTGTCAACACAATCCAGGACAACTCATAACCAATCGACAAGATGTATCACCCAATGATGTTGCCTAAACCTCTAAACTAAAAAGAATTATATCAGAGCTCCTCCATGGAGTTGGGAGGTAATAAAACCTAACAAAAAACTATTTTGAACTATCTATACAAAACTGGAAATCTCAGACCGTGCTAAACGCGAAAATCACGCTAAGCACGCTGTCACTTATTCAACTAAACTTTCTTAAATGGCGTTAAGCGCCAAATACCCGTCTTTGCGCCAAACTCATTGCCTCTGCTCCAGATTCTGCACTGAGATAATTCTAAGCATGACATGAAGCATCCTTATTTCTTTATTTTGTCAAAAAATGTTTATCTGAAGTCGTGCCTTCAACACCTTATTCCTTGATGCTTTGAATACGCAATAATACATACAAAAAGACATTAACTTCTTGAGGTGTCAACTCAATTCAACACCTTATACATATTTACAAATAAATCAGGTGTTGTACCCAAAAAATTTCCCTCTTATTTCTTCAAGACATTCTCCTATGGTTCTTAAATGCTCAAGGTTGCTCAAGAATTGACCAGACAAATTCTCCTCCTAAGCAATGGACTTACAATTATGGTTTCATTTTTCTCAAGGAAGTTTGGGTTTATAAGGCATCAAGTGGTTTCCATGGTTTCTTATATGTCTCTAAGAATTCTCATACTAAGTTGCATGCCTTGCATCACAAGTTTTCTCAGTCAATTGCTCAGATGACTGAAAATCAACTGTATTGGACAAAAAGTTAAATGTGGCCAACTTATAGTCAAACCTCAAGATTTTTGGTCAACATTAACATTTTGAACTCACATTCATCATTTTATCAAAGGTCGGTCATGATTCATCAAGAAAACTCAAGATTTCATCAAAAGTCAAAAGTTGCCAAATTAGGGTTTTCTTAAGGAGAAGTCAACTGAACATTGACCATGCATAAATTTTACATGCTTCATCAGTTTTTCCTCAAACAAAGCTCATTTTGAAGGAAATACAATACCCTACAACTTTGTATCTCTAAACTCAAGTCCAAAAGTGCTTCATTTGAGAGATATAAGTCAATACATTATAGCTCATTTCAAAAGTCAACAAAAAGACACTTTTTGTCAAGGCAACTTACATCAAGATAAAGTCTTTAAATGAAAAATGGTCAACATAGAGATTGTAGAGGACATCTGGAGCTTTAAAAAAAGTCTAAGGTCACCTTCAAATGATGAAATTTTACAGATTTATGACCAGTGCAAGTTGGAAAATTTTGAGCAAATACATGAAGTTCAAATTGGGCAAACTTGATTTTTGGGCTAATGGGCTATTATTTCAGAGTTCAAGCGTGTTCTACACTCCATGTACACCTCAATACTTGTTCATACACCTCCCTTTTATTTATTATTATTTAATTTTTATTTTTATTCATTTAAAGGTCAAAATAAAACAAAATAAGATCAAGGCTTGTTACAAGTCCAAACCCATCATATGTTGACCTAATACTCCATTATATATTCTCAGCAAATTCAAACAAAGGCCACAAAAAACCTTGTGCAAAAAAATCATAAAATTCTCAAACTACGACAACCTTCAAAGCCTGGCTTGCATCCATCTTCCAAGCATTCATGCATTCCCAATGGATTCCTGAAGAGGTACAGAGTAAGAGTGGATCCCATACAGTGATCCATACCCTCCAGAGCTCGCACGCATACATGGTCATTTCATGATTTTTTTCAAAATTCATATCTTGATTCCTTCATGTTTCATTGCATACTGAACTTTCTAACGTGTTCATGAGATATTAATAACATGTTCATGAGATATTAATCTGCAGGAAAGGACCATTGTAGGTGCCCCATGCTACCAGAATCGTGCATCACCATGATTGCACTGATTCCATGTATTCTATCCATAGCTCCCAAATCCTTGTGTTTCAGTCAAAAATAACCATCCCATTGAGTTTGCAAGCCTTGATTTAATAGGGTAGGGTATTCCTGGGTTTCTAATATGTCTTATTTTGCAGGAATAAGAAATCTATTCGCCGGAGAAGACGTCTGGAGCTAGGGCTCCGACACCTCTCTGGCCCATGCGTTTTGTTTAATATTTGTTTTAACTGTTTCAATTTAAACAACAAATGTATTACCACCCCAATGGTTAAACGCGTGGGCTTAAGACATTACTATGCCAAGGCGTGGGTTCAATCCCAGCCTTTTGGAATTTTGTTACTTTTTTCATATTTTCCCTGTCTTGCAGATTATAAAACACGCTGATGTTGTTCCTTAACACCAAGGCGCGCCTGACCTAGTGGTGAATATGTTGGGTGAAAGTGCAATGGGCGTGGGTCAACACCCACCTCTGACAATTTTGGTTTTCTCCTCTATTTTGTATCCTTCGTACTCTTTCTCTTATTTTCTCTTAATTTCACCAAAAACCTTTTTACAAAACCTATTGTTTTTTTATAAAACCTTTTTTTCATAAACCCTAATTAGGTTTTTTAGGTTTTTCAATAATCATTTTTAATTAAATCAATTTAGGTTTTTAGGTTTTTTAAATTAGTTAATCAAACTCTTTTTTTCCAATTAATTAAAATTAATTAGGTTATTAGGTTAATCATTATTAAAACTTTTTTATCAAAAAATCACCAAAGACAATTTCCTTTTCCTTTTTCTTAGTCTTACAATTAGCATAGTTTTCTTTTCTCGCGTGTTTTATGATTATTGTAACCGCTCACAGTTTGTAATAGTAATTAGGGTTTTATTTTCCGTTTTTTTTATTACCTATGTACCTCTCCCAAAGCCATGTAATAGTCTAGGGTTTTATTTTCTGTTTTTACTTTCCGCTTATTTACTGCTTTCATATTTTTTTACTATTACTGTTAGTAATTAGGTCATGTATGGAAAGACTAAAAGCAAATGATAGCTAACCCTAATCAAAGATAAGTATAACTAAAAATAATCACTTTTCACACTCGCACCTCTAGGGTAACCATCCTTGTTTCCTTTCGATAAAAACAGTCATGTCCTTCAAATGTGGGGACGCTTTAGCACTATGCCTCGAAATCAAAGATCATAGTCCCTCGATGACCCTTTTGATGTTGCCTTTGGTAAATGATATAGTCCCTTAATGATAAACTGCTAAAGCATCCTCACAAGTTGCCTTCTATGACTGTACGAAGACCCACACCTGTCCCTTCACATTCAACGATAGGACTTCCTACTAACTAATGGTACGGATAGCACTATCTAAAGGACGAGGAAAATAATAAGAATGACCTTGAGTAGGGTAGATACTTTTAATTGCTTGCTCTCAAACATTTAAAAACAAAATCATCTTTCACAATCACACTTTCAAAAATATTTTCAAAACAACCACTTTGTACACATTCTCAAGAACAGAAACGAGAATCATTACAAAGTCTTGCCTTACAATTGTCAACTTTCAAAATATTTTTTACGCACACATTCACAAAGCAAATTTTCAAAACAAAGTGAGCTAGCGGTTAAGAGCCCGTAGATAACTATGGATGAAAAGGGTGCTAACACCTTCCCTTTTCATAACCTACCCCCCGAATTCAAAATCTTCAAGGTCTTTCCTGTTCTTTTCACCCTTTCTTTATTGGATAAAAGAAAAGCCGGTGGCGACTCTAGCTATCTGCACATTTGTGAATAAACGCAAAACCAAGCCAGTTCCCCCACTGTATTATAGAACTTGTGACTCTAATGGGGAGAACTAAAAAGAGGGTTTACCTTAGAGCTCAGGGACACTTTATTTTTTTTACTTGTTTGCTTTGATTGCTTTACATTTGGGGTTTGCTCGGGTTTAATTTTTACAAATATCCTACACACGGATCTGGGGACCTTAGGTAAGTAGCTATAGACCATGGAAATGTACGACGTAGTCCGATATGGTTAAAGTGATGGCTACGTTAGTGTGATACTTTGGTTTATACTGGTGTCCCTTGAGTCAGCCTAGGAGAATACTAGGCTGCCACGTGGTGTCATATGCACTAACTGACCTTTAGAACCTTAATTGACCCAACTTGGCCATTAGAAGGTAGTGAGATAGTTGGCTTTAGTTCAGTTCGAAGTTGGTTGATACTCGATGCTACGCTCATTGAGATTTGACTCTCGGATTTTTTTTGGTGGCAAGTCAGTTGTCGTGCTAAACAGAACATATAAGAAAAATCAGTGATATTGAGATCCCTAGAACCCAGTTACTATTTTAGGACAGGTTGAGCCAAATTAAACTTAAAGAGGGTACTTACCTATGATCCCTATGCAAGACTTAAACCTAAGGCTCAGGTATGCTTTATTTGTGTTTGTTATCTATTCAAACATAACATCATAACATCATGACATCATACCATAACATTTTTCTAACCATTTCAAGGATCTCAAGGGCCTGCGATGCAGGTTTATCATGAACCAGACTGCTAGCAAGGGGATTTATTTTCCTCTAATTCCACCAAAGATCAAAGTACTTTTGCTTGAGTCAAAGGATAGGATCCACTCAACATGGCGAGCTTGATTCTCATAGAAGGACATTTAAAGACGCAGAGTTCTTCAGTCAAAGTTGCATCCAGATTTAACTTCTAACATTTCCTTTTGTTTATCCCGCAAGATCCTTGAAAATATTTCACTTGCATTTACATATTATGTATATCATGACATAATAAGTACTTTCTAGATAGGTTTTCTCATCTTCTTGTTGTTTATTTCAATAAAAGATGGCTCTCAAACAAACTGTGAAAGAACTTCAAGCTCAGAACACTCAGCTTTAGCAAATGTTTCTGGACTTAGCTAAGGGACAAGACAAATTGAAGACCCTCATCACAAAAGGGAATAAAAAGAATACTAAGAAGCCAACAATCTTTCGTAATATGGGCAGAAGATTCAAAGGTCTGGTCTGAAGGGCTCTAGATTTTGAGGTACCATCAAATGAAGACGATAACCAAAAACAAGATGACAAGAGTGTGAAAGCTGAAGAGAATCACAACCTTGGTTCTAACCAGGATTCTGATGAAGACTATTCTGCTGAACAGTATCCTCATGCTGATGACAAATACAAACAGTTGGAAGATCGCCTTAATGCTATGGAAATCCAGAGAATGCTTGGGCTGAATTTTGAAGAAGTGGGGCTTATCTCGAGGGTTGTCATCCCTCACAAGTTCAAGGTCTCCGTCTTTGCCAAATATGATGGTAATTCTTGTCCTGAGATTCATCTGCGGTCCTATGTTCAAAAGATCCAACCCTATACTACTGACATAAAGTTATGGGAGGACACAACTGGAGTGGTTCTATCAGCTGGAAGGAACCAATATACGTACTTAGGAAGACCTGGCTGCTGCCTTTTACAAGCAATATCAATACAATGATGACCATGCACCAAATTGTGTGCAACAACAAAGCATAACCATGGGCTCAAATGAAGGGTTTAAAGAGTATGCCCAAAAGTGGAGAGATATGGCTGGAAGAGTGCAACCTCCTTTATCTGATAGGGAGTTGGTTGATATGTTTATGGGAACTCTGATAGGTCCCTTTGTTAACCATATGATTAGAAGTATCTCATCTGGTTTTACCGAGCTGATTCTAATCGGGGAACGTGTCGAAGGTGGTATCAGAGGTGGAAAGGTTTAAGTGGTTGTGTCTTCGAGTACTGTAAAGAAGACGTTCAATGGAAAGAAGGAAACAAATGTTGTTTATGTCCAAAAGGGTCATACTAGAGGTAATCACAACCCATCTGTAGGAGTTGTGTTAATTTCTAATCTTGCATCTGTTCAACAACATCAACAAACCAATCAGCATGGGTCAGACGCGTCGAGAAGACAATTTACTAAGGTTAACATGCCACTGTCTCAGGCATTGCAACATCTTTTAAAAACAAATCTGGTAACATTAAGGGATCCTCCTCAGAGTCCCAACACCTCCTCTCCCCGCTATAATCCAAATGTGAAATGCGCCTACCATTCTAATAGCCCCGGGCACGACACCAATAATTGATGGGCATTGAAGAAAAAAATTCAGGATCTGATTGACTCCAAAGAGATTGAATTCGATCCTCCCGAGACCCCTAATGTGATTACTTCACCCATGCCTAAGCACTACAAGGGTGTGAATGTTATTGATGTTGTTTCTGCTAAAGAAGATACTGATAGTGACTACAACCTGAACAATTGGATCTTTCCTACCAAAGACAACAGGCTCAGCAACTGGAAGACTCAAGAAATCATCTCAATCTCCTTTAATTAGGAGTAATATCTACTTTCTTTTTTATTTCTTTCAAAGTTTTGGTTACATAATTTTTAAACAATGACTTTAATCCTTGTGCCTTACCCAGGGAATAATGCTACATTTGTTAAGGGTTGTTATTTCTTAAACATATCTTAATTTAATAAAGCATTGGACGTTTCACATTCAAATTTTATGCTCTGTGTCTTTCGCTTATTTTTATCACTTTCGAAATATCTATGTGTTCTTACACATACCCACACAATAAATTGCAGATCCACATCCCCTCTGGACCCCATTGATAACGATTTTGTTATCGCCACTTATAACTTTGAAAATCTGATCTACCAAGCCGAGGACGAAGGTGAGGAAGATTTTGAAATACCTGGAGAACTTTCCAAACTATTAGTGAAAGAGGAAAAGACTATATAACCATATGAAGAGCCGATCGAGGTTGTAAACTTGGGTACTGAAGTAGACAGGAAATAAGTCAAGATAGGTGTCAATCTAGAAGATGGTATCAAGAATAGGTTAATCCAGATGTTGCATGTTTATGTTGAGATATTTTCTTGGTCATACAAAGACATACCATGGCTAGATACTGATATTGTGGTTCACCGCCTACCAATTAAAGAGGGTTATTCTTCGATAAAGCAGAAAGTTCGTCGTATGCGTCCCGAGATGTCAGAGAAGATCAAGCCTGAGGTTATGAAGCAATAGAATGCAGGTTTCTTGGCTGTTATATCATATCCTCAATGGATTGCAAATGTGGTTCCGATACAAAAGAAAGATGGCAAAGAGCGTATGTGTGTAGATTACAGAGATTTGAATAGGGCAAGCCCCAAAGATGACTTCCCACTTCCACATATTGATGTTTTGGTTGATAAAACCGCTCAACACAAGGTATTCTCATTCATGGATGGTTTCTCGAGTTATAATCAGATCAAGACGACACCTGAAGACATGGAGAAAACAACCTTCGTCACACAGTGGGGCAATTTCTGCTACAAGGTTATGCCTTTTGGGTTGAAGAACACCGACGCAATATATCAGCGTGCCATGGTAGCTTTATTCCATGACATGATTCATCACAAGATAGAGGTCTACATCGACGACATGATATCCAGATCCCAGATCGAAGAGGAACATCTTAACCATCTACACAAGTTGTTTGAGAGGCTAAAAAGTACAAGCTAAGGTTGAATCCGAACAAGTGCATTTTTGGGGTGAGATCCGGTAAGCTCTTGGGTTTCGTTGTCAGTGGTAAAGGTATTGAAGTTGATCCCACCAAGGTCAAAGCTATTCAAGAAATGCAAGTCCCCTGTACTGAGAAGGAATTCAGAGGTTTCTTGGGACGATTGAATTACATTGCCCAATTTATTTCCCATCTAACCGCTACTTGTGAGCCAATATTCAAGTTGCTGAAAAAAGATCAGGTAGTGAAGTGGAACAACGACTGCCAAATAGCCTTCGACAAAATCAAGGAGTACCTTCAAGAGCCTTCAATTTTGATGCCACCAGATGAAGGAAGACCTCTAATTATGTACCTAACAGTGTTAGAGAACTCAATGGAGTGTGTGCTGGGCCAACATGACGAGTCTGGTCGAAAAGAGTATCCAATATACTACCTTACCAAAAAGTTTACCGATTGTGAAACAAGATACTCACTGCTTGAGAAAACTTGTTACGCTTTGGCATGGGTTGCTCGCCGAATAAGGCAGTATATGTGGACCCATACTACTTTGTTGATCTCTAAAATGGATCCCATAAAGTATATATTCGAGAAGCCCTCTCTCTACAAAAGAATAGCCAGATGGAAAATGGTCTTGACAAAATATGACATTCAGTACACCACTCAGAAGGCTATCAACGGAAGTGTACTAGAAGATCATTTGGATCATCAAGCCATAGACGACTATCAATCTATGAATTTTGAGTTCCCGGATGAGAATATCATTCTAGTTACAAATTATGAAGAACCTGGACCATATGAAGTACCTGGGCCAGGATCCTGATGGACTGTGGTTTTTAACGGAGCTTCTAACGCACTTGGCAATGAAATTGGTGCTGTAATTATCTCTCCCCAGGGTTCCCATACGCCCTTCACCTCCAGACTTTGCTTTGACTGTACCAATAACATGTCTGAATATGAAGTGTGCATCATGGGTATCAAATCCGCTATTGATATGACGATTAAGTTCTTAGATGTGTATGGGGATTCAGCCCTAGTCATCAGTCAGATTTAGGGAGAATGAGATACGAATCCCCAGATCTCATTCCTTATTGAGAGCATGTGTTGACCTTAATTTTGTACTTCAAGGAAATCACTTTTGAGCATATCCCACAAGAAGAAAATCAATTGGCAGACGCATTGGCAACCATGTCATCTATGTTCAAAGTTAGATGGTACATCAAAGCTCCTCGAATTACTATCAAAAGACTAGATGAACTGACACACTTCTATGATGTTGATACTAATAGAATAAAAGAAAAACCTTGGTTTCACTAAGTAAAAAGATACCTTGAGGATCAAGAGTACCCCGAGGGGGCATATATCAATGACAAGAAATTTCTATGGAGGTTCTCTGCCAAGTTCTTTCTGAGCAATGGAATTTTGTATAAACGCAACCATGATTCGACTCTGCTTCATTGTATGGATAAGAAGGAAGCTGAGAACATTATGGAAGATATGCACAAAGTTATCTTTGGTACTTATTACAGTGGAAATACTATGTCTAATAATATTTTGAGAGCGGGTTACTATTGGTCAACCATGGAAACCGATTGCCATCACCACTCCAGAACCTGTCATAAATGCCAGATCTATGCTGACAAAGTAAGTGTGCCACCGATTCCTCTAAATGTCTTGACTGCTCTTTGTTTGTTTACAATATGGGGCATTGATATGATTGGAGAGATTAAGCCTACAACTTCTAACGAGCATCGTTTCATCCTGGTCGTCATTAATTACTTCACAAAGTGGGTTGAAGCAACCTCATTTTCCTCCGTTACCAAGAATGTTATTTCCAGGTTTCTTAAGAATAACCTTATCTGCCGGTACGGCATCCCCGAAAAGATTATCATGGATAATGGTACCAGTCTCAAAAATACTATGATCATGGAACTCTACACGTAGTTCAAAATCAAACATCATAACTCTTCTCTGTATCAACCGAAGATGAATGGCGCAATAGAAGCCGCCAATAAGAAGATCAAGAAGATTATACAGAAGATGGCAGTGATATATAAAGATTGTCATGAGATGTTACCATTTTCTCTTCATGGCTATCACACTTGAGTATGAACATCGACTGGGGAAACCCCATTCTCTCTAGTCGATGGTATGGAAGTTGTCTTGCCGTCGAAGTCCAGATTCCTTCTTTAAGGATTATGAAAGATGTAGGTTTAGACGAAGATGAGTGGATTCAGACTAGGCTGGACCAGTTGAATTTGATTGACGAAAAGAGGCATGCGGATGTTTATCATGGTCAGATGTATCAGAAGCGTATGATCAAAGCCTTCAACAAGAAAGTCAAGCATCAGGTATATCAGGTTGGTGACTTGTTAATAAATCACATCATTCTACCGCAAGGTGATCCTAAGGGAAAATGGACCCCAACCTACGAAGGGACATTTGTGATCAAGAAGATATTTTCTAGTGGCGTTATGATACTTACCACCATGGACGGTGAAGATTTTCCGCACCCTGTAAATGCGAACATAGTCAAAAAATACTATGCATGAATATGACTCGCTAGATGAATGGCCTAGGAAAAAATAAGGGCATCCCGACGAACCAAAAGGGTTTGGGAAAAAATTAGGATATATATATATATATATATATATATATATATATATATATATATATATATATATATATATATATATATATATATATATATATATATATATATATATATATATATATATATATATATATATATATATATATATATATATATATGACAAGTCAAAAACTTGAAAAGGCGGCTTGGGCAAAAAAGGGTATCAAGGTGGACTGAAAACCCAAAAGGGCAGTCCAAGAAAAATTTAGGGGTTAAAGCGTACGACTATGTCTCATTGGATAATTTACTTACAACAAGCTTTGTTACCAATGTCAAGTTCAAATGGTACAAGTCAACTCAGTCAATTTCTTCTGACAGCGAGGGATGACATGCTTGAAGACGTAGAGGCGGTAGCAAAGTTGAAACCCAACGGGTAGTTTACACATAGCTATATGTTTTGTTTTACCTTGTATCTTTTCATTTTACGACGATTTCCTCTTACTAGGATTTTTGTCTCTTTGTACAAAATTTCCTGTTTATAGGCAAATTATCAATACAAGTCAATTTCAAAATTCAAATTTGTTTCACTTTTTCTGTTTTGTTTGCAAAACGTCCAATGAATAAATTAAATGAACATATGCATATGAGTATGATTACTGTTAACAAATATATGCATAAAAAACAAGAATCAACATTTACTAAAGACTCTAGGAATTAGGATAGCGTCCAAGTCATCCACAAATCCTCATAGAATAGCATCTAGGGGATTATCCCCACAGAGTAGGCATGGCAAAAAAACCCAGACCCGCTGGGTCCCGCCCGGACCCGCCCCGAAATTAACGGGGAAAACCCGGCTAAAACGGGTACGGGTGAGGGGGCGGGGGCGGGTAAAACCCGGTTTCTAACTACGGGTGCGGGGGCGGGGGCGGTAAGACACTGAGACCCGCCCGCACCCGCACCCGCCCCGCCTTGAATAATCCAATTACTATAATAACCTTGTTTTAATTATTTTTATGTTACTTTTACTTTAACACAGGTGAGTTGTTGATTGATGGTGCTACTTCTATTTCCAACTCCCGCCTCGAAGATGAAGATTATTAGAAAATTTGTTATTTATTTGGATCTTTTTTTGTTATGATGATATCGTATATTTTGTTCCATGTTGTTGGAATGGTTATTTTGTTTCATGTTGTTGGAATGGTTCTTTTGTTGATTGTATTGTTTTAATTTTGTATTTGTACTTTGCAAAAAAATTGTTGGTTGTTGGGAGTGATTTATACTTTGATATACTGAAAGATTACACTCTTTTAATGAATCACAAGTTCACAACCAATTATAGTTGATTGAAGGGTTATGATAGAAAAATATTTGGAATGGTGTTTGAATATTAAATCCTACAATTATTTACTCAAATCAATGGCGAATTTTGTATTTTTAATGTATTTGTTAATGCTGTCCAGGAAATTTGTGAAAAAAATAGATATTTTTTTATTTAAAAAAAACAGTTTTCGCGGGTGGGGGCGGGTGCGGGTGCGGGTGACCCGTTCTCCATTGGGGGCGGGTCTGGGGGTGAATTTCCATCCCTCGGCGGGTTTGGGGGCGGGGGCGGGTCTATTACTGGAGTTGCGGGTGAGGGTGCGGGGTTAGCTAAACCCGCCCCCGACCCGCCCCATTGCCATCCCTACCACAGAGCAACCTCCATGGGATTATCCCCAGAGTTACCTTCATAAGCTCATCTCAGACGAAGATACATTCCCCTGCACATCTAATATGCATTCAAGATAGAAATTAGGGCATCTTCCAGTTATTAACATGACCATACTCCCTAGCAGATCCCCCTAGCGGACAAAAAGAGTTTGACCATTTCCCTAACATACGGCAGACACTTCCTCAACATAATTCACGAGAATCTAATTCCACAACCGAGTTTATTCCTCCAACACTATAAAATCCCCTACAAAGTTCTCTTCTCCAGCAAGGCTCATTACCTCTGCAAGGTTTATTTCCTCAGCAGAGTATATTTCTCCAGCACGGTTTATTTCTCCAACGAAATTCAATTTCCCAAGCAGAGTTCATTCCTCAGTTTACTACAAATCCCCAGTAAATTCTCTCTCCAGCAAAATATAGTCAAGGTTATTATCCTCAGAGAGTTACTGCAGAATCTGAAACCGGGACATATATCAATTTTATCCTCCCCATAAGAGTGAAGTTCATATTTAAAACTCAGTCATATAGCACCTCTGAAGGTTATTCATCTCTTTTTTCCCCAGTCAAGGTATACAGGAACTAAAATCCCTAGTAGAGCGATGAATGACCGAGGTTCCTGAACTCTTTTATCCCCAAACAAAAGTCAAACATTCCCAACGGAGTATCCTCAAATAAAAGTAGGAATCCCCAACAGAGACATTCTAAACAAGATTGAAGATTCATATTCTTCATCCCCAACGACAGTCAGGGATTTATTTTCCCCAGCAAAGATGTTATATGAAGCTACCGATACACTTCAACGACATCTCGCATCCATACATCATTTACAAGTATCAAAGCATATGCATACGAAACACATATAGCTCTCTCATTTACTTTGAGAACATCATCACACAATGCATTACATACATCATGACATTGCATAAAGACTAACTTTATCTTTCCAGGTAAAAGTCTACAAACAGACGAATATCTTCAATAATTCTCAAACAGGTCAGAGATTAATTCCCGAAACAGGACGGGGCAACTATCTATACCACCAGGCAGTATGAATTCCCGAAATAGGACGGGTGCGCCAATAGAAAGCAGGTCAAAGATTAATTCCTGAAATAAGACATGGCAACTATCTATATGACTAGGCAAAGATTAATTCTCGAAACAGGACGAGGCAACTATCTTGATAACCAGGCAAAGATTAACTCCCAAAACACGACGGTGAAATTACACACACAAAGCAAGACCAAACACACAAAGAAATATTTTCAAAAGTGATCTAAGCAGCTAAGAGCACGTAGATAACTACGGATGAAAATGGTGCTAACACCTTCCCTTTTCATAACTTACCCCCGAACTCAAAATCTATCAAAGGTATTTCCTGTTCTTTTCACCTTTCCTGAATATTGGATATAATAAAAGTTGGCGGCGACTCTAGCTATCCGCACATTTACATAAAACCAAAAAGTCAGTTCTCCCACTGTATTACAATACACTTCCTCAAGCTAATAAAATCAAGCTCTCGGAAGTTTAAAAAAGTTGAAAAGTGGAGATTTGAGATTTTAAAATAGGTCCAATTTCAACTTGTTTAGACAACAATCAAAACACCACCTAAACTAACACAATGGAAAACAATAAAACATGCTTGTTTTATGTTGTAAGCTCGACGCCTATACTGTGCATAGCTAGATACTTCCAGTTGTCACTCGAGGCTTTTCTTCAAGGTGCAACCGAAAACAAGTGTCCTAACAAGCACTTAAACAAACATTACAAAAACAAGAAATTCACAACAACACTTGAACATAATTGATACACTACACATTTATACACACACATGCATAATTTTGAAAATACAACATAACAAGTATGGATTTACAACACCAAACATGTATCTATCAATAAGTATGAATTATTAACAACTATGAGAGATATTTACAAATATGCGATATAGACATATTTACGAAATTTAAAGAGCAAAACTATCGCGATGTAACTAATATCAACACCAATCCCCGGCAACAGCGCCATTTTGTTGAAGAAATAAAGAGGAAAGCAAAAGTAAGTATTTATTTAGGGTGATATAAGTTATATCGTAACGTCTCAACATGGATTAGTGGAAGGAAAAACTACCGTTCAACAATTTCAATCCTTCTAAGTTTGGATTTGGGTTTGGGGAAGTAGAGTGCGGGAAAAGTAAATAAAGCAAGTAAATAATCATTCACAACTCAAAAGAATTCATTATGGAATTGCATTTCAGTATACCCGTCAAATAGTTAAACTCTGTGATCAACTGCACTCAATCTAAATCACTCGTCAATAACATCACGTATCACTCACACTAAGGTTATCTCTAACGCAAAGTGAGACATCACCCGTATTGCTCTCAGAGGCGATTTCGCGCATAACTCAAACAACCCGGTTGCATTTCATAACTGATACCCACATGAATATTAAGCTTAGATCTATTTCTAAGACTAGAACCTAATAGATATTCATTCAATAAATAGATTCTAAAAGCATATGTCTATGACAAACCAAAACTCCACGATAAAGCAAAAATCAAGAACAAACACTAATATTAATTCGTAAAATAGATTTCATACAATCCCATGATCAACAAATGTACATGCAATAAGAGTAAAGATATACATGCAAAACCCAACAGTGTAATGATACACAGGGAAGACGAACAACAAGCGGAAACTTCTTGCGGTGTCAACACGATCCAAAACAATCCATAACCAATCGACAAGATATATCACCGAATGATGTTACCTAAACATCTAAACTACAAAGAATTGGATAAAAGCTCCTACATGGAGGTGGGAGGTGATAAAACCTAACAAAAATCTATTTTGAACTTTTTATACAAAACTGGAAATCGCAGACCGCGCTGAGCGCCAAAACTGTGCTAATTGCCAAAACCTCTCTAAGCAAGATGTCACTTATTCAACTAAACCGACTTAAATGGCGCTAAGCGCCAAATGCCAGGCTTTGCGCCAAACTCACTGCCTCTGCTCCAGATTCTGCACTGAGAGAATGCTAAGCGCGACCTGAAGCATCTTTATTTCTTGATTTTGTCAAAAAATGTCTATCTGAAGTCGTGCCTTCGACACCTTATTCCTTGATGCTTTGAATACGCGATAATACATACAAAAAGACATTAACTTCTCGAGGTGTCAACACGATTTGACACCTTATACATATTTACAAATAAATCGGGTGTTGTACCATAAAATTTTCCCTTCCATTTCTTCAAGACATTCTCCTAGGGTTCTTAAATGCTCAAGGTTGCTCAACAATTGGCCAGACAAATTCTCCTCTTAATCAATGGACTTACAACTAGGGTTCCATTTTTCTCAAGGAGTTTTGGTTTCTAAGGCCTCGAGTGGTTTCCATGGTTTCTTATATGTCTCTAAGAATCCTCATACTAAGTCTCATGCCTTGCATCACAAGTTTTTTCAATCAATTGCTTAGATGACTGAAAATCAACTGTATTGGACAAAAAGTCAATTGTGGTCAACTTAAAGTCAAACCTCAATATTTTTTGTCAACATTAACATTTTGAACTCACATTCACAATTTGATCAAAGGTTAATCATGATTCATCAAGAAAACTCAAGATTTCCTCAAAAGTCAAAAGTTGCCAAATTAGGGTTTTCTTAAGGAGAAGTCAACTGAACTTTTACCAAGCATAACTTTCACATGCTTCATCAGTTTTTCCTCAACCAAGCTCATTGTGAAGGAAATACAATACTCTACAACTTTATCCCTCTAAGCTCAAGTTCAAAAATGCTTCATTTGAGAGATATAAGTTATATATTATAGGTCATTTCAAAAGTCAACAAAAAGACACTTTTTGTCAAGGCAACTTAAATCAAGATAAATTCTTTAAATGAAAAAATTGTCAACATAGATATTGTAGAGGACATCTTGATCTTTCCAAAAAGTCCAAGTTCAAATTCAAATGATGAAATTTGAGAGACTTATGACCAGTGCAAGTTGGGAAATTTTGAGTAAATGCATGAAGTTCAAATTGAGCAAACTTGATTTTTGGGCTAATTGCATATTGTTTCAGAGTTCAAGCGTGTTCTACACTCCATGTGCACCTCAAGACTTGTTTATACACCTCCCTTTGATTTATTATATTTTTATTCATTTAAAGGTCAAAATAAAACAAAATAAGATCAAGGCTTGTTACAAGTCCAAGCCTATCATATGTTGACCTAATTCTCCATTATATATTCTCACCAAATTAAAACAAAGGCCATGAAAAACCTTTTGCAAAAAAGACTTCTAAAAAAATCATAAAATTCTCAAAATAGGGCAACATTCAAACCCTAGCTAGCAGCCATCTTCCAAGCATTCTTGCATTCCCAATCGATCCCTGAAGATGTACAAATTAAGAATGGGTCCCGGACAATGATCCAAACCCTCCAGAACTCGCACGCATACATGGTTGTTTCATGTTTTTTTGCAAAATTCATATCTTGATTTCTTTCATGTTTCATTGCATACTAACCTTTCTAACGTGTTCATGAGATATTAATTTGCAGCAAAGGACCATCGCATGCGTCTCATGCTACTGGAATTGTGCATCATCATGATGGCACCAATTCCATGTATTTTGGCCATAGCTCCCAAATACTTGCATTTCAGTAAAAAATAACCATCCCGTTGAGTTCGCAAACCTTGATTTAAGGGGGTAGGGTATTCCTAGATTTCTAATATGTGTTGTTTTGCAGGAACAAGAAATCTATTCGCCAGAGAAGACGACCGGAGCTAGGGCTCTGGTGCCTCTCTGGCCCATGCGTTTTTGTATAATATTTATTTTAATTGTTTCAGTTTAAACAACGAATGTATTACCACCCCAGTTGTTAAACGCGCGCGCTTAAGACATTACTATGCCAAGGCGTGGGTTCGATCCTATCCTTTTGGCATTTTGTTTCTTTTTTCATATTTTCCTTGTCTTGCATATTATAAAATGCGATGATACTGTTCCTTGACACCGTGGCGCACCTGGCCTAGTGGTGAATATGTTGGGGGAAAGTGCAAAGGGCGTGGGTTTAACACCCACCCCTGACAATTTTGGTTTTGTCCTTTATTTTCTATCCTTCTTACTCTTTCCCTTATTTTCTCTTAATTTCACCAAAAACTTTTTACAAAACCTTTTGTTTTTTTATAAAACCTTTTTTTTCCATAAATCCTAATTAGGTTTTTTTTAGGTTTTTCACTAATCATTTTTAATTATAATCAATATAGGTTTTTAGGTTTTTTATTTAATTAATCAAACTCTTTTTTCCAATTAATTAAAATTAATTAGGCTATTAGGTTAATCATCATTAAAACTTTTTATCAAAAAATCACCAAAGACAATTTCCTTTTCCTTTTTCTTAGTCTTACAATTAGCATAGTTTTCTTTTCTCGCGTGTTTTACGATTATTATAACTGCTCACAGTTTGTAATAGTAATTAGGGTTTTATTTTCCGCATTTTATCACCTATGTACCTCTCCCAAAGCCATGCAATAATCTAGGCTTTTATTTTCTTCTTTTACTTTCCGCTTATTTAATGCTTTCCTATTTTTTTACTATTACTGTTAGTTATTAGGTCATGTATAGAAATACTAAAAGTAAATGATAGCTAACCCTAATCAAAGATAAGGATAACTGAAAATAATAAATTCTCACACTCGCACCTCTAGGGTAACCTCCCTTATTACCTTTCGATAAAAACAGTCATGTCCCTCGAACGTGGGGATGCTTTAGCACTGTCCCTCGAAATCAAAGATCGTAGTCCCTCGATGACCCTTTTGATGTTTCCTTTGGTAAACAATCTAGTCCCTTAACGATAAATCGCTAAAGCATCCTCATAAGTTACCTTCTATAATTGTACGACGACCCACGCCTGTCCCTTCACATCCAACGATAGGGCTTCCTACTAACTAATGGTACGGATAACACTATCTAAAGGAGGAGGAAAATAATAAGAATTACCTTGAGTAGGGTAGATACTTTTAATATCTTGCTCCCAAACATTTCAAAACAAAAACATCTTTCACAATCACACTTTCAAAAATATTTTCAAAACAAACACTTTGTACGCATTCTCAAGAACAAAAACGAGAATCATTACAAAGTCTTGCCTTACAGTTGGCAACTTTCAAAATATTTTTTACACACACACACACACACACTCACAAAGCAATTTTTAAAAACAAAGTGAGCTAGCGGTTAAGAGCCCATAGATAACTACAGGTGAAAAGGGTGCTAACACCTTCCCTTTTCATAACCTACCCCTCGAACTCAAAATCTTCAAGGTCTTCCCTTTTCTTTTCACTCTTTCATTATTGGATAAAAGAAAAGTCAGTGACGACTCTAGCTATCTACATATTTGCGAATAAACGTAAAGCCAAGTTAGTTCTCCCACTGTATTACATCAGGAAATTATTCAAAGAATATTAACAAAAGAACCAATAACTGCCACACATTATATACAAAAAATACCGACATTTTGGCACTCATTTTGTTGAAGCGGTAAAAGGAAATCAAAAGTAAGTATTTATTTAGGGTGATATAGGTTATATCGTATCGTCTCTACAAGAATTAGTGAGAGGAAAAAACTATCGTTCAACAGTTTCAATAATTCGAAGTTTGGATTTTAGTTTGCGGAAGTAGAATACAGGAAACGTAAATAAAGCAAGTAAATAATCATTCATAGTTCAAGAGAATTTATTCTGGTATGGCATTTCAATCTACCTAATAAATACTTATACTCACCGATCAATTGCACTCAACCTAACTCACTCTTCAATACCATCATGTATCACTCACACTAAGGGAATCTCTAATGCAAAGTGAGACATCACCCATATTGCTCTCGGAGGCGATTTCGTGCGCAACTCAAACAACCGGATGCATTTCATAACTGATACCCGCATGAATATTAAGCCTAAATATATTTCTAGAACTAGAACATAATAGATATTCATTCAAGAAAGAGATTCAGAAATCATATGTCTACGACAAACCAAAACTCCACGATAAAGCAAAAATCAAGAACAAACACTGGTATTAATTCGTAAAATAGATTTCATACAATCCTGTGATCAAAAAATGCACATACAATAAGAGTAAATTTATACATACAAAATCCACCATTGGAATGATACAAAGGGAAGATGGAGAATAAGCAAAAACTTCTCGCGGTGTCAACACGATCCGAGACAACCCTTAACCAATCAATAAGATGTAGAACCCAATGGTGTTTCCTAAACCTCTAAACTAAAAATAATTAGATCACAGCTCCCTTATGGAGGTGGGAGGTGATAAGACCTAACAAAAATCTATTTTGAGCTATTTATATAAAATTGGAAATTGCAGACCTTGCTAAGCATAGAAACCGCGTTAAGCATGCTGTCACTTATTCAACTAAACCGCCTTAAATGGATATAAGTGCTAAATACCAGGCTTAGCGCCAAACTCACTGCCTCTGCTCCAGATTCCGCACTGAGAGCGTGCTAAGCGCGATCTGAAGCATCTTTATTTCTTGATTTTGTCCAAAAATGCCTATCTGGAGTCGTGCCTTCGAAATTGTATTCCTTGATGCTCTAAATATGTGATAATACCTACTTTGTACCCCAAAATTTGCCCTCGTATTTTTCCTCAAGAAATCACAGCTTCGGGCTTTTCCTGATTTTTCAGACTGGCTCAAGAATCGGTCAAACAGACTTTTCTCATCAGTCAGACAAAAATTAGGGTTTTCATTGATTTTCAAAGAGTTCAATACCTTGGCTAGGGTTTGGTTGAGTTGGCTCAGGTTTTGATCAGGCAGGCGTTTCTCTGGCATTTAATCAAGAATTAGGGTTTTGTGCACATATTTCTCAGAAAGAATTCATTCTATAGTTCTTCTCAGTTTACTTTGAAGTTTGGACCGAGTCATTTGGATTGAGTTTGCAGTGTTAGATTTAATCAAGTGAGAAAGAAAAGGGCATGTGGGCGTTTTGTTTGTTTAGCTGTGCAGTGCTCTGATTATTCAAGATGCCGGACGTTCATGGATTATTTATTATTCTAAGTTAAAATGGTTGGAATTTATTTTTCAATTATTATAATTTGAGAATTATAAATAATAAAATAAACAATTGAAAAGAAGAAAAGGAATTAACTGATAGAAAATAGATTTTATTCATCTTTAATTTATTTGTTACAATTATTATTTAAATACAATATTTTTTTTACAAAGTATTTACAATGATAATTTTACAAATATTTAAAATGAAATAAAAACTATCCTAATTCCTAAGTCTTCATTTTCCATCCATTGCTCCCTCTGCCTCATTTGATTTTATCTGCAAAAAAAATAAGAAAAGAAAGAAAAGTCAATTGCGGATAAAATGAATAAGAGACAGACAGTAATTTAAAGATTCGTCATTAAAAACAAATGGCCGGAATCAGTTTTGCCCTCTCTGCAAATCACGGGATTTCTCCCGGTTCACAAAGAGGGATGAAATGTTTGCAATGAAACATGAAATGCACAAAGTTGATTTTTTTGCACAAATTCAAATTTTTTAAGCATACTGCATAAATCAAAAGAATTGTCAACCAAGTTTCCAAACAGCATGTACAAGTAAAGGCAAACTGAGTTACATTCTCAAACTAAGCCAAAAGCTGTCCAAGGATCAAAATATCAACTAAGCCAAAAGCTGTCAAGAGAAAGTACATAAAGTATGCAAGAAACATGGAAGTATGCAGAGGAAAATATACAAGTGCAAGCAACATCAATATCATCATTTTCCAGCCATTTGCTTTTTCAGAATAAGACAAATATAAGCAATATTAAATGCTTAAAAATTGTCAAGAGAGAGGAGAGAGAGAAAAAGAAGTACCAGGCTTATAGGCTTAGGCTTGAAAGAGATATAAAAACAAATTGTAATAACACAGTGAAAAGAAGAAGGCAGAGATATAAACAGCATATCAGAATGCACAGCAAAAGGGGGCAGAACATATGTAGCAGGATATCACAAAGAGAGAAAACCTCAAGCCTTGCAAACCTGTCCACAATTTTGACCAAGAAAGAATATACAAAATATAATAGCTCGTGCCTTTCAAAGACTACAAGGCCAAGACCCTAGAAGAATATAGAAAAGGCCAACAATCTGCATAATATAGGACAGAAGTCACAAAGCCTAAAAAACTTCGAAGTCCATCAAACCTGAAACTGTCAAACATACACGCCAAAAGCCTCCATCCTGCTGAAGCAAAACAAAAACACCCAACCTCTCAAGCCTAAGGATCAACCTGCTGAAACCTCAAAGCCTTTCAAGCCTTACCATTCAAAAAACACCAACCCTGTCAAGCTTAAAACATAAACAGTATATCAAAACCTCACCCAACACTCCAACCTGAAAACTCACCAACAAGGCCATAACCTGTCAACCAAAATACCCCAGCCTGAACATGTTTTTCAAACATAAACAAACCAAAAGCCATAACCAGCAAACCTGTAAGTTCACCCAAAAAGCCATAGCCAACAAACTTGTAAGTTCACCCAAAAGCCATAGCCAGCATACCTGTAAGCTCACCCAAAAGCCATAGCCTCAAACTGTAACTTAACCCAAGGGCATTAAACCAGAAAAAGGCCACAGACTGTGTCAAACCATCAAGCCTCAAGGCCCTCACGCCCATAACCTGTTTTCTAGGCACTTCAAGGCAGCCAACACGAGCCCTCAGAAAATTTCATCATTGGGCAAGCTTTCAAAAAACAAGTCAAAAAACGTTCGAACCAACACAAGCCCTCAGAGTTTCCTCATCATTGGGCTACCAATATCACAATTCAGAATAAGCATATCAGCAGGCAAGTTATTGGAAGAAGAAAAGAAGTGAAACACAGCAAAGCAAGCACTCAAACTCTCAGGACCTAAGGCCCTTCACTGAGTAACGTTTTAGCAAGCATACAACAAGCAAACAAGAAGAAGAAAAGAGGTGAGACAATAAAGGTTTTCAATTTTGTTCATCACAAAACCTGAAGAAGCGAAGCGAAGTACCAGGAAGAGCAAGTTTCCAGCATCACCGTCCCTCCGCCGTCAAGCCGCCTGAGCGCCTCCATCTTCATTCCTCCTCCGTCTCCTCCAAAAGGTAGTACTTCTTTTCCCTCTTTTTAGAACCTCACATGAACCACGATACACAAGAAACAAAGTCAATAAACGAAAAGTAAAAACATGCAAGTTTGAAACCCTAACGTGACAGAAGCGAGAAATCTACCTTTTAACTGTTGCCTGGATGCTCCATGGAGGGAAGAAGAATGGATGATGGCGCTGGTGGCTAGGCAAGGAGAAGCTCATTCAAGATTCACGGCCTGAGAAGACGAAAAGGAACGAAGTGAAGAATGGCGCCGCTTCTGTTTCACAAACCCTAAGTTTTTCCCAAATGAAACAAACTATGACAAACCCTTTCAAACTTGTGCCAAGTGTTGGGCCTTACCCGTTTCAGCGCTTAAGCCCAATGATCCAACACCCCTCACGTGCCTCTGCCTCGTTTGGGCCATGTAATTTCCCTTAGCCCATTTTCTTTTGCACATGAACTAACATTTCTACCTCAATTTTGATCAAACTCTTTCATTTTCTTTTTTATAAATCTTGTAAATCCACTAACCTTTTTTATTTATCTTTCTAGTATAACTAAAATACCTTATTTCTTTTTATAAAACTTTCTTTATTTACATGAATTTTAGGTTTAAATAGATTAATAGATTTTTTATCTTAAATTTCTTTCCTATATATATAAATCCTTTTTATACACAAAATTACTAATTAAAAACATTAATTTTTCTCTTAAATTTGAACATTTTTTTTCTTTTCTTTTTTATGCGTAAAAATACTAAATACAAATACATTAATTTTTAATACATAAAAAATAAGAATTTAAAACATTTTTCTTCTTAAAGATTAAAACTTTTGTTTGTACATATTAACAAAAGATAATAATACTAAACTAATAAAATACCAAATGATAACAATATATAATTGAAATATTCAATTTTCTCGTTAAGGTAACGATACTTGATAATACATTACATTAACATTTCTCAACCTGTAGATAAATTACATACACATATACACATACACTTACACAATTACATTAACGCATTTACATTTACATTTGCTATTCTTATACATTACTATACATTATATTTTACATCGCGATCGATTCGATTTGGTTGTAATTATTTAAAGTCTCATCCCCATTTGTAAATTTGTACCCCCACTCCCGGATACTATTTTGTAATAGCGTAGACTTTAAATTCCCGCAATTTATCGCTTTTTGAATTATACCATGGTTAGACCTAGGGTTTGTATGTACATAAAAATCAAGCGCTAGATAACCTAATACAAGACAAGTACATGAAATCAATACACAATCACACTCGCACCCCCTAGGGTAATCCCACTCGTTGCCTTCCAAAATGGGCCATGCTTGCACGTCGAGTTTTCTTTGGCAAAACAATTCAAATTGATCATAAGTCCCTCGATGACGCTTTCGAAAGTCTCCTATCAAAATGATCAAGTCCCTTCAAACAAATTGATAAAGACACTTGGCACCATTGCATTCATGGTCCATACGATGACCCGCGCCTGTCCCGTTAAAACATCCTAAACGCAAGATTGTCCACCAAATACAATGGTGGAACAAAATTGTTAAAAAGGGGTTAAAACATGAGAAAAACCTTTGAGTAAATTTAGGGGTAGACAAACTTTTAGTTACTTGGATCAATCTTGCAAAAACACTTGCCTCCTTTTCAAAACCACACTCCACAAACACTTTCAAAAAACAATCTTCAAAAACATTTGAAACATCTTTTCGAAAAAATACACACCCTTGTATATACTCAAACACAAGTCATTACAACGGTTGCCGAAACAAAGGCGTCTATTTCAAAACATTTTCAAAACACACACACAGACACCATTTTCAAGCAATCAAAAATCAAGGCAAGTGATCTAAAACCAAGTAACTAAGAGCCCATGGATAACCATGGATGAAAAGGGTGCTAATACCTTCCCTTTTCATAATCTACCCCCCGAACCCACGAAACATCTCAAAAGGTTTTTCCTGTGCTTTTTAACCTTTCCTTTAGGATAAAATAAAAAGTCGGTGGCGACTCTTGCTAAACCGAACAAGTGCGAATATAAAACGCAAAACTCAAGTCAGTTCTCCCACCGTATCACAGAACTGGCGACTCTGCTGGGGAATTCCTTAAAAGTGGGGTTACCTTAGGGTTTTAGATCACCCTCTTGCATGATTAATTGCTTGTTTTGATTGCTTTACCTTTGTGGTTCTCTTGTTTGGGCTTGAAATCCTACACCCGGATTTGGGAAACATTCATAGATAGCAATACGTTGTGGAAACTGTGCGGGGTATACCGACACGGTTGAAGCAATAGCTATATTAGTGCGACATATTTGTGAGTACCGGTAACCCTTGAGTTCAATCAAGGAGAGTACAGGGCCGCTGAGTGATGTCACTAAGCACTAATGACCTAGAACCTTACTTGACCATCTTGGCCTTTTATTAGGGGTAGTGAGATGACCGGCTTTGGTGCAGTCCGAAGTTGGTAGATACTCGATACTACACTCATTGAGGGTTGTCTTCTTGGAATATTTTGGTCGCTAGTTAAGTGGCTAAACCAAAACAATGAACATGGAAGACAATCCAATGATATTGAGCTCCTTAGAACCCGGTTACTATTTATAGGACATGTTTTTAAGCCAACTACACTCAAGAGGGTACTTACCTATGAAGCCCCATGCAAGCCTGAAACTAGGGTTTTGTGTGATTTGCTTGTACATGAGTTTTTGCATGCATCATAAAACACCATAAAGCATCATATGCATCCGCTAACCATTTCAAGGGTTTGGATCTTCACCTTTGTTCTTGTTTTGTAGGTCATGGAAATTCCTCGCAGGAAAACTATCCAAGTCAACCTTGTGAGAATCCCTCCTCAACTTAAGGAGCTCACATCCAGAATTCCCGAAAGCTCTCCCTTCAGTGAAAGACATGGTAGACTGCTCAACCTAGTCAACACCAGCATTGAAGAAGACATGATGAAGGTTTTGTTCCAGTTCTTTGACCCCCTTCACCACTGTTTCACTTTCCCCGATTACCAATTGGTGCCCACTTTGGAGGAATTTTATCAACTCCTGAGAATTCCTATCCTTAATCAACTACCTTTCAACGGTACGAAAAAGGAGCCAAGCCTGAAGATGTTGCTCAAGCACTACACTTGCAACCATCCGACATCAAGGGGCATTGGGAAACTAGAAGCGGTGTCAAAGGCTTCTTGGCAAAATTCTTGTTTGAGAAGGCACAAGAGTGTTGGAACTCCTTGGATCTACAAGCCTTTGAAGAAATTGTGGCACTCCTCATTTATGGGTTGGTCTTGTTCCCAAATCCCGACCAGCTTATAGATGTCAACACCGTCAAGATCTTCTTATCCAGGAATCCCATACCGACATTGCTTGGGGACATCCTCCACTCATTTTACACACGAACAATGAGAAAGAGAGGTGTTCTCATGTGCTGTACTCCTCTCCTTGCAAGGTGGTTTATTTCGCACCTTCCACAGTCTGTTTTGAAGAATGACCAAGGCCTAAGGTGGTCACAACGGTTGATGACTCTCACTCACTCTGATGTACACTGGTGTTCTCGGTTCAGAGAAAGTGTCATCATCGTTGATCGTTGTGGAGAGTTCCCTAATGTTCCATTGCTTGGCATTAGAGGGGGCATTACCTCCAACCCTTGTCTGGCTTTGAGACAGTTTGGATATGCACGGAGGGATGGCCCTCATGACATGTTGATTCCTGACATAGTGTTTGACTTCGACAACGATGCGCAAGGACTCCGTCAAAGGTTCATCAGAGCTTGGAGGATGCCTAACAAGGTAGACAGCAAGACACTGGGGCACAAGAATTCCATCCCTCTTGAGCCTTATCTCAAGTGGGTCCGAACCCGAGCCCAGAGTCTAATGATGCCTTACCCTCATGTTCTCCCTGTGATTAAGGAACCCGTTAAGAAAGGAGAGGTTCCCCACACCGTCTTATATCCTGACATGCCGACGACATGGGAGGAGATGCAGAAGAGTTGGATCCAACTCAGGGAAGAAAGGGATACTTTTGAAGCCAGCTTCTACGCCAGCGAGAAGAAGGTTTTGGAGCTTACCCGCCGACTCCACGAGGAAGAGACCCTTAACACCTATATCGCGCCAAAAAGGATGCGCAACGTCTTTTTACCATGAGAAGTTTTTGTAATATTTGGCCCATGGGGCATTTATGTACTAACAAAATTTCTTCTTATTAATATGACGTGTGTTCTTTTTGTCTGCAACAATTGTGAATTTCTAAATCCTTGAATGCATTGCATAAATAAACATATCATTTATCATGTGCATAAGCAGGTCTCCACACCAGGTTTCCTTATCTTTCTGCTGTTTATTTCAGTAAGATGGATCTCGAACAAACGGTCAAAGATCTACAGTCTCAGAACTCACAGTTTCAACATCTCCTGATGACCTTGGCAAAGGGTCAGGAAGATCTAAAAGCCCTGCTCGGGAACAAAGAGCAAGTGAAAAAGAAGAAGAAGAGAGTCGGGGTGGCTACCCTGGGAAGAAGGTTTGAGGGTGAAGCCAAAAGGGTTCTTGAATTTCCCCTACATCCGAAGAAGGAACCAGTAAAGGAAAAGGGGCCGCGGTACCGTCTGAATCCAAAGTTGAAGAGGAAGAGGCGGAAGAAGACGAAGACTACTCAGAACAACAATACCCGCCGACCGATGACAAGTACAAGAGTTTGGAGGACAGGTTGGCAGCTATGGAGCTGCAGAGAGTTCCAGGCTTAGATTTCGAAGATTTGGGATTAATTGCCGGAATTGTGATCCCCCCGAAATTTAAAGTGCCAGTTTTCGCAAGATATGATGGGTTGTCTTGCCCGAAGATGCATCTAAGGTCATATGTCCGAAGAATCCAACCTCACACATCTGACAGAAACCTATGGGTACACTTCTTTCAAGATAGCTTGTCGGGCACACAGCTAGATTAGTTCTACAATCTTGAGAGATCAGAGGTACATAGTTGGGAGGATCTTGCAGCTGCTTTTTATCGCCAATATCAGTATAACTCCGACCTGGCACCAACCCGTACTTAGCTACAGAGTATGGGGATGGCCTCAGGTTAAGGATTCAAGGAATATGCCCAGAAGTGGCGCGATCTGGCCGGAAGAGTGCAGCCACCTCTTTCTGATAGAGAGCTTGTTGATATGTTTCTGGGGACCCTGTCTGGTCCATTCTTTAATCATCTGATCGGTAGCTCCTCCGCAGGGTTTACCGAATTAATTCTGACTGGCGAGCGGGTAGAAGCCGGTATCAAAAATGGGAAGATTCAGAAGGATGCCTCTGCATCTACTATGGTTAAGAAATCATTTCCGATGAAGAAGGAAATGGATGTTGTGTATTCTCAGAGAAGAGCAGGAAGAAATGAGCGCCGGTCGACTGTGGGGACCGTAATGATCCAGAATCCATCAAGTGATCAACCTCGCAATAACCAGTCCAGGCCTAAACAGCAATGGGGAGAACGGCCACCACGGCAGTTCACCTGCATCAATATGACACCTGCGCAGGTTCTTCCACATCTGTTGAATTTAAATCTCACCAAGATTAGGGAAGCACCGAAGACTGTGAATACTGCTTCACCGCACTATCATCCCAATGCCAAATGCGCCTACCATTCTGATAGCGTCGGACATGACACAAACGATTGTTGGGTGCTAAAAAATAAAATTCAAGACTTGATAGATGCAAAAGAGGTGGAGTTCGATGCTCCAGAGAAGCCAAACGTGATATCTGCTCCGATGCCGAAACATGGTCGAAATGTCCATGCCATTGAGGAAGATTTGTATGTTTCTAATGTCAGTGACCTGAGGACTCCGCTGTTAACCATCAAGTTAAATCTGCTAAGAGCCGGGATTTTCCCGGGATGCAAAGAGGACTGCTACTGTTGTTACTCTCTGCCGTTTGACTGCCCATCACTGAAGAAAGGCATCCAAGGCCTGATGGACAGTCAACAAATTCTGTTTGAAAAGGTTCCTGCTATTCCAACCCCTACTGAAGATGTCTCAATTATCACCATTCACGCCAATCTTTCCAAGGCCGTCAGAAAGCCTGTTAAGATTACATCAGCTACAAAGATTGTTCCTTTGAAAATAACTATGCCTGGGCCGGTCCCCTACAGTTCTGACAAGTCAATACCATGGAATTACGGTGGAGACATCTATTACCATGGTGTTAAATAAGTCGAAGTAACCGAAGAAAGCTCTGATGAAGAAGAGGCCAGCATTGGAAACATTGCTGGTACAAGCAAGATCACCCGAAGCGGGATAATATTTTCTCTAGAGATTGCCCCCCCAAAGGCAACTTTTGGACCCTCAGCTGCTGCCAAAGTTAATCCTGCACCAATAAGACTTTCCGCCGAAACTCCGTTGATTGAAGAAACTATTATTGTCCCTCCTACTTCAGCTGATAAAGGTAAAGGGACCCAAGATGAGCTCGTCCGGACGAGGGCTCAACCTTTGGTCATCTCGGAGACCTCTAAGAAAGAGATGGAGGAGATCCTGAAGATAATTAAAAGGAGTGATTATGACGTGGTAGAGCAATTGGGGAAAACCCCCTCGAAGATCTCCATGTTAGCATTATTGCTTTGTTCTGAGGCGCACGCCAAAGCATTGATCAAATTCCTGAAGACAACCCATGTACCACAGGAAACCTCTGCCGACCAATTCCAAGACTGTGTAGCCAGTCTTACAACAGACAACGGTTTAGGTTTCTCTGATGCGGACCTGACTTCAAAAGGAAGAAAACACAACGACGCATTACATGTGTCAGTAGAATGCCAAGGAACTACTCTGGCCCATGTTCTGGTCGACACTGGTTCTTCTCTGAACGTGCTGCCCAAGAAGGCTCTTGACCGTTTAGATTGTGAAGGCTTGAAGTTGAGGCCAAGTAATATCATTGTAAGGGAATTTGAAGGGTCGAAGAGAATGGTACACGGAGAGGTAGACATTCCCGTTAAGGTTGGCACAGAAGTATTCCCCTCAACTTTCTATGTGATGGACATCCGTCCGTCATACTCTTGCTTACTGGGAAGGCCGTGGATACATAACGCTGGGGCAGTTACCTCATCCTTACATCAAATGTTGAAGTACCCTGTCAAAGGAAAGATCATAACCGTGCACGGTGAAGAGGAATATATGATCAGCCATTTGAAATCCTTTCGATATGTAGAGGTGGAAGGAGAATTCATTGAAACACCATTCCAGCACTTCGAGGAAGTCTCTCCTAAAGTGGCAGTAGCAAAAGTGGTAGCTGAGGTACCAAAGCAGATGGCCAGGATGGCATCTCTAAAAGATGCGAAAGCTGCATTGAAGGAAGGGAAGAGCTCAACATGGGGTCAGTTGCCAGATATTCCTCACAAAACAGACAAAATTTGGATTAGGTTTCACTGCTGCGGGACAGAAAGCTATGCGCCGCTCAAAGGTTGAAAGAGCGCCCATCAATATTTCTCCTTTTGGAATCAATGCTCTGGAAGGTGAAGACGAAGAGGCCAACATTGAAGATTGGATCTGCCCAACTGTCGAGGGAGGACTACGCAACTGGGAGGCAAAAGACTTTGTCCCCATTACTTTTATTAATCAGTAATTATCTGTCAAACATTTCCTGTTGATTTGTAATATTTACTCTTGAACTATCCGTACACTACTTTTTCACCTCATGCCTTACCCGGGGCATGTAGGTCCATTTGTAAGGGTTTTGATTATCTTCATATCCATATGCCATGTTTAATGATTCATTGGACGTTTTTCATTGATAAACTGCTGTATTCATTTTCTTTCCTTTTTGCATTTTGTTTGTTTAAGGATGGCTATCCCTTACACACACCCACACTCACAAATGCAGGTACCCGTCCACTCTGGATTCTATGGGTGACTATTCTTCTATGTCCTTCAATAACTCTGAAGATCTGGTCAATCAGGCTGAGTATGAAGATGACGAAGATTGTGAAGTACCGGGAGAGCTAGCCAGACTTCTACAACAAGAAGAAAGGGCCATCTTGCCTCACGAAGAGTTGTTGGAAACTGTCAACTTAGGAACAGAGGAAGACCGGAAGGAAGTACAAGTGGGTGCCAATCTGGAGCCAAGTGTCAAAGAACGCTTGATACAGCTGTTAAATGAGTATGTTGAAATCTTCTCCTGGTTTTATGAAGACATGCCAGGTTTAGACACGGATATCGTGGTTCACCGTCTCCCTACAAGAGAAGATTGTCCACCGATCAAACAAAAAGTCCGCCGAATGAGGCCCGACATGTCTGAGAAGATTAAAGCAGAAGTGATGAAGCAATTCAACGCTGGTTTTCTGGCTGTTACATCCTATCCACAATGGGTTGCTAACATCGTGCCAGTACCTAAAAAAGACGGCAAGGTCAGAATGTGTGTGGACTACCGGGACTTGAATAGGGCTAGTCCTAAAGATGATTTTCCGCTACCGCACATCGACATTTTGATTGACAACACAGCTCAGCACAAGGTGTTTTCCTTCATGGATGGATTCTCGGGCTACAACCAGATTAAAATGGCCACCGAAGACATGGAGAAAACAACCTTTGTTACATAATGGGGTACCTTATGTTACAAGGTGATGCCGTTCGGATTGAAGAACTCAGGGGCAACTTATCAACGCGCCATGGTAGCTTTATTTCATGATATGATACATCATGAGATCGAAGTTTACGTAGACAACATGATAGCTCGATCACAAACAGAGGAGGAACACCTTGAGCATTTGCAGAAGCTGTTTTCCAGGTTGAAAGAATACAAACTCAGGCTGAATCCAAGTAAGTGTACTTTTGGAGTTAGGTCTGGTAAACTTCTAGGGTTTATTGTCAGCAACAAAGGCATTGGGGTCGATCCAGAAAAAGTGAAAGCAATACAAGAGATGCCTGCTCCTCGTACTGAAAAGGAGGTTAGAGGATTCTTGGGGCGCTTGAACTATATTGCCAGATTCATCTCTCATCTGACTTCTACCTGTGAGCCAATCTTCAAACTATTAAAGAAAGATCAGGTAGTCGAATGGAACGACGATTGCCAAACTACTTTTGATAAGATCAAGGAGTATTTGCTAGAACCTCCTGTTCTGATGCCACCCGTCGAGGGAAGACCATTGATCATGTATCTGACCGTCTTGGATAACTCAATGGGTGTGTTTTGGGCCAGCATGACGAGTCTGGTCGAAAAGAGCATGCTATTTATTACCTTAGCAAAAAGTTTACCGACTGTGAGACTCACTACTCACTGCTCGAGAAAACTTGCTGCACTTTGGTATGGGCTGCTCGCCGACTAAGACAGTATATGTTGACTCATACCACTCTGTTGATTTCCAAAATGGATCCTATCAAGTATATCTTCGAAAAGCCTGCTTTATCTGGAAGAATAGCTAGATGGAAAATGATTCTAACTGAGTATGACATCCAGTACACCACCCAAAAAGCTATAAAAGGGAGTGTACTAGCTGACCATCTAGCTCATCAAGCTATCGAAGATTATCAATCCATGAGATTTGACTTCCCAGACAAGGACATCATGAATTTGGACAACATTGAAGGTAACAGACCGTATGACGGACCTGAAAAGGGATCCCGATGGACCCTGTACTTTGATGGTGCTTCAAATGCACTCAGAAACGGTATCAGTGCGGTACTCATTTCCCCGGAAGGTTGCCACACGCCTTTCACGGCCCGACTCTGCTTCAGCTGCACCAACAACATGGCTGAATATGAAGCTTGCATTTTTGGTCTCAAGGCTGCTATAGACTTGGGAATCAAATCTTTGATCGTATTTGGGGACTCGGCTTTGGTTATCAGTCAAATCAAAGGAGAGTGGGATACCAAACATCCCAATCTTATCCCATACAAAGAACATGTCTTGACATTGTTGCCTCATTTCGAGCAAATCACCTTCGAGCATTTCCCGCGAGAAGAGAATCAGCTAGCAGATGCTCTGGCTACGATGTCTTCCATGTTTAAACTCAACTTGGATAACGAGGCTCCCGAAATAACCATTGAGCGAATGGATGAACCTGCACATTGTCACGAGATTAATACCGAAGAAGTAGTGGAACAACCCTGGTTTCATGAAATCAAAAGGTATCTCCAGACTAGAGAATATCCCGAAGGAGCTTCAGTAAATGACAAGAAGTTCCTAAGGAAGTTTGCTGCCAAGTTCTTCCTGAGCAATGGCATCCTCTACAAACGCAATCATGATTGTGTTTTACTCCGATGTGTGGACAAAGCTGAGGCAGAATTGATAATGACTGAGATACACAGCGGTATGTTCGGCACCCACTTGAGCGGACACACGATGGCTAAGAAGATCCTAAGGGCAGGCTACTACTGGTCAACCATGGAAGCTGATTGCCATCAACACTCCCGTACCTGCCATAAATGGCAAATCTACGCCGATAAGGTGCACATTCCTCCGGTTCCTCTCAACGTGCTGACGGCCCCGTGGCCATTCGCAATGTGGGGCATTGACATGATTGGAGAGATCAAGCCCACTGCATCCAATGGACATCGCTTCATCCTGGTCGCCATTGACTATTTCACCAAATGGGTCGAAGCGGCTTCCTTCGCCTCTGTTACAAAAAATGTGGTTGCCCGCTTCATCAAGCAAAACCTTATATGCCGGTACGGTGTCCCTGACAGGATCATTACAGACAACGGAACCAATCTGAATAATACTATGATCACCGCTCTATTCGAACAGTTCAATATTTATCATCACAATTCATCTCCCTATCGGCCGAAGATGAACGGTGCTGTTGAAGCTGCGAACAAAAACATTAAGAAGATCATTCAGAAAATGACAGTCACTTACAAGGACTGGCATGAGATGTTACCGTTTGCTCTGCACGGATACCGTACCATAGCACGTACTTCAACCAGGGCAACCCCATTCTCTTTGGTATACGGCATGGAAGCTGTCCTGCCCATGGAAGTTCAGATTCCTTCCTTAAGGATTATGAAAGATGCAGGTTTGAATGAAGATGATTGGATTCAGACCCGACTTGACCAACTCAATTTAATCGACGAGAAACGACTCACTACTGTTTGCCATGGCCAGACGTACCAAAAACGGATGATCAAGGCTTTTAACAAGAAAGTCAGACGTCAAGTATATCAAGTCGGAGATCTCGTGATCAAGCAGATTATCTTACCACAAAGTGACCCCAGGGGCAAATGGACTCCCACTTACGAAGGACCATTTGTGATCAAGAGCATATTTTCTGGTGGTGCAATGATTCTGACCACCATGGACGGTGATGATTTGCCGCACCCCGCGAACGCAGACATAGTCAAAAGATATTACGCATAAAATAACCCGACAAGTCGAAAACCCGAAAGGACGGCTTGGGCAAAAAAGGGCATCCCGGTGAACTGAAAACCAGAAAGGGCGGTTTAGGCAAAATTAGGGATAAAACAAAAAAAATCTGTACACCCGGCAAGTCGAAAACCCGAAAGGGCGGCTTGGGCAAAAAGGGGTTTCCCGGTGGATCGAAAACCCGAAAGGGCGATTCAGGCAAAAGTTAGGGAATTAAAGCATATGACTATGTCTCATCGGATCACTTTAAGGATAATCTCTTCATCAACCAGCTCCAAGCTTCTGGTTAATTCAGTCACCGACAGACGAAGCATTGAACGGACAGATATTCAGAGTTGTAAAGGCTATAGCAGAATGGAATCCCATGGAGTTATTTCACAAAGCCATCTTTCTTTTGTATAAAATTTTCAATTTTTACGGCGACATTCTCTTACTAGGATGCCTGTCTCCTTTGTACAAAGATGCCCATAAAAAGTTAATACAAATACTTTTCCAAATGCACAAATTTGCTTTGTTTTCCCTTTTTTCCTTTTGCACTTATGTTTACTCGAGAAACGTCCAATGTTTTGTTAAGTAGGCATATGCATTTGAACATAATCATTTCCTTACAAATCAGGAAAAGATGATTATTGATAGGTTGAAGGTACGAATAGATATCTTAATGCCCTTTCAAAAGGATTCCCCGAACAGAGTTAAACTCCAGGATCCTCAGCAGAACAAGAGCTTTCTCAAAGCTGATTTCCCCGGCCAGAGAACCTTCCAGAACTTAGTTCCCCTCAGAGATAAGTTCCAGCACCCCCAGTAGAGCCCTAAAATCTGAAAATCCTATCCCCAGCGGAGGTAAAACTTCCAACTATCAATCCCCGGTGGAACCAGACCAGTGAACATCCTCCCCATAGAGATAGTTCCCATCGGACTGAAGGTTCTCAGTCATACCTCTCCAGCATAAGGCTACCAGATTCTGAACTCCCCGGCAGAGATCATCAGAATTCTCTTACCCCGCAAGTCACCAAGGAGTTTCAATCCCCCGAAGTGACCCTAAGATCCCTCAACAAGTAAAGATCTTGTTCCCCAAGCAGTTAGCAGACAACAAGGATTTCTCATCCTCAGTACCCCCAGGGTTCTTCTATCCCCAACTTTGGTTATGGGTTTATTTCCCCAACATTTGTCCAGGATTTATTCTCCAGAACAAATTACATTTTAGATTGATCGGTCGTTCAAAAACTCCTTCATCATCTGTTGGAAGCTACAGTCGTCGAAGATGAAATTCTCACAAGATTCAAGTTACAAAGCCCGGATAGTATCTTAATCCCTACAACATATTGTGAAGCCCGGAGTACGACCATATAACAATGCCATACAACCATCAAACCTGGATTACGACCAGATAGGAATGTCCCCTCAGGGCAAGCTATGAAGTCCAGATTCAACCGGATAATAGTTTAATCCCTAGCAAAGCTATTGTGAAGCCTGGATTGCGACCAGTTAACAATACAAACCTCTGTGAAGCCTGGATTACGACCAGACAGCAGTCAAGAATACTACGAAGCCTGGAATCGACCAAATAGTAGTATACCTTTAACCAAAGCCGTGAAGCCCGGATTTGACCGGATAGCAGCTTAGCAAGCTATTGTGAAGCCTGGATTACGACCAGATGACAGTACAAGCTTCTGTGAAAGCCTGGAGATCGACCAGATAACAGTTAAGCATTAGCAAAATGAAGACCCATTCTCAGTTCCTCATAGAATATTCGAATATTCTCCAGTGAAGATCTCCTCAAGACAGGAATCCCCAGCAGATTGGCATACGATCCAAACTCCTGATCCCCTAGCAGTGGTCCCCGGACTTCTCATCTTCAAACGATCAAAAAATTCTTGCCTTACCCAGCAGCAGTCAAGGAATTAGTTTCTTCAGCAACAGTCAAGATTCTTTTATCTTCAGCCGTCCAGGATTCATCTATCCTCAACAGGATAGCTCGTCAGCTTACATGCGCATTCATTACATTCATATCATAAACATTGATATAACATACATTGCATCATGCATTTCATGCAACATGACTTTGTGTTTCAACTAATATCTTACCCTTTTTCAGGATAAGAATTAGTAAGCTTCAAATTCAAGACTTTTGAAAACAGTTTACGGATTCTTCCCAACACTGGATGTTAATCTATCACTTGTTCAGATGCAACTTTTGAAAACAGTTTACGGACGCTTCCCCAATAACGGATGCTGCTCTATTTCTTATTCAACTCCAACTCCTGGAAACAGTTTACAGATTCTCCAAAACATGGATGTCAATCTACCGCTTGTTCAGACCCCCAGTTCAGAGACGTTCCAAAACATGGATATCTTTATGATACTCGTCCACTCACCAAGGACAGGCAGTTCAACATTTCCAGATGGCATCTCTAAGCCCATCCCCCGACAAGATTCGGTCACATCCCTATATGGCATCGTTAAGCCCATCACCAAATGGCATCTGTAAGCCCATTCCCTCTACAATCACATCACTAAGTGCAAATTTTTGGGCACTCTAGTGTCCAATCTCCTTTTACCTTCAAGTCGCGAACGGCAAACTTACCAATCTAACTCTTCAGGTCCAAGAAGATTTAACAGGGGCAACTGTTGTACCCCAAAATTTGCCCTCGTATTTTTCCTCAAGAAATCACAGCTTCGGGCTTTTCTTGATTTTTCAGACTGGCTCAAGAATCGGTCAAACAAACTTTTCTCGTCAGTCAGACAAAAATTAGGGTTTTCATTGATTTTCAAAGAGTTCAATACCTTGGCTAGGGTTTGGTTGAGTTGGCTCAGGTTTTGATCAGGCAGGCGTTTCTCTGGCATTTAATCAAGAATTAGGGTTTTGTGCACATATTTCTCAGAAAGAATTCATTCTATAGTTCTTCTCAGTTTACTTTGAAGTTTGGACCGAGTCATTTGGATTGAGTTTGCAGTGTTGGATTTAATCAAGTGAGAAAGAAAAGGGCATGTGGGTGTTTTGTTTGTTTAGCTGTGCAGTGCTCTGATTATTCAAGATGCCGGACGTTCATGGATTATTTATTATTCTAAGTTAAAATGGTTGGAATTTATTTTTCAATTATTAGAATTTGAGAATTATAAATAATAAAATAAACAATTGAAAAGAAGAAAAGGAATTAACTGATAGAAAATAGATTTTATTCATCTTTAATTTATTTGTTACAATTATTATTTAAATACAGTATTTTTTTTACAAAGTATTTACAATGATAATTTTACAAATATTTAAAATGAAATAAAAACTATCCTAATTCCTAAGTCTTCATTTTCCATCCATTGCTCCCTCTGCCTCATTTGATTTTATCTGCAAAAAAAATAAGAAAAGAAAGAAAAGTCAATTGCGGATAAAATGAATAAGAGACAGACAGTAATTTAAAGATTCGTCATTAAAAACAAATGGCCGAAATCAGTTTTGCCCTCTCTGCAAATCACAGGATTTCTCCCAGTTCACAAAGAGGGATGAAATGTTTGCAATGAAACATGAAATGCACAAAGTTGATTTTTTTGCACAAATTCAAATTTTTTAAGCATACTGCATAAATCAAAAGAATTGTCAACCAAGTTTCCAAACAACATGTACAAGTAAAGGCAAACTGAGTTACATTCTCAAACTAAGCCAAAAGCTGTCCAAGGATCAAAATATCAACTAAGCCAAAAGCTGTCAAGAGAAAGTACATAAAGTATGCAAGAAACATGGAAGTATGCAGAGGAAAATATACAAGTGCAAGCAACATCAATATCATCATTTTCCAGCCATTTGCTTTTTCAGAATAAGACAAATATAAGCAATATTAAATGCTTAAAAATTGTCAAGAGAGAGGAGAGAGAGAAAAAGAAGTACCGGGCTTATAGGCTTAGGCTTGAAAGAGATATAAAAACAAACTGTAATAACACAGTGAAAAGAAGAAGGCAGAGATATAAACAGCATATCAGAATGCACAGCAAAAGGGGGCAGAACATATGTAGCAGGATATCACAAAGAGAGAAAACCTCAAGCCTTGCAAACCTGTCCACAATTTTGACCAAGAAAGAATATACAAAATATAATAGCTCGTGCCTTTCAAAGACTACAGGGCCAAGACCCTAGAAGAATATACAAAAGGCCAACAATCTGCATAATATAGGACAGAAGTCACAAAGCCTAAAAAACTTCGAAGTCCATTGTGATCGGTGGATCTGGAACTGACTATTTAACACTGGTTCACGAAATGTCGCGGAAGCAAGAGTCGCCACCGTCTTTTATTTTCTCCAAATGGAAAGGACAAAAGCACAGAAAAATTCCTTAAAGAGATTGCTCTCGGTTCTGGAGGTAGGTTGTAGAAAGGGAAGGTGTTAGCACCCTTTCTATCCATGGTTATCCATGGGCTCTTAGATACTTGCTCATTTGTGTTTTCAAAATGGTTTGTTTGCTTTTCAACTGTGGGTTTTAAAAAGTTTCTTTGAAAATTACAGTTCAACTCTTGTATCGGTCCTCAAGAGTGTTTGAAAAAATGCTTTCGAAAGCTTTTTGAAAAGGTGTTGGTGTGAAAAGTATTTTTTTGATTTGTTTTGAAATTAGAGCAAGTATCTAGAGTCGTCTACCTACCCTAAGGAATTCATCTGTGTAAATGTCCTTAAGGTAGTGCCATCCCATCATTGAGAGGTAGGTAGCACCACCGTTGGAGGTGTTCGGGTCAATTCGGGGTTTAGGGACATTGTGGCCACCGAGCAAAGGTAAGATACCTTAGGAGCTACCCTTATGCCATTGATCTTTTATTCCGAGGTAACTATTCCGAGGCAACTTGTTCCGAGGCAACCGTTTTGAGGCAACTAGATCAATGGAACATAAGGACTCACTAAGACGTCCTATAGTCGACGGCCACGTTTTGAGGGATAAGGCAACAGTGTGATCACCGGAGTAATGGGAAGATACCTTAGAAGCTACCCTCATGCCAGGTTCCCGGATCATGAGGACTTACTAAGACATCCTCTACTCGACGATCACCTTTCGAGGCAAGGCAACAGTGAGGCGTACCCTAGGGGTGGTGTGTGATTTGTGTGTCGTTTTCATTTATCTTATCTTGCCATGTCATGAGTGACATATGCGCTTGTTTTTATTATTGTCCATTCATTCTTGCATGCCTTGATTAACATTTAAAAGTGCGAGAAATAAAAAGTTCTAAAGCTATTACAAAAGGCGCGGGTCCACATCGCCAAAATTTCCAGGACCCGATTTGACAGAAAAATAAAGAATTAAAAGTGCGACAGATAAAAATGTTACATGGCCTTGGGAGAGATACATAAATATTATAAAGAATAAAAAATAAATATGCGAATTGGAATTAAAGTTGAAACGAGGGCGTTGGACCCTCTTGAACTAAATTAAATTAAACGATTATTAAATTAACAAAATTAAAAGGAAAAGAAATTTGTTTTTTTTGGTATTTTTGTATTTTATGATTTTAATGAAAAAGAATTAATTAAAATAAAATGCTAACCCTAATTCTAGTTGTTTTTAGTTTATTAAGAAAAGATTAAATTTTAACCTAATATTTAACCTAATTATTTACATGCCATTTAATTATAAAAATAAATAATAGGAAACATTTAATTATTATGAAAGAAAAAGAAAAAAAGGATAAAAATGATTATAAACCCTAATTCTACCAATTTTAGATTTTTATTAAAAAAAATGTTAAGATTAAACCCTAAATTAAAACTAAGTGAATTAATGCAATTTATTTACAAAAATACTAAAATAAAAATATTTATTATTTTTTTTATCTTTTCTGATTTTTTTTGGTTATTTTTATTATTTTTATTATTTTTATTATATTAAAAAAAATATTGATTTGAAACATTAAATGGAAATTAAACAAACAAATAAAAATAAAAAATAAAAGAAAGGAATAGGAGAGAGCAAACCAAGGGGGTGTTGTCCCCAAACTGGAGGTACAGCCCAGTGATTCTGGCCCATTACTGGAGGCCTTGTTGACTTTTTCAGGCAGCGTGTGGGAGCATTGACCAGGGTTTACCATGTTCCTCAATTATGACCTTCTGATTGTTTCCATTGGGCACGTGGATGGCCAGATTTTGTGGACATACGGTGCTCCTTCAGGCTGAAACTGCATGGAAACATTAAGTGAAAAATAATGTGAAAGGGGGTGGGGACCTGGGACTCGAACCCAGGTCCTGAACGTTACCAACCAAGCGCTTTACCAACCCTGCTGTTTGAGTTCTTTGTTTACATAATAACCCATAATTAATATAAAATAAAATACAACGCTAGTGGACTTTTAGCGCGAAATTTTAAATGAGCCAATCAGCTGATGCCACAGAGTCGTCTTCCTCGTTGTCTTGTTTTTCCCTGCAACGAGAAAACAATCAGCAACGGTTTTACACCGTTCCTATAGACACCCTACTGGAAAATAGCGATTAGCCCCTGGGGCTTCATAAATTAGGCGCGATGGTCTCATTCTCTTCGTCCAAGCGCACTGAGTTGGATGGTCTAAGTCTTACATGCCAATTGTTCCTTAAACGAAAACCCCCAATTCAAAGCTTCATAAACCCTAAAATACGACAATGGTAGATTCGCATAGAGGTGATAAAAACACAATTAAGCAATTGGGTTAGCTTCAGAATCAGTTAATTAATAAGAATTCATGAACAAAATGCAATGAATATGCTTAAATTGTAAAATACGATTATGAAAAAAAGTGAAAAAAGTTTGACTTCTGTACAATGATTCAAAGGGTTAGGGACTGTGTTCTTGATCCAGGTACGTTGCTTGATGTCCCAGGGATGCAGTGGAATCAATATTGTGGCTTGAAACGACCTACAAGTGTATTTTCAGTTTTGAGTTTTCAAGCCAAAATTTCAAGTTCTTTCTTCAGGTTCTTGCGCAGCTTTTTGGTTAGGAGGATTAGGTCTTGCTTGTGTATGTATAGGAGAGTGATTAGGGTTAAAGAAATTGATCCAAAACCTTTGCATTCATGGTTTGTAAGATTTGATTTTTCAAGATCTTTTTCAATATTTTTTCATGCTATTTTGACCTCAATCATATCCAATCACTTCAATTCCTTCCATATCTGATCATGCACGAATTATTGAGTATATATCATGCACAAAAAGATTGAAAAACTTAGGTTTAGTATTTTTCATGTATTTTATTTAATTAAAATGAATTATTAATAATAAAAATCCAAATAAATAAATAAATAATGAAGAAAAACTTCCCTTTGGGCCAAGTGGTCGTGCACATTCCTTGGATGATGAATTGTGGAAGAAAAATAGGCCCATTAGCAATTTTAGGTCATTTGAAGCAATGTTGACTTTTCAAAATATCCAAAAATTTCCCAACTTCCACAAGGCATAACTTGCTCAATTTTTAAGCTTTGCTCATGTTCTTGGACATTTTGGAAAGGTCTTTGAGTCCTCTAACCAATACCTTTGGTCCCATGTCATTTTGATTTACCAATCTCAAGTTATGGCCTTTGACTTAAAGTCCCTTTTTTATTGACTTTTGAAAATGACCTATAATGTTGAAATTGATAACTTTTTGTGAGTGCATTTATTGGACTTGAAGTATGAAGAGGAGTTGTAGGAAATGTCTTTCTCTTCAAAATGAGATTTGGATGGAATTTTTCTGATAATCCATGTGAAAGTTATGCCCTGGTCAATTTACAGTTGACTTTTTCAGCTGTCCAAATAAGGAAACTTTTGCATCTTGATGATTTTTGAGCCAAGCTTTGAGAATCATGATCAAGCATTGATCAAATGATGTTTGTGGCTTCCAAATGAGATGTTGACCAAAAAATTGGACTTTTGACTGTCAAATGACCATTTTGCCCCTACAGTTGACTGTAGTGCAATTAGGGTTTTGACTGTGCAATTTTGTGCTGAAAGTCTTGAAACTTGGTGTGAGGATGCTTGACCATATTTATAGGCATGTGGGACTTAATTGGACTCTTGGAAACTTCATTTACTTTGTCAGAACCAAAACCCTAATTTTGACTGTTTAGGATACCCTCGCACTGTGCAACCTTTGGGGAACTTTGAAGCTTGACTTGGCAATTTCTTGAAGAATATGGGAGGGCAAATTTTGGGGTACAACAGTTGCCCCTGTTCAATCTTCTTAGACCTGAGGATGCAGATTGTCTGACGTGCCTTTCGTAATTCGAGGGTGGAAGATGATTGAACACTAGAGTGCCCAGAAATTTGCGCTCACATAGTAGCAGTGTGATGGAAATGGGCTTATAGATGCCATTTAGAGATTGATGAATAGGATGATGGGCTTATAGATGCCATCTGGATATTGATCGCGTAAGAGATTCCTTAGCGAGAACTTGCGTACCTGCAAAAGAAAAATGAGTACCTGACATGTTGCAGGATCTGGTTTTCAGATGCTTTGTGTAGATATGTCCTGACTGGTTACAAGAGCTGACTCTTCGAATTCTTCAGACGTGCCCTGGCGAGATACAGGAATCGAGTCTGGTAATGTTAGTCTTCAACGGATACACCCTGGCAAGATTCAGGTATCGGATCCTCAAACTCTTCAGACACACCCTGGCAAGATACAGGAATCGGATCTGGTAATGTTAGTCTTCAACGGATACACCCTGGCAAGATTCAGGCATCGGATCCTCGAACTCTTCAGACACACCCTGGCAAGATACAGGAATCGGATCTGGTAATGCTAGTCTTCAACGGATACACCCTGGCAAGATTCAGGTATCGGATCCTCGAACTCTTCAAACACACCCTGGCAAGATACAGGAATCAGATCTGGTAATGTTAGTCTTCAACGGATACACCCTGGCAAGATTCAGGTATCGGATCCTCGAACTCTTCAGACACACCCTGGCAAGATACAGGAATCGGATCTGGTAATGCTAGTCTTCAACGGATACACCCTGGCAAGATTCAGGTATCGGATCCTCGAACTCTTCAGACACACCCTGGCAAGATACAGGAATCGGATCTGGTAATGTTAGTCTTCAACGGATACACCCTGGCAAGATTCAGGTATCGGATCCTCGAACTCTTCAGACACACCCTGGCAAGATACAGGAATCAGATCTGGTATGGTTAGTCTTCAACGGATACACCCTGGCAAGGTTCAGGTATCAGATCCTCGAACTCTTCAGACACACCCTGGCAAGATACAGGAATCGGATCTGGTAATTGGTCGTCAACAGATACACCCTGGCAAGATTCAGGAATCGGACCTTTAGTTGCGACCATTGATGGTAATCAATTTTGTACTTTTGTCCTGAAAAGACAAGCGTTAGTTGTATGCGATGTCATGTGGTATGACATGCGAGATGCTCTCTGAATACGTGAGATTGTATGTTCATGATGCGTATATGCATGCTATAATGTATGAAGATGTTTATGAATGTATTTTTTCGTCTAGGAAAGTAAATCCTTGACGGGTGCCTGGAAGTCACACCTGGGCTGATGTTTGAAGAATGGATTTTGCTTCCGCTGGGGATGATAATTGCAAGAATACCGGTAGGAGAAGATGACTCCGTTGGGGAATAAACTTGGCGAATGAATTACTCTGCGGGGAGAAAAGTACTCTAACGATCTTGCTGGGAAGCAATACTCTGTGGGGAGAGAGGTACTTTGCTGAGTTGTTGATGAAGATAACTTGCTGGGGATACCATTGTTGACAGACTTCGCTGGGGATAAGAGAGCCGTGCCGACGACGATATTTCCGTGGCTTTTGGCTGAGAATAACCCAGTTATATCCTAGTAAGGAAATAACTCTTTGAATAAAGCCGGACGACGTGTTCGTTCTCTACGAGGATAAGCTTCCAGAATCTACTGGGGATAAGCTTACTTCTTGGGGAGATGAATTCCAAATTTCCTGGGGAACTAGATTGGACTCTCCTGGGGAAGTTTTGAACTGCGGGGGAAGTGATTCCTTTGAATGTTGGTATGCCGCCGAATGTGGGGGAAGTGATTCCTTTGAATGTTGTTAAGAATACATATGCTGCTGGGGAATGTTGAGATCTACTGGAGGATACCCAACTTCCTTAAGATTTGATAACTTTGCTTGGAGAACAGTGCACTGACTTGCTGGCTCACTCTCTAGGGAATTAAGATGTACTGGTTATGTTCTTTAGCTGAACCTACCTTGGTACCTTGGAGGATAGAACAATTAGATTGCTTAGACAACTCTTTATTGCCCCTGTTTCTAATGTTACCTGTAATTAATCCTTTGTTTTGTATGCAAATATTTATGAGTTAGCAAATTATTGTCAATGCATATATCACAAATTGAACCTTGGACGTTCTTCGCAAAACGAAACAGAAAAAGAAAACAAGTTTGCAATTTTAACTGAAAAGTGTATTTGTATTGATTTTTGAATGGCCTGAAAATAGGCGTTTATGTACAAGAGGCTGACGTCCTAGTAAGAGAACACCGCCGAACAAAAGAGTTTATACAAATTTTGTGCAAGAGAAAATGAAACAGCTGTGTGAAATGAATGATCCACTGGGTTTCAACTCTGCTATTGCCTTTATAACTCCGAGCGTCTCATCACTTGATGACCTTGGTTGAAGGTGAAGTTGACTGATCGATGCCGTCTGAACTTGATATAGATACCGGATTCTGGATGCAAAGTGATCCAATGAGACATAGTATTACGCTTTTATCCCTAACTTTTGCCTGGACCGCCCTTTCGGGTTTTCAGTCCACCGGGATACCCATTTTTGCCCAAGCCGCCTTTTCAGGTTTTCGACTTGCCGGGTGTACAGATTTTTTTCATTTTCATCCCTTCATTTTGCCCGAACCCTTTTGGTTCGCCGGGAAGCCCTAATTTTTGCCTAGGCATGTCAGCCTAGCGGGTCTTTTTTCATGCGTAGTATCTTTTTACTATGTCTGCATTGGCGGGGTGAGGAAGGTCGTCACCGTCCATGTTGGTTAGAATCATTGCTCCTCCTGAGAACACATGTTTGACCACAAATGGCCCTTCGTATGTAGGGGTCCATTTGCCCCTTGGATCACTCTGAGGAAGGATGATTCTCTTGATTACCAGATCCCCAACTTGATATTCCTATGGTCTGACCTTTTCGTTAAATACCCTGATCATCCGTTTCTGATACGTCTGACCATGGCAGATAGCAGCAAGTCTTTTTTCATCAATAAGGTTGAGCTGATTAAGTCGTGTCTGGATCCAATCATCTTCGTCCAGATTTGCATCCTTCATTATCCGGAGAGAGGGTATTTGTACTTCGATTGGTAAGACTGCCTCCATACCATAAACCAAAGAGAAAGGAGTTGCCCCGGTTGACGTCCTAGCTGAGGTACGGTACCCATGTAGAGCGAACGGTAACATCTCGTGCCAATCTTTATAAGTCACTGTCATCTTCTGCACGATTTTCTTGATGTTCTTATTTGCTGCTTCTACAGCCCCATTCATCTTCGATCTGTAAGGAGAAGAATTGTGGTGCTGTATTTTGAACTGCTCGCAGAGCTCAGTGATCATCTTGTTATTCAGATTGGTACCGTTATCTGTAATAATTCTTTCTGGGACGCCGTACCGACAGATCAGATTATGCCGAATGAACCGTGCCACAACAGTCTTGGTTACCGTAGCGTAGGAAGCTGCTTCGACCCACTTCGTAAAATAATCAATCGCCACTAGGATGAAGCGATGCCAATTAGATGCCGTAGGTTTAATCTCACCGATCATGTCTATGCCCCACATTGCAAACGGCCAAGGCGCAGTCAGAACATTCAGCGGAACTGGAGGAACATGCACCTTGTCTGCATAAATCTGGCACTTATGGCATGTCCTGGAATGTTGGTAACAGTCAGCTTCCATTGTGGACCAGTAACACCCTGCCCGAAGGATCTTTTTAGCCATAGTGTGTCCACTGGAATGTGTACCAAAGGTCCCTTCATGTAGCTCTTCCATGATCCTTTCTGCTTCAGTTTTATCCACACAACGCAGTAAGGTTGAATCATGGTTTCGCTTGTATAAGATGCCATTGCTAAGGAAGAACTTTGCTGCGAATCTTCTCAAGAACTTCTTATCGTTGACAGATGCACCTTCAGGGTATTCCTGAGCTTCCAAATATCTCTTCACCTCATGGTACCAAGGCTTCTCAGTCACCAATTCAGTCCCGAGATCACAACAGTATGCCGGTTCGTCCAGTTTCCAGATGATGATCCGGGGAGCCTCATTATCCCATTTAACCTTAAACATAGAAGACATTGTAGCTAACGCGTCCGCCAGCTGATTCTCTTCTCTCGGAAAATGTTCAAAGGTTATCTTCGTGAAGTGGGGGATCAAGGTCAACACACATTCTCTGTAAGGGATAAGATTCGGATGTTTCGTATCCCACTCTCCTTTGATCTGATTGATCACAAGAGCGGAATCTTCGAAGACACTCAGAAACTTGATCCTTAGGTCGATCGCGGCTTGAAGACCCATGATGCACGCCTCATACTCCGCCATGTTGTTGGTACAGTTAAAACATAGCCGGGCAGTGAGTGGAGTATGAGTACCTTGAGGTGATATGATTATGGCACCGATACCGTTTCCCAAAGCGTTGGAGGCTCCGTCAAAGTGCATAGACCATCGGGATCCTTCCTCAGGTCCTTCATCCGGTCCAGGTACTTCACAATCAGTTACTATCATGATGCTCTCGTCAGGAAATTCAAAGTTCATGGACTGATAGTCATCTACGGCCTGATGTGCCAAGTGGTCTGCCAATACACTTCCCTTGATGGCTTTCTGGGTCGTGTACTGAATGTCGTATTCCGTCAAGATCATTTGCCATCTTGCAATTCTCCCAGACAGAGCAGGCTTTTCGAATATGTACTTTATAGGATCCATCTTTGAGATCAACAAGGTGGTATGAGTCAGCATATACTGTCTCAGCCGGCGAGCAGCCCATACCAAAGCGCAGCAAGTTTTCTCAAGCAGTGAGTATCGGGTCTCACAGTCGGTAAACTTTTTGCTAAGGTAATAAATGGCATGCTCTTTTCGGCCAGACTCGTCATGCTGCCCCAGCACACACCCCATTGAGTTGTCAAGTACTGTCAGGTATAGTATCAAAGGTCTCCCTTCAACCGGTGGCATAAGGATGGGTGGTTCTTGGAGATACTCTTTAATTCTGTCAAAAGCAACCTGACATTCATCGTTCCAACGTACTACCTGATCTTTCTTCAGCAGCTTGAAGATTGGCTCACAGGTAGCAGTCAGGTGTGAGATGAAGCGAGCAATGTAATTCAGGCGTCCTAAAAAGCCTCTGACCTCTTTCTCTGTCTTAGGAACTGGCATCTCTTGAATAGCCTTGACCTTGGCAGGGTCCACTTGAATGCCCTTATCACTTACAACGAAGCCTAGCAACTTTCCAGATCTTACCCCGAAGGTGCACTTGTTCGGGTTCAACCTCAGTTTGTATAATTTCAGACGGTCAAACAATTTCTGCAGATGATCTAGGTGCTCTTCCTCAGTTTGGGACCTTGCGATCATGTCGTCCACATACACTTCTATCTCATGATGGATCATGTCATGAAATAAAGCAACCATGGCACGCTGGTAGGTTGCCCCAGCGTTCTTTAGTCCAAAAGGCATGACCTTGTAACAGAAGGTGCCCCACTGAGTAACAAATGTAGTCTTTTCCATGTCTTCAGGTGCCATCTTGATCTGATTATAACCTGAGAAGCCATCCATGAAAGAGAACACCTTATGCTGAGCTATATTATCAACAAGGACATCAATGTGAGGTAGAGGGAAGTCATCTTTGGGGCTGGCCCTGTTCAGATCCCTGTAGTCGACACACATTCTGACCTTACCGTCCTTCTTCGGTACCGGCACCACATTAGCAACCCACTGAGGGTAAGAAGTCACTGCAAGGAACCCAGCATCAAACTGTTTCATTACCTCGGCTTTGATCTTCTCCGACATCTCTGGACGCATACGGTGAACCTTTTGCTTAACCGGAGGACAATCTTCCTTAGTAGGCAAGTGATGGACCACAATATCGGTATCCAACCCGGGCATGTCTTCGTAGGACCAGGAAAATATCTCCACATAATCATGTAGCATCTTAGTCAACCGTTTCTTCACGCTGAGCTCTAGGTTGGCATCAATCTTTACCTCTTTCCTGTCTGCCTCAGTACCCAAGTTTATTATTTCCACTGGCTCTTCGTGTGGTTGAATTGCCCTCTCTTCCTGAAGTAACAGTCTTGCAAGCTCGCCAGGCACTTCGCAATCATCTTCACCTTCGTCTTCGGCTAAGTTGATCGGATTTTCGAAGTCATAACTGGCGGTAGCAGAGTCGTTATCAGTGAGATCCAGAGTGGATTGAAACCTGTATGAGTGAGTGTGTGTAAATACAGCTGTTTTGAAATATGTATAAAGGAAAGAAAGACAGAAAAGGAGCATAAGATTTGTAATGCGAGAAAACGTCCAAGATTTTCATTTATGATATATGAAATGAGAATTCATATGCCCTCACAAATGAAACCATGGTGCCTCGGGTAAGACACCGGGCCATAGAGTTTATTTATTGTTTATTACAAATAACGAAACAAAGAAATTTATTACTGCGTAACAAAAGTAACAGGAGTATGGTCTTTGGCAATCCAATTGGTCAATCCGCCTTCAGTCGTTGGATAGATCCAGCTATTGAACTCAGCTTCGTCCACTTCATTGTCCTCCCCAACAGCATTCACTCCTGGATTTGTGATGAGCACATGAGGTCTTCTGATCTTCGCCTTCCGTATAGCTTTCTGACCCTCTGCAGTAAAACCCAGTCCAAATTTGTCAGTTTTCTGTGTAAAGTCGGGAAGCCTGCCCCAGTTAGCACATTCACCTTTCTGAACCACAGCCCGGGCATCCTTTAGAGAAGCCATCTTCAAAGGAACATCTTCTTCGACTGCTGCTTCTGCTGCTGCTGAAATTGGAAGCACCTCCTCAAAATGCTGAAAGGGGGTTTCAATAAACTCCCCATCCATCTCAATGTATCTGAAAGAATTCAAGTGGCTTACCAAATATTCCTCCTCTCCTTGCACAGTGACGATCTTCCCTCTGACGGGGTACTTGAGCTTCTGGTGCAAGGTAGAGGTCACTGCCCCAGCTTTATGGATTCAAGGTCGACCCAATAGACAAGAGTACGATGGACGGATGTCCATCACATAAAAAGTAGAGTCAAACACCTGAGAACCCACACGAATAGGGATGTCAACCTCTCCATGAACCATCCTTTTTGAACCGTCAAAGGCCCTGACGATGATATTGCTGGGTTTTAATTCCAGGCCTTCACAATCTAAACGGTCTAAAGCCTTCTTTGGTAGAACATTCAAGGAAGAACCAGTATCCACCAATACATGTGCCAGAGTAGTGCCCCTGCATTCAATAGAGACATGCAGGGCATCATTGTGGTCTCTTCCCTTCGCAGTCAGGTCAGCATCTGAGAAACCCAAGCCGTTGTCCGCTGTTAGATTTGCTACGCAATCAGTGAACTGGACTGCAGATGTTTCCTGTGGCACATGGGCCGTCTTGAGAAATGAGATTAAGGCCTTAGCATGGGCCTCTGAACACAACAATAAGGAGAGCATGGAGATTTTAGAGGGCGTATGCCCCAGCTGTTCGACGACGTTGAAATCGCTCTTCTTTATTATTTTTAAAATCTCCTCCATTTCTTGTTGGGAGGCCTCAGCATTTATAGGTATCGGTGCCTCCATCAGGGCAGGCTTGTCTTCAACTCCCTTGCCCTGAGCATTGGATGACTCGGCAGCAGGGGAAACCACTTGATCTGAAACAGGAACAGGTACACTTGTAGGTGTTATAAGGAGGGGTCTTCGAGTAGCGGGCGGTGCAATGTCAGGCGAGAAGAGCCTGCCACTGCGGGTAACCTTGGCTGGACCAGTGATATCGCAGATACTGGCGCCAGTGTTGAATTCTTGTTTGATCCCGTTCACATACACATCTGCCCCATAGTGCCAGGGGACAGCTTTATCAGAGACGTAGGGAAGAGGCCCCGGAACAGTGATAACCACAGGTGCAACAGTCATGATTGGGACAAGCTTCTTCGGGAGAGCCTTGATTGGATTGAAGATGGTAATCACAGAAACTTCTTCTACCGGAACCAGCTGAACAGCAGACTTCTTAAACAGAATCTCCTTACTATCCATTAGGCTTTGGATGCCTAACTTCAGCAAGGGACAACCAGATAGGGAAACAACACAGAACAGGCAACCCTCACTGCAACCCGGAAATAAACCGGCCAACAGTAGGCTCTTCTTGACGGTCATTAAAGGAGTAGCCAGATCATCCACAGAAACAGCGTACACTTCTTCATCAACAACATTTACCCCATGCTGAGGCATAGGAGCAGTCACTACATTCGGCCTCTCAGGCGCTTCAAACTGTATCTCCTTCGCGTCGATAAGGTCTTGCACCTTATTCCTTAATGCCCAACAGTCATCAGTGGAATGCCCCGGGCTATCAGAATGATAAGCACAACGAGCATTTGGGTTGTATTTAGGAGACGTAGTATTTGCAAACTTCGGAGCCTCTCTGACGATTACTAAGTTGGTTGAGAGCAACTGTGGTAAGATCTGCGACAAGGTCATACTCAAACGGGTGAATTCCCTTCTGGGTCTCTCAGCCCTTGGTTGGTTAGCTTGCCGAGGAGCGGCTGCAGGCTTCGCAATCACCAATGCGTTGACAGATTGGCGGCGCTCTGGTTTGTCTTGCCTTCTAGGCCCATACACCACACTGGCCTCTTTTTTGAAGGGTTTCTTCTCAGAACTTGTAGATGCACCCTTTGGAATCTTACCAGACTTCAACCCAGCCTCAATTCTCTCTCCAGTCAGAATCAGATCAGTGAACCCTGCAGACGAATTCCCGATAAGATGGTTGAAAAATGGCCCAGATAGGGTCCCCAAGAACATGTCTACCAACTCCCAATCAGTCAACGGAGGCTGCACCCTGCTAGCCAGATCCCTCCACTTCTGAGCGTACTCTTCAAAACCTTCACTTGAACCTAACGACATACCCTGGAGTTGGGTACGTGTAGGGGCAAGGTCGGCATTATACTGATACTGCTTGTAGAAAGCAGTAGCCAACTCCTCCCAGTTACGAACCTTGGTCCCATCCAGCTGATAGAACCATTCGAGATGAGTCCCTGAAAGACTCTCCTGGAAGAAGTGGATCCACAAATTCTTATCCGCTGAGTACGGTTGAATCTTCCGAACATAGGATCTGAGATGTAGCTTGGGACAGGACGCCCCGTCGTACTTAGTGAAAGATGGTGCTTTGAACTTATGAGGAATAATCACACCGGTAGACAAACCCAAATCTCCAAAATCCAGCCCAGGTACCTGTTGTATCTCCATAGCATTCAACCTGTCTTCCAACTGCTTGTAACGGTCTTCTGCCGGAGGATATTGCTCTTCATCAAAATCAGTCTCGTTGTCGGAGACTACCGGACTAGGACCTTTTTCCGCTTGAGGAGTACCCTTGCCAATAGAAGAACCAGCCTCTTCATTCTGTAGAGTATTGCCAAACCTTCGGCCCGAGTTGAACAGAACAGTTCTTCTCTTCTTCTTCTTTTCCTTCTTCAGGAGCAGGGCCTTCAGCTCTTCTTGGCCCTGAGCCAAACCCATGATTAGTTCCTGAAATTGCGCATTCTGTGCCTGAAGAGCTTTGATGGACATCTCAGTTGATGACGAGTCAGGATTCATGATTCTGAAATAAACAGCGAAGAACTGTAAGCAACCTGAAAAGAGGAAAACCTGCTATGCACATGATGAATGATATGTTTATGCAATGCATTCAAGGGTTCGAAAGTTCAAATTTGTTGTAGACAAAAAGGAACACACGTTATCATTAAGGAAATAATTGTTCCGTACATCAAAGCCTCATGGGCAAAAATTACAAAGCAAATCAATCCCAAAAGACACTCCGCATCCTCTTTGGAGCTATGTAGGTGTTGAGATTCCTCTCCTCATGCAATAAGCGGGTGAGCTCCAAGACCTTCTTTTCACTAGCATGTAGACTGGTCTCAAGAGAATTCCGTTCTTCCTTAAGCTGGATCCAGCTTTTCTGCATCTATTCCCAGGATGTGGGCATATCAGGGTGCTGAATAGTGTAGGACACTTTTTCTTCCAAGACTGGTTCTTTGATTACTGGGAGCATATGGGGATAAGGCATCACTAACTTCTGGGAGCGGGCTCGTACCCACTTGAGATAAGGTTCCAACGGGATGGAATTCCTGTGCCCCAGTGTCTTGCTGTCTATCCTATTGGGCATCCTCCAAGCTCTGATAAATCTCTGGCGAAGTCCTTGAGTATCGTTGTCGAAGTCAAAAACTATGTCAGGAATTAGCATGTCATGAGGACCATCCCTCCGAGCATAACCAAACTGTCTCCAAGCCAGGCATGGGTTGTAAGTAATACCTCCTCTAATTCCAAGTAAAGGAACATTAGGGTACTCTCCGCAACGATCAATGATAGTGACATCTTCTCGGGACCGAGGGCACCAATGTATATTTGCATGTGTAAGAGTTATCAACAGTTGTGACCATCTCAAACCCCGCTCATTCTTCAAGACTGATTGTGGAAGGTGCGAAATAAACCACCTTCCCAAGAGAGGAGTGCAACACATAAGGACACCTCTTTTTCTCATGGTTCGAGTGTAACATGAGTGAAGGATGTCCCCTAGCAACGTAGGTATAGGATTCCTGGACATAAAGATCTGGACAACACTGATATCAATAAGCTGATCTGGGTTAGGGAACAACACCAAACCATAGACAAGGAGGGCCACAACTTCTTCAAAAGCTTGCAAATCAAAGGAGTTCCAACATTCATGGGCCTTTTCAAACAGAAACCTGGCTAAGAACCCTTTGATACCACTTCTAACTTCCCAATGTCCCTTGAGGTCAGATGACTGTAGGTGCAAGGCTTTAGCAATCTCTTCAAGCTTAGGTTCCTTTTCTGTACCGTTGTAGGGTAGTTGATCAAGGATAGGGATCTTCAGGAGCCGGGAGAACTCCTCCAATGTAGGTACCAACTGATAATCCAAGAAGGTGAAACAGTGATGCAGAGGGTCAAAGAATTGGAACAAGACCTTGATCATGTCTTCCTCAATGTTGGTATTGACCAAGCTGATGAGACTTCCATGTCTTTTACTGAATGAAGAGTTCTCGGGAATCCTGGATATAAGTTCCTTAAGCTGAGGAGGGACCCTTACAAGACTGATTTGAATTGTCTTTCTACGAACAGTTTCCATGTCCTACAAAACAAGAACAAAGATGAAAATTCGAACCCCTGAAATGGTTAGTCAATGCATATGATGCTGGATGATGTCATGATGCTATGATTAAACACACTACAGATATTTACAAAGACAAACATGTAAGGCACACAAGGCACACAAGACAAGCCCTTAAGGTTTAAGGCCAACATGGGGTCTGGGTAGTACCCTCTTGAAGTTGGTGGGTTCAACCTGTCCTATTAGAAGTAACCGGGTTCTAAGGGTCCCAATATCACGGGATTGCTTTCATTGTTCATCGTTTCGATTTAGCCACTGAACTGGCGACCGAAATATTCCAGGAAAGCAACCCTCAATTGAGTGTAGTATCGAGTATCAACCAACCTCGGACTGCACCAAAGTCAGTTATCTCACTACCCTAAAGAGGCCAAGATAGTTCAATTAAGGTTCCTAAGGCCTGTTGATGCTTCACGACACCACGCGGAGGCCCCGTACTCTCCTTGACTGAACTCAAGGGTTACCGGTACACACCAAAGTGCCACATCAACGTAGCAGACTGTTTCAACCATGTCGGTATACCCTGCACAGTTCCCTCACAGCCTTGTTGCTACTTTCTAAGAAAGGTATCCCCAGATCCAGGTTAGGATCTATAGAACTCCCGAGACATTCCCACAATTTAAAGCAAGCAATTCAAACAATTGAAAACACAAGTGATCTTAGTCCTAAGGTACACCTCACTTTATAAGGTCCCCAGTAGAGTCGCCAGTTCTGTGATCGGTGGATCTGGAACTGACTGTTTAACGCTGGTTCGCGAAATGTCGCGGAAGCAAGAGTCGCCACCGTCTTTTATTTTCTCCAAATGGAAAGGACAAAAGCACAGAAAAATTCCTTAAAGAGATTGCTCTCGGTTCGGGAGGTAGGTTATAGAAAGGGAAGGTGTTAGCACCCTTTCTATCCATGGTTATCCATGGGCTCTTAGATACTTGCTCATTTGTGTTTTCAAAATGGTTTGTTTGCTTTTCAACTGTGGGCTTTAAAAAGTTTCTTTGAAAATTCCAGTTCGACTCTTGTATCGGTCCTCAAGAGTGTTTGAAAAGTTGCTTTCGAAAGCTTTTTGAAAAGGTGTTGGTGTGAAAAGTATTTTTTTGATTTGTTTTGAAATTAGAGCAAGTATCTAGAGTTGTCTACCTACCCTAAGGAATTCGTCTGTGTAAATGTCCTTAAGGTAGTGCCATCCCACCATTGAGAGGTAGGTAGCACCACCGTTGGAGGTGTTCGGGTCAATTCGGGGTTTAGGGACATTGTGGCCACCGAGCAAAGGTAAGATACCTTAGGAGCTACCCTTATGCCATTGATCTTTTATTCCGAGGTAACTATTCCGAGGCAACTTGTTCCGAGGCAACCGTTTTGAGGCAACTAGATCAATGGAACATAAGGACTCACTAAGACGTCCTATAGTCGACGGCCACGTTTCGAGGGATAAGGCAACAATGTGATCACCGGAGTAATGGGAAGATACCTTAGAAGCTACCATCATGCCAGGTTCTCGGATCATGAGGACTTACTAAGACATCCTCTACTCGACGATCACCTTTCGAGGCAAGGCAACAGTGAGGCGTACCCTAGGGGTGGTGTGTGATTTGTGTGTCGTTTTCATTTATCTTATCTTGCCATGTCATGAGTGACCTATGCGCTTGTTTTTATTATTGTCCATTCATTCTTGCATGCCTTGATTAACATTTAAAAGTGCGAGAAATAAAAAGTTCTAAAGCTATTACAAAAGGCGCGGGTCCACATCGCCAAAATTTCCAGGACCCGATTTGACAGAAAAATAAAGAATTAAAAGTGCGACAGATAAAAATGTTACATGGCCTTGGGAGAGATACATAAATATTATAAAGAATAAAAAATAAATATGCGAATTGGAATTAAAGTTGAAACGAGGGCGTTGGACCCTCTTGAACTAAATTAAATTAAACGATTATTAAATTAACAAAATTAAAAGGAAAAGAAATTTGTTTTTTTTGGTATTTTTGTATTTTATGATTTTAATGAAAAAGAATTAATTAAAATAAAATGCTAACCCTAATTCTAGTTGTTTTTAGTTTATTAAGAAAAGATTAAATTTTAACCTAATATTTAACCTAATTATTTACATGCCATTTAATTATAAAAATAAATAATAGGAAACATTTAATTATTATGAAAGAAAAAGAAAAAAAGGATAAAAATGATTATAAACCCTAATTCTACCAATTTTAGATTTTTATTAAAAAAAATGTTAAGATTAAACCCTAAATTAAAACTAAGTGAATTAATGCAATTTATTTACAAAAATACTAAAATAAAAATATTTATTATTTTTTTTATCTTTTCTGATTTTTTTTGGTTATTTTTATTATTTTTATTATATTAAAAAAAATATTGATTTGAAACATTAAATGGAAATTAAACAAACAAATAAAAATAAAAAAATAAAAGAAAGGAATAGGAGAGAGCAAACCAAGGGGGTGTTGTCCCCAAACTGGAGGTACAGCCCAGTGATTCTGGCCCATTACTGGAGGCCTTGTTGACTTTTTCAGGCAGCGTGTGGGAGCATTGACCAGGGTTTACCATGTTCCTCAATTATTACCTTCTGATTGTTTCCATTGGGCACGTGGATGGCCAGATTTTGTGGACATACGGTGCTCCTTCAGGCTGAAACTGCATGGAAACATTAAGTGAAAAATAATGTGAAAGGGGGTGGGGACCTGGGACTCGAACCCAGGTCCTGAACGTTACCAACCAAGCGCTTTACCAACCCTGCTGTTTGAGTTCTTTGTTTACATAATAACCCACAATTAATATAAAATAAAATACAACGCTAGTGGACTTTTAGCGCGAAATTTTAAATGAGCCAATCAGCTGATGCCACAGAGTCGTCTTCCTCGTTGTCTTGTTTTTCCCTGCAACGAGAAAACAATCAGCAACGGTTTTACACCGTTCCTATAGACACCCTACTGGAAAATAGCGATTAGCCCCTGGGGCTTCATAAATTAGGCGCGATGGTCTCATTCTCTTCGTCCAAGCGCACTGAGTTGGATGGTCTAAGTCTTACATGCCAATTGTTCCTTAAACGAAAACCCCCAATTCAAAGCTTCATAAACCCTAAAATACGACAATGGTAGATTCGCATAGAGGTGATAAAAACACAATTAAGCAATTGGGTTAGCTTCAGAATCAGTTAATTAATAAGAATTCATGAACAAAATGCAATGAATATGCTTAAATTGTAAAATACGATTATGAAAAAAAGTGAAAAAAGTTTGACTTCTGTACAATGATTCAAAGGGTTAGGGACCGTGTTCTTGATCCAGGTACGTTGCTTGATGTCCCAGGGATGCAGTGGAATCAATATTGTGGCTTGAAACGACCTACAAGTGTATTTTCAGTTTTGAGTTTTCAAGCCAAAATTTCAAGTTCTTTCTTCAGGTTCTTGCGCAGCTTTTTGGTTAGGAGGATTAGGTCTTGCTTGTGTATGTATAGGAGAGTGATTAGGGTTAAAGAAATTGATCCAAAACCTTTGCATTCATGGTTTGTAAGATTTGATTTTTCAAGATCTTTTTCAATATTTTTTCATGCTATTTTGACCTCAATCATATCCAATCACTTCAATTCCTTCCATATCTGATCATGCACGAATTATTGAGTATATATCATGCACAAAAAGATTGAAAAACTTAGGTTTAGTATTTTTCATGTATTTTATTTAATTAAAATGAATTATTAATAATAAAAATCCAAATAAATAAATAAATAATGAAGAAAAACTTCCCTTTGGGCCAAGTGGTCGTGCACATGCCTTGGATGATGAATTGTGGAAGAAAAATAGGCCCATTAGCAATTTTAGGTCATTTGAAGCAATGTTGACTTTTCAAAATATCCAAAAATTTCCCAACTTCCACAAGGCATAACTTGCTCAATTTTTAAGCTTTGCTCATGTTCATTGACATTTTGGAAAGGTCTTTGAGTCCTCTAACCAATACCTTTGGTCCCATGTCATTTTGATTTACCAATATCAAGTTATGGCCTTTGACTTAAAGTCCCTTTTTTGTTGACTTTTGAAAATGACCTATAATGTTGAAATTGATAACTTTTTATGAGAGCATTTATTGGACTTGAAGTATGAAGAGGAGTTGTAGGAAATGTCTTTCTCTTCAAAATGAGCTTTGGATGGAATTTTTCTGATAATCCATGTGAAAGTTATGCCCTGGTCAATTTACAGTTGACTTTTTCAACTGTCCAAATAAGGAAACTTTTGCATCTTGATGATTTTTGAGCCAAGCTTTGAGAATCATGATCAAGCATTGATCAAATGATTTTTGTGGCTTCCAAATGAGATGTTGACCAAAAATTTGGACTTTTGACTGTCAAATGACCATTTTGCCCCTACAGTTGACTGTAGTGCAATTAGGGTTTTGACTTTGCAATTTTGTGCTGAAAGTCTTGAAACTTGGTGTGAGGATGCTTGACCATATTTATAGGCATGTGGGACTTGATTGGAATCTTGGAAACTTCATTTACTTTGTCAGAACCAAAACCCTAATTTTGACTGTTTAGGATACCCTCGCACTGTGCAACCTTTGGGGAACTTTGAAGCTTGACTTGGCAATTTCTTGAAGAATATGGGAGGGCAAATTTTGGGGTACAACATCCATCAAACCTGAAACTGTCAAACATACACGCCAAAAGCCTCCATCCTGCTGAAGCAAAACAAAAACACCCAACCTCTCAAGCCTAAGGATCAGCCTGCTGAAACCTCAAAGCCTTTCAAGCCTTACCATTCAAAAAACACCAACCCTGTCAAGCTTAAAACATAAACAGTATATCAAAACCTCACCCAACACTCCAACCTGAAAACTCACCAACAAGGCCATAACCTGTCAACCAAAATACCCCAGCCTGAACATGTTTTTCAAACATAAACAAACCAAAAGCCATAACTAGCAAACCTGTAAGTTCACCCAAAAAGCCATAGCCAGCAAACTTGTAAGTTCACCCAAAAGCCATAGCCAGCATACCTGTAAGCTCACCCAAAAGCCATAGCCTCAAACTGTAACTTAACCAAGGGCATTAAACCAGAAAAAGGCCACAGACTGTGTCAAACCATCAAGCCTCAAGGCCCTCACGCCCATAACCTGTTTTCTAGGCACTTCAAGGCAGCCAACACGAGCCCTCAGAAAATTTCATCATTGGGCAAGCTTTCAAAAAACAAGTCAAAAAACGTTCGAACCAACACAAGCCCTCAGAGTTTCCTCATCATTGGGCTACCAATATCACAATTCAGAATAAGCATATCAGCAGGCAAGTTATTGGAAGAAGAAAAGAAGTGAAACACAGCAAAGCAAGCACTCAAACTCTCAGGACCTAAGGCCCTTCACTGAGTAACGTTTTAGCAAGCATACAACAAGCAAACAAGAAGAAGAAAAGAGGTGAGACAATAAAGGTTTTCAGTTTTGTTCATCACGAAACCTGAAGAAGCAAAGCGAAGTACCAGGAAGAGCAAGTTTCCAGCATCACCGTCCCTCCTCCGTCAAGCCGCCTGAGCGCCTCCATCTTCATTCCTCCTCCGTCTCCTCCAAAAGGTAGTACTTCTTTTCCCTCTTTTTAGAACCTCACATGAACCACAATACACAAGAAACAGAGTCAATAAACGAAAAGTAAAAACATGCAAGTTTGAAACCCTAACGTGACAGAAGCGAGAAATCTACCCTTTAACTGTTGCCTGGATGCTCCATGGAGGGAAGAAGAATGGATGATGGCGCTGGTGGCTAGGCAAGGAGAAGCTCATTCAAGATTCACGACCTGAGAAGGCGAAAAGGAACGAAGTGAAGAATGACGTCGCTTCTGTTTCACAAACCCTAAGTTTTTCCCAAATGAAACAAACTATGACAAACCCTTTCAAACTTGTGCCAAGCGTTGGGCCTTACCCGTTTCAGCGCTTAAGCCCAATGATCCAACACCCCCCACGTGCCTCTGCCTCGTTTGGGCCATGTAATTTCCCTTAGCCCATTTTCTTTTGCACATGAACTAACATTTCTACCTCAATTTTGATCAAACTCTTTCATTTTCTTTTTTATAAATCTTGTAAATCCACTAACCTTTTTTATTTATCTTTCTAGTATAACTAAAATACCTTATTTCTTTTTATAAAACTTTCTTTATTTACATGAATTTTAGGTTTAAATAGATTAATAGATTTTTTATCTTAAATTTCTTTCCTATATATATAAATCCTTTTTATACACAAAATTACTAATTAAAAACATTAACTTTTCTCTTAAATTTGAACATTTTTTTTCTTTTCTTTTTTATGCGTAAAAATACTAAATACAAATACATTAATTTTTAATACATAAAAAATAAGAATTTAAAACATTTTTCGTCTTAAAGATTAAAACTTTTGTTTGTACATATTAACAAAAGATAATAATACTAAACTAATAAAATACCAAATGATAACAATATATAATTGAAATATTCAATTTTCTCGTTAAGGTAACGATACTTGATAATACATTACATTAACATTTCTCAACCTGTAGATAAATTACATACACATATACACATACAATTACACAATTACATTAATGCATTTACATTTACATTTGATATTCTTATACATTGCTATACATTATATTTTACATCGCGATCGATTCGATTTGGTTGTAATTATTTAAAGTCTCATCCCCATTTGTAAATTTGTACCCCCACTCCCGGATACTATTTTGTAATAGCGTAGACTTTAAATTCCCGCAATTTATCGCTTTTTGAATTATACCATGGTTAGACCTAGGGTTTGTATGTACATAAAAATCAAGCGCTAGATAACCTAATACAAGACAAGTACATGAAATCAATACACAATCACACTCGCACCCCCTAGGGTAATCCCACTCGTTGCCTTCCAAAATGGGCCATGCTTGCACGTCGAGTTTTCTTTGGCAAAACAATTCAAATTGATCATAAGTCCCTCGATGACGCTTTCGAAAGTCGCCTATCAAAATGATCAAGTCCCTTCAAACAAATTGATAAAGACACTTGGCACCATTGCATTCATGGTCCATACGATGACCCACGCCTGTCCCGTTAAAACATCCTAAACGCAAGATTGTCCACCAAATACAATGGTGGAACAAAATTGTTAAAAAGGGGTTAAAACATGAGAAAAACCTTTGAGTAAATTTAGGGGTAGACAAACTTTTAGTTACTTGGATCAATCTTGCAAAAACACTTGCCTCCTTTTCAAAACCACACTCCACAAACACTTTCAAAAAACAATCTTCAAAAATATTTGAAACATCTTTTCGAAAAGATACACACCCTTGTATATACTCAAACACGAGTCATTACAACGGTTGCCGAAACAAAGGCGTCTATTTCAAAACATTTTCAAAACACACACACACACACACACACACACACACACCATTTTCAAGCAATCAAAAATCAAGGCAAGTGATCTAAAACCAAGTAACTAAGAGCCCATGGATAACCATGGATGAAAAGGGTGCTAATACCTTCCCTTTTCATAATCTACCCCCCGAACCCACGAAACATCTCAAAAGGTTTTTCCTGTGCTTTTTAACCTTTCCTTTAGGATAAAATAAAAAGTCGGTGGCGACTCTTGCTAAACCGAACAAGTGCGAATATAAAACGCAAAACTCAAGTCAGTTCTCCCACCGTATCACACCTACAAAAAGAAATTAAAACTATCAAACAGTACACAAATGAATGGAAAACTCAATTACATACAAAATATACATATTTACAAACAAAGCGGAGAATTATTCAAAGAATATTAACAAGCACCGATAAGTGCCACACATTACATGCATAAAATACCGACATTTTGGCACTTACCACTTATGTCTTGCTATTTAATTTTCTATTTGATTCCTTGATCATTTTTAAAATTTTGATTCTATGTTGAACCTTGTTCTTTGTACTACAATTTTGGTGTTTACATTTTTGAATTTCATGAAGAAATGAAGAAGTTATGAGTGTGAGAAAATTGGAAAAAGAATCCAGTGTAGGGCTTGCATAAAATCGTGTCTACTGGTTTTATGAAGAGTTTGGAGGTTGAAGAAGGACATGTGTCAGTGTGCTAGTGGTTGCTTCCATTTTTTTGTCTTATTTGACTTACGATAGTGCACCAATTTAGTCATGTTACAGGCCTTTTTCTTATTTTTTATGTGACAAATATAATAAAACACAAAAATCTGAATAAATGAGACTATTTACGGACTGGGCTTTTCCATATTATTTTTCGCACCCCCCTCTATTTCAGGACCAATTGCATTTTTCACTTAAATCAGTTCATTTTAACAATTCAGTTTTACAACCCCCTCCACACTATGTTTCTAATAATTTTATTTTCTACTTTTTATTTTTATTTTCATTTTCCTTTAACTACAAAAATCCCAAAAAAAAAACTTTTCTAATTATTTAGGATCTTAAGAATATTTTGACAATTTTTGTTTTATTTTTTAACCCTTTTCACTATATTTTTTATTAATTTAACTTAAAATGTGTTTTTAGGTAATATTCTTGTACTAGCTTAATGTCTTAATTTTATTTTCTAATATCCATTAGTCTAAAAAATACACAAAAATATGTTCCATGACTCTTGATGTCTTAAGGAAATTGTAGTGATTTCTAACCAAATTTATCACTTAATTTGATTTGCTTTAGAAAATTGTTTTTAAAAAGTGATAATTTGGTTGTTTTTCTTGTTTTTGCTTGCTTGATTTCCAAAAAAAATATGTTTAGGGTTCTTAAACCTGATAGGATTATTAAAATGAGTTTTGGTTGATTTTATCTTCTGATTTTCTATTTTTCACAAATTATTTAATTTAAGGTATCTAGTTTGAGGTGTTTCTCAACTAGTTTTGATAATTGATTTTCATTTTCATATTTCCTTCAATTTTTTAGAACTCTAAGTCTGTGTTTATGAATTTAAATTGTCTTTGGAACATTTGTATGTTTTAGTAGGATTTTAAATTCTCATTTCTTATTTTTGTTTGAATTATATTATGAATGTGTACAATTGGCTTCGTAAGAAATTGTTGAGTCTCATTTGATCATTTATGAGCATACTTAGGAGCCAATTTTTAGACACGTAATGATCATATGAATTCTTGAGGATCACATCAACTTTGATTAAATTATTGATCATTTTATATGTTGATTGATCCATTTTCTTTTTGCCTAATGTTTGGCCACTTTGGTGAAAACTTAATTGCATCTTTGGTGTAGTTTTGGTTTGATCTTGAGGATTATTTGAATCCATTTTACATGTTTGAGGAATGATATATTCAAGTATAGTCCCTTGATTACTTGAGAATCATTTGAATTCATTGGGTCTTTTCTTTTTACCTTTATCTTGAGCATGTTATCTTTCCTAGTTTGTTTTAGTTGCTTGAGATACAAGGCATGCACTTGTGCGACCATTAGAGGTCTTGTTTCCCACTTGTTATCACTTATTTTACCATTTATTAGAGCCATATCACTTTTATTTATAGGTCCTTTCATGCAACTTTACTTGTGTTTACAATTGTCTGAAGTTGAACATGCATTCTTGCCTACTTTTGTCTTTCACCTTTGAGATTGCTAGGCTTAATTATTCTCAATGTTTGTGATTATTGAATGTGTGATATTATAGGTCATTTTCTTATGACTTGCATGGTTTGACATCCATTTACCATGATCCCTCTTCATTTGTATCTTGCTTGAAAGTTCACATGCGATTAGAAGAAGTTTAGGGTTCGGTTTTGGTCCTTACTTACTTCAATCTTTGAGTATGCTTTGCCATGATGCCTTTTTGATGTATTAAGTTTTATTAAACACATGTCTTGATTCTGACTTAATTGATTTTGATTCCTAAATTATATGCCTAATTTCTCACACACTTGTGTTCACTTCACTTCACAACTTCGAATGATGCTTGTGTACTTTGGTGCTCGTATCATGAATTTAATGCCTAATTGAACTTCTTATTGATCATGAGACTTATGATAATTGAATAACATACCAATTTTTTCCTCTATCTCTTCCCATATACCTTCTCTTTCAACTTGTTTGATTTATAGTATTGCATGAGGACTTATGTCCACTTATGGTTATGTGGTTGCCTTTTCTTGTATGATTTGATTGTGAATCTTTCTCAAATATGCTTATGTGATGATGATGAGTACTTGATGTATTTTCTTTTGACTTATACACTTCTTCATCTATTTCACTTCAGCTCACTTCCTTATTCCATGGTAAGTTAGGAACTTGACACATGAGGTTTCACTTGTTAGTGTGCTTACTTGTATGACTTCTTTTGTGACTTTTAAGTCCATACTTCTTATGCATGACACTTAGGGTTTTGTTTGATTTTTATTGTGGTTTAATTTGATTAAATTTTTCTTCCCTTTAAGTGTTTTCTACTTGTTGAGGACTTAAGTCCATTCTTGCAACTTGTTTGAGTTTATTCCCCTCTTCACCATGCATGCTTGTTTTAATTAGGTGATATTTGTTAACATGTGATCCCTTGGTGATAATTTATGATGTCTTAAAGCATGTTTAGACTTAGGTTTCAACTTTTACCTCTTATTTGCTTGATTCTTTTCACATTGTTTGAAGTTATGTCTTATAATGGTTTAACTATACTTCTATTTTTCTAGTTAGGTGATTTCATCTTCTTCTTGACCTATGATGCCTTGTTTAGGGTTTGGTTAGGCACATAACATATTAGGGGAAGTTGCTTTGAGTTGTTTGATGTACTTTCATAGCATGCCTTCTTTGGCTGGTAAATCATTGATTGCTTGATTTTCTTCTTTATTTGCTCAAAGTACTTGTTTGCTTGTCTTCTTTATGTGATACTTGTGTGATATTTCCCCCATCTTTGAGACACATTTGTATTAACCTATTGAGGTATACTTTCTGACTTGTAGAGGTATTTAACTTTCTTGCTTCACTTTATATTTTCTTGCTAAGTTTTGATGTTTGTTTGACACTTAGAGCCTTGAGTGCTTGTGCGTTTATTAATTTCCTATGTTTGGTTTGTAATACCTTAGGGTAGAACCATTTGAGCATGACCCTTAGGGGACTCTAGCGTGTGTGTGTTGTCTTTACTTAAGACACATTATTACTTGGTGATTGATGACTTCAAGCATGTTAGGTGATTCTTGCACTTATGTGTTTGCTTGGATTTTAAGCCATATCTTTTGAGGTTTACACTCATGTTTGTTTCTTTGTCATTTAATTGTGATAACATGTTCCCTTAGGATTTTAGTTTCATCTTCTTTAAGATGTGAACTAAATAGACCTTAGGTTCTAAACTAATCATGACAACATTAGATATCTCCCTTTAACCTTAACCTTAGGTCTATCTTTGTGTGCTAACTTAGGTAGATGTTTCCCTCGCATCCTAACTTTAGGACCACTATTACATGATAACATTTGGGCTATAGTCTCCCTTATACTTTTTCATTCCCCTTTTGCATCTTTAAGACTAAAACTTCTTTTTCTTAATCAAAAATCTCAAAAGCACTTAACAATAAAGATGCAAACCATGTGTCATATGCCTTAAGTATTGGGGGAGTATGAGGGGGTGCATTCCCAACCTTGTGCTTCCTTTTAATCATAGTCTTTAATGTTATTCAAATCACCAAATGATTTTTCAAGGTAAAAAATACAAACAAATTAAAACTCTTTTACCTTTTGGATTTTATTTTTGAAAACATTTTCACAAAAAGGATGTGTTATTTCCACTCAACGCAATATGACGTGTAAGTTCACAAAGGTTGGGTCGCAATATGTCAACCTCTAGTATGAATGTAACATTATTCGCCTAAAATCACAAAACAAACCAAAACACCTTTTTAGGTGAACTGCAAGTGCCCTGATCTCTCATTGCACGGAGAGGGTACGTAGGCATAAAGATTGGCAACCGTGGCAGGCACACTAATAAAAAAAGTTTTTCTTTGTATATACTTTGCATTCATGCATTCCCCTTAGTTTGTTAGCTTTAGTTAGACACATCCTTTGATTAGAACAACAAAAGTGGATCCCTTGGAGTACCACGGATGTGAGGGGTGCTAATACCTTCCTCTTGCGTAATCGACTCTCTTACTTGTTCTCTTGGTCGCAAGACCTTGATTTCTCCTTTCTTAGGATTTATTCAATGTTTTCCTCTCCCTTCAGTGGTATAAATAAATATTCAATGGCGACTTCATTATTTATTTTCTCTAGTTGCTTCAACCTTCACCTAAAAAACTTGCCACTGGATCTATATCGTCTTTCTTCCACATGATTACTGCTGAAGCGGTAAAGCGGAAAGCAAAAGTAAGTATTTTTATAAGTTATATCATATCGTCTCCACAAGGATTAGTGTTATTGAATTGTCGTTTGAAAAATATCTCGTTAATGAGTTTGGGTTTAAATGGGTTTAAAGTAAATGTGGTAATTAAAGTCATTAACAGAAAAAGAATTCATTCTTCAGAGAGAAGAATCTTATCAGGCATTCATATAATCCACTCCTCACAAACTTAAACCTATCGACAATCATACTCAACCTAAAATACTCATCAATGTCATTACATATCAATAATACAGAAGTCAACAATACTACTCGCATTAACGATCTCTCAGCATAACACAACCAACACAGAGGCATTAATTACATACACCCAAGTGAATAATTGCTATAAATCTATCTCTAGAATCTATACAATATTATAAAATCATAGTATACGTCTGTTGTACCCTAAAATTTACCCTCCCATTTTCCACTCAGGATGCTGTCCTAGGGTTCCTCAAACACTCAATTTGGCTCAAAAGTCGATCAAGCAGATTCTCCTCCTAGTCAAACCATCAACAATTAGGGTATGGCGCTTCTCAAAGAGTTGAGCCCTCAAGGTTTCATTTGATTTTTCATAAGTCTTCATATCTCCTCGGAATTGTTTAAACCAGTTTTCAGACCTCACAGTACAAGTTTGCTCAACCAATGGTCCAGATAACTGAAAACAACTACAACAACCCCAAAATCAACCCTTTTGCGAGAACAATTTCAAGTGCTTGTAAACTTCTTCATTATTTCGATATTTTTGAATGGTTTTTCTTGCATACAATTCTCCTTGGTGATATCATGTAGAAGATCACTAACATTCGAGTACGTTAGAAGTCACATCTTGGATTTTTGACCTAATTTCAAGTAACGCCCGTCTGATCATTATGTCTTCAAATTACAAGACCTTGAGATGATTATTTGGCATACTATCCTAAGTGATGTCATTGACAAATGCTCTTCAAGGATCCAAGCCGATTTGTGCTTAAAAGGCTATGGAAAATTGGTGAAAACGCTATGAGTCATTTTCTGATTTAGAATGTTCTTAACTCTTAAGTTTAGTTCATGTCCTAATTGTGACCTCAAGACATTTGCTTTTGTGTTGAGATCGTTCGTGGTATAGAATGTTAGGTGCAGGATTTATCGGATGGTTTGTTGATTAGTTCAAGTCATGGTTGTTCGAAGCATTGGTGATTATTGGAATTAAAGTGGATTTTGATTGATGTTCTCGAAGATTTGTTGTTTCTTTCAAGATTGGTTCAAGGATTTAGTTGCATTCATCATTTTTAGATATTCGGGTTGATCACGTCGGAAATATCCGTCTTTAAAATCAAAATTCGTTCATGCGGACAATTTTGAACCATACAAATCATCATCATTTCAAATTCAAATTTATTTTCAATATATGGGTTGTATCAAGTATTCCATAATCTGGAAGAATTTATCCGAAACTCAAAAAAAATTCAATTCCAATTCAACGACCATCATCCAACTTTTCAAATAAACTTCAAGGTTCCATTGATTTGTGTTACAAAAGAATAATTTCAGAATATATTTCAAAGAGAATTACAATTTAAAATAAATCACATTTTGTCTTGTTTACAAAAGGAAAAGGGAAGAAACAATGCTCCTTCATTCGCTTCATCTTCAAGAAACTCATTTGCATCTTGCTATAGTCTCTTTGTTCTTCAACCTTGATCTCCCAATTCTCAGTTGCACATGAAACAAGGAAAAGAAAATTAGAAAGTATTGAGAATTCAGGAAGTATTTGTTTAGAATGAATTTCTTCTCATCATTAGGATTTGCTTAAAGAATCAGTATACAGTTTAAGGAATTCATCACTTAATCATTCTTACAAAAGGAAAACCAACAAAGGCCTCATTTATCTTTGCCAATCAGTTTTTTTTCTTCTCTTTTTTGATCATTGGCCCAAAGCATCATTGTCATTGCAAATCACAAAAAATATGTATATTCTTTTGGTTCACAAAGAAAATGCTGCTAAAAGAGACAAGAAAAAAAAACAGTTTGCATCTAAAAAAAAAGGAAAAGGAAGAGAAACACAAGAAGCCAAATACTTCAAGTGCAGGCTGCATTGCAGCCCTGCATTGCTGCCCAAACCTGTTAGCAAAAACAGCCTAGCAATTGCATAAATTAGGCAACATAAAAACTGTATCAAGACAACCAACAAATTGCACCATTTCGGCAAAAAAAAAAACTGGCAGCAATAAAGACAACAGCAGCATGCCCCAAATTCTTTCAAAGTGGCCAAGTATTTTCCCCCCAAATGCTATCAACTAGAGGGGCATAAAAAAATCACGATCATTGCAAAGTGGTTTTGTTCTAACAGCAACATCACAAAAGAAAAGAAGTAAATAAAAACAAAATCATCAGAGAGCCTTTTATTAATTCCATTTTTTCTGTTCATCACTTCCTTCAAGCCAGAACCCTTCAAAAAGACAGTTCATTCATAAAGATAGAGAGATCAAAACAAGGAGTTCACAGAAACCTACTTCCCTGTCAAAGAAAGCTCGGGGTCTGAAAATCTCTCCCAGCATATGCTCCAAATCTGAAGCAAATAGAACAAGGTGAAATAGCAGAACAGGTATTGATTCTTTTCACTATTCTCGCACCCCCGTGTTTGCACATTTTTTATACTAACTGTTGCATAATGGTTGTTTCTACTGCATAAAAAAGAGAATAATAAGAGGAAACCATGAGAAATAGAACCGAGAGCATAATATTGTTGTTTCTGTAATAACAACAGGCATGAAACCAAAAGAATAGAATTAGGCGAAACAAGAGAAAAGAGCAGAAAAAAAAACGTAAAATTTATTCTATCTTCCTACAAACCAACCTCCCAAATTGTCCGCCTTAACACAATAATCTACACCAATTCACCCTCTTGTCCAACGCAGCCTTCTACCGTCTTCCGTCTCCATATACATCACTGTTGTACCCCAAAATTTACCCTCTCATTTTATCAACATTTCTCATCACAAGGCTCTTTGGACTCAAGATCAAACTAGGGTTTGCTCTGCTCAAGACATCTCCTTGCACTGATGACCTAAATTAGGGTTTGAGTTTGCACATGGATTTTTTGACCTACAATGCCAAAAATGACTTTCATACTTCATGTTGGACTCATAAGTTTATCCATACCAAGTTTCAAGCCTTGAATAAAATTTTTGCCCAGTCAATTGGACAGTTGACCTAGAAATTAGCTATATTGGGGAAAAGTCAACTGTAGCAATTTACAGTCAAAACTCATGAATTTTGACCCACATCAACATTATGAACACATATGAACCATTTGATCAAGTTTGGACCACAACTCCACAAGAAATTTGATCAGATCACCAAAAGGGGCAAAATGGTCATTTTTAGGGTTTTGACTGTACAAAGGCAATTTCTGACTTTTTGACCTAGCCAATGGCAAATTAGGCTCAACCATGGACTCAAGGACTCAATGGCATCATCTTGACCTATTCAACAAGTTTAAAAGATCTCAATTGCATTGAATTGACAGATGAATTTTTGAGTCAACTAATCAAAATTTGACTGTACACTGAAAAGTCAAACTTTGACTTTTTGGTCAAAATCAAGTGCCAAGGGTTATTTTTCATCAAGATGAGTCAAGATATGAAACTTGTTCATCAAGAAACCCAAAATTGAAAATTAGGGTTTAAAATGGAAAATTTTCATAACTTAGAAATTTTCTAAGTTATGAAAATTTCTTATTTTTTTCCTAACTTTGCCCAACATTTTCACCATGATGCAAATGGATTCAAACAAAAACTCCAAAATGAAGTTTGTAGTCCTCCAAAAAGTATACAACTTTGATTCACAAAGTTTTCTCAAAAGAAGCTTGGATCTCAAGTTATGATTTTTGGAACAAGGGTCCCTAAAACTTTTAACTTAGTGAAATTTTGCCCTAGTTTAGGCAGGATTTTGACCTATCTTCTTGGCCATTTTTCATATAGTTACACTTGGAATCTAAAGTTGAATTTCAAATATGGATTATAGGGAATGTTGGAAGCTTTCCAAATTGTCCAAGAACTCCTCAAACACATTTGTGGTTAGGGAGAATCGAGGGCTTGAAGTTGGCAAAAACACACTTTTCATCCATGGCATATTCATGTTCATCCAAGTTGCAATTTCAAGTCAGCATGCCTTACACTAGTTTACAAGCCTCTAAACCACTTCACACTCCATAATTAAATGCAAATACATCAATCTAAGCTTTTGTTTTGGTCATTTGGACATTGTACACAAAATTAAGCCCTAAGTAGAAAAAGGCAAATTTCCATTTTTGCTTAAGTATGCTTTATGTCAAACCACAATCCTTGAGCATTGGTCCAGGATCTCTTGCAGTAAAACAAATCCACAAATTAGAGGGGCCAAGAGAAGAAGTTACAAGGTACTTAATAGCTGTTCCAATCACTTCCACATTTTACTTCAAAAACAAGAAACTTGTCTAAAACCAGAGAACTTGAAAACCAACAAAGAAAAACTTATGCAAACAGTTTGAACATCTTTCTCACCCCCCTTTGAGCCAGAAACACGATTGTTTGAGCCTCAAAACACCCCATAGCCAGAAATCACATTCCCTTGGCAAAACAGGGCAGAACCTGCAACTTGAGTTCCATAGCTCAATTGGCTCGTGCGTTTTTCCCCAAGTTGCTTCAAACACCTTCCATCCAACTCACTCAAGCTATCCCAAACATCAAACACCAACTGTAACTCCATTTACAGAGTTTTCCATTTTCATTTTGAGCTTGTGCAGGTTGAGTTCTATCGGCTGATTCAAGGACATTCAAGGCAAGCTAGCTATTGGAGAAGGTCAAGTGAAGTCCAAGAAAGCTCCCAGATATCTCAAGCCTTGATGAAAAGCACTACATTGCCCTACACGAAGTCAGCTGAAATAGGTTTTTGTCCACTTCCTATCTCTCTATTTAGGAACATTTAGCTTTAGGTTTGTGAATAAAAAATTTAGTATTCATTGCCATGAAGCTGTACATATGCTCAGTTTTCATTTATATTAAGTGTGCTAAGAGAATTTCATCCATGAACATGCTGAAAAAACTAGGTCAGATTTTAGGGCCAGAGAAATTCTCTTTGGTCTTTGAGAGTTAAGATAAGTTGTTTATATGGTTGGAATCGTCTTGAAATTCTCTACAAGTTTGATGTTATGTGTTTTTGCAATAGAGCTCGTATACAGGATCTGGTAGTTTGTACAGGGGACGCGCGTGTTTTTTCGAAAGCCAGAGGTAGAAGGCGAAGTTTTGGGCTGGGCTTGGCCTGACTGCTTTTGACACCCCCCTTTTTCTTTTTGCACCCCCTGGCCCAATTTCTTGTACTTTTATATTTTTGAATTTTTATTTTCATTTCTGACTTTATTTATTTATTCCCAAATATAAAAAATGCTCAAAAATATTTTCATAATTTTTTTCACATTTATTTTGCATTTTATTTTTATTTTTCTAACATAGAAAACATTTTAAATACTTCTATCTTATTTATTAAAACTTGAAAATAATATATAAATCATACTTTTATTTTTATTCACACTAAAAATATTTTTCTAAATATATTTTATTTTTGTATATATTTTATTTTATTTTATCATATTTAATATAATTAATACATATATAAATATATACTTTTATTTTATTAAATACTTTAGAATAAAAGTATAAAATATTACATTTTTACTTTTATTATTATTTATATTAAAAAAATACTTTTTCTAAATATATTTTATTTTTGTATATATTAATATATTTTATTGTATATAAATAATTAATGTATTCATTTTCTTAAAGAAATTAGGGTCTTACCCTTTAACCAAATAAAATAAATCTTTTATTTATTTCTTTATTTTACATTAAATATTTTTACATGCATAAATAAACAAAAACCTTTTTTGCATAATTCATATTATTTGATATATTTATTTATTTTGATTCATTTAAATATTGTCCATTTAATATTTATGCCTTGGAATTCAATTTGGATGTAATAGTAAATTAGGGTTTATATTTCTTGTCAAATACACCCCCATTCAAAATTGTACCCCCATCTCCATAATCATGTTGTAATAGCTTAGACATTTAATTCTCGCACTTTACGCTTTCAATTATGCCATGATTAGAGAATTAGAGTTTGTATGCAAAAATCAAAATCAACAAGTAGCTTGACCTAATCAAAGACAAAAATGCATGAAAATCAAACACAATGCACACTTGCACCCCTAGGGTTACAATCCACTTGTTACCTTAAAAAATGGGCCATGTTATGCATGTTGGGTACTTTGGCAAAACAAAAACAAAACAAAAGATCACAGTCCCTCGATGACGCTATCTTAGTTGCCTAAACAAAATGATCAAGTCCCTCAAAAATTTGCCAAAAATACCTAACACAATTGGTATCATGGTCTATACAATGACCCGCGCCTGTCCCGCTTAACATCCTAACACAAGGTTGTTCACCAAATACAATGGTGAAATAACACTGTTAAAAGGGTTAAAAACATTAGGAAAGATCTTTAAGTAAAATAGGGTAGACAACTCTTAGTTACTTGATCAAAACTTGCAAAAACATCCTTGCTATTTTCAAACACACCTCACAACACAATTTCAAAACATTTCCCAAATCAAACTTTCAAACATTGAAATCTTTTCAAAAGACAATACACCTTTGTATACATTCAAACAAGAATCATTACAAAGGTTTCCATAACGATGGCATCTTTTCAATACATCTTTCAAAACCACACACAAAGCACCATTTCAAACAATTGAAAAGCAAAAGCAAGTGATCTAAACAAGTAACTAAGAGCCCATGGATAACCATGGATGAAAAGGGTGCTTGCACCTTCCCTTTTCATAATCTACTCCCCGAACCCAAGAAAACATCTCAAAGGTCTTTCCTGTGCTTTTTGACCTTTCCTTAGGATAAAATAAAAAGTCGGTGGTGACTCTTACTAAACCGAAATATTTGCGAACACAAAACGGAAAACTTCAAGTCAGTTCTCCCACCGTATCACAGAACTGGTGACTCTGCTGGGGATAAAACTTTAAAAGTGGAGTAACCTTAGGGTTTAGATCACCTTTTCATGCTTATCTTGATTTCTTTGATTGCTTTACATTTGGTTCTCTTGTTTGGGTTTGAATCCTCCACCAGGATTTTGGGAAACATTCATAGGTAAATAGCAATACGTTGTGGAAACTGTGCGGGGTATACCGACATGGTTGAAGCAATAGCTGTATTAGTGCGACATATTTGTGAGTACCGGTAGCCTTTGAGTCAATCAAAGAGAATACGGGGCCGCTGAGTGATGTCATGAAGAACTAATGAACTCTTAGAACCTTACTTGACCATCTTGGCCTTTTTTTAGGGGTAGTGAGATGACCGACTTTGGTGCAGTCCGAAGTTGGTAGATAATCGATACTACACTCATTGAGGGTTATTTTCTTGGAATATTTTGGTTGCCAGTTGTGATCGGTGGAAATAGAACTGACTGTTTTGGAATGCTGGTTCGCGAAATGTCGCGGTAAGCAAGAGTCGCCACCGTCTTTTATGTTCTCCAACATGGAAAGGACAAAAGCACAGTAAAATTCCTTTTTCGAGATGTCTCTCGGTTCGGGAGGTAGATTTATAGAAAGGGAAGGTGTTAGCACCCTTTCTATCCATGGTTATCCACGGGCTCTTAGGTACTTGCTCACTATGTTTTCAAAAATTGTTTGCTTTTCAAGTGTTTGTGGGTTTTGAAAAAAAAGTTGTTTGAAAAACTTCTAGGTAACTCTTGTATCAGTCCTCAAGAGTGTATGAAGTATTTGTTTGAAAACTTTTTGAAAGTGTAGGTGTGAAAAGTTGTTTTTGTTTTTGAAAGAGCAAGTACCCAGGAGAAATCTACCTACTCTAAGGAATTGGGCTGTGTAAGAGTCCTTTAGACAGTACTATCCCACTACTGAGAAGTAGGTAGCACCGTCGTTGGAGTTATTCGGGTCAATTCGATTATATGGGACATGTGGTCACCCAAGCAATAGTAGGACGCCTTAGCGGTAACCCTAATGTCCTAGATCCTTTTTATCCGAGGCAACCGTTTTGAGGAAACAGGATCTTTAGACAGGATGGCGACCTCTAAAACACCCTATACTTGACGACCACGTCGAGGCAACCAGTGAGGCGTACCCTAGGAGTGGCATGTGCATGTGTGTCAGGTTTCATGTTAATGTTTATCTTTGAACATGCATCATTGTGAGCTACGGGTTGATTTTATTTGTCATACAAGTCTTGTCATGCATAATTAACAGTTTAATAGTTTGCGGGAAATAAAGTGCGGAAAGGTAAATCTACGCTATTACAAGGCGCGGTTATATACATCGCCAAAAACAAACCCTTTGGAAAAAATAAGCTGCGAGAAAATAAATAAAGCGATAAGAGCCCTAATTAACTATTACATTCTCGGAGCAGATACAATAATATGATCAAAATAATAAAGTGCGCGCAAAGAAATTAAGTCGGGACGTCCTTAGGGTTTTGACCCTTTTTGAGAAAAGAATTGAATTTGTCCTCTTTTTGCATTTAATTACATATTAAACCTAATTTACTAGTTAATTAATTAATTAAAAGAAAAAAATGTTTTTGTGTTTTTTATGTTTTAATGAAAATAACAAGAAAAGAAATTAAAAGTTAAAAGAAAAACCCTAATTCTAGATTGATTTTATTTATTATGAAAAGATTAAAATTGTCCTAATTAAACAACTAAACTAATTAATTATAATTTATTTACAAAAATAATTATTAATAGTGAAAATAATAAATAATAAAAATAAACAATATTTTAAGTTTCTGATTTTATTATGAAAAATAATTTATGAATTAATTAGATAATAGTAATAATAATTGTTAAAAGAAAATAAAAAGAAAGAAAATAAAAAGGAAATAGAAACCAGGGGGGTTGATGGCCCAATATGGAGGTTTTGTTTAGAAATCTGAAGCCCAATAACACTCAAGCCTTGTTGGACTTTCTGGATCAAGTGTGCAAGCGTTGACTGGGAACATGGTTTTCTTTCCCTTGTAGCCATTGGATTTATGTTAGGAGACACATGGCACATGGATGTTGGAAGCGTATGGTGGAACGTTGCTTAAAGCCTGCACATGATTAGGTTAGAAAAAATAGAAACAAAGATTTGGGTGGACCTGGGAATCAAACCCAGGTCCCAGTGGTTACCAGACACATCACCTTCCACTACGCCAGCTGAATGCCTTTGTTATTATGGTGATCAATAAATATAATATTAAGAATAAACAATATGCTGGACAAAACCAACACGCGCGCCTTTTTGTTTGAATGGTCCAATGGTATCTTAACACGTCTTCATCTTCCTCAATTGTCCTGAAAAAAAGTAAAGAGATAGCGGGGGTTTTTAACCCCCACAACCTGCATCCACAGATAATAGCGATTAGGCATATAATACATATAAATTGTTCGCGAGTATGGCTTTGTGTTCGTCTTGATCAGACGGTTTCAACCATGGGCATCACGAGGCTTAATTTTTCCTAAATAATAAAGCCCCAATTTTAGAGCTTGGAAAACCTAGAAATCGTTCATGGTGGTTTATGATTCAGGACGTTTCAAGGAAATTGAACCACACCATTAGCTTCCTGTGAGTCCTATTAACACAAAACAATCCACAAAAGATGTTAAATATGCATGAATAATGATACGCGTTTCTGAAAAAAAGTGGTAAACCGTGAATCTGTTCTTGCGCGTTTCTTGAGCTTTAAGGCTTGTTTTTGATTGCAATGTGTTCCTGGGAATGGTAGCAATGTATTAGAATCCTTAAATCGTTTTGAAAGGGCCTAGAGTATGAAGATCAGTTTCAAGTTTTCTTTGAATTTTTTCAATATGGTAATGGCTCTTTGCAGCAGTTTTTCACGTGAATAGCATTAGGGTTGGCTTGCTTGCATATATGGGAATAGAATTAGGTTAAGTCTTGGCCCAAAGATCCATTGCATTCATGTTTCAATATTTGATTGGAAATCAAATATTTTCCAATCTTTTTGATTGAGAAAACTTGCCAAACATGGAGATTTTGATGTCCTTGATTGATACACGAATTTGCCAGCTTGCCATGAGTTTGTTTACTTCACAAAAAGATTTGAAAACCATATCTTTGAATTTCCTATATTTTAAATCAATTAAATGAATTAATATTAATAAAAAATCCAATTAATTAATAAAAATAAGAAAATAAACTCAAATAGGCTTGATGGGACGTGCATATGCTTTGGGTAAAGATTCAAGAAGGAATTTGAGGCCCATTAGCAAAAATGATGTGTTTTGAGCAAAGTTGACTTTTGCAAATTCACAAAAATTTCCCAACTTCTCCAATGCATATCTTGCTCAATTTTGATCATATGAACATGATCTTGGACATTTTGGAAAGGTCTTGAAGTCCGCTAACCAATGACTTTGGTCCCATGTCATTTGGATTTACCAATCTCAAGTTATGGTCTTTGACTTAAAGTGCCTTTTTGTTGACTTTTGAAATTGACCTATAATGTAGAAATTGATAACTTTTTGTGAGAGCATTTCTTGGACTTGGAATGTGAATATGAGTTGTAGGAAATGTCGCCCCCTTCAAAATGAGCATTGTATGGGATTTTTCTGATGAACCATGAAAAAGTTATGCCCTGGTCAAGATACAATTGACTTTTCTACTGCCCAAAATAGAAACTTTTGCATCTTTGATGATTTTTGAGCCATGCTTGTGGAATCATGATCAAGACTTGATCAAATGATGATTGTGTACTCAAAATAATATGTTGACCAAAAATCTTGACTTTTGACTGTAAAATGACCATTTTGCCCCTGCAGTTGATTGTGAAGCAAATGAAGCTTTTGACTGTGCAATTTGACCCTGTGAGTCTTGAGACTTGGCATGTAGATGCTTGAGAATATGTATAGGCCTATGAGACTTGGTTGGACCCTTGAAAACCTCAAATTCCTTGTAAGAAACAAAACCCTAATTTTGACTGGCTTAGGAGGCAGTTGGACTGTGCAACCTCTTGAGTAATCTTGAACCATTTGAATATGATTCTTGATAAATCTTGAAGAATATGGGAGGGGAAATTTTGGGGTACAACAGTTGCCCCTGTTCAATATTCTTAAACTTGAGGATGTAGATTGGCTTGCGTGCCTTTCGTGATCCGAAGGTGGAAGATGATTGAACACTAGAGTGCCCAAAAATTTGCACTCACATAGTGTGGTATCAGCAATGTGATGTCGGGAATGGGCTTACAGATGCCATCCGGAGAACTTGCGTACCTGATAAAGAAAGATAATTTCCTGGCCTGTTACAGGGGTTGATCTTCAAACTCTTCATGCAGATATGCCCTGGCTGGATACAGGTATCGAATCTACAATCAATCGCTCACAGATATGCCCTGGCTAAATACAGGTGTCGAATCTGGAACTTCAAACTCTTCATGCAGATATGCCCTGGCTAGATACAGGTATCGAATCTACAATCAATTGCTCACATATATGCCCTGGCTAGATACAGGTATCGAATCTAGAATCAGTCGTCTACAGATATGCCCTGGCTGGATACAGGTATCGAATCTCTAAACTCTTCATGCAGATATGCCCTGGCCGGATACAAGTATCGAATCTAGAATCAATCGCTCACAGATATGCCCTGGCTAGATACAGGTATCGAATCTGGAATTAGTCGCTTACAGATATGCCCTGGCTAGATACATGTGTCGAATCTCTAAACTCTTCATGCAGATATGCCCTGGCTAGATACAATTATCGAATCCACAATCAATTGCTCACAGATATGCCCTGGCTAGATACAGGTGTCGAATCTGGAATCAATCGTCTACAGATATGCCCTGGCTGGATACAGGTATCAAATCTCTAAACTCTTCATGCAGATATGCCCTGGCCGGATACAGGTATCGAATCTACAATCAATCACTCACAGATATGCCCTGGCTAGATACATGTATCGAATCTGGAATTAGTCGGTCACAGATATGCCCTGGCTAGATACAGGTGTCGAATCTCTAAACTCTTCATGCAGATATGCCCTGGCTAGATACAGGTATTGAATCCATAATCAATTGCTCACAGATATGCCCTGGCTCGATACAGGTGTCGAATCTGGAATCAGTCGTCTACAGATATGCCCTGACTGGATACAGGTATCGAATCTCTAAACTCTTCATGCAGATATGCCCTGGCCAGATACAGGTATCGAATCTACAATCAATTACTCACAGATATGCCCTGGCTAGATACAGGAATCGAATCTGGAATTGGTCGTCTACAGATATGCCTTGGCTGGATACAGGTATCGAATCTCTAAACTCTTCATGCAGATATGCCCTGGCTGGATACAGGTATCGAATCTACAATCAATTACTCACAGATATGCCATGGCTAGATACAGGTATCGAATATGGAATTAGTCGTCTACAGATATGCCCTGGCTGGATACAGGTATCGAATCTCTAAACTCTTCATGTAGATATGCCCTGGCTAGATACAGGTATCGAATCCACAATCAATCACTCACAGATATGCCCTGGCTAGATACAGGTATCGAATTTGGAATTAGTCGTCTACAGATATGCCCTGGCAAGATACAGGTATCGAATCTCTAAACTCTTCATGTAGATATGCCCTGGCTAGATACAGGTATCGAATCCACAATCAATCACTCACAGATATGCCCTGGCTAGATACAGGTATCGAATCTGGAATTAGTCGTCTACATATATGCCCTGGCTGGATACAGGTATCGAATCTCTAAACTCTTCATGCAGATATGCCCTGGATGGATACAGGTATCGAATCTATAATCAATCACTCACAGATATGCCCTGGCTAGATACAGGAATCGAATCTGGAATTGGTCGTCTACAGATATGCCCTGGATGGATACAGGTATCGAATCTCTAAACTCTTCATGCAGATATGCCCTGGCTGGATACAGGTATCGAATCTACAATCAATTACTCACAGATATGCCCTGGCTAGATACAGGTATCGAATCTGGAATTAGTCGTCTACAGATATGCCCTGGCTGGATACAGGTATCGAATCTCTAAACTCTTCATGTAGATATGCCCTGGCTAGATACAGGTATCGAATCTGGAATTAGTCGTCTACAGATATGCCCTGGCTAGATACAGGTATCGAATATGGAATTAGTCGTCTACAGATATGCCCTGTCTGGATACAGGTATCGAATATCTAAACTCTTCATGTAGATATGCCCTGGCTAGATACAGGTATCGAATCCACAATCAATCACTCACAGATATGCCCTGGCTAGATACAAGTATCGAATCTGGAACTGCGACAGTTGATATTAATCATCTTTAGATTGACCTTTTTCCTGAAAAGGAAAAACATTAGTTGTATGCAATGTCATGATGTATGAAATGCATGATGTCATGATGTTAAAAAACGAGATAGTGTCGTATGCACTTTGTCATGTATATAAGCAGGATGTATGAAATGTGAAATATCTATGAATGTATTTTCGTCTAGGAAAATAAATCCTTGACGAATGCCTGGAGCTTGTTGAATCCTAGGCTGATGTTGAAGAGTAAAGTTCTTTGTTTCTGCTGGGGATGATGATTGCAAGAATAAACCGGTAGGAGAAGATGACTCCGTTGGGGAATAAACTTGTTGGAGAGATTACTCTGCGGGGAATTACTCTGTGGAAAGAGATGCTTCGCTGAGATTTTAATGAGAACTCCGCTGGGGATTCCATTGATAGGTTATGTTGGGGAATTTGATGAACTTCGCTGGGGGATAGGAAGAACTTCGCCGAGGACGATCTTTCCGTTGTATTTTACTGAGGATAACCCAGTTATAAGCTCTGGTGAGGGAATAACCTTCTGAATATGACTGGGGAGAGACGTATGTACTCTGCAGGTGATAAGCTTCTAGAATCTACTGGGGAGATGGTTCAACTCTCCTGGGGAAACTTTTGAACTGTACTGGGGAATGGTTCCACTGGGGTGTCTGTATTCCGCCGGGGAACAATCTTATATTAAGACTGCCGGGGATGCTTGCTGAGGAATATCTGTATACTCTGCTGGAGAATATTAAGATCTTCTGGGGATACCCAACTTTTTCAGGACTGATGGTAGACCAACTCTGCTTGGGGGAAGAGAATTGCTGACTAGTTGGGGATCCTGTGCCCTTTTTAGGGCTGATGAGAGACCAACTCTGCTTGGGGAGAGTATTGCTGATTTGTTCATAGTTGCAAGTCTCAGTGGGGAATAGCTACCATTACTGTTTTACTCTTGCGGGGAGTGAAGGTATCCTGGTCATAGTCTTCAGCTGAACCTACCTTGGTATCTGGTGGTCAGAGCAGCTTGTACAGTTCGGAAAACTTATTGCCCTAGTTTCTGTGAGAGAAGAAGGCCTATGAGGTGCTTGATGACTGCCGATAGAAAAATCTTCTTCTGGTAGGCAAGTGACGAGATGACGGAACATAGTCGTACGCTTTGATCCCTAACTTTTGCCTGGACCGCCCTTTCGGGTTTTCAGTCCACCGGGATACCCTTTTTTGCCCAAGTCGCCTTTTCAGGTTTTCGACTTGCCGGGTGCACATATTTTTTGTTCATCCCTTATTTTTGCCCGAACCTTTTTGGTTCGCCGGGAAGCCCTTATTTTTGCATAGGCCAGTCAACCTAGCGGGTCTTTGATTCACGCGCGGTATTTTTTTGACTATGTCCATTCCCTCAGGATGTAGAGAGGTGTCACTATCGGTAGTGTTGTGTTGCCATACCACCAGAAGATCTTCGTTCGATCATGCGAGATTCGTTGCTGGAATTCATGTCCAATGCCCCCAAGTGACTCGGGCGGAGATTTTCCCCTGGCTATTTGGCATTTTGAGAGATTCCTTAAATCTTGACTTGACTGCCCCAGATGATGGACAATGCTCATGTCGTGCCCCTGGATTGGAAGTGTTTTTCCACTTGATGTGATCCTTGAGAATATTTTTGTTCACTAGATATTCGTCGTGCGAATTTCTCCGTTGTTCGAACAAATAGCCATATGCAAACAATGTTATTTTAAGAAAGCAAAGCTTATGTCTGTCTTGAAGTTTTTTGAAAATACAGTTTTCAATAAAACAAGTGAATTTTTGTAAAATGTGATGTCAACTCAGGATTTTACAACGAGCCCTACAGGAGTCAGGATACCTTTTGTAACAGTATGCTTTCGAACTAACCCGTGCTTCAGCTAGGACTTTTAAGGGTTATAACTTGGCATGGTTCATGGTTTAAGAAACAAAGGATAAAGGCTCAAATTTTATTTGTACCCGCCCGCTCTTCGTGATGTTCTTCAAACCTAAACTCAGCTGATCGTGCGTTAGACCTTGTTGAGTCTTTGTTCTGATATTCCGGTGATGGTTCGGATATTGACAGTTTATTTTGAACAGGCAGTCAGTTCTTTTTTGTTGAGGGTTTGTAGGACCTCTTTTCTTTTTGATTTCACTATCCCTGTTTTTTGCCTGAACTGTTTCTTTTGTGATTACAGTCAGCGAGATGCCCCAGTTTTTGTAAGTCTCCTTCATAGGTTTTGACTTATTGGGCTTTTGATTTTGAGAGATAACGACTGCCTGTCTTTATGATTATTCGGAACCATCACTGTCTTTTGTATTGGAAGGACTCCTTTGATGCTATTTGTTGTGCACTTGGCTCAACCGAGAGAACTACCCTGCCCCAGGTTATGATTAAGGGTTTTAATTTTCGAAAAGAAAAACTCCTACTTCTTTGGCTCGAAGGGGTTGACGAGGGATTATCTTCCTTATAACTCCAGTGTTTAGGAATTGAAACAATGCCTGTACCTCATCGGCGGGGTCTGTTCAAAAGCATACTGTAAAGATCGTGGTATCGTTTTCGTCATCCTCCCTCAAAAGGCTTAGAATTGTTTTATCAAGAGTTGATCATCACAAAAATGGAAGCAGTTTTAAGCATAGTGAACACGAATGGATTGATTCAAAACAGACATATGCGATGCATTGATAAAGTAATAACGTTTGCCATGATAATAATTGTTTGAACAATCAAAATAAAATTACAACTTGAAAATTCTAATAGACAAAAGTCTTCTCGTCTCAGGACTTGTCACTTCAAATGGTGAGTCTTGCAGGGATAGTAGAAGAACTCAGCCTGGCCATCTTAGGTGAATTCCACTGCTCCTTCATCAATCAGGTCCTGGATCTTGTTCTTCAGAGACCAGCAGTCGTTTGTGTCATGTCCCGGACCATCAAAGTGGTATGCACATCTTCTATTGGGATGATAAGTAGGAGCAGAGATGTTGGGATTCCGGGGAGGAGCCCTTAGAATTACCAAATTCAACTTCAACAGGTGTTGTAAAGCTTGAGACAGCGACGCGTTGAGCTTGGTAAATTGCCTTCGGGGCTTACTCTGATCAACCCGTTGCTCTGGGCGAGGTTGTGGTTGGACCTATGAAGTGGTAGCAATTTGGAGAGGTCTATTCTTCACCATACCAGACTCTTGTCCTCTTGGAAGCTGATCAATGACCTGGTCCCTGACTTGGACTGTTTGCCTCATGTTGTATCTCTCTTGGTGAAGCTGGTTGACCATGGTTCTCAACTCTTCTTGCTCCCGAGCCAAGCCTTGGATAAGAGCCATTTGCCCCAGCATCTGGGTCCTCATTGCATCCACCTCAGCTTGCAAATGTTTCATCCGTTCGTCCTTGTCGTCTTCAGGACTCTTCCTGACCAAATTCCCCATGAGGAGTGTTCTCAATTCTTCCTGCCCCTTGGATAGGCTTAGGAAGATTTCCCTGAACTGAGTCTCTTGAGTACGGAACTCCTGGTTGTCTTATTGGGAAGCCATTGCTGAAATAAACAGCGAAGAAGGTAAGTGACCTGTAACAAGGGTACCTGTTATGCAATGATGTGTATGTATGCATGCAATGTTTTCAAGGATCTCGCGGGGTAAACAAGAAAATTGTTAGAATTTGGTAGCTTGATTGAAGGAACTTCATGTTGCTGAGAGTTCTTCTTCAAGAGTCAAAGCTCACCATATCGAGTGGGTCATAGCCTCTGACTCAAGTCATCAACCTGGCTAGAGGAAAATAAATCCCCTTTGCCCCTTGCTAGACATTTGGTTCATCATGACCTGCATCACAGACCCTTGAGATCCTTGAAATGGGTTAGTCCTTATGCAAGATGTATACAGGTTAGTCCTTATGCAGGATGCATGCAATGGTATGATGGTATGATGTTATGATAAAGCACACCGCCAGTATTCACAAAGGCAAACATGATAAGGCACACAAGTCACACAAGACAGCCCTTAGAGTTTAGGCCAGCCTGAGGTCTAGGTACTACCCTCTTGAAGTTGGTGGGCTCAAAAACCTGTCCTATCAAAAGTAACCGGGTTCTAAGGAGCTCAATATCATTGGGTTGTTTTCTATGTTCATTGTTTTGATTTAGCCACTGAACTGGCGATCAAAATATTCCAAGAAAACAACCCTCAATGAGTGTAGTATCGAGTATCTACCAACTTCGGACTGCACCAAAGTCTGTCATCTCACTACCCCTAAAGAGGCCAGGATGGTCAAGTAAGGTTCCTAAGGTCAGTTGATGCTTCACGACACCACGCGGCGGCCCCGTACTCTCCTTGACTTGACTCAAGGGTTACCGGTACTCACCAAAGTGCCACATCAATGTAGCAACTGCTTCAACCATGTCGGTATACCCCGCACAGTTCCCTCACCGTTTGTTGCTACTACTAAAAGGGTATCCCCAGATCCGTGTTAGGATCTATGAAACTCCAAGACAAACCCACAATATTAAAGCAAACAAAGCAAGCAATTGAAAACATAAGAGTGGTCTAATCCTAAGGTACACCTCACTTATTTATTACAGTCCCCAGCAGAGTCGCCAGTTCTGTGATCGGTGGAAATAGAACTGACTGTTTTGGAATGCTGGTTCGCGAAATGTCACGGTAAGCAAGAGTCACCACCGTCTTTTATATTCTCCAACATGGAAAGGACAAAAGCACAGCAAAATTCCTTTTTCGAGATGTCTCTCGGTTCAGGAGGTAGATTTATAGAAAGGGAAGGTGTTAGCACCCTTTCTATCCGTGGTTATCCACGGGCTCTTAGGTACTTGCTCACTATGTTTTCAAAAATTGTTTGCTTTTCAAGTGTTTGTGGGTTTTGAAAAAAAAGTTTAGTTTGAGAAACTTCTAGGTAACTCTTGTATCAGTCCTCAAGAGTGTATGAAGTATTTGTTTGAAAACTTTTTGAAAGTGTAGGTGCGAAAAGTTGTTTTTGTTTTTGAAAGAGCAAGTACCCAGGAGAAATCTACCTACTCTAAGGAATTGGGCTGTGTAAGAGTCCTTTAGATAGTACTATCCCACTATTGAGAAGTAGGTAGCACCATCATTGGAGTTATTCGGGTCAATTCGATTATATGGGACATGTGGTCACCCAAGCAATAGTAGGACGCCTTAGCGGTAACCCTAATGTCCTAGATCCTTTTTATCCGAGGCAACCTGTGATCGATGGATCTGGAACTGTCTGTTTAACGCTGGTTCGCGAAATGTCGCGGAAGCAAGAGTCGCCACCGTCTTTTATTTTCTCCAAATGGAAAGGACAAAAGCACAGAAAAATTCCTTATTGAGATTGCTCTCGGTTTGGGAGGTAGATTTATAGAAAGGGAAGGTGTTAGCACCCTTTCTATCCATGGTTATCCATGGGCTCTTAGATACTTGCTCACTTGTGTTTTCAAAATGTTTGTTTTCTTTTCAACTGTGGGTTTAAAAAAAGTTTCTTTGAAAATTTCAGTTTGACTCTTGTATCAGTCCTCAAGAGTGTTTGAAAAATTGCTTTTGAAAGCTTTTTGAAAGGTGTCGGTGTGAAAAGAAGTTTTTTTGATTTGTTTTGAAATTAGAGCAAGTATCTATGAGTTCTCTACCTACCCTAAGGAATTCGTCTGTGTAAATGTCCTTAAAGTAGTGCCATCCCACCATTGAGAGGTAGGTAGCACCACCGCTGGAGGTGTTCAGGTCAATTCGAGGGTTCGGGACAGTGTGGTCACCAGAGCAATAGGAAGATACCTTAGAAGCTACCCTCATGCCATGTTCATGGACATGAGGACTTACTAAAACATCCTCTACTCGACGACCACCTTTCGAGGGGCAAGGCAACAGTGAGACGTACCCTAGGGGTGGTGTGTGATTGGTGTATTATTTTTCAGTTATATTTGTCTTGTTCATGCATTGGCGATCTACACTTTGTTTTTATTTTTGGCATTCATTCTTTCATGCAAGTTATTAACAGTTAAAAGATGCGAGAAGGTAAAAGTCCTACGATATTACAAAGGCGCGGGTCTACATCGCCAAATTAATCCAAGACCCGATTTGAAATAAAAATGCGGAAAGATAAATATCCTAATTAATCTATTACAAGGCTTTGGGGTAATTACATGAAATTTATAAAAAGAAACAAAATAAGCGCGCGAAACGGAATTATAATCGAAAGCGAGGGCGTTGGACCCTTTTAAAGAAATTGAATTGAAGTTAATAAATTAATTAAGTTTAAATAAAAATAAAGAATTTTTTTTTGGAGTTTTTGTTTTTATGGAGTTTAATGAGAAAATTAAATTGGAATTAAAAAAGTTAATTGACCCTAGTTCTAAATTGTTTTTAATTTATTAAAAAATATTTTTTAGTTTGACCTAATTTACATTAATTATTTACATGGCAATTTATTTACAAAAAAACAATTAATTATTAATAATAATAAGAAGAAATTTTAATTATTAAAAAAAATAAAAAGCTAGAAACCCTAATTCTACATTTTTTAGTTTGTTAGAAAAAAGTTAGAATTAAAACCTAAAATTAAAACTAGGTTTATTATTAAATTTATTTATAAAATAATATTAATTAATATTAACAAAATATATTTTTTATTGTTTTTGTGATTTTCTGTTTTTTTATATATTTTGTGGAAATTAATTTTGATGAATTAACTAAAATAAATAAAACAAATAAATAGAAAAATGAAAAGAAAGAAAATAAAAGGCAAACCAATGGGGGGTGTTGACCCCAATTTTGGAGGTATTTTCCAGCAATTTTGGCCCATTTGAAGGAGGCCTGGTTGACTTTTCAAGGACGCGTGTGGCACGTTTGACTAACGCGTATGGTGTTCTTCAGATCATGGCCATTGGATTGATGTTGTGGGACGCGTGGCCAGCTTGAGCGTAGAGTGCATGGTGGACTTCTGAAGGGAACGCTGCATGGAAATATAGAAGGAAAAATAATATTGAGAAGGGAGGGGACCTGGGAATCGAACCCAGGTCCCAGTGCTTACCAAGCCATATGCCTGCCAACTGAACCATTAGCGCGTTTGGAATATAGTATGGAAAATAAATAACATAACATAAAACAATGATTAGTGGTGTCCATCGCGCGAAAATTCAAATGCGCCTATGATCAGTGGACACGTCCTCCATCTTCTTCATGCTGCCTGTAAATAAAAAAGAGATAGCGGGGGTTTTAAACCCCCACTAAATAGTATATGTGAAAATAGCGAATAGGACACCGTTGCTCATAAATTGAGCGCGACATGTGGACTGAATTCGTGTGAAGCTTCTGATTCTAATGGCATAAGTCTTGCTGGCCAATTTTTCCATATGAACAAATCCCCAATTTCAAACGTCTGTAACCCTAACGAGCTCCCATGGTAGATTCACATACTGGCCTTAAAAACTCAATTGAACGACATGGTTAGCTTTAGAATGATTAAACTAGTACAAATCAAGCATTAGAAATCAAAAATATGGCATGAATTATGAGACACGATTATGCAAAAAGTTTGAGATAGTTTGACTTCTATATACCAATTCCTGAGGTTAGAAGCGTGGAAAAGGATTCATAAAGTTTCCTTGATGCCTTGGCACGCTATTGGAATGCTTATTTTGCTTTGAAAGCAACTCTAAGTACGTTTTCAGTTTTGAACTTTTTCACAAAAAATGCCAAGTTTGTATTCAGGCTTGGGCACAGCTTGAAGGTCTTTAGCATTAGGTTTAGCATTCTGTATATGTATGGGACGAATTAGGGTAGAAATTTCAGTCCATTAGCCTTTGCATTGATGTATCAAATATTTGATTTTCAATGAATCTTTTTTCAATCTTTTTCATGTCTTTTGATACCAATCATGGCCAAATCTTTCCATCTTGAGTGAGCACGAGATCTTTAGGCCTTGATGAGAGATTATACTGCACAAAAAGATTTGAAAACCTTATTTTAGTATTTTTCTTGTAATTAATTTTGATTAAATGAATTAAAAAGATTAAATATTCAATTAATTAATTAAAAATAAGAAAATAACTCCCCTTTGGGTCAATGGGTCGTGCATAGCTTTTGGATGATGATTCTTGGAAGAATTTGTGGCCCATTAGCAATTTTGAGGCATTTGAAGCAAAGTTGACTTTTCAAAATTCCCAAACATTTCCCAACTTCCACAAGGCATATCTTGCTCAATGTTTAAGCTTTGATCATGTTCTTGGACATTTTGGAAAGGTCTTGAAGTCCTCTAACCAATGCCTTTGGTACCATGTCATTTTGATTTACCAATCTCAATTTATGGTCTTTGACTTAAAGTGCCTTTTTGTTGACTTTTGAAAATGACCTATAATGTTGAGATTGATAACTTTTTGTGAGAGCATTTCTTGGACTTGAAGTGTGAAGAGAAGTTGTAGGAAATGTCATTCTCTTCAAAATGAGCTTTGGATGGAATTTTTCTGATGAACCATGTGGAAGTTATGCCTTGGTCAAGTTACAGTTGACTTTTTCAACTGTCCAAATATGGCAACCTTTGCATCTTGAGACTTTTTGAGCCATGCCTTGAAAATCATGATCAAGAATTGATCAAATGATGTTTGTGGCTTCAAAATAAGATGTTTGACCAAAAATTTTAACTTTTGACTGTCAAATGACCATTTTACCCCTACAGTTGACTGCTGAGCAATTAGGGTTTTTGACTGTGCAATTTTGTGCTGTGAGTCTTGAAACTTGACATATGGATGCTTGACAATGTTTATAGGCATGTGGGACTTGATTGGCCCCTTGGAAACCTCAACTTCTTTTTCAGAATCAAAACCCTAGTTTTTGACTGTTAGGAGGCCCTTGAACTGTGCAACCCTTGAGAAATTTTGAAGCATGCTCTTTGCAAATCTTGAAGAATATGGGAGGGAAAATTTTGGGGTACAACAGTTGCCCCTGTTCAATCTTCTTAGACCTGAGGATGCAGATTGGCTGACGTGCCTTTCGTGATCCGAAGGTGGAAGATGATTGAACACTAGAGTGCCCAGAAATTTGCGCTCACATAGTAGCAGTGTGATGATGGGAATGGGCTTACAGATTCCATTTGGAGATTGATGGATAGGAAGATGGGCTTACAGATGCCATGCTAAGAGATGATGGATGAGTGGATGGGTTTATAGATGCCATCTGGGTGTCGATCGCGTAAGAGTTTCCTTAGCGAGAACTTGCGTACCTGAAAAAGAAAAGGATTACCTGACCTGTTACAGGAGCTGGTCTTCAAACTCTTTGTATAGATGCGTCCTGACTGGTTACAGGAATTGAATCTGGAGCTTCAAACGGTGATGAACGGATCAGGGATGGTTACTACCTCAACGGGACGGTGAGAGAACCTTGGACGATTACTACCTCAACAGGAACACTGAGAGAATCTTGGGTCGATTAATACCTCAACAGTAACACTGAGAGAATCTTGGATGTCTTCTACTGGGATAAGAATCAGGGAGATCTTAGGGTCGATCTGACTGAACCGGAGAAGGCCTTTGACTGGATAAGAATCAGGAAAATCTTAGGGTCGATTTAACTGAACCGGGAAAGGTCTTGGAATATCTTCAACTGGATAAGAATAAGGGAGATCTTAGGGTCGATCTGACTGAACCAGAGAAGGCCTTTGACTGGATAAGAATCAGGAAAATCTTAGGGTCGATTTAACTGAACCGGGCAAGGTCTTGGAATATCTTCAACTGGATAAGAATCAGGGAGATCTTAGGGTCGATCTGACTGAACCAGAGAAGGCCTTTGACTGGATAAGAATCAGAAAAATCTTAGGGTCGATTTAACTGAACCAGACAAAAGTCTTGAAATAACTTCAACTGGATAAGAATCAGAAAAATATTTAGGAATCGATTTAACTGAACCAGAGAAGGTCTTTGTCTGGATAAGAATCAGGAAAATCTTAGGGTCGATTTAACTGAACCAGGAAAGGTCTTGGAATATCTTCAACTGGATAAGAATCAGGGAGATCTTAGGGTCGATCTGACTGAACCAGAGAAGGCCTTTGACTGGATAAGAATCAGGCAAATCTTAGGGTCGATTTAACTGAACCAGACTAAAGTTTTGAAATATAGCTGAGAACTTAACTGGATCTTTCCTGAAAGGTAGAAGTCAGTCATATGCAATGCATGATATGGATCAAACAATGAGATTGTGAGATATGATGCGTATATGCATGCTATAATGTATGGAAATGCGATGTTTATGAATGTATGTTTTTCGTCTAGGAAAGTAAATCCTTGACGGGTGCCGGGAAGTCACATCCTGGGTTGATGTTTGAAGAGAGTTCTTCGTTTTTGCTGGGGACGATAATTGCAAGAATGAACCGGTAGGAGAAGATAACTCCGTTGGGGAATAAACTTGGCGAATGGATTACTCTGCGGGAAGAAAAGTACTCTAGTGATCTTGCTGGTGAGCAATACTCTGTGGGGAGAGAGGTACTTTGCTGGAATGTTGATGGTAACTTCGCTGGGGATACCGTTGTTACATTGGAAGTGTTGATAGACTTCGCTGAGGGATAAGAAGACTGCGCCGAGGACGACCCTTCCGTGGCTTTTGGCTGAGGATAACCCAGTTGTGATCGGTGGATCTGGAACTGACTGTTTAACGCTGGTTCGCGAAATGTCGCGGAAGCAAGAGTCGCCACCGTCTTTTATTTTCTCCAAAGGGAAAGGACAAAAGCACAGAAAAATTCCTTATAGAGATTGCTCTCGGTTCGGGAGGTAGGTTATAGAAAGGGAAGGTGTTAGCACCCTTTCTATCCATGGTTATCCATGGGCTCTTAGATACTTGCTCACTTGTGTTTTCAAAAATGGTTTGTTTGCTTTTCAACTGTGGGTTTTAAAAAAAGGTTTCTTTGAAAATTTCAGTTCGACTCTTGTATCGGTCCTCAAGAGTGTTTGAAAAGTTGCTTTCGAAAGCTTTTTGAAAAGGTGTCGGTGTGAAAAGTATTTTTGATTTGTTTTGAAATTAGAGCAAGTATCTAGAGTCGTCTACCTACCCTAAGGAATTCGTCTGTGTAAATGTCCTTAAAGTAGTGCCATCCCACCATTGAGAGGTAGGTAGCACCACCGTTGGAGGTATTCGGGTCAATTCGAAGTTCGGGACGTGGTGATCACCGGAGCAATAGGAAGACACCTTAGAAGCTACCCTCATGCCAGGTTCCCGGATCATGAGGACTTACTAAGACATCCTCTACTCGACGATGACCTTTCGAGGGGCAAGGCAACAATGAGGCGTACCCTAGGGGTGGTGTGTGATTTGTGTGTCGTTTTCAGATATTTTGTCTTGTTCATGTCATAGGTGATCTACGCTTTTGTTTTTATTTTGACATTCATTCTTTCATGCAACTTAATTAACAGTTTAAAAGATGCGAGAATTAAAATTCCTACGCTATTACAAAGGCGCGGGTCCACATCGCCAAATTAAATCCAGGACCCGATTTGACATAAAATAAAGTAAAGTGCGAGAAATATAAATGTCTAATTTACATGGCTTTGGGAGAATTACATAAAAAGAGGAAATAAAATAAGCGCGCAGATTGGAATTACGATCGGATGCGAGGGCGTTAGACCCTTTTTAGGAAATTAAATTACGATTAACAAATTAATTAAGTGAAAAATAAAAAGAAAATATTTTTTTGGAGTTTTTTGTATTTATGGATTTTTAATAAGAATTAATGGAATTTAAAACCTAATTCTAGCTATCTTTTAATTTATTAAAAAAAACATGTTAAAGTTAAACCTAGAATTAACCTAATTATTTAGTACAATTTTATTTACAAATATAATAACTAATAATTAATATGGTGAAAAAGACAAAGGGATAAAAATAATCAAAACCCTAATTCTACAAATTTTTTAAGTTTATTAAGAAAAATGTTAAAATTAACCCTAGAATTTAAAAACTAAATTAATTGGTACAATTTATTTACAAAGAAAACATTTAAATAAATATATTTTATTTTTTATGACTTTCTGACTTTTTTATATTTTTTTATGTTTTTAGAAAATATTAATTTTAATTGAATTAAAAAGAAAACATTTGAATTAAAACAAATAATAAAAAATAGAAGAAAGAAAATAGGAAGAAATACAATACACTAGGGGGGTTCTGCCCCTAATCAGGAGGTGTGATCCAGCAATTTTGGCCCATCATTGGAGGCCCTTTTTTGACTTCTCAGTGTTCACGTGTGTAGGCGTTGACTGGGACGTTCTATAGACCTTGATTCTGGACCATTGGATTGAGATCAGTATGCGTGTGACGTGCTTGGATGATGAATGTATGGTAGGCCTTTGAGGGGAAACTGCATGAGATTATATTGAAACAAAATATATGAATAAAGTGAGGGGACCTGGGAATCGAACCCAAGTCCCAGAGTTTACCAATGCAACGCTTGACCAGTGGAGCTGTTAACGCGCGTTGTACATAGAATAGCAAATAAATAATATAAGAGAAAATTGGTTAGTGGCCTAGAAACAACAAAAACGCGCGCTGAATTTTGAATTGCCCATTCATGCTATGACAACTAAGCGTCTTCTCCAATTGCTCTACGTTTTACCTGAAAAAAGAAACAAGATTGCGGGGGTTTTAAACCCTCACTATATGCTGTATGAAAAAATAGCGAATATAAATCCTTTGATCATAAATTAGGCGTGACCTAAGCATTGAGTTCGTCTGGAGCTCCTGGTTTTAATGGCCTAAGTATCATGTCTCAATTTTTCCATAACAGAGAAACCCCAAATTTGAACCTCTGCAACCCTAAAACGCTCCAATGGTGATTTCGCGTATGATGCACAAAAACTCAATCAAACTATATGGTTAGCTTCAGAATGAATCAACTAACACAAATCAAACATTAAAAGTTAAAAATAATGCATGAATCCTGATACATGAATGTGAAAAAAAGTATGGACAGGACAAGGTCGTTCTACCAATTCTTTGCGTTAGAGATGATGGTTTTGATCCAGAAACCTTCCTTGAAGCCTCAGGAATGCAATGGAATCAATGTTTTGCCTTGAAACTCCTTGAAATCGTGTTTTCAGTTTTGGAATTTTCTTGAAAAAGTGCAAAGTTGTTTATGGCTTTTGGGCGCAGCTTTTTGGTCTCTTGCACTAGGTCTAGCATCTGGCTTATGTATGGAGTGAATTAGGGTTGAGTTTTCAATCAAAAGATCAATGCAATCATGAATCAAATATTGGATTTAATGGCATATTTTTTTCAATCTTTTTTCACATGTTTTTGATGTCAATCATAGCCAATCTTCCCCATTTGAGTTGTGCACGAATCTTGAGCCTTTAATGAATGATTACCCTGCATAAAAAGATTCACATACATTTGTTTGGTATTTTTCCATATTTTATTTAATTTAAATGAATTAATTGTAATTAAAAATTCAAATAAATAAATAAAAATGATGAATAAATCCCCTTTGGGCCAAATGGTCGTGCATATGCTTTGGATGATGAATCTTGGAAGAAAATGAGGCCCATTAGCAATTTTAAGGCATTTGAAGCAAAGTTGACTTTTCAAAATACCCAAAAATTTCCCAACTTCCATAAGGCATATCTTGCTCAATTTGTAAGCTTTGATCATGTTCTTGGACATTTTTGAAAGGTCTTGAAGTCCTATAACTAATGCCCTTGGTCCCATGTCATTTTGATTTACAAATCTCAAGTTATGGCCTTTGACTTAAAGTCTCTTTTTGTTGACTTTTGAAAATGACCTATAACGTTGAAATTGATAACTTTTTGTGAGAGAATTACTTGGACTTGAAGTGTGAAGAGGAGTTGTAGGAAATGTCTTTCTCTTCAAAATGAGCTTTGGATGGAATTTTTCTGATAATCCATGTGGAAGTTATGCCTTGGTCAAGTTACAGTTGACTTTTTCAACTGTCCAAATATGGAAACTTTTGCATCTTGAGACTTTTTGAGCCAAGCTTTGAGAATCATGATCAAGCATTGATCAAATGATGTTTGTGGCTTCAAAATGAGATGTTGACCAAAAATTTGAACTTTTTGACTGTCAAATGACCATTTTGCCCCTGCAGTTGACTGTAGGGCAATTAGGGTTTTTGACTGTGCAATTTTCTGCTGTGAGTCTTGAAACTTGGTATGAGGATGCTTGACCATGTTTATAGGCATGTGGGACTTGATTGGACCCTTGGAAACTTTATTTTCTTTGTCAGAACCAAAACCCTAGTTTTTGACTGTTAGGAGGCCCTTGAACTGTGCAACCCTTGGGGAATTTTGAAGCATGCTCTTTGCAAATTTTGAAGAATATGGGAGGGAAAATTTTGGGGTACAACAGTTGCCCCTGTTCAATCTTCTTAGACCTGAGGATGCAGATTGGCTGACGTGCCTTTCGTAATCCGAAGGTGGAAGATGATTGAACACTAGAGTGCCCATAAATTTGCGCTCACATAGTAGTGTGATGGTGGAATGGGCTTATAGATGCCATTTGGAGATTGATGGATAGGATGATGGGCTTATAGATGCCATGCTGAGAGATGATGGATGGTGGATGGGCTTATAGATTCCATCTGGATGTTGATCGCGTAAGAGATTCCTTAGCGAGAACTTGCGTACCTGAAAAAAGAAAATGAGTACCTGGCCTGTTACGGGAGCTGGTCTTCAAACTCTTTGTATAGATGCGTCCTGACTGGTTACAGGAATTGAATCTGGAGCTTAAAAAAGGTGATGAATGAACCAGGGATGGTTACTACCTCAACGGAATGGTGAGAGAACCTTGGACGATTACTACCTCAACAGGAATGCTGAGAGAATCTGGGGACGATTACTACCTCAACAGGAACGCTGAGAGAACCTTGGACGATTACTACCTCCGCAGTAACGGGGAGAGAACCATAGGCGACTTCAACCTCAACAGTAACGATGAGAGAATCATAGGCGACTTCAACCTCAACAGTAACGATGAGAGAATCATAGGCGACTTAAACTTCAACAGTAACGCTGAGAGAATCTTGGGCGACTTCAACCTCAACAGTAACGCTGAGAGAATCTTGGATGTCTTCTACTGAGTCTTTATCAGGAAAATCTTTTAGGGGTCGATTTAACTGGACTAGAGAAGGCCTTTGACTGGATAAGAAACAGGAAAATCTTAGGGTCGATTTAACTGAACCGGTCTAGGTCTTGAAATCTTCAACTGGATAAGAAACAGGGAGATCTTAGGGTCGATCTGACTGAACCAGAGAAGGCCTTTGACTGGATAAGAAACAGAAAAATCTTAGGGGCGATTTAACTGAACCGGTCTAGGTCTTGAAATCTTCAACTGGATAAGAATCAGGGAGATCTTAGGGTCGATCTGAATGAACCAGAGAAGGCCTTTGACTGGATAAGAAACAGGAAAATCTTAGGGTCGATTTAACTGAACCGGTCTAGGTCTTGAAATCTTCAACTGGATAAGAAACAGGGAGATCTTAGGGTCGATCTGACTGAACCAGAGAAGGCCTTTGACTGGATAAGAAACAGGAAAATCTTAGGGTCGATTTAACTGAACCAGACAAGGTCTTGAAATATAGCTTGAGAACTTAACTGGATCTTTCCTGAAAGGTAAAGGTCAGTCATATGCAATGCATGATATGAATCAAGCAATGATGTTCTCAACATAAATGAGATTTGTAAGATATGATGCGTATATGCATGCTATAATGATGGAAATGCGATGTTTACGAATGTATGTTTTCGCCTTGGGAAAATAAATCCTTGACGGGTGCCGGGAAGTCACTCCTGGGATGATGTTGGAGAATAATGCTTTGTTATTTCCGCTGGGGATGATAATTGCAAGAATACCGGTTATGAGAAGATAACTCCGTTGGGGGAGTAGACTTGGCGAATGGATTACTCTGCGGGGAGAAAAATTAATCTAGCAATCTTGCTGGGAATAATACTCTGTGGGGAGAGAGGTATTTTGTTGAGATGTTTATGGTAACTTCGCTGGGGATACCGTTATTATGTTGGAAGCGTTAATAGACTTCGCTGGGGATAAGAAGACTGTGCCGAGGACGGTCTTTCCGTGGCTTTCGGCTGAGGATAACCCAGTTATATCCTGGTAAGGAAATAACTCTTTGAATAAAGCCGGGAGATGCGTTCATGCTCTGCGAGAATAAGCTTCCAGAATCTATTGGGGATAAGCTTACTGCTTGGGGAGATGGATTCCAACTTTCCTTGGGAACTAGATTGGACTCTCCTGGGGAAGTTTGAGCTGTATCGGGGAAGTGACTCCACTGAATGTTTGATATACCGCCATGGAACAATCTTTAGGCCAAGACTGTCGGGGATGCTTGTTAAGAATGCATATACTGCTGGGGAATGTTGAGATCTGTGGGAGGATACCCAACTTCCTTAATTTTGATAATAGCTTTGCTTGGGAAGAGTGCATTGACTTGCTGGCTCACTCTCTGGGGAATTAAGATATGCTGGTTATGTTCTTCAGCTGAACCTACCTTGACACCTTTAGTGGATAGAACAGTTAGATTGCTTAGACAACTCTTTATTGCCCCTGCTTCTAATGTTACCTGCAATTAATCCTTTGTTTCGTATGCAAATATTCATGAGTTAGCAAATTATGGTCAATGCATATATCACAAATTGAACCTTGGACGTTCTTCGCAAAACAAAACAGAAAAGGAAAAAAACAAATGGCAATTTTAACTGAAAAGTGATTTTTGTATTGATTTTGAATTTGCCTGTAAATAGGCGTTTATGTACAGGAGGCTGACGTCCTAGTAAGAGAACGCCGCCGAACAAAAGAATTTATACAAATTTGTACAAGAGAAAATAAAACAGCTGTGTGAAATGAATGATCCACTGGGTTTCAACTCCACTATTGCCTTTATATCTCCGAGAGTCTCATCACTTGATGACCTTAGTTGAAAATGAAGCTGACTGATCGATGCCGTCTGAACTTGATGTAGATACCGGATTCTGGATGCAAAGTGATCCAATGAGACATAGTATTACGCTTTATCCCTAACTTTTGCCTGGACCGCCCTTTCGGGTTTTCAGTCCACCGGGATACCCATTTTTGCCTAAGCCGCCTTTTCAGGTTTTCGACTTGCCGGGTGTACAAATTTTTTCATTTCATCCCTTCATTTTGCCCGAACCCTTTTGGTTCGTCGGGAAGCCCTAATTTTTGCCTAGGTATGTCAACCTAGCGGGTTTTTTTCATGCGTAGTATCTTTTTACTATGTCTGCATTGGCGGGGTGAGGAAGGTCGTCACCATCCATGTTGGTTAGAATCATGGCTCCTCCTGAGAACACATGTTTAACCACAAATGGCCCTTCGTACGTAGGGGTCCATTTGCCCCTCGGATCATTCTGAGGAAGGATGATTCGCTTGATTACCAGATCCCCAACTTGATATTCCTGTGGTCTGACCTTTTTGTTAAATGCCCTGATCATCCGTTTCTGATACGTCTGACCATGACAGATAGCAGCAAGCCTTTTTTCATCAATAAGGTTTAATTGATCAAGTCGTGTCTGGATCCAATCATCTTCGTTCAGATTTGCATCCTTCATTATCCGGAGAGAGGGTATTTGCACTTCGATCGGTAAGACTGCCTCCATACCGTAGACCAAGGAGAAAGGAGTTGCCCCGGTTGACGTCCTGGCTGAGGTACGGTACCCATGTAGAGCGAACGGTAACATCTCGTGCCAATCTTTATAAGTCACTGTCATCTTCTGCACGATTTTCTTGATATTTTTATTTGCTGCTTCCACAGCCCCATTCATCTTCGGTCTGTAAGGAGAAGAGTTGTGGTGCTGTATCTTAAACTGCTCGCAGAGCTCAGTGATCATCTTGTTATTGAGATTGGTACCGTTGTCTGTAATAATTCTTTCTGGGACGCCGTATCGACAGATCAGGTTATGCCGAATGAACCGTGCCACAACAGTCTTGGTTACCGTAGCGTAGGAAGCTGCTTCGACCCACTTCGTGAAGTAATCAATCGCTACCAGGATGAAGCGATGCCCGTTAGATGCCGTAGGTTTAATCTCACCGATCATGTCTATGCCCCACATTGCAAACGGCCAAGGCGCAGTCAGAACATTCAGAGGAACTGGAGGAACATGCACCTTGTCTGCATATATCTGGCATTTATGGCATGTCCGAGAATGTTGGTAGCAGTCTGTTTCCATTGTGGACCAGAAATACCCTGCCCGAAGGATTTTCTTCGCCATAGTGTGTCCACTGGAATGTGTTCCGAAGGTCCCTTCATGTAGCTCTTCCATGATCCTTTCTGCTTCAGTCTTATCCACACAACGCAGTAAGGTTGAATCATGGTTTCGCTTATACAGAATGCCGTTGCTAAGGAAGAACTTCGCTGCGAACCTTCTCAGAAACTTTTTATCATTGACAGATGCACCTTCAGGGTATTCCTGAGCTTCCAGATATCTCTTCACCTCATGGTACCAAGGCTTCTCGGTCACCAATTCAGTCTCGAGATTACAACAGTATGCCGGTTCGTCCAGTTTCCAGATGATGATCCGCAGAGCCTCATTGTCCCATTTGACTTTGAACATAGAAGACATCGTAGCTAACGCGTCCGCCAACTGATTCTCCTCTCTTGGGAAATGTTCAAAGGTTATCTCTGTGAAGTGGGGGATCAAAGTCAACACACATTCTCTGTAAGGAATAAGATTCGGATGTTTCGTATCCCACTCTCCTTTGATCTGATTGATCACGAGAGCGGAATCTCCGAAGACACTCAGAAACTTGATCCTTAAGTCAATCGTATCTTGTAGACCCATGATGCATGCCTCATACTCCGCCATGTTATTGGTGCAGTTGAAACATAGCCGGGCAGTAAGTGGAGTATGAGTGCCTTGAGGGGATATGATTATAGCGCCAATACCGTTACCCAAAGCGTTGGAGGCTCCGTCAAAGTGCATAGACCATCGGGATCCTTCCTCCGGTCCTTCATCCGGTCCAGGTACTTCACAATCAGTCACAATCATGATGCTCTCGTCCGGAAACTCGAAGTTCATTGACTGATAGTCGTCTACTGCCTGATGTGCCAAGTGGTCTGCTAATACACTTCCCTTGATGGCTTTCTGAGTCGTGTACTGGATGTCGTATTCCGTCAAGATCATTTGCCATCTTTCTATTCTCCCAGACAGAGCAGGCTTTTCAAATATATACTTTATCAGATCCATCTTTGAGATCAACAAGGTAGTGTGAGTCAGCATATACTGTCTCAGCCGGCGAGCAGCCCATACCAAAGCGCATCAAGTTTTCTCAAGCAGTGAGTATCGGGTCTCACAGTCGGTAAACTTTTTGCTAAGGTAATAAATGGCATGCTCTTTTCGTCCAGACTCGTCATGCTGCCCCAACACACACCCCATTGAGTTGTCAAGTACTGTCAGGTAAAGTATCAGAGGTCTCCCTTCAACCGGTGGCATAAGGATGGGTGGTTCTTGGAGATACTCCTTGATTCTGTCAAAAGCAGCCTGACATTCATCATTCCAACGTACTACCTGATCTTTCTTCAGCAGCTTGAAGATTGGCTCACAGGTAGCAGTTAGGTGTGAGATGAATCGAGCAATGTAATTCAGGCGTCCTAAAAAGCCTCTGACTTCCTTCTCTGTCTTAGGAACTGGCATCTCTTGAATAGCTTTAACCTTGGCAGGGTCCACCTGAATACCCTTATCACTTACAACGAAGCCCAGCAACTTTCCAGATCTTACCCCGAAGGTGCACTTGTTCGGGTTCAACCTCAGCTTGTACAACTTCAGACGGTCAAACAATTTCTGCAGATGATCTAGGTGTTCTTCCTTAGTCTGGGACCTTGCAATCATGTCGTTAACATACACTTCTATCTCATGATGGATCATATCATGAAATAAAGCAACCATGGCACGTTGGTAGGTTGCCCCAGCGTTTTTCAGTCCAAAAGGCATGACCTTGTAGCAGAAGGTGCCCCACTGAGTAACAAAGGTAGTTTTTTCCATGTCTTCAGGTGCCATCTTGATCTGATTGTAACCGGAAAAACCATCCATGAAAGAGAACACCTTATGCTGAGCTGTATTGTCAACAAGGACATCAATGTGAGGTAGGGGGAAGTCATCTTTGGGGCTGGCCCTGTTCAGATCCCTGTAGTCAACACACATTCTGACCTTTCCGTCTTTCTTTGGCACTGGCACCACATTAGCAACCCACTGAGGATAAGAAGTAACTGCGAGAAACCCGGCATCAAACTGTTTCATAACCTCGGCTTTGATCTTCTCAGACATCTCTGGACGCATACGGCGGACCTTTTGCTTGATCGGAGGACAGTCTTCCTTAGTAGGCAAGTGATGGACCACAATATCGGTATCCAACCCGGGCATGTCTTCGTAGGACCAGTCAAAGATCTCCATATAATCATGTAGCATCTGAGTCAACCGTTGCTTCACGCTGAGCTCTAGGTTGGCACCAATCTTTACCTCCTTTCTGTCTGTATCAGTACCCAGATTTATTGTTTCCACTGGCTCTTTGTGTGGTTGAATTACCCTCTCTTCCTGGAGTAACAGTCTTGCAAGCTCGCCAGGCACTTCGCAATCATCTTCACCTTCGTCTTCGGCTAAGTTGATCGGATTTTCGAAGTCATAACTGGCAGTAGCAGAGTCGTTACCAGTGAGATCCAGAGTGGATTGAAACCTGTATGAGTGAGTGTGTGTAAATACAGTTGTTTTTGTAATATATAAAGAAAGGAAATAAAGAAAAGGAGCATAAGATTTGAAATGCGAGAAAACGTCCAAGATCTTTATTCATGATATATGAAATGACAATTTATATGCCCTCACAAATGAAGCCACGGTGCCCCGGGTAAGACACCGGGCCATAGAGTTCAATTTATTGTTTATTACAAATAACAAAACAAAGAAGTTTATTACTGCGTCACAAAAGTAACAGGAGTATGGTCCTTAGCAATCCAATTGGTCAATCCGCCATCAGCCGTTGGGTAGATCCAGCTATTGAACTCTGACTCTCCCACTTCATCTTCGTCCCCAACAGCATTCACCCCTGGATTGGTAATGAGCACAGGAGGTCTTCTGATCTTTGCCTTCCGCATAGCCTTCTGACCCTCTGCAGTAAAACCCAGTCCGAACTTGTCAGTTTTCTGTGTAAAATCAGGGAGCCTGCCCCAGTTAGCACATTCACCTTTCTTGACCACAGCCCGGGTATCCTTCAAGGAAGCCATCTTCAAAGGAACATCCTCTTCGACCACTGTTTCCGCTGCTGCCAATGTTGGAGGTACCTCTTCGAAATGCTGAAAGGGGGTTTCAATAAACTCCCCGTCCATCTCAATATACCTGAAGGAATTCAAATGGCTCACCATATACTCCTCTTCTCCCTGCACAGTGACAATCTTCCCTCTGACGGGGTACTTGAGCTTCTGGTGCAAGGTAGAGGTCACTGACCCAGCTTTGTGGATCCAAGGTCGACCCAGTAGACAAGAATAAGATGGACGGATATCCATCACATAGAAGGTAGAGTCGAATACTTGAGAACCCACACGAATAGGAATATCTACCTCTCCATGGACCATCCTCTTAGAACCGTCGAAGGCTCTGACGATGATATTGCTAGGTTTCAGCTCCAGGCCCTCACAATCCAAACAGTCTAAGGCCTTCTTAGGTAGCACATTTAGGGAAGAACCAGTGTCCACCAACACGTGCGCCAGAGTAGTGCCCCTGCATTCAATAGAGACATACAGGGCGTCATTGTGGTCCTTTCCCTTGGCAGTAAGGCCAGCATCTGAGAAACCCAAGCCATTGTCCGCTGTCAGATTTGCTACGCAATCAGTGAACTGAACTGCAGATGTCTCCTGCGGCACATGGGCCGTCTTGAGAAATGAAATCAAGGCTTTAGCATGGGCCTCTTAGCACAGTAATAAGGAGAGCATTGAGATCTTGGAGGGTGTATGCCCCAGCTGCTCGACAACATTAAAGTCACTCTTCTTAATTATTTTCAGGATTTCCTCCATTTCTTGTTGGGAGGCCTCAGCATTTACAGGTCTTGGTGCCTTCATCTGGGCAGGCTCATCTTCAATCCTTTTGCCCCGAGCATTAGATGACTCGGCAGCAGGGGAAACAACTTGATCAACACTGGGAACAGGTACATTTGTAGGTGTTATAGTGAGGGGTCTTCGAATAGCGGGCGATGCAATGTCAGGCGAGAAGAGCCTGCCACTGCGGGTAACTTTTGCTGGACCAGTGATATTGCTGATGCTGGTACCAGTGTTGAACTCTTGCTTGATTCCATGCACATACACGTCTTCCCCATAGTGCCATGGGACAGCCTTATCAGATTCATAGGGGAGAGGCCCCGAAACAGTAATAACAACAGGTGCGACAGTCATGATTCGAACAGGCTTCCTTGGGAGAGCCTTGATTGGATTATTAAAGATTGTAACAACAGAAACTTCTTCTACCGGAACAAACTGAACAACAGTCTTCTTGAACAAAATCTCTTTGCTGTCTATTAGGCTTTGGATGCCCAACTTCAGCAAAGGACAACCAGAAAGGGAAACAGCACAGAAAAGGCAACCCTCACTACAACCCGGAAATAAACCGGCCAGCAGTAGGTTCCTCTTGACAGTCATTAAGGGAGTAGCTACATCATTCACAGAAACGGCGTATACATCTTCATCAACAACATTTACTCCATGCTGGGGCATGGGAGCAGTCACCACATTTGGCTTCTCAGGCGCTTCAAACTGTATCTCTTTTGCGTCAATAAGGTCCTGCACCTTATTCCTTAAGGCCCAACAGTCATCAGTGGAATGCCCCGGGCTATCGGAGTGATAAGCACAGCGGGCATTTGGATTGTATTTGGGAGAAGCAGTGTTTACAACCTTTGGGGCCTCTCTGACAGTCACTAGGTTGGTGGACAGCAACTGCGGCAAGATTTGTGATAGAGTCATACTCAAACGGGTGAACTCTCTTCTGGGTCTTTCAGCCCTTTGAGGATTGGTTTGCCGAGGAGCGGCAGCAGGTTTAGCAATCATCACCGCGTTGACAGATTGGCGGTGCTCAGGTTTCTCTTGTCTCCTAGACCCATATACAACACTGGCCTCCTTTTTAAAGGGTTTCTTTTCAGTACTTGCAGATGCGCCCTTCTGAATTTTACCAGACTTCATCCCAGCCTCTATTCTCTCTCCAGTCAGAATAAGATCGGTGAACCCTGCAGACGAGTTCCCGATAAGATAATTGAAAAATGGCCCAGATAGGGTCCCCAAGAACATGTCTACCAACTCCCGGTCAGTCAACGGAGGCTGCACCCTGCCAGCCAGATCCCTCCACTTCTGCGCATACTCTTTAAAACCTTCGCTTGAACCTAGCGACATACCCTGGAGTTGGGTACGTGTAGGGGCAAGGTCGGCATTATATTGATACTGCTTGTAAAAAGCAGTAGCCAACTCCTCCCAGTTACGAACCTTGGTCCCATCCAGCTGATAGAACCATTCGAGATGAGTCCCTGAAAGACTCTCCTGGAAGAAGTGGATCCACAAATTCTTGTCCACTGAGTACGGCTGAATCTTCCGCACATAAGACCTGAGGTGTAGCTTGGGACAAGACGCCCCGTCATACTTGGTAAAAGATGGTGCTTTGAACTTATGAGGAATGATCACACCAGTAGATAAGCCCAAATCTCCAAAATCCAGCCCAGGCACTTGTTGGATCTCCATAGCATTCAGTCTGTCTTCCAACTGCTTGTACCGGTCTTCAGCCGGAGGGTACTGTTCCTCATCGAAATCAGTCTCGTTGTCAGAGACTACCGGACTAGGACCTTTTCCCCCTTGGGGACTGCTCTTGCCTATAGAAGAACCAGCCTCTTCATTCTGCAGAGTGTTGCCAAACCTTCGGCCCGAGTTAAAAAGAACAGTTCTCTTCTTCTTCTTCTTCTCTTTCTTCAGGAGCAGAGCCTTCAGCTCTTCTTGGCCCTGAGCCAAACCCATGATTAGTTCCTGAAATTGCGCATTCTGCACCTGAAGAGCCTTGACGGACATCTCGGTTGATGATGAGTCAGGATTCATGATGCTGAAATAAACAGCGAAGAACGGTAAGCAACCTGAAAAGAAGAAAACCTGCTATGCACATGATGAATGATATGTGTTTATGCAATGCATTCAAGGGTTCGAAAGTTCAAATTTGTTGTAGACAAAAAGGAACACACGTTATCATTAAGGAAATAATTGTTCAGTACATCAAGGCCTCGTGGGCACAAATTACAAAGCAAATCAATCCCAAAAGACACTACGCATCCTCTTTGGAGCTATGTAGGTGTTGAGATTCCTCTCCTCATGCAGTAGGTGGGTGAGCTCCAAGACCTTCTTTTCACTAGCATGTAGACTGGTCTCAAGAGAATTCCGTTCTTCCTTAAGCTGGATCTAGCTCTTCTGCATCTCTTCCCAGGATGTGGGCATGTCAGGATGTTGAATGGTGTAGGACACCTCCCCTTCCAAGACTGGCTCCTTGATCACAGGGAGCACATGGGGATATGGCATCACTAACTTCTGGGAGCGGGCTCGTACCCACTTGAGATAAGGTTCCAACGGGATGGAGTTCCTGTGCCCCAGTGTCTTACTGTCTATCCTACTTGGCATCCTCCAAGCTCTGATAAATCTCTGGCGAAGTCCTTGTGCATCGTTGTCGAAGTCAAAAACTATGTCAGGAATTAACATGTCATGAGGACCATCCCTCCGAGCATAACCAAACTGTCTCCAAGCCAGGCATGGGTTGTAAGTAATACCTCCTCTGATTCCAAGTAAAGGAACATTAGGGTACTCCCCGCAACGATCAATGATAGTAGCATCCTCTCTGGACCGAGGGCACCAATGTATATCTGCATGTGTAAGAGTCATCAACCGTTGTGACCATCTCAAACCCCGCTCGTTCTTCAAAACTGATTGTGGAAGGTGCGAAATAAACCACCTTCCCAGGAGAGGAGTGCAGCACATAAGGACACCTCTTTTTCTCATGGTTCGAGTGTAACATGAGTGAAGGATGTCCCCCAGCAACGTAGGTATAGGATTCCTGAACATAAAGATCTGGACAGCACTGATATCTATAAGCTGATCTGGGTTAGGGAACAACACCAAACCATAGACAAGGAGGGCCACAACTTCTTCAAAAGCTTGTAAGTCAAGGGAGTTCCAACATTCATGGGCCTTTTCAAACAGAAACCTGGCTAAGAACCCTTTGATACCACTTCTAACTTCCCAATGTCCCTTGAAGTCAGATGATTGCAGGTGTAAGGCTTTAGAAATCTCTTCAAGCTTAGGTTCCTTTTATGTACCGTTGTAGGGTAGTTGATCAAGGATAGGGATCTTCAGGAGTCGGGAGAACTCCTCCAATGTAGGTACCAGCTGATAATCCAAGAAGGTGAAACAGTGATGCAGAGGGTCAAAGAACTGGAACAGGACCTTTATCATGTCTTCCTCAATGTTGGTATTGACCAAGCTGATGAGTCTTCCATGTCTTTCACTGAATGAAGAGCTCTCGGGAATCCTGGATATAAGCTCCTTAAGCTGAGGAGGGATCCTTACAAGGCTGATTTGAATTGTCTTTCTGCGAACAGTTTCCATATCCTACAAAACAAAGAACAAAGATGAAGATTCGAACCCTTGAAATGGTTAGTCAATGCATATGATGCTGGATGATGTCATGATGCTATGATTAAACACACCACGGATATTTACAAAGACAAACATGTAAGGCACACAAGTCACACAAGACAAGCCCTTAGAGTTTAGGCCAGCATGGGGTCTGGGTATTACCCTCTTGAAGTTGGTGGGCTCAACCTGTCCTATTAGAAGTAACCGGGTTCTAAGGGTCCCAACATCACTGGATTGCTTTCATTGTTCATCGTTTCGATTTAGCCACTGAACTGACGACCGAAATATTCCAGGAAAGCAACCCTCAATTGAGTGTAGTATCGAGTATCAACCAACCTCGGACTGCACCAAAGTCAGTTATCTCACTACCCTAAAGAGGCCAAGATAGTTCAATTAAGGTTCCTAAGGTCTGTTGATGCTTCACGACACCACGCGGAGGCCCCGTACTCTCCTTGACTGAACGCAAGGGTTACCGGTACACACCAAAGTGCCACATCAACGTAGCAGACTGTTTCAATCATGTCGGTATACCCCGCACAGTTCCCTCACAGCCTTGTTGCTATTTTCTAAGAAGGTATCCCCAGATCCGGGTTAGGATCTATAGAACTCCCAAGACAGTCCCACAATAATAAAGCAAGCAAGTCAATACAATTGAAAACACAGTTATGAACTATCCTAAGGTACACCTCACTTTAAGTTTTTAGTTCCCCAGCAGAGTCGCCAGTTCTGTGATCGGTGGATCTGGAACTGACTGTTTAACGCTGGTTCGCAAAATGTCGCGGAAGCAAGAGTCGCCACCGTCTTTTATTTTCTCCAAAGGGAAAGGACAAAAGCACAAAAAAATTCCTTATAGAGATTGCTCTCGGTTCGGGAGGTAGGTTATAGAAAGGGAAGGTGTTAGCACCCTTTCTATCCATGGTTATCCATGGGCTCTTAGATACTTGCTCACTTGTGTTTTCAAAAATGGTTTGTTTGCTTTTCAACTGTGGGTTTTAAAAAAAGGTTTCTTTGAAAATTTCAGTTCGACTCTTGTATCGGTCCTCAAGAGTGTTTGAAAAGTTGCTTTCGAAAGCTTTTTGAAAAGGTGTCAGTGTGAAAAGTATTTTTGATTTGTTTTGAAATTAGAGCAAGTATCTAGAGTCGTCTACCTACCCTAAGGAATTCGTCTGTGTAAATGTCCTTAAAGTAGTGCCATCCTACCATTGAGAGGTAGGTAGCACCACCGTTGGAGGTATTCGGGTCAATTCGAAGTTCGGGACGTGGTGATCACCGGAGCAATAGGAAGACACCTTAGAAGCTACCCTCATGCCAGGTTCCCGGATCATGAGGACTTACTAAGACATCCTCAACTCGACGATCACCTTTCGAGGGGCAAGGCAACAATGAGGCGTACCCTAGGGGTGGTGTGTGATTTGTGTGTCGTTTTCAGATATTTTGTCTTGTTCATGTCATAGGTGATCTACGCTTTTGTTTTTATTTTGACATTCATTCTTTCATGCAACTTAATTAACAGTTTAAAAGATGCGAGAATTAAAATTCCTACGCTATTACAAAGGCGCGGGTCCACATCGCCAAATTAAATCCAGGACCCGATTTGACATAAAATAAAGTAAAGTGCGAGAAATATAAATGTCTAATTTACATGGCTTTGGGAGAATTACATAAAAAGAGGAAATAAAATAAGCGCGCGAATTGGAATTACGATCGGATGCGAGGGCGTTGGACCCTTTTTAGGAAATTAAATTACTATTAACAAATTAATTAAGTGAAAAATAAAAAGAAAAGATTTTTTTGGAGTTTTTTGTATTTATGGATTTTTAATAAGAATTAATGGAATTTAAAACCTAATTCTAGCTATCTTTTAATTTATTAAAAAAAACATGTTAAAGTTAAACCTAGAATTAACCTAATTATTTAGTACAATTTTATTTACAAATATAATAACTAATAATTAATATGGTAAAAAAGACAAAGGGATAAAAATAATCAAAACCCTAATTCTACAAATTTTTTAAGTTTATTAAGAAAAATGTTAAAATTAACCCTAGAATTTAAAAACTAAATTAATTGGTACAATTTATTTACAAAGAAAACATTTAAATAAATATATTTTATTTTTTATGACTTTCTGACTTTTTTATATTTTTTATGTTTTTAGAAAATATTAATTTTAATTGAATTAAAAAGAAAACATTTGAATTAAAACAAATAATAAAAAATAGAAGAAAGAAAAGAGGAAGAAATACAATACACTAGGGGGGTTCTGCCCCTAATCAGGAGGTGTGATCTAGCAATTTTGGCCCATCATTGGAGGCCCTTTTTTGACTTCTCAGTGTTCACGTGTGTAGGCGTTGACTAAGACGTTCTATAGACCTTGATTCTGGACCATTGGATTGAGATCAGTATGCGTGTGGCGCGCTTGGATGATGAATGTATGGTAGGCCTTTGAGGGGAAACTGCATGAGATTATATTGAAACAAAATATATGAATAAAGTGAGGGGACCTGGGAATCGAACCCAGGTCCCAGAGTTTACCAATGCAACGCTTGACCAATGGAGCTGTTAACGCGCGTTGTACATAGAATAACAAATAAATAATATAAGAGAAAATTGGTTAGTGGCCTAGAAACAACAAAAACGCGCGCTGAATTTTGAATTGCCCATTCATGCTATGACAACTAAGCGTCTTCTCCAATTGCTCTGCGTTTTACCTGAAAAAAGAAACAAGATTGTGGGGGTTTTAAACCCCCACTATATGCTATATGAAAAAATAGCGAATAGAAATCCTTTGATCATAAATTAGGCGCGACCTAAGCATTGAGTTCGTCTGGAGCTCCTGGTTTTAATGGCCTAAGTATCATGTCTCAATTTTTCCATAACAAAGAAACCCCAAATTTGAACCTCTGCAACCCTAAAACGCTCCAATGGTGATTTCGCGTATGATGCACAAAAACTCAATCAAACTATATGGTTAGCTTCAGAATGAATCAACTAACACAAATCAAACATTAAAAGTTAAAAATAATGCATGAATCCTGATACATGAATGTGAAAAAAAGAATGGACAGCACAAGGTTGCTCTACCAATTCTTTGCGTTAGAGATGATGGTTTTGATCCAGAAACCTTCCTTGAAGCCTCAGGAATGCAATAGAATCAATGTTTTGCCTTGAAACTCCTTGAAATCGTGTTTTCAGTTTTGGAATTTTCTTGAAAAAGTGCAAAGTTGTTTATGGCTTTTGGGCGCAGCTTTTTGGTCTCTTGCACTAGGTCTAGCATCTGGCTTATGTATGGAGTGAATTAGGGTTGAGTTTTCAATCAAAAGATCAATGCAATCATGAATCAAATATTGGATTTAATGGCATATTTTTTTCAATCTTTTTCACATGTTTTTGATGTCAATCATAGCCAATCTTCCCCATTTGAGTTGTGCACGAATCTTGAGCCTTTAATGAATGATTACCCTGCATAAAAAGATTCACATACATTTGTTTGGTATTTTTCCATATTTTATTTAATTTAAATGAATTAATTGTAATTAAAAATTCAAATAAATAAATAAAAATGATGAATAAATCCCCTTTGGGCCAAATGTTCGTGCATATGCTTTGGATGATGAATCTTGGAAGAAAATGAGGCCCATTAGCAATTTTAAGGCATTTGAAGCAAAGTTGACTTTTCAAAATACCCAAAAATTTCCCAACTTCCACAAGGCATATCTTGCTCAATTTTTAAGCTTTGATCATGTTCTTGGACATTTTTGAAAGGTCTTGAAGTCCTCTAACCAATGCCCTTGGTCCCATGTCATTTTGATTTACCAATCTCAAGTTATGGCCTTTGACTTAAAGTCTCTTTTTGTTGACTTTTGAAAATGACCTATAATGTTGAAATTGTTAACTTTTTGTGAGAGCATTCCTTGGAATTGAAGTGTGAAGAGGAGTTGTAGGAAATGTCTTTCTCTTCAAAATGAGCTTTGGATGGAATTTTTTTGATAATCCATGTGGAAGTTATGCCTTGGTCAAGTTACAGTTGACTTTTTCAACTGTCCGAATATGGAAACTTTTGCATCTTGAGACTTTTTGAGCCAAGCTTTGAGAATCATGATCAAGCATTGATCAAATGATGTTTTTGGCTTCAAAATGAGATGTTGACCAAAAATTTGAACTTTTTGACTGTCAAATGACCATTTTGCCCCTGTAGTTGACTGTAGGGCAATTAGGGTTTTTGACTGTGCAATTTTGTGCTGTGAGTCTTGAAACTTGGTATGAGGATGCTTGACCATGTTTATAGGCATGTGGGACTTGATTGGACCCTTGGAAACTTTATTTTCTTTGTCAGAACCAAAACCCTAGTTTTTGACTGTTAGGAGGCCCTTGAACTGTGCAACCCTTGGGGAATTTTGAAGCATGCTCTTTGCAAATTTTGAAGAATATGGGAGGGAAAATTTTGGGGTACAACACCAGTTATATCCTGGTAGGGAAATAACCTTTGAATAAAGCCGGGAGACGCGTTCGTGCTCTGCGGGGGAGAAGCTTCTAGAATCTACTGGGGATAAGCTTACTGTTGGGGATATGGATTCAAACTTTCCTGAATTGGACTCTCCTGGGGGAATTTTGAACTGTATCGGGGAAGTGACTCCATTGAATGTCTGGTATGCCTCCGGGGAACAATCTTTAGACCAAGACTGTCAGGGATGCTTGTTAGGAATGTCTGTATATCGTGCTGGTGAATGTTGAGATCTGCGGGGGATACCCAACTTCCTTAAGGCTGATTGTATAACTTTGCTTGGGGAGAGTGCACTGACTTGCTGACTCACTCTCTGGGGAAGTAAGATATGCTGGCTATGTTCTTCAGCCGAACCTACCTTGGTACCTTGGTGGACGGAAAAATTAGATCGCTTAGACAACTCTTTATTGCCCCTGTTTCTAATGTTACCTGTAATTAATCCTTTATTTCGTATGCAAATATTCATGAGTTAGCAAATTATTGTCAATTCATATATCACAAATTGAACCTTGGACGTTCTTCGCAAAACAAAACAGAAAAAGGAAAAAACACTTGGCAATTTTAGCTGAAAAGTATATTTGTATTGATTTTTGAATTTACCTGTAAATAGGCGTTTATATACAAGAGGCTGACGTCCTAGTAAGAGAACGCTGCCGAACAAAAGAGTTTATACAGATTTGTACAAAGGAAAATAAAACAGCTGTGTGAAATGAATGATCCCACTAGGTTCCAACTCTGCTATCGCCTTTATATCTTCGAGCGTCTCATCACTTGATGACCTAGTTGACGATGAAGCTGATTGATCGATGCCGTCTGAACTTGATGTAGATACCGGATTCTGGATGCAAGGTGATCCAATGAGACATAGTATTACGCTTCATCCCTAATTTTTGCCTGGACTGCCCTTTCGGGTTTTCAGTCCACCGGGATACCCATTTTTGCCCAAGCCGCCTTTTCAGGTTTTCGACTTGCCGGGTGTACAGATTTTTTTATTTCACCCCTTCATTTTGCCCGAACCCTTTTGGTTCGCCGGGAAGCCCTAATTTTTGCCTAGGTATGTCAACCTAGCGGGTCTTTTTCATGCGTAGTATCTTTTTACTATGTCTGCATTGGCGGGGTGAGGAAGGTCGTCACCATCCATGGTAGTTAGAATCATGGCTCCTCCTGAGAACACATGCTTAACTACAAATGGCCCTTCATACGTAGGGGTCCATTTGCCCCTTGGATCACTCTGAGGAAGGATGATACGCTTGATTACCAGATCCCCAACTTGATATTCTTGTGGTCTGACCTTTTTTTGTTAAATGCTCTAATCATCCGTTTCTGATACGTCTGACCATGACAAATAGCAGCAAGTCTCTTTTCATCAATTAAGTTTAGCTGATCAAGTCGTGTCTGGGTCCAATCATCTTCGTTCAGATCTGCATCCTTCATTATCCGGAGAGAGGGTATCTGCACTTCGATCGGTAAGACTTCCTCCATACCGTAGACCAAGGAGAAGGGAGTTGCCCCGGTTGACGTCCTGGATGAGGTACGGTACCCATGTAGGGCGAACAGTAACATCTCGTGCCAATCTTTATAAGTCACTGTCATCTTCTGCACAATTTTCTTAATGTTCTTATTCGCTGCTTCTACAGCCCCATTCATCTTCGGCCGATAGGGAGAAGAGTTGTGGTGCTGTATCTTAAACTGCTCGCAGAGCTCAGTGATCATCTTGTTATTAAGATTGGTACCGTTGTCAGTAATAATTCTTTCTGGGACACCGTATCGACAGATCCGATTGTGCCGAATGAACTGTGCTACAACATTCTTGGTTACTGTAGCGTAGGAAGCTGCCTCAACCCACTTCGTGAAGTAATCAATCTCTACCAGGATGAAGCGATGCCCATTGGATGCCGTAGGTTTAATCTCACCGATCATATCTATGCCCACATTGCAAACGGCCAAGGTGCAGTCAGAACATTCAGAGGAACTGGAGGAACATGCACCTTGTCTGCATAAATCTGGCATTTGTGACATGTCCAAGAGTGTTGGTAACAGTCGGCTTCCATTGTGGACCAGAAATACCCTGCCCGAAGGATTTTCTTTGCCATAGTGTGTCCACTGGAATGTGTTCCGAAGGTCCCTTCATGTAGCTCTTCCATGATCCTTTCTGCTTCAGTCTTATCCACACAATGCAGTAAGGTCGAATCATGGTTTCGCTTATACAAGATGCCGTTGCTAAGGAAGAACTTCGCTGCGAACCTTCTCAAAAACTTCTTATCGTTGACAGATGCACCTTCAGGGTATTCCTGAGCTTCCAAGTATCTCTTCACCTCATGGTGCCAAGGCTTCTCAGTCACCAATTCAGTCTCAAGATCACAACAGTATGCCGGTTCGTCCAGTTTCTAGATAATGATCCGGGGAGCCTCATTGTCCCATTTGACTTTGAACATGGAAGACATCGTAGCTAACGCGTCCGCCAGCTGATTCTCCTCTCTTGGGAAATGTTCAAAGGTTATCTCTGTGAAGTGGGGGATCAAGGTCAACACACATTCTTTGTAAGGAATAAGATTCAGATGTCTCGTATCCCACTCTCCTTTGATCTGATTGATCACGAGAGCGGAATCTCCGAAGACACTCAGAAACTTGATCCTTAAGTCGATCGCAGCTTGGAGACCCATGATGCATACCTCATACTCCGCCATGTTGTTGGTGCAGTTGAAACATAGTCGGGCAGTGAGTGGAGTATGAGTGCCTTGAGGAGATATGATCACATCGCCGATGCCGTTACCCAAAGCATCGGAGGCTCCGTCAAAGTGCATAGACCATCAGGATCCTTCCTCTGGTCCTTCATCCGGTCCAGGTACTTCACAATCAGTCACAATCATGATGCTCTCATATGGAAACTCGAAGTTCATTGACTGATAGTCATCTACTGCCTGGTGTGCCAAGTGGTCTGCCAATACACTTCCTTTGATGGCTTTCTGGGTCGCGTACTGGATGTCGTATTCTGTCAAGATCATTTGCCATCTTGCTATTCTCCCAGACAGAGTAGGCTTTTCAAATATGTACTTTATAGGATCCATCTTTGAGATCAACAAGGTAGTGTGAGTCAGCATATACTGTCTCAGCCGGCGAGCAGCCCATACCAAAGCGTAACAAGTTTTCTCAAGCAGTGAGTATCGGGTCTCACAGTCGGTAAACTTTTTGCTAAGGTAATAAATGGCATGCTCTTTTCGGCCAGACTCGTCATGCTGCCCCAACACACACCCCATTGAGTTATCAAGTACTGTCAGGTATAGTATCAGAGGTCTCCCTTCAACTGGTGGCATAAGGATGGGTGGTTCTTGGAGATACTCCTTGATTCTGTCAAAAGCAGCCTGACACTCATCATTCCAACGTACTACTTGATCTTTCTTCAGCAGCTTGAAGATTGGTTCACAGGTGGCAGTCAGGTGGGAGATGAATCGAGCAATGTAATTCAGGCGTCCTAAAAAGCCTCTGACCTCTTTCTCTGTCTTGGGAACTGGCATCTCTTGAATAGCTTTAACCTTGGCGGGGTCCACTTGAATACCCTTGTCACTTACGACGAAGCCTAGCAACTTTCCAGATCTTACCCCGAAGGTGCACTTGTTCGGGTTCAACCTCAGCTTGTACAACTTCAGACGGTCAAACAATTTCTGCAGATGGTCAAGGTGCTCCTCCTTAGTTCGGGACCTTGCAATCATGTCGTCAACATACACTTCTATCTCATGATGGATCATGTCATGAAATAAAGCAACCATGGCACGTTGGTAGGTTGCCCCAGCATTCTTCAGTCCAAAAGGCATGACCTTGTAGCAGAAGGTGCCCCACTGAGTAACAAAGGTAGTTTTTTCCATGTCTTCAGGAGCCATCTTGATCTGATTATAGCCTGAAAAACCATCCATGAAAGAGAAAACCTTATGCTGAGCAGTATTGTCAACCAGAACATCAATGTGAGGTAGGGGAAGTCATCTTTGGGGCTGGCCCTGTTCAGATCCCTGTAGTCAACGCACATTCTGACCTTACCGTCTTTCTTTGGTACCGGCACCACATTAGCAACCCACTGAGGATAAGAAGTCACTGCAAGGAACCCGACATCAAACTCTTTCATAACCTCGGCTTTGATCTTCTCAAACATCTCTGGACGCATACGGTGGACCTTTTGTTTGACCGGAGGGCAGTCTTCCTTGGTAGGCAAGTGATGGACCACAATGTCGGTATCCAACCCGGGCATGTCTTCGTAGGACCAGGCAAAGATCTCCACATAATCATGTAACATCTGAGTCAACCGTTGCTTCACGCTGAGCTCTAGGTTGGCACCAATCTTGACTTCTTTCCTGTCCGTCTCGGTACCCAGATTTATCGTTTCCACCGGCTCTTCGTGAGGTTGAATTGCCCTCTCTTCCTGGAGTAACAGTCTTGCAAGCTCACCCGGCACTTCGCAATCATCTTCACCTTCGTCTTCGGCTAAGTTGATCGGATTTTCGAAGTCATAACTGGCAGTAGCAGAGTCGTTACCAGTGAGATCCAGAGTGGATTGAAACCTGTATGAGTGAGTGTGTGTAAATACAGTTGTTTTGCAATATATAAAGAAAGGAAAGAAAGAAAAGGAGCATAAGATTTGAAATGCGAGAAAACGTCCAAGGTCTTTATTCATGATATATGAAATGACAATCAATATGCCCTCACAAATGAAGCCACGGTGCCCCGGGTAAGACACCGGGCCATAGAGTTTTAATTCATTGTTTATTACAAATAACAAAACAAAGGAGTTTATTAATGCGTAACAAAAGTAACAGGAGTATGATCTTTAGCAATCCAATTGGTCAATCCGCCATCAGTCGTCGGGTAGATCCAGCTATTAAACTCTGACTCTTCCACTTCATCTTCATCCCCAATGGCATTCACTCCTGGATTGGTAATGAGCACAGGAGGTCTTCTGGTCTTTGCCTTGCGCACAGCCTTCTGACCCTCTGCAGTAAAACCCAGTCCAAACTTGTCAGTTTTAGGTGTAAAATCGGGGAGCCTGCCCCAGTTAGCACATTCACCTTTCTTGATTACAGCCCGGGCATCCTTCAAGGAAGCCATCTTCAATGGAAAGTCCTCTTCAACCACTGTTTCCGCTGCTGCCAATGTTGGAGGTACCTCTTCGAAATGCTGAAAGGGGGTTTCAATAAACTCCCCGTCCATCTCAATATACCTGAAGGAATTCAAATGGCTCACCATATACTCCTCCTCTCCCTGCACAATGACAATCTTCCCTCTGACGGGGTACTTGAGCTTCTGGTGTAGGGTAGAGGTCACTGCCCCAGCTTTGTGGATCCAAGGTCGACCTAGTAAGCAAGAATAAGATGGACGGATATCCATTACATAGAAAGTAGAGTCGAATACTTGAGAACCCACACGAATAGGAATGTCTACTTCTCCATGGACCATCCTCTTGGAACCGTCAAAGGCTCTGACAATGATGTTGCTAGGTTTCAGCTCCAGGCCCTCACAATCCAACCGGTCTAAGGCCTTTTTGGGTAGCACATTCAGGGAAGAACCAGTGTCCACCAACACGTGCGCAAGAGTAGTGCCCCTGCATTCAATAGAGACATGCAGGGCGTCATTATGGTCTTTTCCCTTAGCAGTAAGGTCAGCATCCGAGAAACCCAAACCATTGTCCGCTGTCAGATTGGCTACGCAATCAGTAAACTGGACTGCAGATGTCTCCTGTGGCACATGGGCCGTCTTTAGAAATGAAATCAAGGCCTTAGCATGGGCCTCTGAGCATAGCAGTAAGGAGAGCATAGAGATCTTGGAGGGGGTATGCCCCAGCTGTTCGACAACATTAAAGTCACTCTTCCTGATTATTTTCAGAATTTCCTCCATCTCTTGTTGGGAGGCCTCAGCATTCACAGATTTTGGTTCCTCCATCCGGGCAGGCTCATCTTCAATCCCTTTGCCCCGAGCATTAGATGACTCGGCAACAGGGGGAACAACTTGATCAGAAATGGGAACAGGTACACTTGTAGGTGTTATAGTGAGGGGTCTTCGAATAGCGGGTGGCGCAATGTCAGGTGAGAAGAGCCTGCCACTGCGGGTTACTTTGGCTGGACCAGTGATATTGCTGATGCTGGTGCCAGTGTTGAACTCTTGCTTTATTCCATGTACATACACATCTGCCCCATAGTGCCATGGGACAGCCTTATCGGATTCATAGGGGAGAGGCCCCGGAACAGTAATCACAATGGGTGCGACAGTCATGATTTTAACCGGCTTCCTTGGGAGAGCCTTGATCGGATTATTAAAGATTGTAACAATAGAAACTTCTTCCACCGGAACAAACTGAACAACAGTCTTCTTGAACAGAATCTCTTTGCTATCCATCAGGCTTTGGATGCCCAACTTCAGCAAAGGACAACCAGAAAGGGAGACAGCACAGAAAAGGCAACCTTCACTACAACCCGGAAATAAACCGGCCAGCAGTAGGTTCCTCTTAACAGTCATCAAGGGAGTAGCTACATCATTCACAGAAACTGCATATACATCTTCATAACCGGCATTCACTCCATGCTGGGGCATAGGAGCAGTCACCACATTTGGCCTCTCAGGCGCTTCAAATTGTATCTCTTTTGCGTCAATAAGGTCTTGCACCTTATTCCTTAAGGCCCAACATTCATCAGTGGAATGCCCTGGGCTATCAGAGTGATAAGCACAACGGGCATTTGGATTGTATTTGGGAGAGGCAGTATTCACAACCTTCGGGGCCTCTCTGACAGTCACCAAATTGGTGGATAGCAACTGCGGCAAGATTTGCGATAGGGTCATACTCAGACGGGTAAACTCTCTTCTGGGTCTTTCAGCCCTTTGTGGATTGGTTTGCCGAGGAGCGGCAGCAGGCTTGGCAATCATCACCACGTTGATAGACTGGCGGCGCTCAGGTTTCTCTTGCCTCCTAGGCCCATATACAGCACTGGCCTCCTTCTTAAAGGGCTTCTTCTCAGAACTTGCAGATGCACCCTTCTGAATTTTTCCGGACTTCATTCCAGCCTCTATTCTCTCCCCAGTCAGAATAAGATCAGTGAACCCTGCAGACGAATTACCGATCAGATGATTGAAAAATGGCCCAGATAGGGTCCCCAAGAACATATCCACCAGCTCACGATCTGTTAACGGAGGCTGCACCCTGCCAGCCAGATCCCTCCACTTCTGTGCATACTCTTTAAAACCTTCGCTTGATCCTAGGGACATACCCTGGAGTTGGGTATGTGTAGGAGCAAGGTTTGCATTATATTGATACTGCTTGTAGAAAGCAGTAGCCAACTCCTCCCAGTTACGAACCTTGGTCCCATCCAGCTGATAGAACCATTCGAGATGAGTCCCTGAAAGACTCTCCTGGAAGAAGTGGATCCACAAATTCTTGTCCACTGTGTACGGTTGAATCTTCCGCACATAAGATCTGAGGTGTAGCTTGGGACAAGACGCCCCGTCATACTTGGTAAAAGATGGTGCCTTAAACTTGTGAGGAATAATCACACCAGTAGATAAGCCCAAGTCTCCGGAATCCAGCCCAGGCACTTGTTGGATCTCCATTGCATTCAATCTGTCTTCCAACTGCTTGTATCTGTCTTCAGCAGGAGGATACTGTTCCTCATTAAAGTCAGTCTCGTTGTCAGAGACTACTGGACTTGAAGCCTTTCCCCCCTGGGGACTGCCTTTGCCTACAGAAGAACCAGCCTCTTCATTCTGCAGAGTGTTGCCAAACCTTCGGCCCGAGTTGAAAAGAACAGTTCTCTTCTTCTTCTTCTTCTCCTTCTTCAGGAGTAAAGCCTTCAGCTCTTCTTGGCCTTGAGCCAAACCCATGATCAGCTCCTGAAATTGCGCGTTCTGCGCCTGAAGGGCCTTGATAGACATCTCGGTTGATGATGAGTCAGGGTTCATGATGCTGAAATAAACAGCGAAGAACAGTAAGCAACCTGAAAAGAAGAAAACCTACTATGCACATGATGAATGGAATGTGTATGATTTATGTTTTCAAAGACAATCGGGAATCAACTTTGTAAACAAAAAGGAACACACTTCATTAGATTCAACTTTGAAACTTAAATTGTTCAACAGGTTGCCCTTAGGCGTTACATAAAAGGGAAATACTGAAAAGGGAAATAAAACTGTAAAAGAACATTCAGAGCTCCTTATTGATCCCATGGTCTCCTCTTCTCAGTACGGATGTAGTCATTCAGAGCTCGCTCATTCTCCAACTGCTTTGTCAGCTTCTAGATCTTCAATTCCTGCTCGTTGAACTTCTCCCGATAGGAATCCTGTTCTTCTCGCAGTTGCGACCAAGACCTCTTTAATGTCTCATAATCAGTAGGTATCTGAGGAGGGAGGACAGTTGGAGGAGCCTCATCTTTGTCAGGATACTCAAGAATGACGGGTCTGACAGCTTCATATGGCATACCTAACTTCTGAGCACGGATGCGAACCCATTTGTAGTAGGATTCCATAGGTAGAGAGGTCTTTGGCCCCAACTCTTGTGGATCAGCTTTATGAACTCTGTCCCAAGCCTCGATGAACCTACGACGCAGCTCGTCACTATCCACCTGAAACTCAAAACTGACGTGAGTCACCAACATCTCATGAGGCCCTGCTCTTCTGGCCCTTCCAAACTGACGGAGCGCTAGACATGGATTGTAAGAGATTCCTCCTTGAGTACCAATCAACGGAACATTAGGGTATTCTCCACAACGATCAATAACAGCTATCTCATCCAAACCTCTGAAAGTCCAAATGATGTCCTTATTAGTGAGAGACATTAACCTATGAGCCCAACCTCTTCCTTCTTGGTTCTTCAGCACGAACTTAGGAAGGTGCGAAATAAACCACCTCACCAACAAAGGGATACAACACCATAGAGTTCCTCGTCTTCGGGCAGTACGAGCATAAAGTTGTTGCAGGATGTCACCCAAGAGAGTGGGCACAGGATTCTGAGACATGAAGATCCTTATGGCAGTGACATTAATGAAGTTGTCAGGATTAGGAAACAAGACTAGCCCATAGATTAAGAGAGCCAAGATATCTTCATATGCCCTAAAGTCCAAGTCATTCCAGAAACTGTTAGCTTTACCAATTAGAAACTTGGCCAAGAAACCCTTAACTCCGCTTCTAGTCACCCAGTTATCCATTACTTCTTGATGGGTCAAAGGAAGAGCTGCAGCAACCTCCTCAAGCCTGAGGGTCTTTTCCCAACCAGTAAAGGGAGTCTGATCCAAGATAGGGATACCAAGCAAATCAGAGAACTCTTCCAGGGTAGGGACCAGCTGGAAGTCTTGAAAGGTGAAGCACTGGTACAAAGGGTCATAGAACTGGGTCAGGACACTCATCAACTGTTGATCCCGCTTTGCAGTGACTAAACTGAGAAGAGAACCATGCCTCTGGATGAAGGAAGTGGTGTTTGGAATTCTGCTAACCAACTCCTCAAGCAACTCAGGTGGGTGAACAAAGTTGAACCGGATAGTATTCCTTCGCATATGCATCATGATGTCCTACAAAACAGAGCAAAGGTGAAACCCTCTTGTCTTTGAAATGGTCAGTCCTTATGCAGGATGCATGCAATGCTCATGATGTTATGATAAAGCACACCACAAATATTTACAAAGGCAAACATGGTAAGGCACACAAGTCACACAAGACAAGCCCTTAAAGTTTAGGCCAGCATGAGGTCTAGGTATTACCCTCTTTTAGTTTGTTGGTTCATACCTGTCCTATCAAAAGTAACCGGGTTCTAGAGGATCTCAATATCATCGACTACCCTCAACCGGTCATAACTCCAGCATCGCAATCTTTTCTTGCGGCCAAAACCATCGCGAGAGTTTAGCCTCAATGAGCGTAGCATACTGCTACTGTTCTAATGGCCAAGTTGTGTCATTTAAGGTTCTAAGGTCTGTTGGTGCTTAATGACTCCTCAGAAGACCCATATTCTCCTCGTTGCAACACAAGGGATATCGGTACAGACCAAGGTGCCACACCAACGTAGCCACTGCTTCACCCATGTCGGTCTACGCCGGACAGGTCCCTCACAGCTTATGCTACCTAAACAGGGTATCCCCAGATCCGGGTTAGGATCTATGTAACTCCCAAGACAGTCCCACAATGATAAAGCAAACAAGTCAAAGCAATTGAAAACACAGTTATGAACTATCCTAAGGTACACCTCACTTTAAGTATATTCCCTAGCAGAGTCGCCAGTTCTGTGATCGGTGGATCTGGAACTGACTGTTTAACGCTGGTTCGCGAAATGTCGCGGAAGCAAGAGTCGCCACCGTCTTTTATTTTCTCCAAATGGAAAGGACAAAAGCACAGAAAAATTCCTTATTGAGATTGCTCTCGGTTCGGGAGGTAGATTTATAGAAAGGGAAGGTGTTAGCACCCTTTCTATCCATGGTTATCCATGGGCTCTTAGATACTTGCTCACTTGTGTTTTCAAAATGTTTGTTTGCTTTTCAACTGTGGGTTTAAAAAAAGTTTCTTTGAAAATTTCAGTTCGACTCTTGTATCAGTCCTCAAGAGTGTTTCAAAAATTTCTTTTGAAAGCTTTTTGAAAAGTGTCGGTGTGAAAAGAAGTTTTTTTGATTTGTTTTGAATTTAGAGCAAGTATCTACGAGTTCTCTACCTACCCTAAGGAATTCGTCTGTGTAAATGTCCTTAAAGTAGTGCCATCCCACCATTGAGAGGTAGGTAGCACCACCGTTGGAGGTGTTCGGGTCAATTCGAGGGTTCGGGACAATGTGGTCACCAGAGCAATAGGAAGATACCTTAGAAGCTACCCTCATGCCATGTTCATGGACATGAGGACTTACTAAAACATCCTCTACTCGACGACCACCTTTCGAGGGGCAAGGCAACAGTGAGACGTACCCTAGGGGTGGTGTGTGATTGGTGTATTATTTTTCAGTTATATTTGTCTTGTTCATGCATTGGCGATCTACGCTTTGTTTTTATTTTTGGCATTCATTCTTTCATGCAAGTTATTAACAGTTAAAAGATGCGAGAAGGTAAAAGTCCTACGCTATTACAAAGGTGCGGGTCTACATCGCCAAATTAATCCAAGACCCGATTTGAAATAAAAATGCGGAAAGATAAATATCCTAATTAATCTATTACAAGGCTTTGGGGTAATTACATGAAATTTATAAAAAGAAACAAAATAAGCGCGCGAAACGGAATTATAATCGAAAGCGAGGGCGTTGGACCCTTTTAAAGAAATTGAATTGAAGTTAATAAATTAATTAAGTTTAAATAAAAAGAAAGAATTTTTTTTTGGAGTTTTTGTATTTATGGAGTTTAATGAGAAAATTAAATTGGAATTAAAAAATTTAATTAACCCTAGTTCTAAATTGTTTTTAATTTATTAAAAAATATTTTTTAGTTTGACCTAATTTACATTAATTATTTACATGGCAATTTATTTACAAAAAAAACAATTAATTATTAATAATAATAAGAAGAAATTTTAATTATTAAAAAAAATAAAAAGCTAGAAACCCTAATTCTACATTTTTTTAGTTTGTTAGAAAAAAGTTAGAATTAAAACCTAAAATTAAAACTAGGTTAATTATTAAATTTATTTATAAAATAATATTAATTAATATTAACAAAATATATTTTTTATTGTTTTTGTGATTTTCTGTTTTTTTATATATTTTATGGAAATTAATTTTGATGAATTAACTAAAATAAATAAAACAAATAAATAGAAAAATGAAAAGAAAGAAAATAAAAGGCAAACCAATGGGGGGTGTTGACCCCAATTTTGGAGGTATTTTCCAGCAATTTTGGCCCATTTGAAGGAGGCCTGGTTGACTTTTCAAGGACGCGTGTGGCACGTTTGACTAACGCGTATGGTGTTCTTCAGATCATGGCCATTGGATTGATGTTGTGGGACGCGTGGCCAGCTTGAGCGTAGAGTGCATGGTGGACTTCTGAAGGGAACGCTGCATGGAAATATAGAAGGAAAAATAATATTGAGAAGGGAGGGGACCTGGGAATCGAACCCAGGTCCCAGTGCTTACCAAGCCATATGCCTGCCAACTGAACCATTAGCGCGTTTGGAATATAGTATGGAAAATAAATAACATAACATAAAACAATGATTAGTGGTGCCCATCGCGCGAAAATTCAAACGCGCCTATGATCAGTGGACACGTCCTCCATCTTCTTCATGCTGCCTGTAAATAAAAAAGAGATAGCGGGGGTTTTAAACCCCCACTAAATAGTATATGTGAAAATAGCGAATAGGACACCGTTGCTCATAAATTGAGCGCGACATGTGGACTGAATTCGTGTGAAGCTTCTGATTCTAATGGCATAAGTCTTGCTGGCCAATTTTTCCATATGAATAAATCCCCAATTTCAAACGTCTGTAACCCTAACGAGCTCCCATGGTAGATTCACATAATGGCCTTAAAAACTCAATTGAACGACATGGTTAGCTTTAGAATGATTAAACTAGTACAAATCAAGCATTATAAATCAAAAATATGGCATGAATTATGAGACACGATTATGCAAAAAGTTTGAGAAAGTTTGACTTCTATATACCAATTCCTGAGGTTAGAAGCGTGGAAAAGGATTCAGAAAGTTTCCTTGATGCCTTGGCACGCTATTGGAATGTTTATTTCGCTTTGAAAGCAACTCTAAGTACGTTTTCAGTTTTGAACTTTTTCACAAAAAATGCCAAGTTTGTATTCAGGTTTGGGTGCAGCTTGAAGGTCTTTAGCATTAGGTTTAGCATTCTGTATATGTATGGGACGAATTAGGGTAGAAATTTCAGTCCATTAGCCTTTGCATTGATGTATCAAATATTTGATTTTCAATGAATCTTTTTTCAATCTTTTTCATGTCTTTTGATACTAATCATGGCCAAATCTTTCCATCTTGAGTGAGCACGAGATCTTTAGGCCTTGATGAGAGATTATACTGCACAAAAAGATTTGAAAACCTTATTTTAGTATTTTTCTTGTAATTAATTTTGATTAAATGAATTAAATAGATTAAATATTCAATTAATTAATTAAAAATAAGAAAATAACTCCCCTTTGGGTCAATGGGTCGTGCATAGCTTTTGGATGATGATTCTTGGAAGAATTTGTGGCCCATTAGCAATTTTGAGGCATTTGAAGCAAAGTTGACTTTTCAAAATTCCCAAACATTTCCCAACTTCCACAAGGCATATCTTGCTCAATGTTTAAGCTTTGATCATGTTCTTGGACATTTTGGAAAGGTCTTGAAGTACTCTAACCAATGCCTTTGGTCCCATGTCATTTTGATTTACCAATCTCAAGTTATGGTCTTTGACTTAAAGTGCCTTTTTGTTGACTTTTGAAAATGACCTATAATGTTGAGATTGATAACTTTTTGTGAGAGCATTTCTTGTACTTGAAGTGTGAAGAGAAGTTGTAGGAAATGTCATTCTCTTCAAATGAGCTTTGAATGGAATTTTTCTGATGAACCATGTGGAAGTTATGCCTTGGTCAAGTTATAGTTGACTTTTTCAACTGTCCAAATATGGCAACCTTTGCATCTTGAGACTTTTTGAGCCATGCCTTGAAAATCATGATCAAGAATTGATCAAATGATGTTTGTGGCTTCAAAATAAGATGTTTGACCAAAAATTTGAACTTTTGACTGTCAAATGACCATTTTACCCCTACAGTTGACTGCTGAGCAATTAGGGTTTTTGACTGTGCAATTTTGTGCTGTGAGTCTTGAAACTTGACATATGGATGCTTGACAATGTTTATAGGCATGTGGGACTTGATTGGCCCCTTGGAAACCTCAACTTCTTTGTCAGAATCAAAACCCTAGTTTTTGACTGTTAGGAGGCCCTTGAACTGTGCAACCCTTGAGAAATTTTGAAGCATGCTCTTTGCAAATCTTGAAGAATATGGGAGGGAAAATTTTGGGGTACAACACAACCGTTTCGAGGCAACAAGATCTTTAGACAGGAGGGCGACCTCTAAAACACCCTATACTTGACGACCACGTCGAGGCAACCAGTGAGGCGTACCCTAGGAGTGGCATGTGCATGTGTGTCAGGTTTCATGTTAATGTTTATCTTTGAACATGCATCATTGTGAGCTACGGGTTGATTTTATTTGTCATACAAGTCTTGTCATGCATAATTAACAGTTTAATAGTTTGCGGGAAATAAAGTGCGGAAAGGTAAATCTACGCTATTAAAAGGTGCGGGTATATACATCGCCAAAAACAAACCCTTTGGAAAAAATAAGCTGCGAGAAAATAAATAAAGCGATAAGAGCCCTAATTAACTATTACATTCTCGGAGCAGATACAATAATATGATCAAAATAATAAAGTGCGCGCAAAGAAATTAAGTCAGGACATCCTTAGGGTTTTGACCCTTTTTGACAAAAGAATTGAATTTGTCCTCTTTTTGCATTTAATTACATATTAAACCTAATTTACTAGTTAATTAATTAATTAAAAGAAAAAAATGTTTTTGTGTTTTTTATGTTTTAATGAAAATAACAAGAAAAGAAATTAAAAGTCAAAAGAAAAACCCTAATTCTAGATTGATTTTATTTATTATGAAAAGATTAAAATTGTCCTAATTAAACAACTAAACTAATTAATTATAATTTATTTACAAAAATAATTATTAATAGTGAAAATAATAAATAATAAAAATAATAAAAATAAACAATATTTTAAGTTTCTGATTTTATTATGAAAAATAATTTATGAATTAATTAGATAATAGTAATAATAATTATTAAAAGAAAATAAAAAGAAAGAAAATAAAAAGGAAATAGAAACCAGGGGGGGGTTGATGGCCCAATATGGAGGTTTTGTTTAGAAATCTGAAGCCCAATAACACTCAAGTCTTGTTGGACTTTCTGGATCAAGTGTGCAAGCGTTGACTGGGAACATGGTGTTCCTTCCCTTGTAGCCATTGGATTTGTGTTAGGAGACACATGGCACATGGATGTTGGAAGCGTATGGTGGAACGTTGCTTAAAGCCTGCACATGATTAGGTTAGAAAAAATAGAAACAAAGATTTGGGTGAACCTGGGAATCAAACCCAGGTCCCAGTGGTTACCAGACACATCACCTTCCACTACGCCAGCTGAATGCCTTTGTTATTATGGTGATCAATAAATATAATATTAAGAATAAACAATATGCTGGACAAAACCAACACGCGCGCCTTTTTGTTTGAATGGTCCAATGGTATCTTAACACGTCTTCATCTTCCTCAATTGTCCTTAAAAAAAGTAAAGAGATAGCGGGGGTTTTTAACCCCCACAACCTGCATCCACATATAATAGCGATTAGGCATACAATACATATAAATTGTTCGCGAGTATGGCTTTGTGTTCGTCTTGATCAGACGGTTTCAACCATGGGCATCATGAGGCTTATTTTTTTCTAAATAATAAAGCCCCAATTTTAGAGCTTGGAAAACCTAGAAATTGTTCATGGTGGTTTATGATTCAAGACATTTCAAGGCAATTGAACCACACCATTAGCTTCCTGTGAGTCCTATTAACACAAAACAATCCACAAAAGATGTTAAATATGCATGAATAATGATATGCGTTTCTGAAAAAAAGTGGTAAACCGTGAATCTATTCTTGCGCGTTTCTTGAGCTTTAAGGCTTGTTTTTGATTGCAATGTGTTCCTGGGAATGCTAGCAATGTATTAGAATCCTTAAATCGTTTTGAAAGGGCCTGGAGTATGAAGATCAGTTTCAAGTTTTCTTTGAATTTTTTCAATATGGTAATGGCTCTTTGCAGCAGTTTTTCACGTGAACAACATTAGGGTTGGCTTGCTTGCATATATGGGAATAGAATTAGGTTAAGTCTTGGCCCAAAGATCCATTGCATTCATGTTTCAATATTTGATTGGAAATCAAATATTTTCCAATCTTTTTGATTGAGAAAACTTGCCAAACATGGAGATTTTGATGTCCTTGATTGATACACGAATTTGCCAGCTTGCCCTGAGTTTGTTTGCTTCACAAAAAGATTTGAAAACCATATCTTTGAATTTCCTATATTTTAAATGAATTAAATGAATTAATATTAATAAAAAATCCAATTAATTAATAAAAATAAGAAAATAAACTCAAATAGGCTTGATGGGACGTGCATATGCTTTAGGTAAAGATTCAAGAAGGAATTTGAGGCCCATTAGCAAAAATGATGTGTTTTGAGCAAAGTTGACTTTTGCAAATTCACAAAAATTTCCCAACTTCTCCAATGCATATCTTGCTCAAATTTGATCATATGAACATGTTCTTGGACATTTCGGAAAGGTCTTGAAGTCCTCTAACCAATGCCTTTGGTCCCATGTCATTTGGATTTACCAATCTCAAGTTATGGTCTTTGACTTAAAGTGCCTTTTTGTTGACTTTTGAAATTGACCTATAATGTAGAAATTGATAACTTTTTGTGAGAGCATTTCTTGGACTTGGAATGTGAATATTAGTTGTAGGAAATGTCATCCCCTTCAAAATGAGCAATGTATGGGATTTTTCTGATGAACCATGAAAAAGTTATGCCCTAGTCAAGATACAGTTGACTTTTCTACTGCCCAAAATAGAAACTTTTGCATCTTTGATGATTTTTGAGCCATGCTTGTGGAATCATGATCAAGACTTGATCAAATGATGATTGTGTACTCAAAATAAGACGTTGACCAAAAATATTGACTTTTGACTGTAAAATGACCATTTTGCCCCTGCAGTTGATTGTGAAGCAAATGAAGCTTTTGACTGTGCAATTTGACCCTGTGAGTCTTGAGACTTGGCATGTAGATGCTTGAGAATATGTATAGGCCTATGAGACTTGGTTGGACCCTTGAAAACCTCAAATTCCTTGTAAGAAACAAAACCCTAATTTTGACTGGCTTAGGAGGCAATTGGACTGTGCAACCTCTTGAGTAATCTTGAACCATTTGAATATGATTCTTGATAAATCCTGAAGAATATGGGAGGGCAAATTTTGGGGTACAACACCAGTTAAGTGGCTAAACTGAAACAATGAACACAGAAAATAATCCAGTGATATTGAGCTCCTTAGAACCCGATTACTATTTATAGGACAGGTTGAGCCAGCTAACTTCAAGAGGGTACTTACCTATGAAACCTCATGCAAGCCTGAAACTAGGATCTTGTGTAACTTGCTTGTACATATGCTTGTGAATACATCATAAACATCATGAAGCATCATTTGCATCTACTAACCATTTCAAGGGTTTGGATCTTCATCTTTGTTCTTGTTTTGTAGGTCATGGAATCTCTTCGCAGGAAAACAATTCAAGTTAACCTTGTGAGAATCCCTCCTCAACTCAAGGAACTTACTTCCAAGATTCTAGAGAATTCTCTCTTGAGTGAAAGACATGGTAGACTTCTCAACTTGGTCAACTCCAACATTGAAGAATACATGGTGAAAATTCTCTTCCAGTTCTTTGACCCTCTACACCACTGTTTCACATTCCCTGATTACCAACTAGTACCTACTTTGGAGGAATTTTCTCAACTCTCGAGGATTCCTATTCTCCATCAACTACCCTACAACGGTACAGAAAGAGAACCAAAGCCTGAAGATGTTGATCAAGCCTTAAACTTGCAACTATCTGATATCAAAGGTCATTGGGAAACCAGAAGTGGAGTCAAGGGTTTCTTGGCAAAGTTTCTGTTTGAAAAGGCACAAGACTGCTGGAATTCTCTAGATCTGCAAGCTTTTGAGGAGATTGTAGCACTTCTCATCTATGGGTTGGTCTTGTTCCCAAACCCTGATCAACTTATAGATGTGAATGCTGTCAAAATTTTCATATCTCGAAATCCTGTGCCTACATTTCTTGGGGACATCCTACACTCATTTCACACACGAACAATGAGGAAAAGAGGTGTTCTCATGTGTTGTACTCCTCTCCTAGCAAGGTGGTTTATTTCTCACCTTCCCTAGTCAGTTTTGAAGAATGAGCAGGGTCTAAGGTGGTTACAATGATTGATGACTCTTACACATTCTGATGTTCATTGGTGTTCTCGGTCCAGAGAAAATGTCATCATCATTGATCGTTGCGGAGAATTCCCTAATGCCCCATTACTTGGCATTAGGGGAGGCATTACCTACAACCCTGTTTAGCTCTGAGACAATTTGGATATGCCCGGAGGGATGGCCCTCATGATATGCTGATTCCTGACTTGGTTTTTGACTTCGACAACGATGCTTAAGGACTTCGACAAAGGTTTATCAGAGCTTAGAGGATGCCAAACAAAGTGGATAGTAAGACATTGGGGCACAAGAATTACATCTCCCTTGAGCCTTATCTCAAGTGGGTACGAACTCGCGCCCAGAATCTTATGATGCCTTACCCTCACATTCTGCCCGTGATCAAAGAGCCTGTTATGGAAGGAGAGGTTCCACACACCCTCCTACATCTAGACATGCCAACATCATTGGAAGAATTGCAAAAGAGTTGGATACAACTCAAGGAAGAGCGGAATACTTTTGAAGCCAGCTTCTATGCCACTGAGAAGAAGGTTTTGGAACTTACCCGCCGACTTCACAAAGAGGAAACTCTCAACACTTACATCGCACCAAAGAGGATGCGCAACATCTTTTTACATTAAGAAGCTTTGTAATATTTTTCCCATGGGGCATTTATGTGCTAACAAATTTCTTTTTATTAATATGACGTGTGTTCTTTTTTTTTTGCAACAAATTTGAATTTCTAAACCCTTGAATGAATTACATGAATAACATATCATTCATCATATGCATAAACAGTTCTTCACGCCAAGTTTCCTTATCTTTCTGCTGTTTATTTCAACGAGATGGATATAGAACAGACGGTTAAAGATCTGCAAGCACATAATTAACAATTCCAACAACTCCTCATGACCTTGGCAAAGGGTCAAGAGGACCTTAAAGCACTGTTAGAGAAATAGAAGGAACCAGAAAAGAAGAAAAAGAAAAGAGTTGGGGTAGCCACTATGGGAAGGAGATTTGAGCATCAGGCTAGGAGAGTGCTGGAATTCCCCTCGATGTCTGACGAAGGGGTTGGTAAAGGAAAGGGAGTTGCAATGCCCTCCGAATCTGAAGCTGAAGAAGAAGAAGAGGAAGAGGAAGAGGATGAAGATTACTCCGAACAGCAGTACCCTCCAGCGGATGATAAATATAAAAATCTTGAGGATCGGTTGGCAGCCATGGAGTTGCAAAGGGTACCTGGGCTAGATTTCGAAGAACTGGGGTTGGTTGCAGGGATCGTCATTCCTCCAAAATTCAAAGTACCTACATTTGCTAAATACAACAGTTTGTCCTGTCCAAAGATGCATCTAAGATCCTACGTCAGAAAGATCCAACCTCACTCTTCTGATAAGGATCTATGGGTCCACTTTTTTCAAGATAGTTTGTTGGATACGCAATTGGAATGGTTCTATCAACTTGAGAGATTTGATGTTCATAACTGGGAAGATTTGGCTGCTGCTTTCTACCGACAATACCAATACAACACAAATTTAGCGCCTACTCGTACTCAACTACAGAGTATGGGTATGGCCTCTAATGAGGGATTTAAGGAGTATGCCCAGAAGTGGCGGGATTTGGCTGGAAGGGTGCAGCCACCATTGTCGAATAGAGAGCTGGTTGACATGTTTTTGGGGACTCTGTCAGGTCCATTCTTCAATCACTTGATCGGGAGCTCATCTGCAGGGTTCACCGAATTAATTCTGACCAGTGAAAGGGTCGAAGCTGGCATTAAGAGTGGTAAATTTCAGAAGGATGCCTCTGCTTCCACTGCTATTAAGAAGACCTTCCCAGCCAAGAAGGAAGTTTCTGCTGTTCACACCCAGAGAAACCAAGGGAGAATAGAGTGCCGACCAACGGTGGGGGCTGTGATGATCCAAAACTCCTCAGCCGATCAACCTCGCAGCAATCAACCAAGAGCTAATCAGCAAAGGGTAGAAAGGCCACAACGGTAATTCACCCGAATCAATATGACACCGGCTCAAGTCCTCCCTCATCTGTTAAAGCTGAACCTTACCAACTTAAAAGAAGCGCCAAAAAACCAAAATACCTCTTCTCCTTATTATCATTCCAATGCAAAATGTGCATACCACTCTGACAGTGTAGGGCATGATACCAACAACTGTTGGGCTCTTAAGAACAAGATCCAAGATTTGATAGACGCCAAGGAGGTAGAGTTTGATGCGCCCGAAAAACCTAATGTGATATCCGCTCCTATGCCAAAACATGGTCATAATGTCCATGCAATTGTGGAAGATCTTCATGTTACCACTGTTGATGACCTATTGACTCTGTTGCCAATGATTAAAGTAAATTTGTTGAAAGCCGGGATATTCCCAGGCTGTGGAAAAGATTGTTACTTCTGTTCAACCTTGCAATCCAACTGCCCACTGTTGAAATCAGGCATCCAACGCCTGATGGATACTCAAGAGATCCTCTTTCAGAAGACCCCTGTTGCTACTATCACTCATGTTACTCCCGTTACCTTTGTTACTCCAATCAATGACATTGCTATAATCACCATTTCCGACAATCTTCCCAAGACCTGCAAAAGGTCTGTTAAGATTACGCCTGATCCAAAGCTTGTACCGCTGAAGATTACCATAGCGGGGCCTATCCCATATAAGTCCAACAAGACGATACCATGGAATTACGGAGGAGAGATCTTCTACCATGGTGTCAAGCAGATCGAATCAGCCGAAGATAATTCCGATGATGAAACCCCTAATATAGGGAATATTGTAGGGACAAGCAAGATAACTCGTAGCGGAAGAATCTTCTCTCCGGAGATTGCTCCTCCACGGGAAGTCTTCGGACCCTCAAGTGCTCCTGTGCCTGTCAAGATATATGTGCGAAGTCTGGTTATTGAAGAAATTGATGCTCCCGAAGCTATACCCTCTGCTGTTACTGCCGATAAAGGTAAGGGGATCCAAGAAGCGCCTGTCAGGACGAAGGCTCAGACTTTGGTTATCCCCGATACCACCCAAAAAGAGATGGAAGAAATCTTAAAGATAATTAAGAAGAGCGACTATGATGTCGTAGAGCAGCTGGGGAAAACCTCTTCAAAAATCTCCATGCTGGCTCTCTTACTCTGCTCCGAGGCTCATGCCAAAGCCTTGATCAAATTTTTAAAGACGGCACACGTGCCTCAAGAAACTTCTGTAGATCAGTTTTAAGAGTGCGTGGATAGCCTTACAGCCGACAATGGTCTTAGCTTCTTTGATGCTGATTTGACGTCTAAGGGAAGAAAGCATAATGATGCGCTGCATGTCTCGGTAGAGTGCAGAGGGACCACACTTGCTCATGTTCTGGTTGATACCGGTTCATCTTTGAACGTACTACCAAAGAAAGCGTTGGACAGATTAGACTATGAAGGTTTGACCCTAAAGCCCAGTAACATCATTGTTAGAGCCTTCGACGGTTCTAAGCGGATGGTTCACAGAGAAGTGGACATTCCAATCAAGGTGGGAACAGAAATTTTCAACTCTACATTTTATGTGATGGACATCCGTCCTTCATATTCATGCTTGTTGGGAAGGCCATGGATCCACAACACCGGGGCAGTCACTTCTTCTCTATACCAAATGCTAAAATGTCCACTCCAGGGTAAGATCATAACATTTCATGGTGAGGAGGAGTATATGATAAGTCACCTTAACTCTTTCCGCTATGTGGAGTTAGATGGAGAATTAATAGAAACACCTTTCCAACACTTTGAAGAGGTTTCTCCTGAAGTCGCAGTAGCAAAGACAATTATTGATGTGCCCATCATTTCCAAGCCTGTGTCTTGGATGTCATCCCTTAAAGACGCGGAGACTGTAGTCAAGGAAGGAGGAAGTACGGTGTGGGGTCAACTGCCAGATTTTCCTCACAAGACGGACAAGTTCGGATTGGGTTTCACTGCTACTGGCCAGAAAGCTGTGCGTCGCTCCCGGGTTGGAGGACCACCCTTAAAAATCACACACCATAGAATTCATGCTTTAGAAGATGATGATGAAGAAGACAACTTTGAAGATTGGATCTTTCCAACCATTGAAGGGGGACTAAACAACTGGGAGGCGAAAGACTTCATTCACATCACTTTCATCAATCAGTAATTTATCTTTGAACATTTCCTGTTTGGTCTGTAATAATTAAACAATTCGTACACTCTTTTCACCTTAGGCCTTACCCGGGGCATATAGGTCCATTTGTAAGGGTTTTGATTCTTCATTTTCATATGCCATTTATAATGAATCATGGACGTTTTCATCTATAAACTGTTCTGTTCATTTTCTTTCCTTTTACATTTTATTTTGTTTAAGGATGGCTATCCCTTACACACACCCACACTCACGAAATGCAGGTACCCATCCACTCCGGATTCCATGGGTGACTATTCTACTTTGGCCTTCAGTGACTTTGAAGATTTGGTCAATCATGCCGAGTACGAAGCTGATGAAGACTGTGAAGTGCCTGGAGAGTTATCTAGACTTTTGCAACAAGAAGAAAGGGCTATTCTGCCCCATGAAGAGTTGTTAGAGACTATCAATTTAGGAACCGCTGAAGACAGAAAAGAGGTTAAAGTGGGTGCCAACCTGGAGCCATATATCAAAGAGCGTTTAGTTCAGCTGTTGAATGAATATGTTGAGATCTTTGCCTGGTCCTATGAAGACATGCCGGGAAAGGATACAGACATTGTGGTTCACCGTCTCCCTACAAGAGAAGACTGTCCACCAATCAAACAAAAAGTCTGCCGAATGAGGCCCGACATGTCCGAAAAGATCAAAGCTGAGGTGATGAAACAGTTCAATGCTGGCTTTCTGGATGTTACTTCATATCTGCAATGGGTTGCTAACATTGTGCCCGTACCTAAGAAGGACGGCAAAGTCAGAATGTGTGTGTACTATAGAGACTTAAATAGGGCTAGCCCTAAAGATGATTTTCCACTACCACACATTGACATCTTAGTTGACAACACAGCTCAACACAAGGTATTTTCCTTCATGGATGGATTCTCGGGATATAAACAGATCAAAATAGCCTCCGAAGACATGGAGAAGACTACTTTTGTTACGCAGTGGGGTACCTTCTACTATAAAGTGATGCCATTCGGACTGAAGAATCCCGGGGCAACCTATCAGCGAGCCATGGTAGCTTTGTTTCATGACATGATACATCATGAGATCTAAGTCTACGTAGACGACATGATAGCCTATTCACAGACAGAAGAAGAACACCTCGACCATCTGCAAAAGTTGTTTGTCAGATTGAAGGAATATAAGCTCAGACTGAACCCTAGCAAATGCACTTTCGGAGTCAGGTCCGATAAACTTTTGGGATTCATCGTCAGTAACAAAGGCATTGAGGTTGATCCTGCTAAAGTCAAAGCTATACAAGAAATGCCTGCCCCCCCGCACTGCAAAGGAGGTTAGAGGTTTCTTAGGACGCTTAAACTATATTGCACGGTTCATCTCTCACCTAACATCTACCTGTGAGCCAATCTTCAAACTGTTGAAGAAAGATCAGGTGGTTGAATGGAATAATGATTGTCAAGTTTCTTTTGATAAGATCAAGGAGTATTTGCTGGAACCTGCTATTTTGATGCCACCCGTCGAAGGAAGGCCTTTAATCATGTATCTGACTGTTTTGGATAATTCAATAGGGTGTGTACTGGGCCAACATAACGAGTCTGGCCGAAAAGAGCATGCCATTTATTACCTTAGCAAAAAGTTTACCGACTGTGAGACTCGCTACTCGCTGCTCGAGAAAACTTGCTGCGCTTTGGTATGGGCTGCTCGCCGGCTAAGGCAGTATATGTTGACACATACCACTTTGCTGATTTCTAAAATGGATCCGATTAAGTATATCTCTGAGAAGCCTGCTTTATCCAGAAGAATCTCTAGATGGCAAATTGTGATCGGTGGATCTGGAACTGACTGTTTAACGCTGGTTTCGCGAAATGTCACGGAAGCAAGAGTCGCCACCGACTTTTATTTTCTCCAAATGGAAAGGACAAAAGCACAGAAAAATTCCTTAAAGAGATTGCTCTCGGTTCGGGAGGTAGATTATAGAAAGGGAAGGTGTTAGCACCCTTTCTATCCATGGTTATCCATGGGCTCTTAGATACTTGCTCATGGTGTTTTCAAAAGGTTTGTTTGCTTTTCAATTGTGGGTTTTAAAAAAGTTTCTTTGAAAATTCCAGTTCGACTCTTGTATCGGTCCTCAAGAGTGTTTGAAAAGATGCTTTCGAAAGCTTTTTGAAAATGTGTTGGTGTGAAAAGTATTTTTGAATTTGTTTTGAAATTAGAGCAAGTATCTACGAGAACCTACCTACCCTAAGGAATTCGTCTGTGTAAATGTCCTTTAAAGTAGTGCCATCCCACCATTGAGAGGTAGGTAGCACCACCGTTGGAGGTGTTCGGGTCAATTCGAGGTTCAGAACATGGTGATCACCGGAGCAATGGGAAGATACCTTAGAAGCTACCCTCATGCCAGGTTCCCGGATCATGAGGACTTACTAAGACATCCTCTACTCGACGATCACCTTTCGAGGCAAGGCAACAGTGAGGCGTACCCTAGGGGTGGTGTGTGATTTGTGTGTCGTTTTCATTTATTTTTGTCTTTTGTCAAAGTGATCTATGCGTTTGTTTTTATTTTATCATTCATTCTTGCATGTCATTATTAATAGTTAAAAATTGCGAGAAATATAAAGTTCCTAAACTATTACAAAGGCGCGGGTCCACATTGCCAAATTTAATCCAGGACCCGATTTGACAGAAAGTAAATAAAGTGCGAGAAATTAGGTTTACACGGCTTTGGGAGAGGTACATAAATATTATACGAAAGAAATAAATAAAGTGCGCAAAGAGGATTAAAATTGCAAGCTAGGGCGTTGGACCCTTTTTTAATGAAATTATATTAAATTATTAAATTAATTAAATTAAAATGAGAAAAGAAATTGTTTTTTGAGATTTTTGGATTTATGGTTTTAATGAGAATAATTAAATGAAATTGAAATGTTAACCCTAATTCTAATTGTTTTTTAGTTTATTAAGAAAGTATTAAAGTTAAACCTAAATTAACCTAATTATTTACATGCAATTTGGATCTATAAAAATAATAGGAAATATTTAATTATTTAGAGAAAAGAAAAGAAAAGGGATAAAAAAAATTAATACAAACCCTAATTCTACAAATTTTAAGTTTATTAGAAAAATATTAAGATTTAAACCTAAATTAAAACTAAAATCAATTAATGTTATTTATTTACAAAAAATAATATTAAATAAAAATACTTATTTTTTGTCTTTTTCTGATTTTATATTGTTTTTATGTTTTTCATGAAAATATTAAATTAAAGGAATTAATTAAAAACAATAATTGAAATAAATAGAATAATGAAGAAAATATAAAAGATTGCAAACCTAGGGGGGGGTCTGTCCCCAAATGGGAGGTGAGATCTTAGCATTTTAGGCCCAATAAGCCTTTGGCCTCGTTGACTCTGACGCTAGCATGTGGCATCTTTGACTAGAGTCCATGGTATTCACCAGATCTGGGTCTTTGGATTGATCTTTCTATACGCGTGGCAAGCTGAAAATTGTGGACGCATGGTGTTCCCTAGTACTGAAACTGCACAGAAGTGTTAATGGAAAAATAATATGGAAAGGGGTGGGGATCTGGGGCTCGAACCCAGGTCCTGATGCTTACCACTACTATGCCTTGCCAAACGCGCTGCTTTACTTCTTTGTCTATGTGATATGGTGGGAGAACTGACTTGAGGTTTTGCGTTTGTATTCGCAAATGTTGCGGTTGAGCAAGAGTCGCCACCGACTTTTTATTTTATCCTAAGGAAAGGTTAAAAAGCACAGCAAAAACCTTTTGAGATGTTTTCTTGGGTTCGGGGAGTAGATTATAGAAAGGGAAGGTATTAGCACCCTTTCTATCCATGGTTATCCATGGGCTCTTAGTTACTTGCTTAGATCACTTGCCTTTTGATTTTCAATTGTTTGAAACGGTGCTTGAGTGTGTGGGTTTTGAAAATGTTTTGAAAAGAGGCCAATGTGGTGGCAACCTTTGTAATGATCCATGTGGGGATGTATACAAAGATGTATGTCTTTTGAAAAAAAAAGTTTTCATTTGTTTTTGAAAGTTGTTTTGAAAGTGTGGTGTTGTGTGTTTTTTTGAAATTAGGCAAGTGTTTTGTTTTGCAAGTTTGATTCAAGTGACTAAGAGGTTATCTACTCCTAAATTTCTCAAAAGATTATTGCTATGTTTTAACCCTTTTAACAAGTTTGTTCCACCATTGAATTTGGTGGACAACCTTATGTTAGGATGTGAAAGGGACAGGCGCGGGTCATCGTTTAGACCATAATTGCAACGGCGTTAAATGTCTTTGGGCAACTTTCTTTAAGGGACTTGATCATTTATTTTTTGTTTGTTTTGAAAAGTTTTATCGAGGGACTATGATCATTCAAATTGTTTGCTTTGCCCAAAGAAGTTCAACATGCAATATGGCCCAATTTTGGAAGGCAACAAGTGGAGTACCCTAGGGGGTGCAAGTGTGATTGTGTATTGATTACATGTATTTGTCTTGTATTAGGTTATAACTATTTTTTATCGTTTTTTCGCATACAAACCCTAATTCTAACATGTTATCATTAGAAAGCAATAAAGTGCGAAATTTAAATTACTAAGCTATTACAAAACCAAATATGGGAAGGGGGGTACAAATGTTCAAATGGGGATATTGACAAGAATTTAAATCTAAATTATTACATCAATTTGAATATTTGCAATGTAAATAATGTACAAAAATTAAATAAAAATGCAAGATGCAAAAGAAATGTTTTGTATATGTATGGAAAAAATATTATTTATGTAAAAGAGAAAAGAAAATAAAAATTATATTATTTTTTTGGAGTATTTTGAATTTAGGGCAAAAACCCTAATTTTATTAAGAAAAATGTATTTATTGTTTAATTTAACACAACTATTTATTTATTATTTATAAAAAATAAAAATAATGAAGTATATTATGAAAAAGTATTTTTTTATATCAAATATTAATAAAAATGAAAAAAAATTCAAATATTTTTATATTCTAACCTAAATATATTAATAAACTTATATATATTATATTAAGTTTTTAATATACATTATGTGCAAAATATTTAATATTTAATAAAATAAATAAATAAATAAAAAGTATTTTTTTATGTGAAATATTTTCAGAAGGTTATATAACATAAAAATAAAAATAGGAGTATTTTACATATTTTTTCTATTTTTATTCTAAATAAATATATATCTATTCATATACAAATCAAAAGAAAAATCAAATAAAAACCAAATAAAATCAAAAAATGATGAGAAAAATGTTTTCAAAATTTTAATATGCTGAGAAAAAATAAACAAGTCAAACAAAAAAAGAAAAAGTCAAAAAGAATTAAAAATAAGACAAATGGGCTTGGGGGGGTGAGAAAATGGAAATAGGGTGCAAAAAGAAGAAACCACACAGGCCCAGCCCATGTAGCTTCATCTTCAACCTCAGAACGCTTCCTTGTTCAAAAACACGCGTTTTCTAACTTCTCATTCCTTGATCTTTTGCCAAATCTTCCAACATGAAACCTGTAGAGCTTGAAACCACGGTTCTAGACATATAAAGAAGTCAAGCTAACTCTCAGAAATGAGAGAGAATTTCTTCTCTCCCAAATCCTGACCTAAATTTTTAACCATGTTCAGACATAAAATTCTCTAAGCACACGAAATATAAATAAAATCTAATCATATGAGCATGTTCAGGGCTATGATTGTGACATATTTTCTTCACAAACCTAAAGCTAACAATGCCTAATAAGAGAGATAGAACTTCATGAACTTACCTGTTCAGTTGGAATCGAGCTTTGCAATGGAGGATGTTTCAGAGTGAAATGATGACTTGTATAGCTTCCTTGAAGTGTAAGGATGCTTTTCCAAGTCCTACTTTGTCTTGAAACTCCCTGAATCGAGCTAGTGAACTCCAACTGCAAAACAGAAAATTAAAAATGGTGAAGTGGCTTGGAGGTGTTACAGGTCAGGCTTCAAGTCATGGTTAGCTTGCATAGGTTGTAAGGAGGGTAGAGGAACAGGTTTGGGCAAGAATGCTTGAAGGGATTGAGAGATAGCACTCAATCTGCAGGGGTTCCCCTGTTTGAGCAGTTTCAAGGTGATTAGGGCAATGGGAGTGTTTGAGAGGCCAAGGGCTCGTGTGTTAGCTTGAATATGTTCTATGGAATGTGTTTGATAACTTCTTTCTTGTATGCTAAAGCTGAGAAGAGAGTTGGTACAAATTATGGACTTTTCTTGAACTTGAAGCAAACAAAAGCAAGTTGGCTTTCTAGGTCAGTAGAGGACTTCCTAATGTGCTGCATAAACCTCTCTTGATCAGTGTGTTATGCACATAATCTTGTGCCAAGCAGATCTTCTATGTACTTGTTGGATTTCTAATTTGACATAAAGCTACTTTATACAAAAATGGCCAATTTGCTTTATCCATTTTGGGATTAAACTTGCATACAATGCTTGCACTCAAAGAACAACATTTTGACACATTGAATATGCATTAATTATTGAGTATGGAATGGTTCAAGGACCTGTAATCAAGCATAAAGCAAGCTGAATTCAAATTTGCAAGATTATGAACATGTCTTGGTCAAGAACAAAAGTGAATTTTTGCCAACTTGTGAAATTCGAATCTCTCAAGTTATGAGGTTGTTTGAGGAGTTCTTAGACATTTTGGAAAGCTTGGAATGTGTACTACAATCCATCTTTGAAATGCAAGTTGAAATTCCAAGTGGAAGGGTATGAAAAATGGCCTTGAAGTGGGGTAGAAAACCTTGTCAAAATAGGTTAAAATTTCACTAAGTTAAAAAGGGCTTAGTGCCCCTATTCAAAAAATTATAACTTGAGATACAAGCTTCAAATGAGAAAACTTTGTGAATAAAAGTTGTAGATTATGCAACAAGCTACAACTTTCATGTTTTGACTTTTGTTTGAATCCAAATGGATCTTGGTGAAAAGATGGGGCAAAGTTGGGAAAAAATTAGGGTTTTTCATAACTTAGAAAAATTCTAAGTTATGAAAAATTCCATTTTCTAACCCTAATTTGCATTTTGTGATTTCTTGGTGAACAAGTTTCATGATTTGGCAAGTTTTGATGAAAAATGAATCTTGACTCTTGATTTTGACCAAAAAGTCAAAGTTTGACTTTTCAGTGTACAGTCAAAATTGATCAATTGACTGGGAAATTCAACTGTCAATCTTGTGTACTTGGGATCTTTTAGGCTTGATGAACATGTCAAGATAATTCCATGGGGTCCTTGAGTCCATATGTGAGCTTGGTTTGCCATTGGCTAGGTCAAACAGTCAAAAATTGCCTTTGTGCAGTCAAAACCCTAAAAATGACCATTTTGCCCTTTTGGTGATCTGATCAAATTTCTTGTGGAATTGTGATCCAAACTTGATCAAATGGTCCATATGAGTTCAATATGTTGATGTGGGTCAAAAATCATGAGGTTTGACTGTCAATTGGCCACAGTTGACTTTTTCCCCAATACAGCTGATTTCTAGGTCAACTGTCCAATTGACTGGGTAAAACTTGGAATCAAGACTTGAAACTTGGCATGGGTAAACTTGGGAGTCCAACATGAAGCATGAAAGTCATCTTAGGCATTTTAGGTCAAAACATCCTTGGGCAAACACAAACCCTAATTTGAGTCCACAGTGTAAGGAGAAGTCTTGAGCAGAGGAAACCCTAACTGGATCCTGATCTTCAAGGGTCTTGTGATGAGAAAATGTTGAGGATATGGGAGGTCAAATTTTGGGGTACAACAGTTGCCCCTGTTCAATCTTCTTGAACCTGAAGAGTTAGATTGGCAAGTTTGCCTTTCGTGACTCGAGGGTAAAAGGAGATTGGACACTAGAGTGCCCGGAAATTTGCACTCGCATGTTGAAATATCAGCAATGTGATATCAGGAATGGGCTTATAGATGCCATTTGGAGAGGTGGTGGATAGGGAGATGGGCTTATAGATGCCATTTGGAGATGTGACAGAACTTTGTCGGGAATGGGCTTATAGATGCCATTTGGAAGCGTCGATCGCATAAGAGATTCCTTAGCGAGAACTTGTGTATTTGAGAAAGACGGATGTTTTCCTGGCTTGTTACAGGTGTTTGATCCTCAGTCTCCTTATGCAGATATGCCCTGGCTAGATACAGGTATCGAATCTACAATTGGTTGTTCACAAATGTGCCCTGGCTGGATACAGGAGTCGAACCTGGAAACGTGGTTAACAGATATGCCCTGGCTGGATACAGGAATCGAATCTGGAGATGTTGTAGTTGATAGATGTGCCCTGGCTGGATACAGGAATCGAATCTTCGAACTCTTCAGACGTGCCCTGGCTAGATACAGGAATCGAGTCTGGAAACGTGGTCAACAGATATGCCCTGGCTGGATACAGGAATCGAATATGGAGATGTTGTAGTTGACATATGTGCCCTGGCTGGATACAGGAATCGAATCTTCGAACTCTTCAGACGTGCCCTGGCTAGATACAGGAATCGAGTCTGGAAACGTGGTCAACAGATATGCCCTGGCTAGATACAGGTATCGGATCTGGAATTGTGACAGTTGAAGGTAATTGTTTTTGGGATTGTCTTTTTCCTGAAAAGGCAAAAACGTAAGTTGTATGCAATGTCATGATGTATGATATGCATGGTGTTATGATGTTCAATCATGAGATAGTGTTGTATGCACTTCATCATATATGTAAGCAAGATGTATGAAAATGTGAAATGTTTATGAATGTAATTTCGTCTTAGGAAAATAAATCCTCGACGAGCGGCCAGGGAGTTGCTCCGTGGAAGAGGTACTTGGCCGAAGTTTTGCTGAGAGGCCTGTTGAGGACTTTAATGATGAATTCCGCTGGGGATAACGATGATAAACTCCGCTGGGGATAACGATGATAAACTCCGCTGGGGATTGAAGGAACTTTGCCGAGGGCGATCTTCCGTGGCCATTAGCTGAGGATAACCCAGTTATAAGCCCTTGTGAGGAAATAACTCTAAATAAAATTCGGGAGCGACATCCGTACTCTGCAGGGGATAAGCTTCCAGAATCTACTGGGGACGAGCCTTAAGACCTACCGGGGAATGTTGTGCCTTTTCATGATTAACGGAGAGTCAACTCCGCTTGGGGAAAGTATTGCTGAATCTTGTTTTACTCTGCGGGGAGTTGAGATGATTTGGACACATTCTTCAGTTGCATCTACCTTGGTACCTTGGCGGACAAAACAACCAGACTGCATTAGACAACCTCACATTGCCCCTGTCTCTGATGTCACCTGTAATTAATCTCTTGTTTTATGTGTAAACATTTACGAATCGGCAATTTAATGTCAAATGCATATATCAAAAATGAACATTGGACGTTCTTCGCAAGACAAAACAGAAAAAAGAACACAATGGTAATTTGTATGGACAAGTGAATTTGTATTGATTTAAACTTTGCCTGTGAATAGGCGTTTTTTGTACAAGAGGCTGACATCCTAGTAAGAGGACGCCGCCAAATAACATAGAGTTTACAATTTGAAAAAGGGAACAAAACAGCTATGTGAACAATCCCACTGGGTTCCAACTCTGCTATTGCCTTTATGTCTTCGAACGTCTCATCGCTTTGCCGCCTGGTCGAAGATGAAGCTGACTGGTCGATGCCGTAATCTGAGCCAGATAGTTGATGCCGAATTCCGGATGCGAAGTGATCCAATGAGACATAGTGTTACGCTTTTATCCCTAACTTTTGCCCGGACCGCCCTTTCGGGTTTTCAGTCCACCGGGATACCCATTTTTGCCCAAGCTGCCTTTTCAGGTTTTCGACTTGCCGGGTGTACAGATTTTTATTCATTTCATCCCTTATTTTTGCCCGAACCCTTTTGGTTCGCCGGGAAGCCCTTATTTTTGCCTAGGTATGTCAACCTAGCGGGTCTTTTATTATGCGTAGTATTTTTTCACTATGTCTGCATTGGCGGGGTGAGGGAGGTCGTCACCATCCATGTTTGTTAGGATCATGACTCCTCCTGAGAACACACGTTTAACTACAAACGGCCCTTCGTATGTAGGGGTCCATTTGCCCCGGGGATCACTTTGAGGAAGGATGATGCGTTTGATTACCAGGTCCCCAACTTGATACTCTTGTGGTCTGACTCTCTTGTTAAATGCTCTGATCATCAGTTTTTGATACGTTTGACCATGACAGATAGCAGTGAGCCTCTTTTCGTCAATCAGATTCAATTGATCAAGTCGAGTCTGGATCCAGTCATCTTCATTCAAGTCGGCATCCTTCATTATCCGGAGAGAGGGTATCTGGATTTCAATTGGCAAGACTGCCTCCATGCCATAGACCAAGGAGAAGGGAGTTGCCCCGGTTGACGTCCTGGCTGAGGTGCGGTACCCATGAAGAGCGAACGGTAACATCTCGTGCCAATCTTTATAGGTCACTGTCATCTTCTGCACAATTTTCTTGATATTCTTATTGGCTGCCTCTACAGCCCCATTCATCTTCGGCCGGTAGGGAGAAGAATTGTGGTGCTGTATCTTGAATTGTTCACAGAGTTCAGTGATCATTTTGTTATTGAGATTGGTACCATTATCCGTAATGATTCTTTTCGGGACGCCGTACCGACAGATCAGATTATGCCGGATGAAACGTGCCACGACGCTCTTGGTTACTGTGGCGTAGGAAGCTGCCTCAACCCACTTCGTGAAGTAATCGATCGCCACCAAGATGAAGCGATGCCCATTGGATGTCGTCGGTCGGATCTCACCGATCATATCGATGCCCCACATTGCAAAAGGCCAAGGTGCCGTTAGGACGTTCAGAGGAACCGGAGGGATATGCACCTTGTCAGCATAGATCTGACATTTATGACAAGTTCGGGAGTGTTGGTAACAATCGGCTTCCATTGTGGACCAGAAATATCCTGCCCGAAGGATTTTCTTTGCCATGGGGTGTCCACTGGAATGTGTTCCAAATGTGCCTTCATGTAGTTCTATCATAATTTTCTCTGCTTCAGCCTTATCCACACAACGTAGCAGAGTTGAATCATGATTCCGTTTGTAGAGAATGCCGTTGCTGAGGAAGAATTTTGCAGCAAACCTCCTCATGAACTTCTTATCATTGACAGATGCACCTTCAGGGTATTCCTGAGCTTCCAAGTACCTCTTCACCTCATGATACCAGGGTTTTTCAATAACCTTCTCAGCCTCGAGCTCGCAGCAGTATGCCGGTTCATCCAACTTCCAGATAATGATTCGAGGAGCCTCATTGTCCCATTTAACTTTGAACATTGAAGACATCGTAGCCAGGGCGTCCGCTAGCTGATTCTCCTCTCTAGGGAAGTGTTCGAAAGTTATTTCTTCAAAGTGGGGAAGCAAGGTCGACACATACTCCTTGTAAGGAATAAGATTCGGGTGTTTCGTATCCCACTCGCCTTTGATCTGATTGATCACGAGAGCGGAATCTCCGAAGACACTTAGAAATTTGATCCTTAAGTCGATTGCAGCTTGTAAACCCATGATACATGCCTCATATTCTGCCATATTGTTGGTGCAGCTGAAACATAATCGGGCGGTGAGGGGAGTATGAGTTCCTTTGGGAGATATGATTACAGCGCCGACGCCGTTACCCAAAGCATTGGAGGCTCCATCAAAATGCATAGACCATCGGGATCCTTCCTCAGGTCCTTCATCCGGTCCAGGTACTTCACAGTCAGTTACCACCATGATGTCTTCGTCCGGAAAATCAAAGTTCAATGATTGGTAATCGTCCACAGGTTGGTGTGCAAAATGATCCGCCAGTACACTTCCTTTAATTGCTTTCTGAGTTGTATACTGGATATCGTATTCTGTCAAGATCATTTGCCACCTCGCTATTCTTCCAGACAGAGCGGGCTTTTCAAATATGTACTTGATGGGATCCATCTTTGAAATCAATAAAGTAGTGTGAGTCAGCATATACTGTCTCAGCCGGCGAGCAGCCCATACAAGAGCGCAGCAAGTTTTCTCAAGCAGTGAGTAACGAGACTCACAGTCGGTAAACTTTTTGCTCAAGTAATAAATACCGTGCTCTTTTCGGCCAGACTCGTCATGCTGCCCCAGCACACACCCCATTGAATTGTCAAGTACTGTCAAGTATAGTATCAGAGGTCTTCCTTCCACCGGTGGCATAAGAATGGGTGGCTCTTGGAGATATTCCTTTATCCTTTCAAAGGCGGCCTGACATTCATCATTCCAACGTACTACTTGATCTTTCTTCAGCAATTTGAAGATTGGCTCACAAGTAGCAGTCAGATGTGAGATGAAACGGGCAATGTAATTCAGTCGTCCCAGGAAGCCTCTGACTTCTTTCTCTGTTCTTGGAGTCAGCATCTCTTGTATGGCTTTTACCTTGGCAGGGTCCACCTGAATACCTTTATCACTTACAATGAAACCTAGCAATTTTCCGGACCTCACCCCAAAAGTGCATTTGTTGGGATTTAACCTTAGTTTGTACAACTTGAGTCGGTCAAACAACTTCCTCAAATGGTCAAGGTGCTCCTCCTCAGTTTGAGACCTTGCAATCATGTCATCAACGTATACCTCAATTTCATGATGGATCATATCATGAAATAAAGCAACCATAGCACGTTGATAGGTTGCCATAGCATTTTTTAATCCGAATGGCATGACCTTATAACAGAAGGTCCCCCACTGAGTCACAAATGTAGTCTTCTCCATATCCTCTGGAGCCATCTTGATCTGATTATACCCTGAAAAACCATCCATGAAGTAGAACACCTTGTGTTGAGCTGTATTGTCAACAAGGACATCAATGTGAGGTAGGGGGAAGTCATCCTTGGGGCTGGCCCTGTTCAGATCCCTGTAGTCAACACACATTCTGACTTTACCGTCCTTCTTCGGCACTGGCACTACATTGGCAACCCACTGAGGGTAAGAGGTCACTGCAAGGAACCCGGCATCAAACTGTTTCATAACCTCGGCCTTGATCTTTTCAGACATCTCTGGACGCATCCGTCGGACTTTTTGCTTTACCGGAGGGCAATCTTCCTTGGTTGGCAGGTGGTGAACTACAATGTCGGCATCCAAACCAGGCATATCTTCATAGGACCAAGCAAAAATCTCCATGTAGTCTTGTAGCATCTGGATCAATCGTTGCTTCACGCTGAGCTCTAGATTGGCACCAATCTTGACCTCTTTCTTATCTGTCTCAGTACCCAGGTTAATTGTCTCTACCGGCTCTTCATGTGGTTGAATAGCTCTCTCTTCCTGGAGTAGCAGTCTTGCGAGTTCACCAGGCACTTCGCAATCATCTTCACCTCCGTCTTCGGCCAAGTTGATCGGATTTTCGAAGTCATAACTGGCGGTAGCAGAGCTGTTACCAGTGAGATCCAGAGTGGATTGAAACCTGTATAAGTGAGTGTGTGTAAATATAGCTGTTTTGCAATATATATAACACAGAAAGGAAAAGAGCACAAGATTTGAAATGCAACAAACGTCCAATGTTTTGATTGATGATATATGAAAATGTCATACAAAAAGCCCTCACAAATGGAGCTACGATGCCCCGGGTAGGACACCGAGCCAACAAAGTTTTAACACATTGTTTGTTACAAATTGGAAATCAAAAGAAATTAATTACTGCGTGACAAATGTGATAGGGGTAAAATCCTTTGCCGTCCAGTTGCTTGGTCCGTCGCTGGTAGTCGGGTAGATCCAACTGTCAAACTCTGCTTCCTCCACATCCTCCTCGATAGCGTTCACCCTTGAGTTGGAGATAAACACCGGAGCCTTTCTGACCTTCTCCTTGCGCACAGCCCTCTGAGCCTCTGCAGTAAAGCCCAGCCCAAACTTGTCGTTCTTCTGAGTGAAGTCAGGAAGCTGACCCCAGTTTGCACAATTGCCTTTCTGAACCACAGCCCGAGCATCCCTTAGGGAAGCCATCTTCAAGGAAACACTCTCTTCGACTGCTGTTTCTGCTGCTGCTGAAATTGGATGCACCTCCTCGAAATGCTGAAAGGGGGTTTCAATAAACTCCCCATCCATCTCGATGTATCTGAAGGAATTCAAATGGCTCACCATATACTCCTCTTCTCCTTGCACAGTGACGATCTTCCCCCTGACGAGATATTTCAGCTTCTGGTATAAGGTGGAGGTCACTGCCCCAGCTTTATGGATCCAAGGTCGACCCAGTAGACAAGAGTACGATGGACGTATATCCATTACATAAAAAGTAGAGTCAAACACTTGAGAGCCCACACGAATAGGGATGTCAACCTCTCCATGAACCATCCTTTTTGAACCGTCAAAGGCCCTGACGAGGATATTGTTGGGCTTCAGTTCTAGGCCTTCATAATCCAAACGGTCTAAAGCCTTTTTCGGTAGAACATTCAAGGAGGAACCAGTATCCACCAATACATGCGCCAGAGTAGTGCCCCTGCATTCGATAGAGACATGCAGGGCATCATTGTGGTCCCTTCCCTTCGCAGTCAGGTCAGCATCTGAAAAACCCAAGCCATTGTCTGCTGTCAGATTTGCTACGCAATCAGTGAACTGGACTGCAGACGTTTCTTGCGGCACATGGGCCGTCTTGAGAAATGAGATCAAGGCCTTAGCATGGGCCTCGGAGCATAGAAATAAGGAGAGCATGGAGATCTTGGAAGGCGTATGCCCCAGCTGCTCGACAACATTGAAATCACTTTTCTTTATTATTTTTAGGATCTCCTCCACTTCTTGTTGGGAGGCCTCAGCATTTATAGGTATCGGTGCCTCCATCCGGGCAGGCTCTTCTTCAATCCCTTTGCCCCGAGCATTAGATGACTCGGCGGCAGGGGAAACAACTTGATCAGCAACAGCAACAGGTAAACTTGTAGGTGTTATAAGGAGGGGTCTTCGAATAGCGGGCGGTGCAATGTCAGGCGAGAAGAGCCTGCCACTGCGGGTGACCTTGGCTGGACCAGTGATATCGCAGATACTGGCACCAGCGTCGAATTCTTGCTTGATTCCATTCACATATACGTCTGCCCCATAATGCCAGGGGACAGCTTTATCAGACACGTAGGGGAGAGGCCCCGGAACAGTAATAATCACAGGTGCAACAGTCATAATTTGAACAGTCTTCTTCGGGAGAGCCTTGATTGGATTATTGAAGATGGTAACCACAGAAACTTCTTTTACCGGAACCAACTGAACAGCTGACTTCTTGAATAGAATCTCCTTGCTATCCATTAGGCTTTGGACGCCTAACCTCAGCAAGGTACAACCAGATAGGGAAACAGCACAGAACAGGCAACCCTCACTGCAACCCGGAAACAAACCGGCCCGCAGTAGGTTCTTCTTGACGGTCTTCAGAGGGGTGACAACTTCATTTACCGAAACAGCATACAATTCCTCCTCAATGGCATTTACCCTATGCTGGGGCATAGGAGCAGTTACAACATTTGGTCTCTCCGGCGCTTCAAACTGAATTTCCTTTGCGTCGATCAGATCTTGCACTTTGTTTCTCAAGGCCCAGCAATCATCAGTAGTGTGCCCGGGACTATCAGAATGATAAGCACACCGGGCATTCGGGTTATACTTAGGAGACGCAGTGTTGACGACCTTAGGAGCTTCTTTGAGGGTCACCAGGTTGGTGGATAACAGTTGGGGTAAAATTTGAGATAATGTCATACTCAGTCGAGTATACTGCCTCTTGGGCCTTTCGCTTCTTTGTTGATTGTACTGCTGAGGAGCAGCAACAGGTTTTGAGATGACCAAAGCATTGACGGCTTGGCGACTTTCGGGCTTGACTTGTCTTCTAGGACCATAGATGGCACTTGCTTCTTTCTTAAACGGCCTCTTCTCAGCACTTGTGGAGGCAGCCTTTTGTATCTTGCCTGACCTGATGCCAGCTTCAATTCTCTCTCCCGTCAATATCAAATCTGTAAACCCAGCGGAGGAGTTACCAACCAAATGATTGAAAAACGGACTAGACAACGTCCCTAGAAACATATCAACCAGCTCACGATCAGTCAAAGGAGGCTGCACCCTGCCAGCCAAATCTCTCCATTTTTGAGCGTACTCTTTGAACCCTTCACCCGTTCCTAGAGACATACCCTGAAGTTGGGTACGCGTAGGAGCGAGATCAGAATTGTATTGGTATTGTCTGTAAAATGCGGTTGCCAAATCTTCCCAGTGTCGGATGCTAGTTCCATCTAATTGGTAGAACCATTCAAGCTGTGACCCCGAGAGGCTATCTTGGAAGAAGTGAATCCAGAGGTTCTTATCCGCCGTGTAAGGTTGGATCTTCCTTACGTACGACCTCAGATGCAACTTTGGGCAGGAGACCCCATCATACTTGGCGAAGGCAGGCACCTTAAACTTGTGTGGAATTACTACCCCAGAAGATAACCCAAAATCTCCGAAATCCAGTCCCGGCACATTCTGAATTTCCATGGCGCTTAAGCGGTCCTCCAATTGCTTGTATCTGTCAGCAGCAGGTGGGTATTGTTCGTCGTTATAGTCCGTCTCGTTGTCGGAGACTGCAGGACTAGGAGCTCCTCCCCCTTGGGGACTGTTCTTCTCAGCAGAAGAAGTAGTTGGATCAGCTTCATTATGGAGTGTGTTCCCAAATCTGCGTCCGGTGTTGAACAACGCAGTCCTCTTTTTCTTCTTCTTCTTCAGGAGTAGAGTCTTCAACTCTTGCTGACCTTGGGCTAGGCTTAGGACCATCTCTTGAAATTGTGCATTTTGGGCCTGAAGGGCCTTGATTGCTTGCTCACTGGAGGAGTCTGGATTCATGCTGACTGTTCACACAAACAGCGAAGAAAATTAAGCAACCTGTGAAATAGGGTACCTGCTATGCATATGGTGCAATGGAATGCGTATGTATGCAATGTATTCAAGGATTTAGAATATTCAAAATTTGTTGTAGACAACAAGGAATGCACATCATATTAATAAGGAGAAATTTGTTAGTACATAAATGCCCCATGGGCCAAATATTACAAAATGACTTCTCAAGGCAAAAAAACATTGCGCATCCTCTTTGGTGCGATGTAGGTGTTGAGATTCCTCTCCTCGTGCAGTAGGCGAGTGAGTTCCAGGACCTTCTTTTCACTAGCATGCAGACTGGTCTCAAGAGAATTCCGTTCTTCCTTAAGCTGGATCCAGCTCTTCTGCAACTCTTCCCAGGACGTGGGCATGTCAGGATGTTGAATGGTGTAGGACACTTCTCCTTCCAAGGCTGGTTCTTTGATCACAGGGAGCATATGAGGATAAGGCATCACTAACTTCTGGGAGCGGGCTCGTACCCACTTGAGATAAGGTTCCAACGGGATGGAGTTCCTGTGCCCCAGTGTCTTGCTGTCTATCCTACTTGGCATCCTCCAAGCTCTGATAAATCTCTGACGAAGTCCTTGAGTATCGTTGTCGAAATCAAAAACTATGTTAGGAATTAACATGTCGTGAGAGCCATCCCTCCGAGCATAACCATATTGTCTCCAAGCCAGGCATGGGTTGTAAGTAATACCTCCTTTGATTCCAAATAAAGGAACATTAGGGTACTCCCCGCAACGATCAATGATAGTGACGTCTTCCCTGGACCTAGGGCACCAATGTATATCTGCATGCGTGAGAGTCATTAACCGTTGTGACCATCTCAAACCTCGCTCGTTCTTCAAAACTGATTGTGGAAGGTGCGAAATAAACCACCTTCCCAGGAGAGGAGTACAACACATAAGGACACCCCTTCTTCTCATGGTTCGAGTGTAACATGAGTGAAGGATGTCCCCCAGCAACGTAGGTATAGGATTCCTGGTCATGAAGATCTGGACAGTACTGATATCAATAAGCTGATCTGGGTTAGGGAATAACACCAAACCATAGACAAGGAGGGCCATAACTTCTTCAAAAGCTTGTAGGTCAAGGGAGTTCCAACATTCTTGGGCCTTCTCGAACAGAAACCTGGCTAAGAACCCCTTGATACCACTTCTAACTTCCCAATGCCCCTTGAGGTCAGACGGTTGTAAGTGCAGGGCTTTAGCAATCTCTTCAAGCTTAGGTTCCTCTTCCGTACCGTTGTAGGGTAGTTGATTGAGGATAGGAATTCTCAGGAGTTGAGAAAATTCCTCCAAAGTGGGTACCAACTGATAGTCAGGGAAAGTGAAACAGTGGTGAAGAGGGTCAAAGAACTGGAACAGGACTTTTATCAAATCTTCCTCAATGTTGGTGTTAACCAAGCTGATGAGTCTTCCATGTCTCTCACTGAATGAAGAACCCTCGGGAATCCTGGACATAAGTTCTTTAAGCTGAGGAGGGATCTTTACAAGACTAATCTGAATTGTCTTTCTGCGAGCGGTTTCCATGTCCTATAAAACAAGAACAAAGATGAAGATTCGAAACCCTTGAAATGGTTAGTCAATGCACATGATGTTTGTATGATGTCATGATGTTATGATTAAACACCACAAATATTCACAAAGGCAAACATGGTAAGGCACACAAGTCACACAAGACAATCCCTTAGGGTTTAGGCCTGCATGGGGTCTGGGTATTACCCTCTTGAAGTTTGGTGGGCTCAACCTGTCCTATTAGAAGTAACCGGGTTCTAAGGGTCCCAATATCACTGGATTACTTTCATTGTTCATCGTTTCGATTTAGCCACTGAACTGGTGACCGAAATATTCCAGGAAAGCAACCCTCAATTGAGTGTAGTATCGAGTATCAACCAACCTCGGACTGCACCAAAGTCAGTTATCTCACTACCCTAAAAAGGCCAAGATGGTTCAATTAAGGTTCCTAAGGTCAGTTGATGCTTCATGACACCACGTGGCGGCCCCGTACTCTCCTTGACTGAACTCAAGGGTTACCGGTACACACCAAAGTGCCACATCAACGTAGCAGACTGCTTCAACCATGTCGGTATACCCCGCACAGTTCCCTCACAGCCTTGTTGCTACTTTCTAAGAAGGTATCCCAAGATCCGGGTTAGGATCTATAAAACTCCGATACAAAGCCCACAAATGTAAAAGCAAACAAGACAATCAATTGAAAACAAAGGTGATCTAAGCCTTAAGGTTACTCCACTTTTAAGAATTCCCCATCAGAGTCGCCAGTTCTGTGATACGGTGGGAGAACTGACTTGAGGTTTTGCGTTTGTATTCGCAAATGTTGCGGTTGAGCAAGAGTCGCCACCGACTTTTTATTTTATCCTAAGGAAAGGTTAAAAAGCACAGCAAAAACCTTTTGAGATGTTTTCTTGGGTTCGGGGAGTAGATTATAGAAAGGGAAGGTATTAGCACCCTTTCTATCCATGGTTATCCATGGGCTCTTAGTTACTTGCTTAGATCACTTGCCTTTTGGTTTTCAATTGTTTGAAACGGTGCTTGAGTGCGTGGGTTTTGAAAATGTTTTGAAAAGAGGCCAATGTGGTGGCAACCTTTGTAATGATCCATGTGGGGATGTATACAAAGATGTATGTCTTTTGAAAAAAAAAGTTTTCATTTGTTTTTGAAAGTTGTTTTGAAAGTGTGGTGTTGTGTGTTTTTTTTGAAATTAGGCAAGTGTTTTGTTTTGCAAGTTTGATTCAAGTGACTAAGAGGTTATCTACTCCTAAATTTCTCAAAAGATTATTGCTATGTTTTAACCCTTTTAACAAGTTTGTTCCACCATTGAATTTGGTGGACAACCTTATGTTAGGATGTGAAAGGGACAGGCGCGGGTCATCGTTTAGACCATAATTGCAACGGCGTTAAATGTCTTTGGGCAACTTTCTTTAAGGGACTTGATCATTTATTTTTTGTTTGTTTTGAAAAGTTTTATCGAGGGACTATGATCATTCAAATTGTTTGCTTTGCCCAAAGAAGTTCAAGATGCAATATGGCCCAATTTTGGAAGGCAACAAGTGGAGTACCCTAGGGGGTGCAAGTGTGATTGTGTATTGATTACATGTATTTGTCTTGTATTAGGTTATAACTATTTTTTATCGTTTTTTCGCATACAAACCCTAATTCTAACATGTTATCATTAGAAAGCAATAAAGTGCGAAATTTAAATTACTAAGCTATTACAAAACCAAATATGGGAAGGGGGGTACAAATGTTCAAATGGGGATATTGACAAGAATTTAAATCTAAATTATTACATCAATTTGAATATTTGCAATGTAAATAATGTACAAAAATTAAATAAAAATGCAAGATGCAAAAGAAATGTTTTGTATATGTATGGAAAAAATATTATTTATGTAAAAGAGAAAAGAAAATAAAAATTATATTATTTTTTTGGAGTATTTTGAATTTAGGGAAAAAACCCTAATTTTATTAAGAAAAATGTATTTATTGTTTAATTTAACACAACTATTTATTTATTATTTATAAAAAATAAAAATAATGAAGTATATTATGAAAAAGTATTTTTTTATATCAAATATTAATAAAAATGAAAAAAAATTCAAATATTTTTATATTCTAACCTAAATATATTAATAAACATATATATATTATATTAAGTTTTTAATATACATTATGTGCAAAATATTTAATATTTAATAAAATAAATAAATAAATAAAAAGTATTTTTTTATGTGAAATATTTTCAGAAGGTTATATAACATAAAAATAAAAATAGGAGTATTTTACATATTTTTTCTATTTTTATTCTAAATAAATATATATCTATTCATATACAAATCAAAAGAAAAATCAAATAAAAACCAAATAAAATCAAAAAATGATGAGAAAAATGTTTTCAAAATTTTAATATGCTGAGAAAAAATAAACAAGTCAAACAAAAAAAGAAAAAGTCAAAAAGAATTAAAAATAAGACAAATGGGCTTGGGGGGTGAGAAAATGTAAATAGGGTGCAAAAAGAAGAAACCACACAGGCCCAGCCCATGTAGCTTCATCTTCAACCTCAGAACGCTTCCTTGTTCAAAAACACGCGTTTTCTAACTTCTCATTCCTTGATCTTTTGCCAAATCTTCCAACATGAAACCTGTAGAGCTTGAAACCACGGTTCTAGACATATAAAGAAGTCAAGCTAACTCTCAGAAATGAGAGAGAATTTCTTCTCTCCCAAATCCTGACCTAAATTTTTAACCATGTTCAGACATAAAATTCTCTAAGCACACGAAATATAAATAAAATCTAATCATATGAGCATGTTCAGGGCTATGATTGTGACATATTTTCTTCACAAACCTAAAGCTAACAATGCCTAATAAGAGAGATAGAACTTCATGAACTTACCTATTTAGTTGGAATCGAGCTTTGCAATGGAGGATGTTTCAGAGTGAAATGATGACTTGTATAGCTTCCTTGAAGTGTAAGGATGCTTTTCCAAGTCCTACTTTGTCTTGAAACTCCCTGAATCGAGCTAGTGAACTCCAACTGCAAAACAGAAAATTAAAAATGGTGAAGTGGCTTGGAGGTGTTACAGGTCAGGCTTCAAGTCATGGTTAGCTTGCATAGGTTGTAAGGAGGGTAGAGGAACAGGTTTGGGCAAGAATGCTTGAAGGGATTGAGAGATAGCACTCAATCTGCAGGGGTTCCCCTGTTTGAGCAGTTTCAAGGTGATTAGGGCAATGGGAGTGTTTGAGAGGCCAAGGGCTCGTGTGTTAGCTTGAATATGTTCTATGGAATGTGTTTGATAACTTCTTTCTTGTATGCTAAAGCTGAGAAGAGAGTTGGTACAAATTATGGACTTTTCTTGAACTTGAAGCAAACAAAAGCAAGTTGGCTTTCTAGGTCAGTAGAGGACTTCCTAATGTGCTGCATAAACCTCTCTTGATCAGTGTGTTATGCACATAATCTTGTGCCAAGCAGATCTTCTATGTACTTGTTGGATTTCTAATTTGACATAAAGCTACTTTATACAAAAATGGCCAATTTGCTTTATCCATTTTGGGATTAAACTTGCATACAATGCTTGCACTCAAAGAACAACATTTTGACACATTGAATATGCATTAATTATTGAGTATGGAATGGTTCAAGGACCTGTAATCAAGCATAAAGCAAGCTGAATTCAAATTTGCAAGATTATGAACATGTCTTGGTCAAGAACAAAAGTGAATTTTTGCCAACTTGTGAAATTCGAATCTCTCAAGTTATGAGGTTGTTTGAGGAGTTCTTAGACATTTTGGAAATCTTGGAATGTGTACTACAATCCATCTTTGAAATGCAAGTTGAAATTCCAAGTGGAAGGGTATGAAAAATGGCCTTGAAGTGGGGTAGAAAACCTTGTCAAAATAGGTTAAAATTTCACTAAGTTAAAAAGGGCTTAGTGCCCCTATTCAAAAAATTATAACTTGAGATACAAGCTTCAAATGAGAAAACTTTGTGAATCAAAGTTTTAGATTATGCAACAAGCTACAACTTTCATGTTTTGACTTTTGTTTGAATCCAAATGGATCTTGGTGAAAAGATGGGGCAAAGTTGGGAAAAAATTAGGGTTTTTCATAACTTAGAAAAATTCTAAGTTATGAAAAATTCCATTTTCTAACCCTAATTTGCATTTTGTGATTTCTTGGTGAACAAGTTTCATGATTTGGCAAGTTTTGATGAAAAATGAATCTTGACTCTTGATTTTGACCAAAAAGTCAAAGTTTGACTTTTCAGTGTACAGTCAAAATTGATCAATTGACTGGGAAATTCAACTGTCAATCTTGTGTACTTGGGATCTTTTGGGCTTGATGAACATGTCAAGATAATTCCATAGGGTCCTTGAGTCCATATGTGAGCTTGGTTTGCCATTGGCTAGGTCAAACAGTCAAAAATTGCCTTTGTGCAGTCAAAACCCTAAAAATGACCATTTTGCCCTTTTGGTGATCTGATCAAATTTCTTGTGGAATTGTGATCCAAACTTGATCAAATGGTCCATATGAGTTCAATATGTTGATGTGGGTCAAAAATCATGAGGTTTGACTGTCAATTGGCCATAGTTGACTTTTTCCCCAATACAGCTGATTTCTAGGTCAACTGTCCAATTGACTGGGCAAAACTTGGAATCAAGACTTGAAACTTGGCATGGGTAAACTTGGGAGTCCAACATGAAGCATGAAATTCATCTTAGGCATTTTAGGTCAAAACATCCTTGGGCAAACACAAACCCTAATTTGAGTCCACAGTGTAAGGAGAAGTCTTGAGCAGAGGAAACCCTAACTGGATCCTGATCTTCAAGGGTCTTGTGATGAGAAAATGTTGAGGATATGGGAGGGCAAATTTTGGGGTACAACAGTCTATCATATAACCAATAAACATAATATAATAAAACAATCGTTAGTGCTTTTCTTCGCGCGAAAATTTAAATCAACCAATTATTGCTGTACACTTCACTATCTTCTTCCTCGTTTTGTTTTTTTTTCTGAAACATAAAACCATTAGCAACGGTTTTGAACCGTTCCTATATACACCATTCTGGAAAATAGCGACTAGCTCCTGGAGTCACATAAATTAGGCGCGAGGGGTGTTTCCCAATCGTCCAAGCACGCTGATTCCAATGGTCCAGGTCTCGAGTCTCAATTGTTCCTTAACCAGGAAACCCCAATTCAAAGCTTTGAAAACCCTAAAAGACAACAATGGAGAAATCTCCAATAGTGCATAAAAACTCAATTAAAATACGCAGTTAGCTTCAGAATCCATCAATTAGTAAGAATCCATGAAAAAGATGCAATGAATATGCTTGAATATTAAAACACGATTATGAAAAAAATGTGAAAAAGTTTGAATCCTATTCACCAATTCTGGGCGTTAGGGACGTGGAAAGTGATTCAAAAACGTTTCTTGACGTCTCAGGAAGGTGATGAGATGATTATCTCAGCTTGAATCGCCCTAGAAGACAATTTTCAGTATTGGACTTTTTTGAGAAAATTCAAGTTTTTCTTATGGCTTTTCTGCGCAGCTGGGAGATCCTTGGCATTAGGGTTTGCATGAGTACTTATATGTGAATGATTAGGGTAGGTTTTCTTGTCCAAGGAATCAAGGAATTGATGTATGGAAGATTTGATTTTCATGCATAATGTTTTCAATCTTTTTCAAGCATATTTGGTCTCAATCATATCCAATTACCTTTGATTCTTTCCTAACCTGATTTGCACGAAATCTTGGAGATATTTTATGCACAAAAAGATTTAAAACATTAGGTTTAGTATTTTTCACCTATTTATTTTAATTAAATGAATTATTAATAATTAAAAATCCAAATAAATAAATAAAAATGATAAAAAACTTCCCTTTGGGCCAAATGGTCGTGCACATGCTTTGGATGATGAATGGTGGAAGAAAAAGAGGCCCATTAGCATTTTTAGGTCATTTGGAGCAATGTTGACTTTTCAAAATATCCAAAAATTTCCCAACTTCCACAAGGCATAACTTGCTCAATTTTTAAGCTTTGCTCATGTTCTTGGACATTTTGGAAAGGTCTTTGAGTCCTTTAACCAATGCCTTTGGTCCCATGTCATTTTTATTTACCAATCTCAAGTTATGGCCTTTGACTTAAAGTCCCTTTTTGTTGACTTTTGAAAATGACCTATAATGTTGAAATTGATAACTTTTTGTGAGAGCATTTATTGGACTTGAAGTGTGAAGAGGAGTTGTAGGAAATGTCTTTCTCCTAAAAATGAGCTTTGGATGGAAATTTTCTGATAATCCATGTGAAAGTTATGCCTTGGTCAAGTTACAGTTGACTTTTTCAACTGTCCAAATATGGAAACTTTTGCATCTTGATGATTTTTGAGCCAAGCTTTGAGAATCATGATCAAGCATTGATCAAATGATGTTTGTGGCTTCAAAATGAGATGTTGACCAAAATTTTGAACTTTTGACTGTCAAATGACCATTGTGCCCCTACAATTGACTGTAGTGCAATTAGGGTTTTTGACTGTGCAATTTTGTGCTGTAAGTCTTGAAACTTGGTATGAGGATGCTTGACCATGTTTATAAGCATGTGGGACTTTATTGGACCCTTGGAAACTTCATTTTCTTTGTCAGAACCAAAACCCTAATTTTGACTGTTAGGAGGCCCTTGAACTGTGCAACCCTTGGGGAATTTTGAAGCTTTGACTTTGCAATTCTTGAAGAATATGGGAGGGAAAATTTTGGGGTGCAACAGTTACCCCTGTTCAATCTTCTTGGACCTGAGGATGCAGATTGGCTGACGTGCCTTTCGTAATCCGAAGGTGGAAGATGATTGAACACTAGAGTGCCCAGAAATTTGCACTCACATAGTAGTGTGATGATGGGAATGGGCTTATAGATGCCATTTGGAGATTGATGAATAGGATGATGGGCTTATAGATGCCATGCTAAGAGATGATGGGAGGTGGATGGGCTTATAGATGCCATCTTGATGTCGATCGCGTAAGAGATTCCTTGGCGAGAACTTGCGTACCTGCAAAAGAAAAGGATTACCTGACCTGTTACAGGAGCTGGTCTTTAAACTCTTTGTATAAATGTGCCCTGACTGGTTACAGGAGCTGGATCTGGAGCTTCAAACGGTGATGAATGAACCAGGGATGGTTACTATCTCAACAGGAACGATGAGAGAACCTTGGATGATTTCTACCTCAACAGGAACGCTGAGAGAACCTTGGGCGACTTCAACCTCAACAGTAATCATTGAGAGAATCTTGGGATGATTACTACCTCCGCAGTATCGAGGAGAGAACCACAGGCGACTACAACCTCAACAGCAATCATTGAGAGAATCTTGGACGACTTCAACTTCAACAGTAACGCTGAGCGAATCTGGGGATGATTACTACCTCCGCAGTATCGGGGAGAGAACCATAGGCGACTACAACCTCAACAGCAATCATTGAGAGAATCTTGGATGACTTCGACTTCAACAGTAATGCTGAGCGAATCTGGGGATGATTACTACCTCCGCAGTATCGGGGAGAGAACCATAGGCGACTACAACCTCAACAGCAATCATTGAGAGAATCTTGGATAACTTCTACTGAGTCTTTATCAGGAAAATCTGTTTGGGGTCGATTTAATTGGACTAGAGAAGGCCTTGGACTGGATAAGAAACAAAAAATCTTAGGGTCGATTAACTGAACCGGTCTAGGTCTTGAATGTCTTCAACTGGGTAAGAAACAGGGAGATCTTAGGGTCGATCTGACTGAACCAGAGAAGGCCTTTGACTGGATAAGAAATAGAGAAATCTTTGGAGTCGATCTAACTGAACCAGATTAGGTCTTTGAAATATGATTGAGAACTTAACTGAATACTTCCTGAAAGGTAAAGGTCAGTCATATGCAATGCGTGATGTGGATCAAGCAATGATGCTCTCAACATAAATGAGATTTGTAAGATATGATGCGTATATGCATGCTATAATGATGTATGTGATGTTTAGGAATGTATGTTTTCGTCTAGGAAAGTAAATCCTTGACGGGTGCCGGGAAGTCATATCCTGGGCTGATGTTGAAGAGTAGATTTTGCTTCCGCTGGGGGTGATAGTTGCAAGAATACCAGTAGGAGAAGATAACTCCGTTGGGGAATAAACTTGGCGAATAGATTACTCTGCGGGGAGAAAAATACTCTAACGATCTTGCTGGGAAGCAATACTCTGTAGGGAGAGATATACTTTGCTGAGATTGATGAAGATAACTTGCTGGGGATACCATTGTTGTGTTGGAAGTGTTGATAAACTTCGCTGGGGATAAGAGGACTTTGTCGAGGACGATCTTTCCGTGGCTTTTAGCTGAGGATAACCCAGTTATAAGCTCTGGTGGAGAAATAACCTTTGAATAAAGCCGGGAGACGCATTCGTGCTCTGCGAGGACAAGCTTCCAGAATCTACTGGGGATAAGCTTTCTGCTTGGGGAGATGGATTCCAACTTTCCTGGAGAAACTGGGTTGGACTCCTCTGGGGAAGTTTTGAATTGTATTGGGGGAGTGACTCCATTGGACGTTTGATATATCGCCGGGGAACAATCTTTAGGTCAAGACTGCCGGGGATGCTTGTTAAGAATGCATATATACTGTGCTTGGGGAATGTTGAGATCTGCGGAAGGGTACCCAACTTCCTTAAGTTTGATAGTAGCTTTGCTTGAGGAGAGTGTACTGACTTGTTGGCTCACTCTCTGGGGAATTAAGAAATCTGGTTATGTTCTTCAGCTGAACCTACCTTGGTACCTTGGAGGATAGAACAATTAGATTGCTTAGACAACTCTTTATTGCCCCTGTTTCTAATGTTACCTGTAATTAATCCTTTGTTTCGTATGCAAATATTCATGAGTTAGCAAATTATTGTCAATGCATATATCACAAATTGAACCTTGGACGTTCTTCGCAAAACAAAACAGAAAAGGAAAAACAATTGGCAATTTTAACTGAAAAGTGATTTCATTGATTTTTGAATGGCCTGTAAATAGGCATTTTATGTACAAGAGGGTGACGTCCTAGTAAGAGAACGCCGCCGAACAAAAGAGTTTATACAAATTTTGTACAAGAGAAAAAAAAACAGCTGTGTGAAATGAATGATCCCACTGGGTTTCAACTCTGCTATTGCCGTTATATCTCCGAGCGTCTCATCACTTGATGACCTTAGTTGAAGATGAAGCTGACTGATCGATGCCGTCTGAACTTGATGTAGATACCGGATTCTGGATGCAAAGTGATCCAATGAGACATAGTATTACGCTTTCATCCCTAACTTTTGCCTGGACCGCCCTTTCGGGTTTTCAGTCCACCGGGATACCCATTTTTGCCCAAGCCGCTTTTCAGGTTTTCGACTTGCCGGGTGTACAGATTTTTTCATTTCATCCCTTCATTTTGCCCGAACCCTTTTGGTTCGCCGGGAAGCCCTAATTTTTGCCTAGGCATGTCAGCCTAGCGGGTCTTTTTTCATGCGTAGTATTTTTTTACTATGTCTGCATTGGCGGGGTGAGGAAGGTCGTCACCATCCATGTTGGTTAAAATCATGGCTCCTCCTGAGAACACGTGTTTAACCACAAATGGCCCTTCGTACGTAGGGGTCCATTTGCCCCTTGGATCACTCTGAGGAAGGATGATTCGCTTGATTACCAGATCCCCAACTTGATATTCCTGTGGTCTGACCTTTTTGTTAAATGCCCTGATCATCCATTTCTGATACGTCTACCCATGACAGATAGCAGCAAGTCTCTTTTCATCAATAAGGTTTAATAGATCAAGTCGTGTCTGGATCCAATCATCCTCGTTCAGATTTTCATCCTTCATTATCCGGAGAGAGGGTATTTGCACTTCGATCGGTAAGACTGCCTCCATACCATAGACCAAGGAGAAAGGAGTTGCCCCGGTTGACGTCCTGGCTGAGGTACGGTACCCATGTAGAGAGAACGGTAACATCTCGTTCCAATCTTTATAAGTCACTGTCATCTTCTGCACGATCTTCTTAATGTTCTTATTTGCTGCTTCTACAGCCCCATTCATCTTCGGTCTGTAAGGAGAAGAGTTGTGGTGCTGTATCTTAAACTGCTCGCAGAGCTCAGTGATCATCTTGTTATTGAGATTGGTACCGTTGTCTGTAATAATTCTTTCTGGGACACCGTATCGACAGATCAGGTTATGCCGAATGAACCGTGCCATAACAGTCTTGGTTACCGTAGCATAGGATGCTGCTTCAACCCACTTTGTGAAGTAATCGATCGCTACTAGGATGAAGCGGTGCCCATTGGATGCCGTAGGTTTAATCTCACCGATCATATCTATGCCCCACATTGCAAACGGCCAAGGCGCAGTCAGAACATTTAGAGGAACTGGAGGAACATGCACCTTGTCTGCATATATCTGACATTTGTGGCATGTCCGAGAGTGCTGGTAACAGTCAGCTTCTATTGTGGACCAGAAATACCCTGCTCGGAGGATCTTCTTTGCCATGGTGTGTCCACTGGAGTGTGTACCAAAGGTCCCTTCATGTAGCTCTTCCATAATCCTTTCTGCTTCTGTCTTATCCACACACCACAGTAAGGTCGAATCATGGTTTCGCTTGTACAGAATGTCGTTGCTAAGGAAGAACTTGGCTGCGAACCTTCTCAGAAATTTCTTATCGTTGACAGATGCACCTTCAGGGTATTCCTAAGCTTCCAAATATCTCTTCACCTCATGGTACCAAGGCTTCTCAGTCACCAATTCAGTCTCGAGATCGCAACAGTATACCGGTTCGTCCAGTTTCCAGATGATGATCCGGGGAGCCTCATTGTCCCATTTGACCTTGAACATAGAAGACATTGTAGCCAACGCGTCCTCCAGCTGATTCTCCTCTCTCGGAAAGTGTTCAAAGGTTATCTCTGTGAAGTGGGGGATCAATGTCAACACACATTCTCTGTAAGGAATAAGGTTCGGATGTTTCGTATCCCACTCTCCTTTGATCTGATTAATCACAAGAGCGGAATCTCCAAAGACACTCAGAAACTTGATCCTTAGGTCAATCGCAGCTTGAAGACCCATGATGCATGCCTCATACTCCGCCATGTTGTTGGTACAGTTGAAACACAGCCGGGCAGTGAGTGGAGTATGAGTGCCTTGAGGTGATATGATTATGGCGCCGATACCGTTACCCAAAGCATTGGAGGCTCCGTCAAAGTGCATAGACCATCGGGATCCTTCCTCAGGTCCTTCATCCGGTCCAGGTACTTCACAATCAGTCACAATCATGATGCTCTCGTCTGGAAACTCGAAGTTCATTGACTGATAGTCGTCTACGGTCTGATGTGCCAAGTGGTCTGCCAATACACTTCCCTTGATGGCTTTCTGGGTTGTGTATTGAATGTCATATTCTGTCAAGATCATTTTCCATCTTGCTATTCTTCCAAACAGAGCAGGCTTTTCAAATATGTACTTTATAGGATCCATCTTTGAGATCAACAAGGTAGTGTGAGTCAGCATATACTGTCTCAGCCGGCGAGCAGCCCATACCAAAGCGCAGCAAGTTTTCTCAAGCAGTGAGTATCGGGTCTCACAGTCGGTAAACTTTTTGCTAAGGTAATAAATGGCATGCTCTTTTCGGCCAGACTCGTCATGCTGCCCCAACACACACCCCATTGAGTTGTCAAGCACTGTCAGATATAGTATCAGAGGTCTCCCTTCAACCGGTGGCATAAGGATGGGTGGTTCTTGGAGATACTCCTTGATTCTGTCGAAAGCAGCCTGACATTCATCATTCCAACGCACTACTTGATCTTTCTTCAGCAGCTTGAAGATTGGTTCACAGGTAGCTGTTAGGTGCGAGATGAATCGAGCAATGTAATTCAGGCGTCCTAAAAAGCCTCTGACCTCTTTCTCCGTCTTAGGAACTGGCATCTCTTGAATAGCTTTGACCTTGGCAGGGTCCACTTGAATACCCTTATCACTTACCACGAAGCCTAGCAACTTCCCAGATCTTACCCCGAAGGTGCACTTGTTCGGGTTCAACCTCAGCTTGTACAACTTTAGACGGTCAAACAACTTCTGCAGATGATCTAGGTGCTCTTCCTCAGTTTGGGACCTTGCGATCATGTCGTCAACATACACTTCTATCTCATGATGGATCATGTCATGAAATAAAGCAACCATGGCACGTTGGTAGGTTGCCCCAGCGTTCTTTAGTCCGAAAGGCATGACCTTGTAGCAGAAGGTGCCCCACTGAGTAACAAAGGTAGTCTTTTCCATGTCTTCAGGTGCCATCTTGATCTGATTGTATCCTGAGAAACCATCCATGAAAGAGAACACCTTATGCTGAGCTGTATTGTCAACAAGGACATCAATGTGAGGTAAGGGGAAGTCATCCTTGGGGCTGGCCCTATTCAGATCCCTATAATCGACACACATTCTGACCTTACCGTCCTTCTTTGGTACCGGCACCACATTAGCAACCCACTGAGGGTAAGAAGTCACTGCAAGGAACCCAGCATCAAACTTCTTCATAACCTCGGCTTTAATCTTCTCAGACATCTCTGGACGCATACGGCGGACCTTTTGCTTAACCGGAGGGCAGTCTTCTTTGGTAGGCAAGTGATGGACCACAATATCGGTATCCAACCCGGGCATGTCTTCGTAGGACCAGGCAAAGATCTCCATATAATCATGTAGCATCTTAGTTAACTGTTGCTTCACGCTGAGCTCTAGGTTAGCACCAATCTTTACCTCCTTTCTGTCTGTATCAGTACCCAGGTTTATTGTTTCCACTGGCTCTTCGTGTGGTTGAATTGCCCTCTCTTCCTGGAGCAACAGTCTTGCAAGCTCGCCAGGCACTTCACAATCATCTTCACCTTCGTCTTCGGCTAAGTTGATCGGATTTTCGAAGTCATAACTGGCAGTAGCAGAGTCATTACCAGTGAGATCCAGAGTGGATTGAAACCTGTATGAGTGAGTGTGTGTAAATACAGCTGTTTTGAAATATATATAAAGGAAAGGAAGACAGAAAAGGAGCATAAGATTTGAAATGCGAGAAAACGTCCAAGATTTTTATTTATGATATATGAAATGACAGTTTATATGCCCTCACAAATAAAACCACGGTGCCTCGGGTAAGACACCGGGCCATAGAGTTTAATTTATTGTTTATTACAAATAACAAAACAAAGAAGTTTATTACTGCGTAAAAAAAGTAACAGGAGTATGGTCTTTGGCCATCCAATTGGTCAATCCGCCTTCAGTTGTCGGGTAAATCCAGCTATTGAATTCTGCTTCATCTACTTCATTATCCTCCCCAACAGCATTCACTCCTGGATTGGTAATGAGCACAGGAGGTCTTCTGGTCTTTTCCTTCCTCATAGCTTTCTGACCCTCTGCAGTAAAACCCAGTCCAAATTTGTCAGTTTTCTGTGTAAAGTCGGGAAGCCTGCCCCAGTTAGTGCATTCACCTTTCTGAACCACAGCCCGAGCATCCTTCAGGGAAGCCATCTTCAAAGGAACATCCTCTTCGACCGTTGTTTCTGCTGCTGCTGAAATTGGAAGTACCTCTTCGAAATGCTGAAAGGGGGTTTCAATAAACTCCCCGTCCATCTCAATGTATCTGAAGGAATTCAAATGGCTCACCATATACTCCTCCTCTCCCTGCACAGTGACGATCTTTCCTCTGACGGGGTATTTCAGCTTCTGGTGCAAGGTAGAGGTTACTGCCCAGCTTTGTGGATCCAAGGTCGACCCAATAGACAAGAGTACGATGGACGGATATCCATCACGTAGAAGGTAGAGTCAAACACCTGAGAGCCCACACGAATAGGAATGTCCACCTCTCCATGAACCATCCTCTTGGAACCGTCAAAGGCTCTGACGATGATATTGCTGGGTTTTAGTTCCAGGCCTTCACAATCCAAACGGTCTAAGGCTTTCTTGGGTAACACATTTAAGGAAGAGCCAGTGTCCACCAACACGTGCGCCAGAGTAGTGCCCCTGCATTCAATAGAGACATGCAGGGCATCATTGTGGTCCCTTCCCTTTGCAGTCAGGTCAGCATCTGAGAAACCCAAGCCATTGTCTACTGTCAGATTTGCTACGCAATCAGTGAACTGGACTGCAGATGTTTCCTGTGGCACATGGGCCGTCTTGAGAAATGAGATCAAGGCCTTAGCATGGGCCTCGGAGCATAGCAATAAGGAGAGCATGGAGATCTTGGAGGGCGTATGCCCCAGCTGTTCCACAACATTAAAGTCACTTTTCTTTATTATTTTCAGGATTTCCTCCATCTCTTGTTGGGAGGCCTCAGCATTTATAGGTATTGGTGCCTCCATCCGGGCAGGCTCATCTTCAATCCCTTTGCCCCGAGCATTGGATGACTCGGCAGCAGGGGAAACAACTTGGTCAAAAACAGGAACAAGCATACTTGTAGGTGTTATAAGGAGGGGTCTTCGAACAGTTGGTGGTGCAATGTCAGGCGAGAAGAGCCTGCCACTGCGGGTAACCTTGGTTGGACCAGTGATATCGCAGATACTGGCGCCAGTGTTGAACTCTTGTTTGATTCCATTCACATATACGTCTACCCCATAGTGCCAGGGGACAACCTTATCAGATACGTAGGGGAGAGGCCCCGGAACAGTAATAACAACAGGTGCGACAGTCATGATTTGGACGGGATTCTTCGGGAGAGCCTTGATTGGATTATTAAAGATGGTAACCACAGAAACTTCTTCTACCGGAACCAACTGAACAACAGACTTCTTGAATAAAATCTCTTTGCTATCCATTAGGCTTTGGATGCCTAACTTCAGCAAAGGACAACCAGAGAGAGAAACAGCACAGAACATGCAACCCTCACTGCAACCCGAAAATAAACCGGCCAGCAATAGGTTCCTCTTGACGGTCATTAGGGGAGTAACCACATCATCCACAGAAACAACGTAAACATCTTCATCAACAGCATTTACTCCATGCTGGGGCATAGGAGCAGTCACCACATTCGGCCTCTCAGGCGCTTCAAACTGTATCTCTTTCGCGTCGATAAGGTCTTGCACCTTATTCCTTAATGCCCAACAGTCGTCAGTGGAATGCCCCGGGCTATCGGAGTGATAAGCACAACGAGCATTCGGGTTGTATTTGGGAGAAGCAATGTTTACAACTTTAGGGGCCTCTCTGACAGTCACTAGGTTGGTGGATAGCAACTGTGGCAAGATCTGCGACAACGTCATGCTCAAACGGGTGAACTCTCTCCGGGGTCTTTCAGCCCTTTGAGGATTGGTTTGCCGAGGAGCGGCAGCAGGCTTAGCAATCATTACCGCACTGACAGATTGGCGGCGCTCAGATTTCTCTTGTCTCCTAGAGCCATATACAACACTGGCCTCCTTCTTGAAGGGCTTCTTCTCTGAACTTGTAGATGCACCCTTCGAAATCTTACCAGACTTCAACCCAGCCTCAATTCTCTCTCCAGTCAGAATAAGATCAGTAAACCCTGCAGATGAGTTACCGATAAGATGGTTGAAAAATGGCCCCGATAGGGTCCCCAAGAACATGTCTACCAACTCCCGATCAGTCAACGGAGGCTGCACCCTGTCAGCCAGATCCCTCCACTTCTGTGCGTACTCTTTAAAACCTTCACTTGAACCTAACGACATACCCTGGAGTTGGGTACGTGTAGGGGCAAGGTCGGCATTATATTGATACTGCTTATAGAAAGTAGTAGCCAACTCCTCCCAGTTACGAACCTTGGTCCCATCCAGCTGATAGAACCATTCGAGATGAGTCCCTGAAAGACTCTCCTGGAAGAAGTGGATCCATAAATTCTTGTCCACTGAGTACGGTTGAATCTTCCGCACAGAAGACCTGAGGTGTAGCTTGGGACAAGACGCCCCGTCGTACTTGGTAAAGGATGGTGCTTTGAACTTATGAGGGATGATCACACCAGTAGACAAACCCAAATCTCCAAAATCCAACCCAGGCACTTGTTGGATCTCCATATCATTCAATCTGTCCTCCAGCTGCTTGTAACGGTCTTCAGCCGGAGGATATTGCTCTTCATCAAAATCAGTCTCGTTGTCAGAGACTACCAGACTAGGACCTTTTTCGCCTTGGGGGGTACCCTTGCCTATAGAAGAACCAGCCTCTTCGTTCTGCAGAGTGTTGCCAAACCTTCGGCCCGTGTTGAAAAGAACAGTTCTCCTCTTCTTCTTCTTATCCTTCTTCAGGAGCAGAGCCTTCAGTTCTTCTTGGCCCTGAGCCAAACCCATGATTAGTTCCTGAAATTGCGCATTCTGCGCCTGAAGAGCCTTGATGGACATCTCGGTTGATGATGAGTCAGGATTCATGATGTTGAAATTAATAGCGAAGAACGGTAAGCAACCTAAAAAGAGGAAAACCTGCTATGCACATGATGAATGGAATGCGTATGATTTATGTTTTCAAAGACAATCGGGAATCAACTTTGTAAACAAAAAAGGAACACACTTCATTAGATTCAACTTTGAAACTTAAATTGTTCAACAGGTTGCCCTTAGGCGTTACATGAAAGGAAATACTGAAAAGGGAAATAAAACTGTAAAAGAACATCCAGAGCTCCTTATTGATCCCATGGTCTCCTCTTCTCAGTACGGATGTAGTTATTTAGAGATCGCTCATTCTCCAACTGCTTTGTCAGCTTCTGGATCTTCAACTCCTGCTCGTTGAACTTTTCCCGGTAAGAATCCCGCTCTTCTCGCAGTTGCGACCAAGATCTCTTTAATGTCTCATAATCAGTAGGTACCTGAGGAGGAAGGACAGTTGGAGGAACACCATCCTTGTCAGGAGACTCAAGAATGATAGGTCTGACGGCTTCGTATGGCATACCTAACTTCTGAGCACGGATGCGAACCCATTTGTAGTAGGCTTCCATAGGTAAAGAAGTCTTTGGCCCTAACTCCTGTGGGTCAGCTTTATGAACTTTGTCCCAAGACTTGATGAACCTACGACACAGCTCGTCACTATCCACCTGAAACTCAAAACTGATGTGAGGCACCAACATCTCATGGGGGCCTGCTCTTCTGGCTCTTCCAAACTGACGGAGCGCTAGACATGGATTGTAAGAGATTCCTCCTTGGGTACCAATTAGAGGAACATTAGGGTATTCCCCGCATCGATCAATGATAGCTATCTCATCCAAACCTCTGCAAGTCCAAATGATATCTTTATCGGTGAGAGACATTAACCTATGAGCCCAACCTCTTCCTTCTTGGTTCTTCAGGACGAACTTAGGGAGGTGTGAAATAAACCACCTCACCAACAAAGGGATACAACACCATAGAGTTCCTCGTCTTCGGGTAGTACGAGCATGAAGTTGTTGCAAGATGTCACCCAAGAGAGTGGGCACAGGATTCTGAGACATAGAGATCCTTATGGCAGTGACATTGATGACGCTGTCAGGATTAGGAAACAAGACTAACCCATAGATTAAGAGAGCCAAGATGTCTTCATATGCCCTAAAGTCCAGGTCATTCTAGAAACTGTTAGCTTTACCAATCAGAAACTTGGCCAAGAAACCCTTAACTCTGCTTCTAGTTACCCAGTTGTCCATTACCTCTTGATGTGTCAAGGGAAGAGCTGCAGCAACCTCCTCAAGCCTGAGGGTCTTTTCCCAACCAGTAAAGGGAGTCTGATCCAAGATAGGGATACCAAGCAAATCAGAGAACTCTTCCAGGGTAGGGACCAGCTGGAAGTCTTGAAAGGTGAAGCACTGGTACAGAGGGTCATAGAACTGGGTCAGAACACTCATCAACTGTTGATCCCGCTTTGCAGTGACTAAACTGAGAAGAGAACCATGCCTCTGAATGAAGGAAGTGGTATTTGGAATTCTGCTAACCAACTCTTCAGACAACTCAGGTGAGTGAACAAAGTTGAACCGGATAGTATTCCTTCGCACAGGCATCATGATGTCCTACAAAACAGAGAAAAGGTGAAACCCTCTTGTCTTTGAAATGGCCAGTCCTTATGCAGGATGCATGCAATGCTCATGATGTTATGATGTTATGATAAAGCACACCACAAATAGATACAAAGGCAAACATGGTAAGGCACACAAGTCACACAAGGCAAGCCCTTAAAGTTTAGGCCAGCATGAGGTCTAGGTACTACCCTCTTTCAGTTTGTTGGTTCATACCTGTCCTATTAAAGTAACCGGGTTCTTAGGGGATCCCAATATCATTGACTACCCTCAATCGGTCATAACTCCAGCATCGCAATCTTTTCTTGCGGCCAGAACCATCACGAGAGTTTAGCCTCAATGGGCGTAGCATACTGCTACTGTTCTAATGGCCAAGTTGTGTCATTTAAGGTTCTAAGGTTGTTGGTGCTTAACGACTCCTTAGAAGACCCATATTCTCCTCGTTGCAACACAAGGGATATCGGTACAGACCAAGGTGCCACACCAACGTAGCCACTGCTTCACCCGTGTCGGTCTACGCCGGACAGGTCCCTCACAGCTTATGCTACCTAAATAGGGTATCCCCAGATCCGGGTTAGGATCTATGTAACTCCCATGCAACCCACAAATTTAAAGCAGACAAGTCAATACAATTGAAAACACAGTTATGAACTAACCCTAAGGTACACCTCACTTTATAAATATTTCCCCAGCAGAGTCGCCAGTTCTGTGATCGGTGGATCTGGAACTGACTATTTAACGCTGGTTTAGCGAAATGTCGCGGAAGCAAGAGTCGCCACCGTCTTTTATTTTCTCCAAATGGAAAGGACAAAAGCACAGAAAAATTCCTTAAAGAGATTGCTCTCGGTTCGGGAGGTAGATTATAGAAAGGGAAGGTGTTAGCACCCTTTCTATCCATGGTTATCCATGGGCTCTTAGATACTTGCTCATGGTGTTTTCAAAAGGTTTGTTTGCTTTTCAATTGTGGGTTTTAAAAAAGTTTCTTTGAAAATTCCAGTTCAACTCTTGTATCGGTCCTCAAGAGTGTTTGGAAAGATGCTTTCGAAAGCTTTTTGAAAATGTGTTGGTGTGAAAAGTATTTTTGAATTTGTTTTGAAATTAGAGCAAGTATCTACGAGAACCTACCTACCCTAAGGAATTCGTCTGTGTAAATGTCCTTTAAACTAGTGCCATCCCACCATTGAGAGGTAGGTAGCACCACCGTTGGAGGTGTTCGGGTCAATTCGAGGTTCGGGACATGGTGATCACCGGAGCAATGGGAAGATACCTTAGAAGCTACCCTCATGCCAGGTTCCCGGATCATGAGGACTTACTAAGACATCCTCTACTCGACGATCACCTTTCGAGGCAAGGCAACAGTGAGGCGTACCCTAGGGGTGGTGTGTGATTTGTGTGTCGTTTTCATTTATTTTTGTCTTTTGTCAAAGTGATCTATGCGTTTGTTTTTATTTTATCATTCATTCTTGCATGTCATTATTAATAGTTAAAAATTGCGAGAAATATAAAGTTCCTAAACTATTACAAAGGCGCGGGTCCACATCGCCAAATTTAATCCAGGACCCGATTTGACAGAAAGTAAATAAAGTGCGAGAAATTAGGTTTACACGGCTTTGGGAGAGGTACATAAATATTATACGAAAGAAATAAATAAAGTGCGCAAAGAGGATTAAAATTGCAAGCGAGGGTGTTGGACCCTTTTTTAATGAAATTATATTAAATTATTAAATTAATTAAATTAAAATGAGAAAAGAAATTGTTTTTTGAGATTTTTGGATTTATGGTTTTAATGAGAATAATTAAATGAAATTGAAATGTTAACCCTAATTCTAATTGTTTTTTAGTTTATTAAGAAAGTATTAAAGTTAAACCTAAATTAACCTAATTATTTACATGCAATTTGGATTTATAAAAATAATAGGAAATATTTAATTATTTAGAGAAAAGAAAAGAAAAGGGATAAAAAAAATTAATACAAACCCTAATTCTACAAATTTTAAGTTTATTAGAAAAATATTAAGATTTAAACCTAAATTAAAACTAAAATCAATTAATGTTATTTATTTACAAAAAATAATATTAAATAAAAATACTTATTTTTTGTCTTTTTCTGATTTTATATTGTTTTTATGTTTTTCATGAAAATATTAAATTAAAGGAATTAATTAAAAACAATAATTGAAATAAATAGAATAATGAAGAAAATATAAAAGATTGCAAACCTAGGGGGGGTCTGTCCCCAAATGGGAGGTGAGATCTTAGCATTTTAGGCCCAATAAGCCTTTGGCCTCGTTGACTCTGACGCTAGCATGTGGCATCTTTGACTAGAGTCCATGGTATTCACCAGATCTGGGTCTTTGGATTGATCTTTCTATACGCTTGGCAAGCTGGAAATTGTGGACGCATGGTGTTCCCTAGTACTGAAACTGCACAGATGTGTTAATGGAAAAATAATATGGAAAGGGGTGGGGACCTGGGGCTCGAACCCAGGTCCTGATGCTTACCACTACTATGCCTTGCCAAACGCGCTGCTTTACTTCTTTGTCTATCATATAACCAATAAACATAATATAATAAAACAATCGTTAGTGCTTTTCTTCGCGCGAAAATTTGAATCAACCAATTATTGCTGGACACTTCACTATCTTCTTCCTCGTTTTTTTTTTTTCTGAAACATAAAACCATTAGCAACGGTTTTGAACCGTTCCTATATACACCATTCTGGAAAATAGCGACTAGCTCCTGGAGTCACATAAATTAGGCGCGAGGGGTGTTTCCCAATCGTCCAAGCACGCTGATTCCAATGGTCCAGGTCTCGAGTCTCAGTTGTTCCTTAACCAGGAAACCCCAATTCAAAGCTTTGAAAACCCTAAAAGACAACAATGGCGAAATCTCCAATAGTGCATAAAAACTCAATTAAAATACGCAGTTAGCTTCAGAATCCATCAATTAGTAAGAATCCATGAAAAAGATGCAATGAATATGCTTGAATATTAAAACACGATTATGAAAAAAATGTGAAAAAGTTTGAATCCTATTCACCAATTCTGGGCGTTAGGGACGTGGAAAGTGATTCAAAAACGTTTCTTGATGTCTCAGGAAGGTGATGAGATGATTATCTCAGCTTGAATCGCCCTAGAAGACAGTTTTCAGTATTGGACTTTTTTGAGAAAATTCAAGTTTTTCTTATGGCTTTTCTGCGCAGCTGGGAGATCCTTGGCATTAGGGTTTGCATGAGTACTTATATGTGAATGATTAGGGTAGATTTTCTTGTCCAAGGAATCAAGGAATTGATGTATGGAAGATTTGATTTTCATGCATAATGTTTTCAATCTTTTTCAAGCATATTTGGTCTCAATCATATCCAATTACCTTTGATTCTTTCCTAACCTGATTTGCACGAAATCTTGGAGATATTTTATGCACAAAAAGATTTAAAACATTAGGTTTAGTATTTTTCACCTATTTATTTTAATTAAATGAATTATTAATAATTAAAAATCCAAATAAATAAATAAAAATGATAAAAAACTTCCCTTTGGGCCAAATGGTCGTGCACATGCTTTAGATGATGAATGGTGGAAGAAAAAGAGGCCCATTAGCATTTTTAGGTCATTTGGAGCAATGTTGACTTTTCAAAATATCCAAAACTTTCCCAACTTCCACAAGGCATAACTTGCTCAATTTTTACGCTTTGCTCATGTTCTTGGACAGTTTGGAAAGGTCTTTGAGTCCTTTAACCAATTCCTTTGGTCCCTTGTCATTTTGATTTACCAATCTCAAGTTATGGCCTTTGACTTAAAGTCCCTTTTTGTTGACTTTTGAAAATGACCTATAATGTTGAAATTGATAACTTTTTGTGAGAGCATTTCTTGGACTTGAAGTGTGAAGAGGAGTTGTATTAAATGTCTTTCTATTCAAAATGAGCTTTGGATGGAAATTTTCTGATAATCCATGTGAAAGTTATGCCTTGGTCAAGTTACAGTTGACTTTTTCAACTGTCCAAATATGGAAACTTTTGCATCTTGATGATTTTTGAGCCAAGCTTTGAGAATCATGATCAAGCATTGATCAAATGATGTTTGTGGCTTCAAAATGAGATGTTGACCAAAATTTTGAACTTTTGACTGTCAAATGACCATTGTGCCCCTACAATTGACTGTAGTGCAATTAGGGTTTTTGACTGTGCAATTTTGTGCTGTAAGTCTTGAAACTTGGTATGAGGATGCTTGACCATGTTTATAAGCATGTGGGACTTGATTGGACCCTTGGAAACTTCATTTTCTTTGTCAGAACCAAAACCCTAATTTTGACTGTTAGGAGGCCCTTGAACTGTGCAACCCTTGGGGAATTTTGAAGCTTTGACTTTGCAATTCTTGAAGAATATGGGAGGGAAAATTTTGGGGTGCAACACAAATGATCCTGACAGAGTATGATATCCAGTACACAACCCAAAAAGCTATAAAGGGGAGTGTACTAGCTGACCATCTAGCTCATCAAGCCGTCGAAGATTACCAATCTATAAGGTTCGACTTCCCTGACGAGGATATTATGACATTGAACAACATTGAAGGTAACAGACCGTATGAAGGACCTGAACAAGGATCCCGATGGACCCTGTACTTTGATGGTGCTTCAAATGCACTTGGCAACGGTATCGGCGCGGTACTTATTTCTCCAGAAGGTTGCCTTACACCTTTAACTGCTAGACTCTGCTTCAGCTGCACCAACAACATGGCCGGGTATGAAGCTTGTATCTTTGGTCTCAAGGCTGCTATTGACTTGGGAATCAAATCTTTGATTGTATTTGGGGACTCAACTTTGGTTATCAGTCAAATCAAAGGAGAGTGGGACACTAAACATCCTAATCTTATCCCATACAAAGAACATGTCCTGACATTGTTGCCTCATTTCGAGTAGATTACCTTTGAGCACTTCCCGCGAGAAGAAAATCAGCTAGCAGATGCTCTGGCTACAATGTCTTCCATGTTTAAACTCAATTGGGATAATGAGGCTCTGTAGCGATAAAAAATGTAGCGGGGTAAATTGGAGATCGAATTATCGATTAATTCGTCTCACAAAAGCAAGAGTCGCCACTGCGCTTTATTATTTCCAAGGGAAAAGGGAAAAGAGCGAAATAAAACCCTAAATATGCAATGTAAAATAATACTTTCTAAAAGTAATGAAAATACAAGGCGTTTTTGAAAAGAGATCTATGGTTCGGGGGTTGGTTATACAGTGGGAAGGTATTAGCACCCAATGTATCTATAGTACTCTATAGGAACCTTTTGAAATATCTGTTTATTAAAATGTTCGTTTGATTAAAAATAAATTGTTTTGGCCGAAAAGGGGTACGGACGGGTTTTTGAAGATACGACGACCTAATGTCGAAGTTTTTGCTTAATAGGTATGAGTTTTGAAAAGATCGAATATTTGAGGAAAAAATTGTCTTAAGTTTTAATGAGATGAAGATATTCGCGTGATTAGACTTGAGGACATGAAGTCAACAAATTTAATCATTTTTTCCTTTGGATTTAGACGTAAACAGAATAAACAAGTAAAGATGAAATAATTAAACAGAAAATTAGATAGATAAATGATATACAACCATGTGATACGGTGGGGGAACTGACTATGTGTTTTGCGTTCGTTTCGCAAATGTTTCGGTTGAGCAAGAGTCGCCACCGACTTTTTATTTTATCCTAAGGAAAGGTTTAAAAAGCACAGTAAAAACCTTTGAGATGTTTTCTTGGGTTCGGGGAGTAGATTATAGAAAGGGAAGGTATTAGCATCCTTTCTATCCATGGTTATCCATGGGCTCTTAGGTACTTGCTTAGATCAACTTGCCTTGGTTTTCAATTGTTTGAAATGGTGCTTTGTGTGTGGCTTTGAAAAGGTTTTGAAAAAGATGCCTTGTCTAGGCTACCCTTGTAACAATTCTTTAATCGAATGTTTTACAAAAGGTGTTTGTCTTTTTGAAAAGATGTTTCAAGGTTTTTTGAAAGTTTGTTTTGAAAGTGTTTGTGAAGTGTGGTTTGAAAAATAGGCAAGTGTTTTTGTTTTGCAAGTTGACAAGTACTTAAGAGCTATCTACCCTAAAGTTCTCAAAGATTTTTGTTATGTTTTAACCCTTTTAACAATTTTGTTCCACCATTGCATTTGGTGGACAATCTTGTGTTAGGATGTGAAAGGGACGGGCGCGGGTCATCGTTTAGACCATAATTGCAATGGTGCCAAGTATCTTTGGGCAATTTTCCTTTAAGGGACTTGATCATTTTTAGGCAACTTTTTGAAAGCGTCATCGAGGGACTTATGATCATTTAAATTTGTGTTTGTTTTGCCCAAAGAGACCTAACATGCAATATGGCCCATTATTGAAGGCAACAAGTGGAATACCCTAGGGGTGCAAGTGTGATTGGTGTTGTCCATTTTCATGCTTGTTTATCTCGAAATTAGGTCAAACTATTTTTGTTATTTTTTATTCGCATACAAACCCTAATTCTATCATGGTATATTTAGAAAACTTTAAGGTGCGAAAATTAAAGTTCCTAAGCTATTACAACACAATATGGGAAGAGGGGTACAAATGTTCAAATGGGGGGTATTTGACAAGGAATTTAAACCTAGACTATTACATCAATTTTGAATTATTTACAAGATATTTAATTGCACAAATTAAATGGAAATAAAATAAATATGCAAGATGCAAAAAAAATGTTTTTTATGTGTATGAAAAAGAGTATTTTTATATGTCAAGTAAACAAAATAAAAAGTATTAATTTTTGGGTATTTTTATGTTTAGGGTAAAACCCTAATTTTATTAGGTAAAAGGTATTATTTATTTAATATGTACAAATATTTATCAATTATATACAAAATAAAATAAAAATGAAGTATATTTGCCAAAAAGGTATTTTTACTATCAAATATTAATAAAAATAAAAATGTATATATTTTTGTATTTTTGTCCTAAATATTCTAATAAATATATATATATATATATATATATATATATATATATATATATATATATATATATATATATATATATATATATATATATATATATATATATATATATATATATATATATATATATATATATATATATATATATATATATATATATATATATATATATATATATATATATATATATATATATATATATATATATATATATATGTGTGTGTGTTTGTATTATTTTCTAAATATGTATTATATATACAAAATAATAATATTTAATATTTATAAAAAAAGTATATTTTATATAAAATATTTTCAGAAGATAAAATAAAATAAAAATCAAAAAAATGAATGTGTTTACATTATTTTTTCTAGTTATTCTAAATAATAATATTATGTATTTATTTACATACAAATATCAATATAAACAAATAAATACCTAAAAAATATAAAAATGGTGTGAAAAATATTTTTTTATATTTTTAATATTATTAGAAAAAAGAAATAAGTCAGAACAAAAAAGAAAAAGTCAAAAAAACATAAAAATAAACATAATGGGCCAATGGGGTGTAAAAGTAAAAACATGGTGTGAAAAGAAATAACAAAACAGGCCCAGTCCATGTGGAGCTTCTTCAACCTCTGGCCAGAACCTTTGTCAAAAACGCGCGTTTTGCACCATGATTCAAACACCTGGATTCTTGGACTTTTAGCACAAACTTACAACATAAGAAATGTTAATCATCAAGCCACGGTTCTGGACATGTAAAGAACTCATCCTAACTCTCAGAAATGAGAGAGAATTTCATCATTCCCAAATCTTAACCTAACTTTTTATCAATGTTCAGACCTTAAATTCTCACACCATATGCAAAATAAATGGAAAGTAAAGGTATGTACAGTTTCAGGGGCATGAGTAGAACACTTCTTATTCACAAACTTAGAGCTAATGATGTCTACATTGAGAGATAGAAGTTCAAGAATATACCTGTTCAGTTGAAGTTGTATCTGATGATGGAGGTACTTTCAAAGCAAGGTGATGATTGGTACAACTTCCTTGATGTCCAGGGATGCTATTCCAAGTTTTACTTTGCTTTGAAACTAGCTGAATAGAGTTGTAGCACTCCACCTGCAAAACAAGAAAATGAAAATGGCCAAACTGATTAGAGGAGTTACAGTCCACTTCTAATGCTTTGGATAGTTTTCATTGATGGTAGGGAAGGTGTTTGAAGTGGTTTTAGCAAGAATGCACGATGGAAATGAGTTGTGGGATTCATTCTGCAGTAGGTGCTCTGTTTGGACAGTTTGAGAGTGATTCTGTGTTTGAGAGGGCAATGGAGGTGGATAGCTCGTGTTTTATCTTGGTTTTGATGATTAGAGAGTGTTTGACAAGTTTGCTTAAGCTTGGTTTACAGGAAAATGAGAGTTGTGTACAAAATGCTATGTTTCTTCACACTTAAGCAAGAAAAGGTCAAGTGGAGTTCTAGACTGATAGAGGCCCCCCTAATGTGCTGCAAACCTTGGCCTTGATCAGTGTAATTAGTCTAATAACTTGTGCCAAAGAGATTTGCACTGTCCTTGCTTGGATTGTTAATTGACATAAAGTTCACTTTTGCAAAAATGGTTAAAATGCTTTATCTATTTTGGGACTAAACCATTATGCAATGCTTGAACACATAAAATATGGTCTTGGCACAATGAGTTTGCATTAAATTTATGAGTGTAACAGAGATTTAGGGCCTGTAATCAAGGAATGCATGCTGATTTGAAAATTGCCTAAGTGTATGAACATGGAAATTGGCCATAACAAAAGTGAGTTTTTTCCATATTGCCAAATTCGATTCTCTCTAACCATGAGGTTGTTTGATGAGTTCTTGGACATTTTGGAAAGCTTGGAATGTGTAATACAATCCATCTTTGAAATGAAAATTGAAATTCCAAGTGGAAGTATATGAAAGATGGTCTTGAAGTTAGGTAAAAACCTTGCCTAAAATAGGTCAAATTTTCTCTAAGTTAAGAATGGTTTGGTACCCTTGTTCCAAAAATTGTAACTTGAGATACAAGCTTCTTTTGGGAAAACTTTGTGAATCAAAGTTGTAGATTTTGCAATAGGATACAACTTTCATGTTTTGACTTTTGCTTGAATCCAAATGAATCTTGGTGAGAAAGTGGGGTAAAGTTAGGAAAAAATTAGGGTTTTTCATAACTTAGAAAAATTCTAAGTTATGAAAAATCTTCATTTCAAATCCTAATTTGCAAATTCTTGATTTCTTGATGAACAAGTTTCATGATTTGGCATGTTTTGATGAAAAATGAATCTTGACACTTGATTTTGACCAAAAAGTCAAAGTTTGACTTTTCAGTATACAGTCAAAATTGATCAATTGACTGGGAAATTCAACTGTCAATCTTGTGCATTTGGGATCTTTTGAACTTGTTGAGTATGTCAAGACAATTCCATGGGGTCCTTGAGTCCATATGTGAGCTTGGTTTGCCATTGGCTAGGTCAAACAGTCAAAAATTGCCTTTGTGCAGTCAAAACCCTAAAAATGACCATTTTGCCCTTTTGGTGATCTGATCAAATTTCTTATGGAATTGTGATCCAAACTTGATCAAATGGTCCATGTGAGTTTATAATGTTGATGTGGGTCAATTTTCATAAGATTTGTCTGTCAATTGGCCACAGTTGACTTTTTCCCCAATACAGTTGCTTTCTAGGTCAACTGTCCAATTGACTGGGCAAAATTTGGAATCAAGACTTGAAACTTGGTATGGATAAACTTGGGAGTCCAATATGAAGCATGAAAGTCATCTTAGGCATTTTAGGTCAAAACATCTTTGTGCAAACACAAACCCTAATTTGGGTCAACAGTGCAAGGAGAAGTCTTGAGCAGGTGAAACCCTAACTGGATCTTGAGCTCCAAGGGCTTAGTGATGAGAAATCAATGAGAAATGGGAGGGAAAATTTTGGGGTACAACAGTTGCCCCTGTTCAATCTTCTTGAACCTGAAGAGTTAGATTGGCAAATTTGCCTTTCGCGACTCGAGGGTAAAAGGAGATTGGACACTAGAGTGCCCTTAAATTTGCACTCGTCAAAGCAATGGATGCGGGAATGAGCTTAGAGATGCCATTTGGAGATGGGCTTAACGATGCCATCTGGAAGAGTGACAGAAACTTGTCGGGGATGGGCTTAAAGATGCCATCTGGAAGGGTGACGGAATCTTGTCGGAGATGGGCTTAAAGATGCCATCTGGAATGAGTATCAGGAAGGTGTCCATGCTTTGGACTATCTCCGAACTAGGGGTCTGAATAAGCAATAGATTGACATCCGCATCTGGAGGCATCCGTAAACTGTTTTCAAAAGTTGAGAAGAGTCTGAACAAGCGATAGATTAACATCCGTTGTGGGGAAGAATCCATAAACTGTTTTCAGAAGTCTTGAGAAGAATCTAAACAAGCGATAGGTTAACATCCGTTACTTAGAGAACCCGTGAACTGTTTTCAGAAATCTTGAAGTTGAATAAGCAATAGAGCAGCATCCGTTGTTGGGAAGCGTCCGTAAACTGTTTTCAAAAGTTGAGAAGAGTCTGAACAAGCGATAGATTAACATCCGTTGTTGGGAAGAATCTGTAAACTATTTTCAGAAGTCTTCGAAGAAGAATCTGAACAAGCAATAGGTTAACATCCGTTACTGGAGAACCCGTGAACTGTTTTCAGAAGTCTTGAGGTTGAATAAGCAATAGAGCAGCATCCGTTGTTGGGAAGCGTCCGTAAACTGTTTTCAAAAGTTGCATCTGAACAAGCGATAGATTAACATCCGTTGTTGGGAAGAATCCATAAACTGTTTTCAGAAGTCTTGAGAAGAATCTGAACAAGTGATAGGTTAACATCCGTTACTTGGAGAACCCGTGAACTGTTTTCAGAAATCTCGGAGTTGAAGAGGAACCAGTGTAGGGTTTCCTGATGATGAGCTCGTGTAAAACTCCATCTGGAATAAGCATCAGGATGTTGCCCTGTCGGGGTCACATCTGAACTATTCCTGGAAAGAATCTCTGAAAAGGTAAAGGGTTAGTTGTATGCAATGTCATGATGCATGATGCAATGTATGTTATATGATATTAATGTAAATGAATGGGCATGTAAGCTGGAGAGCTGTCTTGTGAAGGATAGATGAATCCGAGATGGCTGAAGATAAAAGCATCTTGACTGCTGCCGGGAAGAATAATTCCTGGTTGTTGCTGGGGAATAAGGAGCTTAGGTTGTATACCAATCTTCTGGGGAATTCCTGTCTTGAGGAGACCTTCACTGGAGAATCTTCGAATATACAATGAGGAACTGAAAACTGAAAGTCTTCAAATTTGCTTGGGGAATACCAGACCTTCAATTGTTGAGGGGCCTTAGAACCACTTGTAGGGACTTGGAATTCCCCTGGTGACTTGCAGGGTAAGAGAATTTCTGATGATGTCTACTGGGGATTTTAGAACCTGGTAGACTTAAGCTGGGGAGATAAGACTGAGAATCTCTAGTCTAGTGAGAAGCATTTCTGTGGGGAGAGGGTTCACTAGTCTGGCTCCGCTGGGGATTGATAATTTGAAGTTTTAGCTCTGCTGGGGATACTGAAACTTAAACTCTGAGGGGAATTGAGTTCTGGAGGATTCTCTGGCTGGGGATAACAAAGATAAACTCCTCTAGGGATTGTATTGATAAGTTATGTTGGGGAACTCTGATGAACTCCGCTGGGGATAGGAAGAAATTTGCCGAGTGCGATCTTCCGTGGCAATAAGCTGAGGATAACCCAGTTATAAGCCCTTGTGAGGAGTAACTTTGAATAAAGCTCGGGAGAGACGTCCGTACTCTGCAGGGGATAAGCTTCCAGAATCTACTGGGGATAAGCTTCAAGACTTGCTGGGGATATGGATCCCAAATCTCCTGGGGGTTTCCTTTGAAAGGATATCAAGATATCCAACTGCACCTTCAACCTATCAGTAATCCTCTTTCTTGATTCATCATAAGGAAATGATTATGTTCAGATGCATATGCCTATTTAACAAAACATTGGACGTTTCTCAAAATGAAACAATTAGTGCAAGAGAAAAAGAAAAAGGAAATGACACAAATTTCTGGGAAGAGTATTTGTATTAACTTTCTCTGAGTATATTTGTACAAAGGAGACAATCATCCTAGTAAGAGGATTTTGTCGTAAATATTGAAAGATTTATACAAAATAAAGATGGCTATGTGAAATAATTCCATGGGATTCCATTCCGCTATAGCCTTCACAAATCTGAATATCTGTCCATCCAATGCTTCGTTCGCTGATGACTGGATTGATCAGAAACTTGGAACTGGTTGATGAAGAGATTGTCTTTGAAGTGATCCGACGAGACATAGTCATACGCTTTAATTCCCTAACTTTTTCCTGAATCGCCCTTTCGGGTTTTCGATCCACCGGGAAACCCCTTTTTGCCCAAGCCGCCCTTTCGGGTTTTCAACTTGCCGGGTGTACAGATTTTTTTTGTTTTTATCCCTAATTTTGCCTGAACCGCCCTTTCGGGTTTTCGGTTCACCGGGATGCCCATTTTTGCCCAAGCCGCCCTTTCGGGTTTTCGACTTGTCGGGTTATTTTATGCGTAGTATCTTTTGACTATGTCTGCGTTCGCAGGGTGCGGCAAATCGTCGCCGTCCATGGTGGTCAGAATCATTGCACCACCAGAAAATATGCTCTTGATCACAAATGGTCCTTCATATGTAGGAGTCCATTTGCCCCTGGGATCACTTTGCGGCAAGATAATCCGCTTGATTACGAGATCTCCGACTTGATACACTTGACGTCTGACTTTCTTATTGAAGGCCTTGATCATCCGCCTTTGATACGTCTGACCATGGCATATAGCAGCAAGTCGCTTCTCGTCGATCAGATTGAGTTGATCAAGTCGGGTCTGCATCAAATCATCTTCATTCAAACCTGTGTCCTTCATAATCCTTAGAGAAGGAATCTGAACCTCCATAGGCAGGACAACTTCCATGCCATATACCAAAGAAAATGGGGTTGCCCCGGTTGAAGTACGTGCCGTCGTACGGTATCCATGTAGAGCAAACGGTAACATCTCATGCCAGTCTTTGTAAGTGACTGTCATTTTCTGAATGATCTTCTTAATGTTTTTGTTCGCAGCTTCAACAGCACCGTACATCTTCGACCGATAGGGAGATGAATTGTGATGATAAATCTTGAACTGTTCGCACAATGCGGTGATCATCGTGTTATTCAAATTTGTACCGTTGTCTGTGATGATCCTGTCTGGAACACCGTACCGACATATGAGATTTTGCTTGATGAAGCGGGCAACCTCATTTTTAGTAACAGAGGCGAAGGAAGCTGCTTCGACCCATTTGGTGAAATAGTCAATGGCAACCAGGATGAAACGATGTCCGTTGGAAGCCGTGGGCTTGATCTCTCCAATCATGTCAATTCCCCACATTGCAAATGGCCAAGGAGCAGTCAGAACATTGAGAGGAACCGGAGGGATATGAACTTTGTTAGCGTAGACTTGACGTTTGTGGCAAGTACGGGAATGTTGATGGCAGTCAGCTTCCATGGTAGACCAGTAATAGCCTGCCCTTAGGATCTTCTTAGCCATTGTATGCCCGCTCAAGTGAGTGCCAAATGTGCCGCTGTGTATCTCAGTCATGATCAACTCTGCTTCAGCTTTGTCTACACATCAGAGTAATACACAATCATGGTTTCGTTTGTAAAGGACGTCGTTGCTCAGGAAGAATTTGGCAGCAAATTTCCTTAAGAACTTCTTGTCATTTACGGAAGCTCCTTCGGGATAATCTCTAGTCTGGAGATACCTTTTGATCTCATGGAACCAGGGTTGTTCCACTACTTCTTCGGTATTAATCTCGTGACAATGTGCAGGTTCATCCATTCGCACGATGGTGATTTGGGGAGCCTCGTTATCCCAGTTGAGTTTAAACATGGAGGACATTGTAGCTAGAGCATCTGCTAGCTGATTCTCTTCTCGCGGGAAATGCTCGAAGGTAATTTGCTCGAAATGAGGCAACAATGTCAAGACATGTTCTTTGTATGGGATAAGATTAGGATGCTTGGTATCCCACTCTCCTTTGATTTGGCTGATAACCAAAGCCGAGTCCCCGAATACGATCAAAGATTTGATCCCCAAGTCCATAGCAGCCTTGAGACCAAAGATGCAAGCTTCATATTCAGCCATGTTGTTTGTGCAGCTGAAGCAAAGTCGGGCCGTGAAAGGTGTGTGACAACCTTCCGGAGAAATGAGTACTGTGCCAATACCGTTTCCAAGTGCATTTGAAGCACCATCAAAGTACAGGGTCCATCGGGATCCCTTTTCGGGTCCGTCATACGGTCCATTACCTTCAATGTTGTCCAAGTTCATGATGTCCTCATCTGGGAAGTCAAATCTCATGGGTTGATAATCTTCGATAGCTTGATGAGCCAGATGGTCAGCTAGTACACTCCCTTTTATAGCTTTTTGGGTGGTGTACTGGATGTCATACTCAGTTAAGATCATTTTCCATCTAGCTATCCTTCCAGATAAGGCGGGCTTTTCGAAGATATACTTGATAGGATCCATTTTGGAAATCAACAAGGTAGTATGAGTCAACATATACTGCCTTAGTCGGCGAGCAGCCCATACCAAAGCGCATCAAGTTTTCTCGAGCAGTGAGTAGCGAATCTCACAGTCGGTAAACTTTTTGCTAAGGTAATAAATAGCATGCTCTTTTCGACCAGACTCGTCATGCTGGCCCAAAACACACCCCATTGAGTTATCCAAGACGGTCAGATACATGATCAATGGTCTTCCTTCAACGGGTGGCATCAGAATAGGAGGTTCTAGCAAATACTCCCTGATCTTATCAAAAGCAGCTTGGCAATCGTCGTTCCATTCGACTACCTGATCTTTCTTCAAGAGTTTGAAAATTGGCTCACAGGTAGAAGTCAGATGAGAGATGAATCTGGCAATATAGTTCAAGCGCCCCAAGAACCCTCTAACCTCCTCTTTAGTACGGGGAGCAGGCATCTCTTGTATTGCTTTCACTTTTGCTGGATCGACTTCAATGCCTTTGTTGCTTACAATGAATCCTAGAAGTTTACCAGAACTAACTCCAAAAGTGCACTTACTTGGATTCAGCCTGAGTTTGTATTCTTTCAACCTGGAAAACATCTTTTCTAGATGTTCAAGGTGCTCCTCCTCTGTTTGTGACCGAGCTATCATATCGTCTACGTAAACTTCAATCTCATGATGTATCATATCATGAAACAAAGCTACCATGGCGTGTTGATAAGTTTCCCCTGCGTTCTTCAGCCCGAACGGCATCACCTTGTAACAGAAAGTGCCCCATTGTGTGACAAAAGTTGTTTTCTCCATATCCTCGGGGGCCATTTTGATTTGATTGTAGCCCGAGAATCCATCCATGAAGGAAAACACTTTGTGCTGAGCTGTATTGTCGATCAAAATGTCAATGTGTGGAAGTGGAAAATCATCTTCGGGGCTGGCCCTATTCAAATCCCGGTAGTCCACACACATCCTGACTTTGCCATCTTTCTTAGGTACTGGCACGATGTTAGCGACCCATTGAGGATAGGACGTAACAGCCAGAAATCCAGCGTCGAATTGCTTCATAACTTCTGCTTTGATCTTTTCAGACATGTCAGGCCTCATTCGGCGGACTTTTTGCTTGATCGGTGGACAATCCTCTCTTGTGGGGAGACGGTGAACCACGATGTCTGTGTCTAAACCCGACATGTCTTCATAAGACCAAGCGAAGATTTCAACATATTCATTCAACAACTGTATCAGGCGTTCCTTGACACTTGGTTCCAGATTGGCACCCACTTGCACCTCCTTCCGGTCTTCCTCGGTCCCTAAGTTGACAGTTTCCAATGACTCTTCGTGCGGTAAGATGGCCCTTTCCTCTTGCTGTAGAAGTCTGGCTAGTTCCCCTGGTACTTCACAACCTTCGTCATCTTCATACTCGGCTTGATTGACCAGATCTTCAGAGTTATTGAAGGATATAGCAGAATAGTCACCCATGGAATCCGGAGTGGATGGGTACCTGCATTTGTGAGTGTGGGTGTGTGTAAGGGATAGCCATCCTTAAACAAAAATGCAAAAGGAAAGAAAATGAACACAGCAGTTTATCAAATGAAAAACGTCCAATGAATCATTAAACATGGCATATGGATATGAAAGTAATCAAAACCCTTACAAATGGACCTACATGCCCCGGGCAAGGCATAAGGTAAAAAGATAGTGTACGGATTGTTCGAAAATAAATATTACAGACCAAATAGGAAATGTTTGACAGATAAATTACTGATGAATAAAAGTGATGGGGACAAAGTCTTTTGCCTCCCAGTTGCACAATCCTCCTTTGACAGTCGGGTAAATCCACTCTTCGATGCTGCTCTCTTTGTCTTCATCCTCCAAAGCGTTGATTCCGTAGGGAGAAATTTTGACTGGCGCTCTTTCAATCTTCGAACGGCGCATAGCTTTCTGGCCCGCGGTAGTGAACCCTAATCCAAATTTGTCTATTTTATGTGGAATATCAGGCAATTGCCCCCATGCTGAATTCTTCCCCTCCTTTATTGCGGCCCTTGCGTCTTCCAGAGATGCCATCCTGGCCATCTGCCTCGGTACTTCAGCTGCTAACTTTGCTACTGTTATTTCAGGAAGGACTTCTTCGAAATGCTGGAAAGGCGTCTCAATGAACTCCCCATCTACCTCCACATACCGGAAGGAGTTCAAGTGGCTGATCATGTACTCCTCTTCGCCATGGACGGTTATAATCTTTCCCTTGACAGGATACTTCAACATCTGATGTAAGGAGGAGGTGACTGCCCCAGCATGGTGTATCCAAGGCCTACCCAACAAGCAAGAGTATGACGGACGAATGTCCATCACATAGAAAGTAGATTTAAACACCTCAGTGCCTATCTTGATGGGAATTTTAACCTCCCCATGGACCATCCTCTTCGAACCATCGAAAGCTCTGACAACAATATCACTCGGCTTCAACTCCAACCCTTCACAATCTAGTCGGTCCAAGGCCTTCTTAGGCAGTACATTCAGCGACGAACCAGTGTCGACCAAGACATGTGCGAGAGTAGTTCCTCGGCACTCGACTGAAATGTGCAAAGCATCATTGTGGTTTCTACCTTTAGGAGTTAGGTCGGCATCAGAGAAACCTAATCCATTGTCCGCAGTAAGGCTAGCCACACAATTTTGTAATTGATCCGCAGAGGTTTCCTGGGGCACATGGGCTGCCTTCAGGAATTTTATCAAAGCTTTAGCGTGCGCTTCCGAGCAAAGTAGTAGTGCCAACATGGAGATCTTTGAGGTGTTTTTCCCCAGTTGTTCTACCACATCGTAATCACTCCTTTTGATTATCTTCAAGATCTCATCCATTTCCTTCTTGGAGGTCTCCGGAATGACCAAGGGTTGAGCCCTCGTCCTGACGAGCTCATCTTGGATTCCCTTACCTTTATCAGCAGCGGTAGGAGGGACAGTACTAGGAACAACAACATCTTCAATCAATGGGGTTCTAGCGGAGAGTTTTATTGGTGCATGGATAACCTTGTCAGTAGATGAGGGTCCAAAGATAGCTCTTGGAGGGGCAATCTCTGGAGAAAATATTCTCCCGCTCCGGGTGATTTTTCTCGTGCCTGCAATGTTTCCAATGCTGGCTTCTTCATCACCTGAACTTTCTTCAGTTATTTCGATTTGTTTAATACCATGGTAGTAGACGTCACCGCCATAGTTCCATGGTATTGACTTCTCAGAAATATAGGGGACAGGCCCTGGCATTGTTATCTTCAAAGTAACAGATTTCGTAGCTGGTGTAATCTTAACAGGCTTTCTGACGGCCTTGGAAAGATTGGCGTGAATGGTTATGATTGAGACATCTTCAGTATGGGTTGGAATAGCAGAAACTTTTTCAAACAAAATTTGTCGGCTGTCCATTAGGCCTTGGATGCCTTTCTTCAGTAACAGACAATCAAACGGCAGAGAGTAACAACAATAGCAGTCTTCTTTACATCCCGGGAAGATCCCGACCCTTAACATATTCAACTTGATGGTTAGCAATGGAGTTATCAGATTATTGACATCAGCAACATACAAATCTTCTTCAATGGCATTGACATTTCGGCCGTGCTTCGGCATGGGAGCAGATATCACATTAGGCTTCTCCGGAGTGTCAAACTCCACCTCCTTCGCCTCTATCAGGTCTTGGATTTTATGCTTGAGTGCCCAACAATCATTGGTGTCGTGCCCGACACTGTCAGAATGGTAGGCGCATATAGCATTAGGATGATAATGCGGAGAGGACGTATTCACATTTTTTGGTGCCTCTTTGATAGTAGCGAGATTCAACTTCAACAGATGGGGAAGCACTTGTGCTGGAGTCATATTAATATGGGTGAACTGCCGTTGTGGCCGTTCCACCCGTTGTTGATTTGGTCTGGACTGGTTATAGCGAGGCTGTTCACTTGAAGGGTTTTGAATCATTACGGCCCCCACAGTTGGCTGACGTTCAGTCTTCCCTGCTCTTCTCTGGGAGTATACAACAGCCGTTTCCTTCTTGAAAGGTTTCTTCTCAACACTTTCAGCGGCACCCTTCTGAATCTTTCCTGACTTGATGCCAGCTTCTATTCTTTCGCCTGTTAAGATCAAATCAGTAAACCCTGCGGAAGAGTTACCAATCAGATGATTGAAAAATGGCCCAGATAGGGTCCCTAGAAACATGTCAACAAGTTCACGGTCGGTTAAAGGAGGCTGCACCCTGCCAGCCAAATCCCTCCATTTTTGTGCATACTCTTTGAATCCTTCGCCGGTTCCCAGTGACATACCCTGAAGTTGGGTACGCGTGGGAGCAAGGTCAGAATTGTACTGATATTATTTGTAAAAGGCGGTGGCCAAGTCTTCCCAGTTTCGGATGCTGGTTCCCTCTAGCTGATAAAACCACTCCAGTTGAGCCCCAGAAAGGCTGTCTTGAAAGAAATGGATCCAAAGGTTCTTATCTGCCGTATAAGGTTAGATCTTTCTTACGTAGGACCTGAGATGCATTTTTGGACAGGACAACCCATCATACCTCACAAAAACTGGCACTTTGAACTTTGGGGGAATCACAATCCCGACAACTAAACCCAAGTCTTCAAAATCCAAACCCGGCACCCTTTGTAGCTCCATGGCGGCCAACCTGTCTTCTAAACCTTTGTATTTATCATCAGCCAGAGGGTATTGTTGATCAGAATAGTCTTCATCCTCTTCGACCTCCTCTTCTTCCACATCGGACTCAGAAGGTATCGCAGCCCCACCTCCTTTACTGGTTCCTTCATCAGAAGTAGGAGGAAATTCAAGCACTCTCCTAGCCTCGCCGTCAAATCTTCTCCCTAAAGTAGCCACCCCGAGTCTCTTTTTCTTCTTTTTCACTGGGTCTTTATTCCCCAACAAGGTCTTGAGATCCTCCTGACCCTTAGCCAAGGTCATCAGAAGTTGCTGGAACTGTGCATTTTGAGCTTGTAGGTCTTTGACTGTTTGCTCTAGATCCATCCTACTGAAATAAACAGCAGACAGATAAGGAAACCTGGAGTGAGACCTGCTTATGCACATGATGAATGATATGCTTATGTATGCAATGCATTCAAGGATTTAGAACATTCAAAATTGTTGCAGACAAAGAAGAACGCACGTCATATTAATAAGAAGAAATTTGTTAGTACATAAATGCCCCATGGGCCAAATATTACAAAAACAACTTCTCAAGGTAAAAAGACATTGCGCATCCTCTTTGGTGCGATGTAGGTGTTGAGGGCCTCTTGCTCATGGAGTCGGCGGGTAAGCTCTAGAACCTTCTTCTCACTAGCGTAGAAAATGGCTTCAAAAGTGTTCCGTTCCTCCTTGAGCTGAATCCAGCTCTTCTGAATTTCCTCCCACGATGTAGGCATGTCAGGATATAGGATAGTGTAGGGAACCTCTCCTTCCTTGACAGTCTCTTTAATCACAGGGAGAACATGAGGATAAGGCATCATTAGACTCTGGGCTCGGGCTCGTACCCACTTGAGATAAGGCTCAAGAGGGATGGAGTTCTTGTGTCCCAGTGTCTTGCTATCAACCTTGTTGGGCATCCTCCAAGCTCTGATGAATCTTTGGCGAAGTCCTTGCGCATCGTTGTCGAAGTCAAAAACTAGGTCAGGAATCAACATGTCGTGAGGGCCATCCCTTCGTGCATATCCAAATTGCCTCAAAGCTAGGCAAGGGTTGTAGGTGATACCTCCTCTGATTCCAAGTAAAGGAACATTAGGAAACTCTCCGCAACGATCGACGATGATGACATTTTCTCTGGACCGAGAACACCAATGTACATCAGAGTGAGTAAGAGTCATCAACCGTTGGGACCACCTTGAGCCTTGGTCATTCTTCAAGACAAATTATGGAAGGTGCAAAGTAAACCACCTTGCAAGGAGAGGAGTACAGCACATGAGAACGCCCCTCTTTCTCATTGTTCGTGTGTAAAATGAGTGAAGAATGTCCCCAAGCAATGTTGGTATTGGATTTCTGGACAAGAAGATTTTGACGGCGTTGACATCTACCAATTGGTCAGCATTTGGGAACAAGACCAACCCATAGATAAGGAGTGCCACAATCTCTTCAAAGGCTTGTAGGTCCAATGAATTCCAACACTCTTGTGCCTTCTCAAACAAGAATTTTGCTAAGAAGCCTTTGACACCGCTTCTAGTTTCCCAATGCCCCTTGATGTCGGATGGTTGTAGATGTAATGCTCGAGCAACATCTTCCGGCTTTGGTTCCTTTTTTGTACCGTTGAAGGGTAGTTGATTAAGGATAGGAATTCTCAGGAGTTGAGAAAACTCCTCCAAAGTGGGCACCAACTGGTAATCGGGGAAAGTGAAACAGTAGTGAAGAGGGTCAAAGAACTCGAATAGCACTTTCATCATGTATTCTTCAATGTTGGTGTTGACTAAGCTGAACAGTCTACCATGTCTTTCACTGAAGGGTGAGCTTTCCGGAATCCTTGAGGTGAGCTCCTTGAGTTGAGGAGAGATTCTCACAAGGTTAACTTGGATGGTTTTTCTGCGAGGAATTTCCATGACCTACAAAACAAGAACAAAGATGAAGATCTAAACCCTTGAAATGGTTAGTGAATGCATATGATGCTTTATGATGTTCATGATGTATGCACAAACATATGTACAAGCAAATCACACCAAACCCTAGTTTCAGGCTTGCATGGGGTTTCATAGGTAAGTACCCTCTTGAGTGTAGTTGGCTTAAAAACCTGTCCTATAAATAGTAATCGGGTTCTAAGGAGCTCAATATCACTGGATTGTTTTCATTGTTCATTGTTTTGGTTTAGCCACTTAACTAGCGACCAAAATATTCCAAGAAAACAACCCTCAATGAGTGTAGTATCGAGTATCTACCAACTTCGAACTGCACCAAAGCCGGTCATCTCACTACCCCTAATAAAAGGCCAAGATGGTCAAGTAAGGTTCTAGGTCATTAGTGCTTAGTGACATCACTCAGCGGCCCCGTACTCTCCTTGATTGAACTCAAGGGTTACCGGTACTCACAAATATGTTGCACTAATATAGCTATTGCTTCGACCGTGTCGGTATACCCCGCACAGTTTCCACAACGTATTTCTATCTATGAATGTTTCCCAAAATCCGGGTGTAGGATTGCAAACCCAAACAATAGAGCCAAGATGTAAAGCAATCAAAACAAACAATTTAATCATGCAAGAGGGTGATCTAAGCCCTAAGGTTACTCCACTTTTAAAGCTTTCCCCAACAGAGTCGCCAGTTCTGTGATACGGTGGGAGAACTGACTATGTGTTTTGCGTTCGTTTTGCAAATGTTTCGGTTGAGCAAGAGTCGCCACCGACTTTTTATTTTATCCTAAGGAAAGGTTTAAAAAGCACAGAAAAAACCTTTGAGATGTTTTCTTGGGTTCAGGGAGTAGATTATAGAAAGGGAAGGTATTAGCACCCTTTCTATCCATGGTTATCCATGGGCTCTTAGGTACTTGCTTAGATCAACTTGCCTTGGTTTTCAATTGTTTGAAATGGTGCTTTGTGTGTGGCTTTGAAAAGGTTTTGAAAAAGATGCCTTGTCTAGGCTACCCTTGTAACAATTCTTTACTCGAATGTTTTACAAAAGGTGTTTGTCTTTTTGAAAAGATGTTTCAAGGTTTTTTGAAAGTTTGTTTTGAAAGTGTTTGTGAAGTGTGGTTTGAAAAATAGGCAAGTGTTTTTGTTTTGCAAGTTGACAAGTACTTAAGAGCTATCTACCCTAAAGTTCTCAAATATTTTTGTTATGTTTTAACCCTTTTAACAATTTTGTTCCACCATGGCATTTGGTGGACAATCTTGTGTTAGGATGTGAAAGGGACGGGCGCGGGTCATCGTTTAGACCATAATTGCAATGGTGCCAAGTATCTTTGGGAAATTTTCCTTTAAGGGACTTGATCATTTTTAGGCAACTTTTCGAAAGCGTCATCGAGGGACTTATGATCATTTGAAATTGTGTTTGTTTTGCCCAAAGAGACCTAACATGCAATATGGCCCATTATTGAAGGCAACAAGTGGAATACCCTAGGGGTGCAAGTGTGATTGGTGTTGTCCATTTTCATGCTTGTTTATCTCGAAATTAGGTCAAACTATTTTTGTTATTTTTGATTCGCATACAAACCCTAATTCTATCATGGTATATTTAGAAAACTTTAAGGTGCGAAAATTAAAGTTCCTAAGCTATTACATATCAATATGGGAAGGGGGGTACAAATGTTCAAATGGGGGGTATTTGACAAGGAATTTAAACCTAGACTATTACATCAATTTTGAATTATTTACAAGATATTTAATTGCACAAATTAAATGGAAATAAAATAAATATGCAAGATGCAAAAAAATGTTTTTTATGTATGAAAAAGAGTATTTTTATATGTCAAGTAAACAAAATAAAAAGTATTAATTTTTGGGTATTTTTATGTTTAGGGCAAAACCCTAATTTTATTAGGTAAAATGTATTATTTATTTAATATGTACAAATATTTATCAATTATATACAAAATAAAATAAAAATGAAGTATATTTGCCAAAAAGGTATTTTTACTATCAAATATTAATAAAAATAAAAATGTATATATTTTTGTATTTTTGTCCTAAATATTCTAATAAATATATATATATATATATATATATATATATATATATATATATATATATATATATATATATATATATATATATATATATATATATATATATATATATATATATATATATATATATATATATATATATGTTTGTATTATTTTCTAAATATGTATTATATATACAAAATAATAATATTTAATCTTTATAAAAAAAGTATATTTTATATAAAATATTTTCAGAAGATAAAATAAAATCAAAATCAAAAAAATGAATGTGTTTACATTATTTTTTCTAGTTATTCTAAATAATAATATTATGTATTTATTTACATACAAATATCAATATAAACAAATAAATGCCTAAAAAATATAAAAATGGTGTGAAAAATATTTTTTATATTTTTAATATTATTAGAAAAAAGAAATAAGTCAGAACAAAAAAGAAAAAGTCAAAAAAACATAAAAATAAACATAATGGGCCAAGGGGGTGTAAAAGTAAAAACATGGTGTGAAAAGAAATAACAAAACAGGCCCAGCCCATGTGGAGCTTCTTCAACCTCTGGCCAGAACCTTTGTCAAAAACGCGCGTTTTGCACCATGATTCAAACACCTGGATTCTTGGACTTTTAGCACAAACTTACAACATAAGAAATGTTAATCATCAAGCCACGATTCTGGACATGTAAAGAACTCATCCTAACTCTCAGAAATGAGAGAGAATTTCATCATTCCCAAATCTTAACCTAACTTTTTATCAATGTTCAGACCTTAAATTCTCACAACATATGCAAAATAAATGGAAAGTAAAGGTATGTACAGTTTCAGGGGCATGAGTAGAACACTTCTTATTCACAAACTTAGAGCTAATGATGTCTACATTGAGAGATAGAAGTTCAAGAATATACCTGTTCAGTTGAAGTTGTATCTGATGATGTAGGTACTTTCAGAGCAAGGTGATGATTGGTACAGCTTCCTTGATGTCCAGGGATGCTATTCCAAGTTTTACTTTGCTTTGAAACTAGCTGAATCGAGTTGTAGCACTCCACCTGCAAAACAAGAAAATGAAAATGGCCAAACTGATTAGAGGAGTTACAGTCCACTTCTAATGCTTTGGATAGTTTGCATTGATGGTAGGGAAGGTGTTTGAAGTGGTTTTAGCAAGAATGCACGATGGAAATGAGTTGTGGGATTCAATCTGCAGTAGGTGCTCTGTTTGGACAGTTTGAGAGTGATTCTGTGTTTGAGAGGGCAATGGAGGTGGATAGCTCGTGTTTCAGCTTGGGTTTGATGATTAGAGAGTGTTTGACAAGTTTGCTTAAGCTTGGTTTATAGGAAAATGAGAGTTGTGTACAAAATGCTATGTTTCTTCACACTTAAGCAAGAAAAGGTCAAGTGGAGTTCTAGACTGATAGAGGCCCCCCTAACATGCTGCAAACCTTGGCCTTGATCAGTGTAATTAGTCTAATAACTTGTGCCAAAGAGATTTGCAATGTCCTTGCTTGGATTGTTAATTGACATAAAGTTCACTTTTGCAAAAATGGTTAAAATGCTTTATCTATTTTGGGACTAAACCATTATACAATGCTTGAACACAAAAAATATGGTCTTGGCACAATGAGTTTGCATTAAATTTATGAGTGTAACAGAGATTTAGGGCCTGTAATCAAGGAATGCATGCTGTTTTGAAAATTGCCTAAGTGTATGAACATGGAAATTGGCCATAACAAAAGTGAGTTTTTTCCATATTGCCAAATTCTATTCTCTTTAACCATGAGGTTGTTTGATGAGTTCTTGGACATTTTGGAAAGCTTGGAATGTGTACTACAATCCATCTTTGAAATGCAAATTGAAATTCCAAGTGGAAGTATATGAAAAATGGTCTTGAAGTTAGGTAAAAACCTTGCCTAAAATAGGTCAAATTTTCTCTAAGTTAAGAATGGTTTGGTACCCTTGTTCCAAAAATTGTAACTTGAGATACAAGCTTCTTTTGGGAAAACTTTGTGAATCAAAGTTGTAGATTTTGCAATAGGCTACAACTTTCATGTTTTGACTTTTGCTTGAATCCAAATGAATCTTGGTGAGAAAGTGGGGTAAAGTTAGGAAAAAATTAGGGTTTTTCATAACTTAGAAAAATTCTAAGTTATGAAAAATCTTCATTTCAAACCCTAATTTGCAAATTCTTGATTTCTTGATGAACAAGTTTCATGATTTTGCATGTTTTGATGAAAAATGAATCTTGACACTTGATTTTGACCAAAAAGTCAAAGTTTGACTTTTCAGTATACAGTCAAAATTGATCAATTGACTGGGAAATTCAACTGTCAATCTTGTGCATTTGGGATCTTTTGAACTTGTTGAGTATGTCAAGACAATTCCATGGGGTCCTTGAGTCCATATGTGAGCTTGGTTTGCCATTGGCTAGGTCAAACAGTCAAAAATTGCCTTTGTGCAGTCAAAACCCTAAACATGACCATTTTGCCCTTTTGGTGATGTGATCAAATTTCTTATGGAATTGTGATCCAAACTTGATCAAATGGTCCATGTGAGTTTATAATGTTGATGTGGGTCAATTTTCATAAGATTTGACTGTCAATTGGCCACAGTTGACTTTTTCCCCAATACAGTTGCTTTCTAGGTCAACTGTCCAATTGACTGGGCAAAATTTGGAATCAAGACTTGAAACTTGGTATGGATAAACTTGGGAGTCCAATATGAAGCATGAAAGTCATCTTAGGCATTTTAGGTCAAAACATCTTTGTGCAAACACAAACCCTAATTTGGGTCAACAGTGCAAGGAGAAGTCTTGAGCAGGTGAAACCCTAACTGGATCTTGAGCTCCAAGGGCTTAGTGATGAGAAATGGGAGGGAAAATTTTGGGGTACAACAGTTGCCCCTGTTCAATCTTCTTGAACCTGAAGAGTTAGATTGGCAAATTTGCCTTTCACGACTCGAGGGTAAAAGGAGATTGGACACTAGAGTGCCCTTAAATTTGCACTCGTCAAAGCAATGGATGCGGGAATGGGCTTAGAGATGCCATTTGGAGATGGGCTTAACGATGCCATCTGGAAGAGTGACAGAAACTTGTCGGGGATGGGCTTAAAGATGCCATCTGGAAGGGTGACAGAATCTTGTCGGAGATGGGCTTAAAGATGCCATTTGGAATGAGTATCAGGAAGGTGTCCATGCTTTGGACTATCTCCAAACTGGGGGTCTGAATAAGCAATAGATTGACATCCGCATCTGGAGGCATCCGTAAACTGTTTTCAAAAGTTGAGAAGAGTCTGAACAAGCGATAGATTAACATCCGTTGTGGGGAAGAATCCATAAACTGTTTTCAGAAGTCTTGAGAAGAATCTGAACAAGCGATAGGTTAACATCCGTTACTTAGAGAACCCGTGAACTGTTTTCAGAAATCTTGAAGTTGAATAAGCAATAGAGCAGCATCCGTTGTTGGGAAGCGTCCGTAAACTGTTTTCAAAAGTTGAGAAGAGTCTGAACAAGCGATAGATTAACATCCGTTGTTGGGAAGAATCTGTAAACTGTTTTCAGAAGTCTTCGAAGAAGAATCTGAACAAGCAATAGGTTAACATCCGTTACTGGAGAACCCGTGAACTGTTTTCAGAAGTCTTGAGGTTGAATAAGCAATAGAGCAGCATCCGTTGTTGGGAAGATGAGAAACATACCACTGATACAGTAACGGTGCACAACAAATAATCATCCCTCCTTGATAAGAGTTTCGAAGATGGATGGAGTAGTAGGTATCTCCGAGCAGCGTAGGGACCAGATTTCCAATCAAGAAAATTCTGATGGCGTTGATATCCACAAACTTGTCAACGTTAGGGAACAAGAATAGACCATAAGCGAGTAAAGCAAAGACATCTTCAAAGGCAATAACATCTTTTATCTCAGCGAAATGACGAGCTTTCCTCAACAGAAACTGCGCAGACAAGCCTCAGATTCCCCCTTTTGTAGTCATGTTCTCCTCTATCTCTGATTTCTTCAAGTGGGTGATGGTCGCTATCTCGTGAGATTTGGGTTCCTCTTCTAATCCAGAAAAAGGAACACAGTCGGTGATCGGCAAACCAAGTATGTAGGAGTACTCTTCTAAGGTGGGCATTAACTGGTAATCCGGAAAGGTGAAGCATCGGTACAAAGGATCGTAAAATTGGACCAACGTATTAAGGATGCCTTCCTTCATCTTGCGCTTCATGAGAGGTATAATGGACCCATACTTTTTCTCAAAATCCGTCGCGTTCTTGATCTTAGGAATTAAACTCTTCAGTTCTTCGATCTCGGGCTCCTTAAAACTAAAACTTCGAGTGTTTCTCCTTCCAAATTCCATAATAATAGCACCTTAGATGTCTGCAAAAATCATTCCTAAGTTCCTTGAAAAACAAGTTTTTTACAAAAAATGTTGATGAATGCATGAATGAATGATAATGCAACAGTTACACACAAGTTCACAAACATGGGGTTTAAAGGTTCAACGTTTCAGCATGGAGTCAAGGGTAAAGCCCACCCCAAGGTATGTACTAACGGTTCAATCACACATATAAGACGAGGTTCTAAGAGTTCCCAGAGTCTACATTCCTCCTTCGGATATTACCAACGTCTTGATTACTCAATAATTAGCAATATTCTCAAGAGAAACTCATCCGAGCGTAGCATCGCGTAACAACTACTTCCGAATTACTCCGTTATAGTCTCCGCGCTACACCTAAAAGGCCAAGATGGGTTAGGGTTCTACGGTTCTCAATTTCTCTTGCTCCTAGGTCGAAAATAATAATGTCTTCCCGATTACTCGGTAAACAAATATTAAGTTCAAGAGGGCCTTCCATCGAGTGGGGGATCTCATGCCTCCTTCTTCGGGATTACTCCCTCAAAGTTAACATGACTGTACCGCCCGTCCTATTCTTAAGTGTAACTTAATCCGGGTATAGGATTCGTCCTTTGCAAAAAAAAACCCAAACACCCCAATTTAAACACATAATTAAACAAGTCAAATAATAATAAAACAGATAAGACAAAATAGGCTTAACCCACTTAGGGATGGACCAGCAAGAGGTCAATCTTTCCCCAGCAGAGTCGCCAATTCTGTAGCGATAAAAAATGTAGCGGGGTAAATCGGAGATCGAATTATTGATTAATTCGTCTCACAAAAGCAAGAGTCGCCACCGCACTTTATTATTTCTAAGGGAAAAGGGAAAAGAGCGAAATAAAACCCTAAATATGCAATGTAAAATAATACTTTCTAAAAGTAATGAAAATACAAGGCGTTTTTGAAAAGAGATCTATGGTTCGGGGGTTGGTTATACAGTGGGAAGGTATTAGCACCCAATGTATCTATAGTACTCTATAGGAACCTTTTGAAATATCTGTTTATTAAAATGTTCGTTTGATTAAAAATAAATTGTTTTGGCCGAAAAGGGGTACGGACGGGTTTTTGAAGATACGACGACCTAATGTCGAAGTTTTTGCTTAAAAGGTATGAGTTTTGAAAAGATCGAATATTTGAGGAAAAAATTGTCTTAAGTTTTAATGAGATGAAGATATTCGCGTGATTAGACTTGAGGACATGAAGTCAACAAATTTAATCATTTTTTCCTTTGGATTTAGACGTAAACAGAATAAACAAGTAAAGATGAAATAATTAAACAGAAAATTAGATAGATAAATGATATACAACCATAACAATGATTAAATAACAGATTAAATGATGTGAACATATATTTTTTAGATTTTTGTTTAATATTAATAACGCAAGAGAATTAATTAAAGAAAGTAAAACATTTTTTTTTAAGTTTTTTATTTTATATGCTTCTATTTTTATATGTTTTTTAATATCAATATAAAGTATTATTTAAAAATTATTAAATAATTCTAAATTAAATTAAAACTTAAAAGTTATTAACTTAAATCTAATTAAAAAAGGGAATACTAAAATTATTAAATTAGTCCTAAAGTTTAAACTAATAAAATTGGTCATATTACTTAAAATTTGTTTAATTAAATTATCTCTATTTGATTAAATTTATTAATTAACTAAATTAATAATAATTCTAAAAAAAACCAAAAGAGAATAAATAGGCAGAGGTGTATCAAAAAAATAAAGGGATGGTGTTAGTAGAAAACGTTTGGGCTAAAGGGTTTCTAAAGGGCCCAAACAAAACAGAAAAAGGGGGGTGCACTTAAGGAGATTCGTTGGGCTTAGGCAGGGAAAAGGGTTAAGGTCCAATTTCCATAATTTGTTAGGGTTAAACAATGTTTTAGCTTTGGGGAAAACAGATTAGGGTTAAGGTTTTGACAGAGGCGCCGCTCGTTCATCCTTGTTCGTCTTCTTCGCTCTTGATTCATCTTATTCCACCTTCGCCTGAGTCTCTTGCTCATGGCCACCAGCATCCTCCACCTTCTTCTTCCCTCCAACTAGACGCTAGGGGACGACGAATTTACGGTACAATTTCATTTTTTATTTCGTTAGTTGGTTAATGCATGTTATGATCTTTTTTATCCACTTGATTCTGACTTCGAATTTATTAATGGTTATTTGAGGTTTTGAAAGAAAGAGAAGGAGAAATGTTACCTTTGGAGACGAAGGAGGAAGGTTGGGGATACGCGTAGGAGGCCAAGGCGAGGGGGAAGACAGTGAGGCTATGAGCTTTGCTTGGTATCCTGGTTTGTCTTCTTATTTTTGATTTGTGGTTTGATGATGACCTCTACGTGATATTTTTTCTTCTTCTTCTGTTGCCTTTACACGCCTGTGTTGCCTTGGATGCTTTGAATGCTTGACTGTTGCCTTCGAATAATTTTCCCCTCTTCTTCTTTACTGTGCTTCAGTTGCTTTTCTTATTGGCCTGTGATGAAGTTCTTCTGAGGCCTTGCTTCTGTTGCCTTGAACATGCTATTGTTGGAACATTTTTGTTTTGATTAGCTTGCCTTCTTCTTCCTTTTGCTTTGCTTCAGTTGCTTGAATTTGGTTGCCTGGATGCCTATGATGATATACTTCTGAGGCCTGATGGGTTTGGACGTTGGATGGATAAATTTGTATTATTTGGTATTCTGGCTTTTGGTTTTGGTTGGATTGCTTCAGGCAGGTGGAAGGTTTGACATGGTTTAAAAATTTTGGTGATGGCTATATTGGTTGTGTTTTGCTGTCTTGAATGCAGGTTGTGTTTACTAGTTAGGCTTTTATGGTTTTTCAGTTGAGCTTGTAAATAGGTTGAATAGGTTTTATGGTTTAGGCCATATTGGTCTAAAGTTTTTGGTGATGGCTGGACAGTTTTGTGTAGGTTATGTTGGGCATATGCTGGTTATGCAGGTTATGGAAACAGGGTGAACTGATTTTATGGTTTTTAGGCCATATTGGTTTTACTGGTTTTTATGGTTTAGGCCATATTGGTTGAGGCTTTTCTGGTTTTCTGGTTAGGCTGGACAGTTTAGAGGTTTTATGGTTTAGGCCATAGTTTTGGTTGGAGATAGCAGGTTCTGTTTCTTGCTTTGAGACCTTGAGAATTTTTCTTTTGTATTTGTTTGATAGATTTTGTTTTTTGAAGGCTTGAAAACAGGTTTTTGAACTCTCAATTTTTGAAGAGTTTTGTTGTTGTTATAACAGTTGCTGGCCTCTATCTTGATAACTCAGGTTTTGGTATATTTAACTATATTTTTCCTTTGACCTCTGCACTCTATACTGCTACATCAGTTTGTCCATATTCTTTTTCATGCTTTCCTTTTCTCTTACTGTATTGCTGCTGTTCTGTTTTGTGTCCATTTTCTGTCTAAGCCAAAAACCTGTAAACCCACACTCTTCCTCTCTTCTCTCTCTCTAGTACAATTGACATTAAAATGATGTATGTACTTTAAGTTCTGAAAAAGTGAAAGCTGGAAAATGATGTAAAATAGAAATATTTTCTTGCATAGTTTGATTTGCACAATTCCTCTTTGTCAATTACATGTACAGCATGGGAGCCTTATGTTTTTGGCCTCTTCCCACATGACAGTTAGTTTACGTTGGATTTTGACAATTTGGAACTTGACTTGGAATTTGTATATGCTGTTGAACTATGCTTTTGAAATATGCAGTGGATTTTGACTTATGCAGTTTTCAATTAAAATGTGCAATTTTGACCAAAAAATGAATTTGTGCATATTTTTAACTTGTGCATTCATTTTTATCAATAAAAATTCATCCCTTTTTGTGAACCGGGAGAAATCCCGTGATTTGCAAAAAGGGTAAAAACTGATTCCAGCCGTTTGCTTTTAATGATGAACGCTTAAATTAATTTTCTGCTTTTAATTATATATTCATTTCTGACCTTTCTTTTAATTCTTTTGCAGGTAAAATCAAATGAGCATTAAAGAAGCATTGGATAGAAGATGAAGATTTAGAATCTTAGAAAAATAGTTTTTATTTTACTTTAAACATTTTATGTAATTGTCATTGTAAATACTTTGTACATAATACAATATTTAAACAACAATTGTAATAATTAGAATAAAGATGAATAAAATTCTATTATTTCAGTTAATTCTTTTCTTCTTTCCAATTATTTATTTTATCATTTATAATTCTTTAAATTATATAATAACTGAAAATCAATTCCAATTATTTAAATTTAGAATGATAAATAATTAAATAAACATCATTGATCAATTAACTTCTCTTCAATCATTTACTTCATTATTTATAATTCTTCTAAATTATAATAACTGAAAATAAAATTTCAACTATTTAAACTTAGAATAATAAATAATTAGATAAACATTGTTGATCAATTAATAAACTCTTTTCAAATATTTATTTTATTATTTATAAATCTTTAAATTATATAATAACTGTAAATAAATTCCAATTATTTAAATTTAAGATAATAAATAATTAATAAACATCGTCTGATCAATTAATAAACTTCTTTTCAAATATTTACTTTATTATTTATAAATCTTTAAATTATATAATAACTGAAAATAAATTCCAATTATTTAAATTTAAGATAATAAATAATTAATAAACATTGTTTTAGCATTGATCAATTAATAAATTTAGCGTTCAAAAAATAAACAGCTCTTGACTTGAAAAAGTTATGAATTTTAAATCTGCTTTGAAAATTGATAAAAATAGGTCAAAACACTTGCAATGTAATGATGCAGATGGGAGATGGTATCTTAGGTCAAAATTTGGGGTACAACAGGCTCCCCAAATCACCATCGAGCGAATGGACAAACTTGCGCACTGTCATGAGATTAATACCGAGGAAGTAGTGGAACAACCCTGGTTTCATGAAATCAAAAGGTATCTCCAGACTCGAGAATACCCTGCAGGAGCTTCAGTCAATGACAAAAAGTTCTTAAGGAGATTTGCTGCCAAGTTCTTCCTGAGAAATGGTATCTTATATAAGCGCAACCATGATTATGTTCTACTTCGTTGTGTGGACAAGGTTGAAGCTGAGTTGATCATGACTGAAATACATAACGACACATTTGGCACCCACTTAAGCAGACATACGATGGCTAAATATATTCTAAGGGCAGGCTACTACTGGTCTACCATGGAAGCTGACTGTCATCAATATTCCCGTACTTGTCATAAATGCCAAGTCTATGCTGACAAGGTACATATTCCTCTAGTTCCTCTCAACGTTCTAACAGCTCCTTGGCCATTCGCGATGTGGGGAATCAACATGATTGGAGAGATCAAGCCTACGGCATCCAATGGACATCGCTTCATCTTGGTCGCTATTGATTATTTTACCAAGTGGGTCGAAGCAGCTTCCTTCGCCTCCATTACAAAGAATATGGTTGCCCGCTTCATCAAGTATAACCTCATATGCCGGTATGGTATCCCCGACATGATCATCACGGATAGCGGTACAAATTTGAACAACACTGTGATCACCGCTCTGTGCGAGCAGTTCAAGATTCAACATCACAATTCATCTCCCTATCGGCCAAAGATGAACGGTGTTGTTGAAGCCGCAAACAAAAATATCAAGAAGATCATTCAAAAGATGACAGTCACCTACAAGGACTGGCATGAGATGTTACCCTTTGCTCTGCATGGATATCGTACCACGGCGCGTACTTCAACTGGGGCAACCCCCTTTTCTTTGGTATATGGAATGGAGGCTGTTTTACCCATGGAAGTCCAGATTCCTTCCTTAAGGATTATGAAAGATGTAGGCCATAAAACAGATTATTGACCCAAAAATAACGGTGAGCTCACAACTCAAGGTCAAAGATAGACAGAGAGTATCAAATTCGCTGGCGACGGATTACCGACTTCTGAAGGTAAAGATTCATAACGAACTTCTCTGGGAGATTTCCGGAGAGATACCAATTAATGCTGAAATAATAAGATTGTAGATACACAAGTTGCCTCAAATAAAGAAGCTGCCACTTGCTGTCTTCCAACAAATATTATGACATACAAGCTGCTCAAATAAAGAGGCTGCCACTTGCTGTCGTCCAACAAATATTATGACATACAAGCTGCTCAAATAAAGAGGCTGCCACTTGCTGTCGTCCAGGGGTGTCAATAACATACAAACTGCTCAAATAAAGAAGCTGCCACTTGCTGTTTTCCAAAAAAAATACTATGACATACAAGCTGCTCAAATAAAGAAGCTGCCACTTGCTGTCTTCCAAAAATAAATACCAATAACATACAAGCTGCTCAAATAAAGAAGCTGCCACTTGCTGTATTCCAGAGAATAATAACGTACAAGTTGCTCAAATAAAGAGACCGCCGCTTGTTGTTTCCCAAAAATAATAACATACAAGTTGCTCATGAAGAGACCGCCGCTTGTCGTTTCCCAAAAATAATAACGTACAAGTTGCTCATGAAGAGACCGCCGCTTGTCGTTTCCCAAAAATAATAACGTACAAGTTGCTCATGAAGAGACCGCCGTTTGTCGTTTCCCAAAAATAATAACGTACAAGTTGCTCATGAAGAGACCGCCGCTTGTCGTTTCCCAAAAATAATAACGTACAAGTTGCTCATGAAGAGACCGCCGCTAGCCGTTTTCCAACGATGTCTATAACGTACAAGTTTCTCATGAAGAGACCGCCGCTTGTCGTTTTCCAAAAAATAATAACGTGCAAGTTGCTCATGAAGAGACCGCCGCTTTCCGTTTTCCAACGATGTCTATAACGTACAAGTTGCTCATGAAGAGACCGCCGCTTGTCGTTTTCCAAAAAAAAAATAATGTACAAGTTGCTCATGAAGAGACCGCCGCTTGTCGTTTTCCAAAAATAATTCAGAAGGAAATTACGATGACACTGGCAGAGAATAAAATCTTCGTCAAAGAGAATCATGAATCAATCCTTCCCGAGGAGATCACATACTTAAATGTGCAAAATAAATGCACCAATCATCTAGGTCGCGACTTCACTGGGGAAAATCATGAGATAGCCTATGCAAGAGACAACAACTTCATCCAGGGATAAACTAGAGAGAAAACAGTCAAACAAGACTCTAACCAATGAGAAAGTAACTCGATTGGGGAATTCATCCTATCCAGAAATAGACAAGGTAAGCTAAATCAGAAATCATCCACGAGGATTAGCTCAGTTGGGGAATTTAGAAAGGAAGCACATTTTCCGCCTAAGCTAACCTTCTACTTGGAAAGAAACATGTACGTTGTTTGAATAAACAAAGTACAACCCAAAATCTACGGCAAATGTGAATATGCATATTGATGTAAGTGTAAATGAGTAAATGAATGTTATGCTGACAAAACAAACAGACGGAATAACTTGAAGGCAATAAGATATCACGACATAATAGATACTCGGCCAATCTTAAAAAGACGGAAAATAACCGGAACTGGAACCACAAAGCAACGTCGGAGCGTAACACGCCACAAGGTTCAAGTCTTCTGAGGAGAAAAGTATTCAAATCCAATCTTCTAACACCAATAGACTACTGGAATGAGACAAAGCGTACCGCACTTCAGAAATTGCCCAAATAAAGATGGCTGAAACAAAGCTTAACTGGAAATGTTGGGGAGTCACCAAGCTTAGTACCACGAGAAACGCAGGTTTACACAACCAACACCTCATGACGATTTTGAAACGAAACATGTTCATCATGCAAGGATAAATACTGTATTGTTTTGCATTTCATGGCTTGACCATCCTCGGAACAAATGTTAATATTCCTTTCATTATTCACGACACATTTTAAAAATAAGAACACTTTAAATACTTTGTTTCAAATATTGTCGTAAAATTAGAATTTTCCCACAAAAGGTAAATGCTCAAATTTCATTAATAGGATGGTAGTTCGCTAACAACGCGACTCCAACAGTTTACAAAAGTTTGGGAAATAGTGCATGAAAGAAAGGGTTACACAAAAACAATGATCACTATTCTCCTTAACAACTTCGAATTCCGAAATGTGTTCAAATGCCAAGACTGGTCTGACCAAAAGCTTGCCTAAACCGCCCCTTCGGGTTTTCAACTTAGCAAACTGTCAACTCAAACCTAAGCGAAATACTTCTTGACTGCATTGGCGTTCATGGAGCGCGGGAGCTCTTCACCGTCCATATTGGTGAGAATCAAGGCACCTCCAGAGAAAACTTTCTTAACGACATACGGTCCTTCATAATTCGGAGCCCACTTGCCCCTAGAATCAGGTTGGAAAGATAATATCTTCTTGAGCACAAGGTCACCTTCTCTGAACTCGCGTGGTCGAACCTTCTTATCAAAAGCCTTCTTCATTCTCTGCTGATACAATTGACCATGACACAAAGCTGTCAACCTCTTTTCTTCAATTAAGTTCAACTGATCATATCTACTTTGACACCATTCAGCCTCAGAAAGTTTAGCTTCCATCAACACTCTCAAAGACGGAATCTCAACCTCCACGGGGAGTACGGCTTCCATACCATAAACTAGGGAAAATGGGGTTGCACCTGTTGAAGTTCGAACTGAAGTACGGTATCCATGCAAAGCAAACGGAAGCATTTCATGCCAATCTTTATAAGTTACCACCATCTTCTGGACAATCTTCTTGATATTCTTGTTAGCAGCTTCAACAGCCCCATTCATCTTCGGTCTGTAAGGAGAAGAATTATGATGTTCGATATTGAACTCCTCACAAAGCTCTCTCATCATCTTGTTATTCAAATTCGAACCATTATCAGTGATGATCTTGCTCGGGATGCCGTATCGACAAATGATCTGATTCTTGATAAATCTGACTACCACCTGTCTGGTTACATTAGCATAAGATGCTGCATCCACCCATTTAGTAAAATAATTGATCGCTACCAAGATGAAACGATGACCATTTGAAGCTGTGGGTTCAATCATTCCAATCATATCAATGCCCCACATAGAGAAAGGCCAAGGTGAAGAGATAACATTAAGGAGGGTCGGTGGCACATGTATCTTGTCCGCATAAATCTGGCATTTATGACATTTCTTCACATATTTGCAGCAATCAGATTCCATTGTCATCCAATAGTAACCAGCTCTCAACATCTTTCTAGCCATTGCATGTCTGTTGGCATGAGTGCCAAAGGATCCTTCATGTACTTCTTGCATCAGCATGTCTGCTTCACGTCTGTCTACACATCTGAGCAAGACCATGTCATAATTCCTCTTATACAAAACTTCTTCATTGAGGAAGAAACTGCTTGCTAATCTCCTCAACGTCTTCCTATCTTTATTGGATGCCCCAGGCGGGCACTCTTGAGTTTGAAGAACACGTTTAATGTCATAGAACCACGGTTTGTCGTCGGTGACCTCTTCTCCTGAGAACACATGAGCAGGTCTATCGAGGCGCATAACCCGGATTGTAGGCACATCGTTCCAACCATTCACTTGAAACATTGAAGACAAAGTAGCTAAAGCATCAGCCATTTGGTTCTCATCTCTAGGGATATGATGTAATTCCACTTTGTTGAAGAAAGTTAACAATCTTCTAGCATAGTCTCTGTAAGGGATCAAACCAGGATGACGAGTCTCCCATTCTCCTTTGATTTGATTAATTACCAATGCCGAATCTCCGTAAATATTAAGAATCTTAATCCTTAGATCCATTGCTTCTTCGAGACCCATAATACATGCCTCATATTCAGCCATGTTGTTCGTGCAGTCAAACTTCAATCTCGCCGTGAACGGGATGTGAGTACCTCGGGGGGTGACGATGATTGCCCCAATTCCATTTCCATAAGAGTTCACAGCTCCGTCAAATATTAAACCCCAACGGGATTCGGGATCAGGTCCTTCTTCGGGTAACGGCTCTTCACAATCTTTAGCTTTCAAGTACATAACATCTTCATCTGGGAAATCAAACTTGATGGATTGATAATCGTCAATTGGTTGGTGAGCCAAATGGTCGGCTAAAATACTCCCTTTGATTGCTTTCTGAGTGTGATACTCAATTTCATATTCGGATAACAACATCTGCCAATAGGCTATTCTTCCAGATAAGGCGGGCTTCTCAAAGATATACTTGATCGGATCCATTTTGGAGATCAACCAAGTGGTGTGGTTAATCATATACTGGCGCAGACGACGAGCAGCCCAAGCTAAAGCACAACAGGTTTTCTCAAGCAATGAGTATCGAGACTCACAGTCTGTGAATTTCTTACTCAAATAATATACGGCATGTTCCTTTCTTCCAGTCTCATCTTGTTGACCAAGCACACATCCCATGGAATCTTCCAATATAGTCAGGTACATAATCAAAGGTCTTCCTTCCACCGGAGGAATCAAAATGGGAGGTTCAAGTAAATATTCTTTGATGCTATCAAAAGCTCTCTGACAATCTTCTGTCCACACACATCCTTGGTTCTTTCGGAGAAGCTTGAAAATCGGCCCACAGGTAGCAGTCATATGAGATATAAATCTAGAAATATAGTTCAGTCTCCCAAGGAATCCTCTTACTTGTTTTTCCGTCTTGGGTGCGGGCATTTCTCGAATAGCTTTGACTTTATCAGGATCTACCTCAATACCTTTCTGACTGACAATGAAACCCAGAAGTCTTCTAGAACGAACACCAAACGTGCACTTGTTGGGATTCAGACGGAGTTTATACTTTCTCAAACGCTGGAATAACTTCAATAAATGTTCCAAATGATCTTCTTCAGTTTGTGATTTGGCAATCATGTCATCTACATACATCTCTATCTCTTTATGCATCATATCATGGAACAAAGCAGTCATGGCCCTTTGGTAGGTTGCACCCGCATTCCTCAAACCAAACGGCATAACCCGATAACAAAATGTTCCCCAAGGTGTAATGAAAGCTGTCTTCTCCATATCTTCTGGTGCCATCTTGATTTGATTGTAACCAGAGAAGCCATCCATGATAGAAAAGACTTTGAACTTTGCGGTACTGTCGACCAATACGTCAATGTGCGGTAATGGGAAGTCATCCTTTGGGCTAGCTCTATTCAGATCTCTATAGTCTACACACATTCGAACTTTGCCATCCTTCTTAGCAACAGGCACTATATTGGCTAACTACTGAGGATAGACCGATGTAACAAGGAAACCTGCATTAATCTGTTTTTGAACTTCTTCTTTGATCTTGTCAGCCATATCGGGACGAGTCCTTCTCAACTTTTGCTTAATCGGCGGACATTCAGGTCTCAACGGTAAATGATGCTCCACAATATTGTTGTCCAAACCTGGCATATCTTGGTAGGACCAAGCAAACACATCAACATACTCTTTGAGAAGCTCCAACATTTTCTCTTTGACCTCTGGGATAAGCAATGCTCCGACCTTAACCTCCTTTTTGTCTTCTTCATCACCCAAATTGATCAACTCTACAGGTTCTTCAAACGGTTGAATAGTCTTTTCATCGTGCTCAAGTAAACGGGAAATTTCATCAGGAATCTCTTCACTATCCTCTTCTTCGGCTCTGAACACAGGGAATTCAAAGTTGGGAGAGGGCATAGGATTATTGTTTTCAATGGTTAAGTCATGGATTAATCTGCACATATGATTATGCTTTATTTTATAAGTCGATTTGTACAAATAAAACAAAAAGTTATTATATTTTCCTATTACTACCAATTAATTTTCATTACTATTTCCCAGAAAAAGTGAAAAATAAAACAGTAGTGGACAAAATAACATTTTTATTCATTGAAGGGAAATACTTGAAACAAAGATCCCAGACATTTCTCTTTTGCCTTGGGCAGAGCAAAAGGATTTATTTTCAACATAGCCCGACACAAATACTTTTCGCCTTGGGCAGAGCGAATTTTTTTTAAAAAATAAAATAAAACATTACTCAGAAATGTGCATCACAACAGGAACATCAACAGCAATCCAGTTCTGGAAAACCACTCCATGCGTCACAAAATCGGGTAAATCCTCTTCAGAATCGTCTCCTAATATAGCATCAACTTCAGAAGGAGTCGGATGGATAAAACCTGCGCTTCGGACAACCTCTTGAATCGGACGAGTAACTACTTCCTGCTTGACTCTTGTAGACACGGGATGAAAACCAAGACCTTCTCCAGACTTGTTCTCGGGCAAAGTCAACACCTGGCCCCAACCTTCAGCCGAACCACTTTCAACCACTCGTCGCGCATCCTCAAAAGAAGAAATAGATGTCCCTTGCTTCTTCACTTCATTATTAGCAACAGATAGAGCTTGGAATTGGGTTCCAACATCCTCATCAGCATCAATAAAAGAGAAAGATGACAAATGGCTTACCACCATAGCCTGCTCTCCACCAATAATTACCAGCTTTCCATGCCTTACAAACTTCAATCTTTGATGGAGCGTGGAAGTGATTGCCCCTGCATCATGGATCCATGGACGACCCAATAGGAAACTGTAGGCGGCACAAATATCCATTACTTGAAAAGTGATCTGAAAAGTATGAGGACCAATTACTATAGGAAGATCTACTTCACCAATGACAGTCTTCCTAGAACCATCAAACGCTTTAACAATTACTCCACTAGGTCTCATGGGAGCACCTTGATATGAGAGTCGAGATAATGTAGTTTTGGGCATTACATTTAACGACGAACCTGTATCTACCAACACACTTGATAAGGTATCATTTCCACAACTTATTGAGATATGCAAAGCCATATTATGGTTTCTTCCCTCCTCCGGAAGCTCTTCATCACTGAAACCAAGATTGTTACACGAAGTAATATTTCCCACAATTCCATAAAATTGGTCAACCGTCACATCATGATCCACGAACGCCTGGTCCAAGACCTTCATCAAAGCTTCTCTATGAGCACCTGAATCTCTTAGTAAAGCAAGCAAAGAAATCTTGGAAGGAGTTTGCAATAGTTGGTCCACAATCTTATATTCACTTCTCTTGATGAGCTTCAGAATCTCATCATCCTCAGGATGAGGGATAGGTTCATTGGATCGGCCTATCTCAACCCTTGGTTCAACATTTCTCGCTGGAATTTCTGCCGGTATAGGCCTCCTGACTTGAACTTCTGGTCTCTTCAAAGGTACTGCTGCAAAGACACGTCCGCTTCTCGTGACTCTACTCACATCAGCGATGTTAACAAAAGACGGCCTTATTGGTATAGGGACTTCTACCCCATTCTCAATCATTGTGGCATTATACTTATACGGTATAGCTTGGTCTGAGTTGTAAGGAACAGGACCAGGTGGATAAATGATCAAAGGAGCAACAGGTGCAGTCTGACTGTCGTAAACGATATCTACTTATTCAGGCAAATTGAATTGTGGTATTATAACATTCACTTCATCCTCCGGATCTCTGTCATATGTAATAGTGATAACCCTCTGGTCTAACAACTTTTGAATATCCTCCTTCACAATAGGGCAATCAACCTCTCTTGAACAAAATTCACAAACATCATAATCATACTGATGCCTAACAAAGGCAAGTCTTCTTAAGCTCTGATGTAACCTGATCAACGACTCTCTTATGTGTTCAACTTGAACAACTCGAAACTTTCCCGGACAACCTTCCACCATATTCACTGATGCTGCCCCATGTCGAGGCAAAGGATTATCTCTAACGTTTGGGTTAACATCCTTGAAAGACAAAATACCATTCTTAATCAACCTCTGCACGTCCGCCTTTAGAGCAAAACAATTTTCAAGGTTGTGCCCCGGTGACCCTTGATGATATTCACAAAACTGATCCGCCTTGTACCACGGAGAAGTACTATTCGGTGCGACAGGAGGAGGCTTTGTCGTTATGAGATTCTTTCTGATAAGAGCAGGGAACAATTCAGTATAAGTCATAGGAATGGCATCGAATTGCGGTTTTCTTGGTGAACGGTTCTGATTGTTGAATGGATAAGCCTGTTGTCGAGGCTGCTGCTGAAATGGCCGTTGTTGAGTTGGTGGGGTTTGATGAGCTGGGGTCATCAAAGATGGGCGGACAGCCGGAGTGACTGCCGCAACGTGTGAGTAACCTCTCCTCGGTCTCCCTGGGAAGATCACGCTGACATCCTGCTCTTTTCTTTTTGGGAAAACACTTCCAAACTTCTTAGTACTGCTAGACGGACTTCCTTCTTTAACCAAACGCCCTTCACGAATCCCTTCCTCTAACCGCATGCCCATGCTTACCATTTCGGTGAAGTCACTGGGTGCGCTGGCAATCATTCTTTCATAGTAAAAGGAACCTAAAGTCTTCAAGAATATCTTCGTCATCTCTTTCTCCTCAAGAGGAGGATAGATTTGAGCAGCAATTTCACGCCATCTCTGGGCGTATTCCTTAAAAGATTCTCTGTCTCTCTGGGACATCGCCCGGAGTTGACCCCTGTCCGGTGCCATGTCAACGTTATATTTATACTGGTGAACAAAAGCTTCGCTAAGATCGTTGAAGTTGCGGATCCGAATGCTGTCTAAACCCATATATGATAACACGAAATCGTATCATTTATTTGCTATGAAATTCGTCCGTTTTGTATTATTTTGACCCGATTAATTCCCGAATATTTCGAGTTTGTCATCACTTTTGCAGGTATTTCATAATTGAGCTCAAAATAGAAGAAAACATGAAACAATGCAAGAAAGCATCAAAAGAACAGAAGAAAAGGATAAATCTGTCAAAGAACTGCATTTTTGTAGCTGTGACGGTCGTAATGAAGCTGCCACGACCGTAAGCCAGTTTGAAGAGTGTCACGACCGTAACACGGGAAAGACCAAAATCTGCTCGTAACGTTCATGTAACGAACGTAATGCGTATAACAGTCCAGTTGGAAAATGCAGAACGTGGCAAGCATAACAGAAGGAGTTTCCAAACTCCTTAATTCTCTCCAGTCAAACACCACGTTCACCAATTCTCCCTCAACTACTAGGTTACTATATTTTTGGAGATTTTGAAGGAAGACTGAGTTCCAAGTTTAACAAACCAACTGCCAGATTTTATTCTTCTATAAATACCTCAATATTGAACAAAAAATTACGGAGTTTTATTACAGCTTATTTGTGCCGAAGCTCTGCCAAAATTGAAACCAGTATTATTTCAGTTATTATTCTTACATCATTTGTTTAATTCAATTCTTTTAAATTCCACTGTCCAAATAATAATTTCCAACATTAGGGAATTATTATTCTAGTTTAAGATTTATCATTCAAGCTTCAGAATTTGCAATACTCCCGATACCAAGTCCGAGTTTCCGATTTGTGGAAGAAGGATTGAAGTATTGGCTTTATTGTCAGGTTTTTATTTTGCAATTGTATTAAATTCATTTTAATTAATTTATTAATGCATGCTTGTTATTTATTATTTATAATGTCCAATTTATATTTGCTTGCTTTTATTTACAATATGTTTATTTTGATTTCCATGGCTAGCTAAACCTTTAGTGTCGGTATGGAATAGTAAGAGACATTAGGCTTCTAATCAAACTTAGGCTAAAACTTTAATCAACTTAACTCTGGTTATAACTTTTTATGCTTAATAATAAAATCTTTGTTACGAAAGTAAGAAGAGTAAATAGGTTAAATCGAGACCACGAAAGTGTGAGGTTTTTAACCGGATAGCTAAAGTTAGGCATTTGATTTAAATACAGTGAAAGCGCTTTAAACCAAATTAGAATTAATTAAGTTTCCAAAGAATACTTCTAAACACTTATAGGCTAGCGAAAGCAGGTATAGGGCTTTAGACGTATAATCCGAGATAAGACCATGAAAGTGTGAGTTGAGGGTTTTTAAACTGATTAATTCTACGGATAAACCAAGTTGACCATCCTTATATGCCTAGGCCCGATTAGATCCCTTAGGTTGACTCTATTGCATACCGACCGTTCATTTTATAATTACTTTAAAATCAATTAATTTACCTTCCTTAATTTTCCCAAAACCAACGTGACAATTTCCGCCTTAGCTAAACCAACCTGTTTTACAACACTAGCGTGATTACAAAGTCCCTGTGGATTCGACAATCTTTTATTACTACCCCGATAGGCTGTGCGCTTGCAGTTAAGATACCATCAGACATTAAGTCGATCGCAGACCCCATCAAGTTTTTGGCGCCGTTGCCGGGGACTTTAGTTTAGTCACTAGTGTAATCTAAAAACAACGCTGTCTAGACTAAGGCAACTTTTTACATTTCCCTCTGTGTATGCCAAACACTCGTTCTCAAAACGAGCCTTTGCATTTACAAATTAACGATATCGAGCGTTACTTAAGATTAAGACGCCGAATTCAAGAATACCGATCTCTTAATAATCTTCCTCCAACAAAAATTCCTGATATCCCGTTATCAGAATCTACCGAAGAATCGACAATGGCTGACGTACCAAATCTGCCTCGCGCTTATAAGGACTATGCAGTTCCTTCGCAAGCGGAGCCTCACAACAGCATTGCTGCCCCTGCTATCGCTCGAAACGATTTCGAGCTGAAACCTTCGCTTCTATCCGCCATTCAGCAGAATCAATTTTCTGGATCTCCTACTGACGACCCTAATCTACATCTGTCAGTGTTTGTGCAGTACGCGGACACTGTAAAAGCGAATGGTGTAAACCCCGAGGCGATACGATTGCGCCTATTTCCTTTTTCTTTAAGAGACAGAGCCCGAGCCTGGCTCCAATCCCTTCCTTCAAATTCAATCACCACATGGGATGAATTGAAAAAAGTCTTCTTGGCTAGATATTTCCCACCAAGCAAAACTGCTATGCTTAGAGCTAACATCAACGATTTTAGACAAAAAGATAATGAATCACTTTTCGAAGCATGGGAACGTTACAAGGATATGATTAGACTCTGTCCTCATCATGGTTTAGAAGAATGGCTAATCATTCATACGTTTTACAACGGTCTGTTGTATAACACAAGAATGACTATAGACGCCGCTGCTGGTGGCGCACTGATGGATAAACCATATGCCGAAGCAAATCAACTTATCGAAAGTATGGCCCGGAACCACTATCAATGGGGAAGCGAAAGAGCTAATGTGGAGAAATCCCAAACCAAAGGTGGAATGTCTGAAGTGAATATGCTGGACCAAGTCAATGCTAAAGTGGAAGCTCTTACCCAAAAGCTAGAAAACCTCACCACTGCTCCTGCAGCTACCGTAGCTGCAGTTGTCCAAACTTGCGATCTATGTGGTCTTCAATCACATCTTGCTCCAGAATGCCCACTTCTAACAGGAGTTCCAGCTGAACAAGAAAACTATGTACAAGGGAACCCTTATAGCAATACCTATAACCCAGGCTGGAAAAATCATCCGAACTTTTCATACAAAAACAACAACGCGTTATACGCGCCTGTACAAGATCCTGCCACACCACCCGGTTATCCAAAAGCTATCCCAAATCATCCTGGTAATGGACCTAATACTCCTAGGAAATCTAACCTAGAAATCATGATTGAACACTTCGTTGCTACCCAAGCTCAGACTAATAAAGACGTTATGAATCAAAATTTGCATACTAATGAGCAGATAAAACAATTAGCTAGCAAGGTTGATGCTTTAGCCACCCATAACAAGATGCTTGAGACGCAAATCTCACAAGTAGCTCAACAATAAGCATCTACTGCGGCACCAGCTGGAATTTTTCCTGGTCAACCACAGCCCAACCCGAAAGGACATGCTAATGCTGTGATATTGAGAAGTGGAAAAGAACTCGACGGACCTGTTGACCCGAGACTAGAAAATCCAGCCATGTACCAAAAGCAGAGCGAGCTGCCTGAACAAGCCAATGAGCCTAAAGAAAAGGAAAGCGAAACGCAAGAAGCAGTGGAGCAAGAGAAGCCTTATGTACCTCCACCACCTTATAAACCACCAATCCCGTATCCTCAGAGACTTACAAATTCCAAAACGATGGGCCAGTTCAAGAAATTCGTTGAACTTCTGAAACAACTCAATATAACCATACCTTTTACAGAAGCCATCACTCAGATGCCCTCGTACGCTAAATTTCTTAAGGAAATTCTATCCAACAAGAAGAAGATAGAGGATAACGAAACAGTTACACTCACTGCCGAGTGTAGCGCGATCATTCAAAACAATATGCCTCCTAAGCTAAAAGACCCAGGTAGTTTCTCTATACCTTGTAATATTGGAAAATTTGTCATAGACAAAGCTCTATGTGACTTAGGAGCAAGCATTAGTGTCATGCCCTTATCTATTTGCAAAAATCTAGAGATGGGAGAACTCAGACCCACGAAAATGTCCGTCCAATTAGCCGACCGATCGGTTAAATACCCTGTAGGTATACTGGAAAACGTTCTAGTTAGAATAGGTCAATTCTATATCCCTACCGATTTCATCATCATGGACATAACCGAGGACTCAGTTACCCCCATCATACTAGGAAGACCATTCCTAGCCACCGCCGGAGCTATAATTGATGTAAAGAAGGGCAGATTAACATTCGAAGTCGGAGAGGAAAAAGTGGAATTCATCCTCACTCAATTTCTACAAGCACCCGCCATAAATGACACATGTTACTTACTCGATATTATAGACGAGTGTGTGAGAGAGATGGAAGTTGAACAAACCACATATTCCGAAATAATGAAAATCGAAACCCCTATGATATTCGAAGACGACAATTGGCGAGAACCATATAAAGATGACAGTCTAAGCGAAAGTCTAGCACTTACACCCAATCATATGCCATGTTCCAAGAAACCAAAACTAGAATTGAAATTTCTACCTAAAAATCTACGATACGAATTCCTTGATACTGAACAAACTCGACCTGTAATAGTGAATTCCAGTTTAGGAACGCTCGAAACTCAAAAACTTTTAGACGTTCTAAGGAAATACCCTATTGCGTTAGGTTACAACATATCAGACTTAAAAGGAATTTGTCCTTCAATTTGTATGCACCGTATTCTATTAGAAGAGGATTGCAAAACCACTCGAGAACCTCAAAGAAGAATCAATCTGATTCTAAGCACTGTAGTCAGAGATGAAATCAAAAAGCTAATGGAAGCTGGAATTATATACCCGATCTCCGACAGTAAATGGGTTAGCCCAGTGCATGTCGTACCTAAGAAAGGAGGTGTCACTGTCGTGAAAAACGCACAAGGCGAATCGATAACACAAAGAGTAGTTAGTGGACACAGAGTGTGCATTGATTATCGAAAACTGAACAAAGCTACTCGGAAAGACCATTTTCCTTTACCCTTTATTGATCAAATGTTAGAACGATTAGCCAAACACTCCTATTTCTGCTATTTATACGGTTATTCTGGATTTTTCCAAATTCCGATTCACCCTGATGATCAGGAGAAGACTACATTCACGTGTCCCTATGGAACGTTCGCGTACAGACGAATGCCATTTGGATTATGTAATGCTCCCGCAACTTTCCAACGATGTATGATGGCCATCTTTGCAGATTTCATTGACGACATCATGGAAGTGTTTATGGATGACTTCTCTGTGTGTGGACAAAGCTTTGAAGGATGTCTGTCTAATTTAGAAAGTATTTTAGAACGATGTGTGAAAGTAAACCTTGTGCTCAACTGGGAAAAATGCCATTTCATGGTCAGAGAAGGAATCGTACTTGGACATGTTATTTCTAATAAAGGAATTGAAGTTGATAAAGCTAAGATAGAGGTGATTAAAGAACTCCAACCACCAAAGACCGTTCGAGAGATACGAAGTTTTCTAGGACACGCCAGTTTTTACCGACGTTTTATTGAAGATTTCTCGAAAATTACAAAACCACTAACCGGTCTATTAATGAAGGATGCTGAGTTCATATTCGATAACGATTGTCTTCAAGCTTTTGAAACCCTTAAGGCCGCACTTATTTCTGCACCAATCATGCAACCGCCCGATTGGAGGTTACCTTTCGAAATCATGTGCGATGCAAGTGATTACGCTGTCGGCGCAGTTCTTGGACAAAGAAAAGATAAGAAACTTCATGCAATTTACTACGCCAGCAGAATGCTAGACTCAGCTCAAATGAACTACGCCACCACTGAAAAAGAACTCTTAGCCGTGGTCTTCGCACTCGACAAATTCCGTTCTTACCTTGTAGGAGCGAAAATCACCATTTACACAGACCATGCTGCTATCGGATATTTACTTGCCAAGAAAGATGCAAAACCCAGACTCCTCCGATGGATTTTACTCTTACAAGAATTCGACTTGGAAATTAAAGATAAGAAAGGAACCGAAAACGTCGTAGCGGATCATTTATCCCGTTTAGAAGGTATAAAACCCGAACAAGTGCCAATTAACGACGATTTTCCGTATGAACATCTGATAGCACAAATGATAAGCGACCTAGATCAATTGAATTTAAATAAACCAGAAGCTAAAGAAGTTATGGAAGCCATCGACATGACCATAGGATTGCCTTGGTATGCTGACATCGTTAACTATTTAGCTGTCGGAGCACTTCCACCTGATTTAACTTACCAACAGAAAAAGAAATTTTTCCATGATCTCAAGAGTTACTATTGGGACGAACCACTTTTATTTAAACGAGGACCCGATGGAATTTTCCGCCGGTGTGTACCCGACGAAGAAATAGAAAACGTCATTTCCCATTGCCATTCATCTCCTTGTGGCGGACATACTAGCACCTTTAAAACGTGTGCCAAAATTCTCCAAGCCGGCCTTTTCTGGCCTAACCTGTGGAAGGATGTCCACGTCGCCGTTAAAAACTGTGACCGATGCCAACGCATCGGTAATATCTCAAGACGCGACGAAATGCCTCAGAAAGGAATACTTGAAGTGGAAATCTTTGACGTTTGGGGAATAGATTTTATGGGACCTTTCCCATCTTCTTTTGGAAACAAGTTTATACTCGTCGCTGTCGACTACGTTTCAAAATGGATCGAGGCAATAGATTCTCCCACAAATGACACACGAGTAGTGATAAAGCTTTTCAAGAATATAATTTTCCCACGTTTTGGTGTTCCCCGACTTGTTATCAGTGACGGTGGATCTCATTTTGTTTCGAAGATATTTGATAAATTACTATCTAAATATGGAGTGAACCACCGCGTAGCAACGCCCTATCATCCGCAAACTAGCGGACAAGTCGAAGTTTCGAATCGAGAGATTAAACAAATATTAGAAAAAATAGTCGCGATATCTCGAAAAGATTGGTCATCCAAGCTTAACGAAGCCTTATGGGCTTATAGGACGGCTTATAAGACTCCTATCGGAACTACACCTTTCAAACTTGTTTACGGAAAATCGTGCCATCTCCTGGTAGAATTAGAGCATAAAGCTTATTGGGCGATAAAGACACTCAATATCAATTACACTGCTGCTGGCGAGAAACGAATCCTCGATTTACATGAACTGGAAGAATTAAGACTAGACGCTTACGAAAATGCTAAAATATACAAAGAACGAACTAAAAAATGGCACGATCAACGTTTATCACGGAAAGAATTTAATGTGGGAGATGTCGTACTTTTATTTAACTCTAGACTTAGACTCTTCCCTGGAAAACTTAAATCTAGATGGTCCGGTCCTTTCGACATTACAAGAGTTTTGCCTAGCGGAGCGGTAGAAATCACGGATAGAAATAGAGCCCCGTTTATTGTAAACGGGCAGCGGTTAAAACAATATCATCGTGTAGATAATAGAGATTATACAAATAAGCTTAAACTCGTAGAACTGCTACCTATTTCTCCCGAATAATCTTTCACTAGGCATTTCATCAGGCTTATGACGTTAAAAACAGCGCTTCATGGGAGGCAACCCATTTTATTTGTTTTTACCTGCTATCTTGTTTATATTATTTGTTTTTGCATTCTATATAAGTATTTTTCGTTTCTAAAAACTTTTATGAAACTGCTGCTGATTTCAAATCAATTTTACTTGACACAGGATTTCTGAATAATCTTTTTCTCTTTACTTTCTCCTCTACTCTGTTTCCCTGTTTTGTTTTTCCTATGGATCCCCCACAGACCTTTATGGAAGCCGCCTTTAGAGGTAGAAACCAACAAAGATGATTTGAGGCTTTGACTCAGCGAGCAATCAGTTTAACCCTGTATCATGATGTACCCACTATGGACTCTTTAGGCATTACTAACAGTATTCACTACATGTTTAACCGGTTGGGATGGGAGAAAGCCCACCTGAAAAATAGGTTCGTCACTTACCGAGAGCTTACCCTTGAATTCCTAAGTTCTCTAGTTCACATCCCTGAACACGGTGTTGGAGCCCGAAAAGGATTCATTACCTTCAGACTTTTTGGTATTGAATTCACCTATAACCATAGGGACTTAGCTACTTTATTAGGATTCCCCAGTGGACCCTTAGCTTTTACCACCCCTGAGGCCGATCTATTGGATTTTGAGCTGGACTACTTCTGGGGTACTTTAACCGGAAACTATCACCCTGACCCAGAAAGTATGGATAATAACTAAATACATAACCCAACCATCCGTTATTTCCATAGGATTCTTGCCCACACCCTGTTTGGAAAAGAACAAAATCAAAATGCTGTATCCAAGGATGAATTATCTCTGCTTTATTGTATGAACCTAGGACGCCCTGTCAATGCGGTCCCACTCCTGATGAAGACCTTTACCCGCATTAGTGAGGACCCTAATGTTCCTGTCAGTGTGGGAGGATTAGTTACAATGATTGCACATGCTCTTGGACCTCGTTGCCAACTTAATAACTATGCACCATTTGGATCAATTAGGCCTATGAATATTAATTTCTGTTTTAACAATCGGATAATAGGAAACTTAGGTCCTGCACCTTATGACTACCTGATCAGAGATGAGGTTGTTACTCTTTTTACCCTCCCGAACCATGCCCGAATAAGTGTCCACAACCGCGAAAATTGGTTGTACAAATTGAATCCACCCGATCACCCTTCAACACCGGAAACACCACAATCATATTTTGTTGATAATAATTTCATGTCTGAAACCGAAACAGATCCCGAAACCCCTCCTGGTTATCATGACTTTACAAATACGGCTGAAGCACAAGCAGCCCCTGATACAAACCAAGGAGAATATACCACACAATTAAACACCATTCTGACCACTTTGGATGCTTATAAAACTGATATTGATGGAATAAAGAATGAATTGAAGACTATGTGTTTGGATCTTATGGGTTTGACTGACATCTCGGTGGAGCAGTTCTATCACATCACTCAAGCTTTGGAAATATTAAAAGAAAAGATTGGGTGAAGCAGTTTATAGTTTCTCAATTTTCAGTTTTCAGTTTTTCAATTCTTTGTTTTTAGACTTTTTCCATTCTGCTTTGTTTTTAGTTAGTTCCAATTTTTAAAGTTACTGCATTTAAACTTACGCGTCATTTATTTTTTTTCTGGCAAAAAGGAACAAGTTACTCAGTTTAAACCAATGCAATTGTTTGTTTTCAGTTTTAAACTCACAATCATTATGCCGCTTAAAATATTTTACGGTTTTCTACTCTATTTGCGAATTATATATGTTGGATTATATGTTGAATTAATTAATGTTGTGTTTATGTTAGAATGCCTGAGATGTTCTGCTGCTATAAAAATATACTCTGTGCAATTGTATTATGTTCTGTTCTGTGAAAAAAACCAAAACTTGTAGCTGCCACGATCGTCATCTATCCCCCATGAACGTAACACGCCTTTCAGAGCGTTACGCTCGTCAGCCAGGTGTTACGACCGTAACACGGGTTACATCAGTAACCCTGTTAGCAGAACGTTCCCTTTTCCTGCACCTTTCTCTCTTCTTCTTCTTCCATAACTCCCCATTAACCCCATTCAACCCAAAATTAATCCCTATCAATTTTCAAACTTCCACTACCTCCTTCCACCATATATACATCCATTACCCGTATCATCATTATCATTCTCTCATTCACCAACCAAGACCCATTTTCACTCAAACACTTTGCATGCAAATGGCGGACAATCTCATTCCTGGCATTACCCTACGAAATGGCGAAGCAGGTGAAACTCAACGGACACGGTTCCTAAAGTTCCAGCACCGAGGCATCCACCCTACGAGGTTCGTCGACACTGACTGCCTCCGAAACCTCGGGTTGCTCGAAAGTGTCCAACACCTATTACAAAGTGTCAACCTTTGGACGCTATGTAGCCAGCCACAACCGACGTACGAGACTCTCACACTTGAGTTTCTCAGTTCATTTTGCTACATTACTCCAAACAGTGCAAGAAATCAACTTACCGGTGTGGTAAGGTTCCGAATTTTCAGCACCGAATACGAATTCCCTCAGAACGCCTTCGGTCGCCTACTTGATTTCTGTATCGATGAAGGCGCTCACCTACGTGTGCCTGACACTTTTCATGAGGAATCTTTCAACTTGTGGCATAGCTTGACCAATAATCGGGCTGATTCATACGATCACCTAAATGCCACCCAAATCCACAACCCCGCCATTCGTTACTTCCACCACATCTTGTCCAACACAATCTTTGCAAGAGATAGCAACCACAAGCTCAACTCAAAGGAGCTATTTTTCATGCATTGTGCATTCTCGGGTCAGAAAATTAATGCCGCACCTTTCCTCCTGGCTCATATTCACTCCATCTGCACCAGAGGCGGCAAACCTTTCTATTTTGGAGGGCTTGTCACTTCTCTTGCTTTAGCACTAAACCATGGTGACACCCTTGTTCATCTACCGTCCCGACCACCGGTTCTGCTCACTTTGGATCATTGTAAATCGGCCCACCTCATCCACGAGCGGGACGATGGAAGATTTCATCCAGTGATACAAAACCGAGTTTACACTAATATTGTTTTGCCTTGCAGGGACAGAATCGACCCTCAGAACCGAGCCAACTGGCTATTTAACCCTGAAGGCCCTGCTAATGCTCAAGAAGAACCTCATGTCGGCCCTGCCGATGAGATGCAGGAAGAAATGGATCGAGCTGCTCCCGCGCCTGACATTCCTGAGTCATCCTCTTCTGCACCACCTCCTTTTATTATGGAGGACGTCCTTGGAGCCCTCCATCAGCAAAATCAGATGGTTGTAGCTCTTGAAAGGAAGAATCAGGAGCGTTACGACGCCTTACATCAGCAAAATGTCCAAATCTTGAATGGTCAACGCTCGACAAATGAAAGGCTAGATGAAGTGCTATGCGAGCTTAACACTTTGAGGATGGATGTTACATCTCTTGGACCCCAGGACACTGACCCTGAAGCTACTCCTTCCAGACGGTCACGAACCCGAAGCCGCCGTGGTCGCCAGTAGTTTTTCCTTTTCTTGTTGTTTTCCTTGTTTTTCCGATGTACTTTTTATTTAACCTCGCCATTATATCATAACATTGAGACAATGTTTGATATAGTGTGGGAGGAGTACTGCATTCTTAATCCAGAACGAGTAATTTCATTTCTATTTCTGTTATATTTCGTTATTTCATTTTCTCCCCATTTTATTTAGCCAAAAAATTTTAGCCTTTTATATTCGCACAACCGTTAGTTACCTACTTTAACTGAAATCTTAGTTAGAAGGCCGAGAGCGATCCAACGAGAACTATACGATTATGACACCTTCGACTCTCTACTCACGCGAATCGTCTTCATTTTTCGTTATACCGATACTTTGAGTTTCGAACCTTAAATTAGCCCCTAGTAGTTTATATTAGCAGTCAGCACCAGTCCTAACACAATCCACGTGGAAAGTCGATGAACATAAGTGGATGATCTTGCAAATTGATTTAAATACAATGTTACATGCTTTAAGGAAATAGATATTGCACCAATTAAATTGGGCGATCCTCACCCGATCGTTTAATCCAACGGATGCAAAAGCTTCTACTAAGTAACATAAGAATCCATTGTCTAGGTGGTTCGGAAGCATCTGGTACTGAACTCGGTAGGGCAGACTACAGTTTGATCCCCCGCATCTTGCAATTGGATAAAAGAGGTTGCCACATATTTGTGCCGGAAACCGTCGTGTTTTGATCAGAACCACTAACCGGCTATTCCACTACGTGCGTGCAAGGATAATGGGCTTAATGTGATTGCGCAAGAACGAAACCGGGTGAAATATGGGCGAGAAACCTTGAGTTGAATTATAACGGTGTAATTGGACGCTTCATTTAAAACGGATAGTCTTCGAATAGCTTGTTGCTTGTATCATTTACGTATCGTTGTTGTTTCATTCGATTTTCTCGGCCGAACTAACTTAGGATTTCTTGAAATTATTTGAAAACGAAAGGTATACTAGTTATGTGCGTTTATAAAAACTTGTCCGATATTCTAAATTTGATTATTTTGCTTGAGGACAAGCAAAGGTTTAAGTATGGGGGAATTTGATAACACGAAATAGTATCGTTTATTTGCTATGAAATTCGTCCGTTTTGTATTATTTTGACCCGATTAATTCCCGAATATTTCGAGTTTGTCATCACTTTTGCAGGTATTTCATAATTGAGCTCAAAATAGAAGAAAACATGAAACAATGCAAGAAAGCATCAAAAGAACAGAAGAAAAGGATAAATCTGTCAAAGAACTGCATTTTTGTAGCTGTGACGGTCGTAATGAAGCTGCCACGACCGTAAGCCAGTTTGAAGAGTGTCACGACCATAACACGGGAAAGACCAAAATCTGCTCGTAACGTTCATGTAACGAACGTAATGCGTATAACAGTCCAGTTGGAAAATGCAGAACGTGGCAAGCATAACAGAAGGAGTTTCCAAACTCCTTAATTCTCTCCAGTCAAATACCACGTTCACCAATTCTCCCTCAACTACTAGGTTACTATATTTTTGGAGATTTTGAAGGAAGACTGAGTTCCAAGTTTAACAAACCAACTGCCAGATTTTATTCTTCTATAAATACCTCAATATTGAACAAAAAAGTACAGAGTTTTATTACAGCTTATTTGTGCCGAAGCTCTGCCAAAATTGAAACCAGTATTATTTCAGTTATTATTCTTACATCATTTGTTTAATTCAATTCTTTTAAATTCCACTGTCCAAATAATAATTTCCAACATTAGGGAATTATTATTCTAGTTTAAGATTTATCATTCAAGCTTCAGAATTTGCAATACTCCCGATACCAAGTCCGAGTTTCCGATTTGTGGAAGAAGGATTGAAGTATTGACTTTACTGTCAGGTTTTTATTTTGCAATTGTATTAAATTCATTTTAATTAATTTATTAATGCATGCTTGTTATTTATTATTTATAATGTCCAATTTATATTTGCTTGCTTTTATTTACAGTATGTTTATTTTGATTTCCATGGCTAGCTAAACCTTTAGTGTCGGTATGGAATAGTAAGAGACATTAGGCTTCTAATCAAACTTAGGCTAAAACTTTAATCAACTTAACTCTGGTTATAACTTTTTATGCTTAATAATAAAATCTTTGTTACGAAAGTAAGAAGAGTAAATAGGTTAAATCGAGACCACGAAAGTGTGAGGTTTTTAACCGGATAGCTAAAGTTAGGCATTTGATTTAAATACAGTGAAAGCGCTTTAAACCAAATTAGAATTAATTAAGTTTCCAAAGAATACTTCTAAACACTTATAGGCTAGCGAAAGCAGGTATAAGGCTTTAGACGTATAATCCGAGATAAGACCATGAAAGTGTGAGTTGAGGGTTTTTAAACTGATTAATTCTACGGATAAACCAAGTTGACCATCCTTATATGCCTAGGCCCGATTAGATCCCTTAGGTTGACTCTATTGCATACCGACCGTTCATTTTATAATTACTTTAAAATCAATTAATTTACCTTCCTTAATTTTCCCAAAACCAACGTGACAATTTCCGCCTTAGCTAAACCAACCTGTTTTACAACACTAGCGTGATTACAAAGTCCCTGTGGATTCGACAATCTTTTATTACTACCCCGATAGGCTGTGCGCTTGCAGTTAAGATACCATCAGACATTAAGTCGATCGCAGACCCCATCAATATACCACTTTAGAGCAGCACCCGTCAAACTGTCTTGAAAATAGTGAATCAACAAGTCATGATCATCAGAATATGTAGTCATCTTTCTCACGTACATAGTCAGATGACTCCGAGGACACGAATCACCCTTATATCTTTCAAAGTCTGGCACTTTGAATTTTGCTGGAATCTTGACATTCGGAACTAAACAAAGGTCATGCGTGTTCTTTCCAAACAAATCCTTCCCCTTTAACGCTCTGAGCTCCCTCTGCATTTCTTGGAATTGGTCTTGAAATTCTTCCATTCTATCAAAAAGACCCAAACTTTCAGCAGGCTCGGCGGGATAAGTAGGTTCATTCAAGTATGGCACGAAGTGAACCACAGGAGCGACAGTTTTCATCACCGGTTGCGGGAAAGGTGTTACAGACGGGATTACTGGCGGCATGGCAGTTGTCTCTGGTTGAGGAAGAGACAAAGCAGGTTGAAACAAAGGCTGTACGACAGGCTGATACCCCTCTGGCACAAAGTTGTAAGGCATTCCCCACGAAAAACCTTTTGGCATCTGATGTTGAAGAGGAGAGTTGATTTGAGTCACAGATGTTGGAACGGTGACAATCTCAGAAACCACAGTAGTTGAAGTCTGAATCTCAGCAGCTGTAGTCGATGGCTGATTCTGAGCAGCCATCAAACTTTCCACTAGCGCATTTAACTTTTCCATACCAACACGAAGGGTAGCGACCTCCTCACGAAGCTCGTGGTTTTCCTGTTCCAGATCTTCCATCTTCCTCTGTCGATTGGCTCGAGTATCGTATCGATGAGACAACTTGACAATCTATCGGAGTGGAAAAAGAAACAAGGATAAGACTCTAGAAAACATGTGAAGTGGAATGTTGGATGATGCATGATATGCGATGCAAATGATAATTCATTTTAATAGTTTTTTCAAGGACCTTCAATAGTTTTGCACACATCAATGGTAAAGGAATTTGGAACAACAAAGACTCATCCATTAATCAAAAGCGGTAAATTACAACTTACAACTTTGGAACAATAAAAAAATAAATTACAACTTTGGGATAACAACCCAATAATAAAGCAGTAAACTACAACTTTGGAACATGAAGCCCATAATAAAGCAGTAAATTACAACTTTGGAACATGAAGCCCTTTTACAGAGTTTTACAAAATGACATCAGTAAAATAAAACTAAGAACTAAAGATCACTCAGAATCATCAGATGAAGGACCAAATGCCAACTGTAACTGGAGCTTCCTGATCTTCTCTTCATAAAAGTCTTCCATCTCTTTCTTCTCAGCTACTAGTCGATCAATGATTTCCTTTTGTGGATTGGGAACAAGAGCAACGCTTACCGAACCTTCCTTCTTTCTCTTCCTTTCACTAGCATACTTCTTCAGTAAAGCATGCTTTTGACGAAGTTTCTCATCATGATCAATGAACCAGCCGTCTTGAATAAACAGCAACTCCTCCTTTTCCTTTAGTTGTCGAGCCAGGACCCGATTCTCATATTCAGAGATATTATACTTTTCTTTCCAAGCATCTCTCTCGGACTTCATCCTAGCCAGATTTCCTTGGTATTCTCCCATATTCTCAATAGGGATATCAACAGATGATGATGCAACAGTAGGGAATAAAGGTTTCTCAGGTTTATAGGGCATCTTGAGAGCACAAGCCCTACACGGACCCATTGTAGGTAAGGCTCCAAAGAAACGGCACCCCTATGTCCTAACATATCTCTCCCTTTCCTATGGATGTGGCGCCAAGCTCCTTCGATCTCCCTCTTAGCTGCCTGGTGATCTTGTCCTTCTTATAAAAAGAAACCACTCACATGGATGTTGTTTGGCTTGTCCCTCATCGGCTATCCAAACTGACGGCGCGCGAGAACAGGGTTATAGTTAATTCCACCTTTCGTACCAAGAAGAGGCACGTTAGGAAAAGCACCACAGCTATCGATGATCTTCACGTCATAGTAAACTCGATTATACCAATCAATGTCGAAATGAGTGAGAGCCATAATTTTTGGCGCCCATCGCGGCTCCTTCTCGAGATCCCAGAAAACATCAGACCCAGGTAGATGAGAAACATACCACTGATACAGCAACGGTGCACAACAAATAATCATCCCTCCTTGATAAGAGTTTCGAAGATGGATGGAGTAGTAGGTATCTCCGAGCAGCGTAGGGACCAGATTTCCAATCAAGAAAATTCTGATGGCGTTGATATCCACAAACTTGTCAACATTAGGGAACAAGAATAGACCATAAGCGAGTAAAACAAAGACATCTTCAAAGGCAATAACATCTTTTATCTTAGCGAAATGACGAGCTTTCCTCAACAGAAACTGCGCAGACAAGCCTCGGATTCCCCCTTTTGTAGTCATGTTCTCCTCTATCTCTGATTTCTTCAAGTGGGTGATGGTCGCTATCTCGTGAGATTTGGGTTCCTCTTCTAATCCAGAAAAAGGAACACAGTCGGTGATCGGCAAACCAAGTATGTAGGAGTACTCTTCTAAGGTGGGCATTAACTGGTAATCCGGAAAGGTGAAGCATCGGTACAAAGGATCGTAAAATTGGACCAACGTATTAAGGATGCCTTCCTTCATCTTGCGCTTCATGAGAGGTATAATGGACCCATACTTTTTCTCAAAATCCGTCGCGTTCTTGATCTTAGGAATTAAACTCTTCAGTTCTTCGATCTCGGGCTCCTTAAAACTAAAACTTCGAGTGTTTCTCCTTCCAAATTCCATAATAATAGCACCTTAGATGCCTGCAAAAATCATTCCTAAGTTCCTTGAAAAACAAGTTTTTTACAAAAAATGTTGATGAATGCATGAATGAATGATAATGCAACAGTTACACACAAGTTCACAAACATGGGGTTTAAAGTTTCAACGTTTCAGCATGGAGTCAAGGGTAAAGCCCACCCCAAGGTATGTACTAACGGTTCAATCACACATATAAGACGAGGTTCTAAGAGTTCCCAGAGTCTACATTCCTCCTTCGGATATTACCAACGTCTTGATTACTCAATAATTAGCAATATTCTCAAGAGAAACTCATCCGAGCGTAGCATCGCGTAACAACTACTTCCGAATTACTCCGTTATAGTCTCCGCGCTACACCTAAAAGGCCAAGATGGGTTAGGGTTCTACGGTTCTCAATTTCTCTTGCTCCTAGGTCGAAAATAATAATGTCTTCCCGATTACTCGGTAAACAAATATTAAGTTCAAGAGGGCCTTCCATCGAGTGGGGGATCTCATGCCTCCTTCTTCGGGATTACTCCCTCAAAGTTAACATGACTGTACCGCCCGTCCTATTCTTAAGTGTAACTTAATCCGGGTATAGGATTCGTCCTTTGCAAAAAAAAACCCAAACACCCCAATTTAAACACATAATTAAACAAGTCAAATAATAATAAAACAGATAAGACAAAATAGGCTTAACCCACTTAGGGATGGACCAGCAAGAGGTCAATCTTTCCCCAGCAGAGTCGCCAATTCTGTAGCGATAAAAAATGTAGCGGGGTAAATCGGAGATCGAATTATCGATTAATTCGTCTCACAAAAGCAAGAGTCGCCACTGCGCTTTATTATTTCCAAGGGAAAAGGGAAAAGAGCGAAATAAAACCCTAAATATGCAATGTAAAATAATACTTTCTAAAAGTAATGAAAATACAAGGCGTTTTTGAAAAGAGATCTATGGTTCGGGGGTTGGTTATACAATGGGAAGGTATTAGCACCCAATGTATCTATAGTACTCTATAGGAACCTTTTGAAATATCTGTTTATTAAAATGTTCGTTTGATTAAAAATAAATTGTTTTGGCCGAAAAGGGGTACGGACGGGTTTTTGAAGATACGACGACCTAATGTCGAAGTTTTTGCTTAAAAGGTATGAGTTTTGAAAAGATCGAATATTTGAGGAAAAAATTGTCTTAAGTTTTAATGAGATGAAGATATTCGCGTGATTAGACTTGAGGACATGAAGTCAACAAATTTAATCATTTTTTCCTTTGGATTTAGACGTAAACAGAATAAACAAGTAAAGATGAAATAATTAAACAGAAAATTAGATAGATAAATGATATACAACCATAACAATGATTAAATAACAGATTAAATGATGTGAACATATATTTTTTAGATTTTTGTTTAATATTAATAACGCAAGAGAATTAATTAAAGAAAGTAAAACATTTTTTTTTAAGTTTTTTATTTTATATGCTTCTATTTTTATATGTTTTTTAATATCAATATAAAGTATTATTTAAAAATTATTAAATAATTCTAAATTAAATTAAAACTTAAAAGTTATTAACTTAAATCTAATTAAAAAAGGGAATACTAAAATTATTAAATTAGTCCTAAAGTTTAAACTAATAAAATTGGTCATATCACTTAAAATTTGTTTAATTAAATTATCTCTATTTGATTAACTTTATTAATTAACTAAATTAATAATAATTCTAAAAAAACCAAAAGAGAATAAATAGGCAGAGGTGTATCAAAAAAATAAAGGGATGGTGTTAGTAGAAAACGTTTGGGCTAAAGGGTTTCTAAAGGGCCCAAACAAAACAGAAAAAGGGGGGTGCACTTAAGGAGATTCGTTGGGCTTAGGCAGGGAAAAGGGTTAAGGTCAAATTTCCATAATTTGTTAGGGTTAAACAATGTTTTAGCTTTGGGGAAAACATATTAGGGTTAAGGTTTTGACAGAGGCGCCGCTCGTTCATCCTTGTTCGTCTTCTTCGCTCTTGATTCATCTTCTTCCACCTTCGCCTGAGTCTCTTGCTCATGGCCACCAGCATCCTCCACCTTCTTCTTCCCTCCAACTAGACGCTAGGGGACGACGGATTTACGGTGCAGTTTCATTTTTTATTTCGTTAGTTGGTTACTGCATGTTATGATCTTTTTTATCCACTTGATTCTGACTTCGAATTTATTAATGGTTATTTGAGGTTTTGAAAGAAAGAGAAGGAGAAATGTTACCTTTGGAGACGGAGGAGGAAGGTTGGGGATACGCGTAGGAGGCCAAGGCGAGGGGGAAGACAGTGAGGCTGTGAGCTTTGCTTGGTATCCTGGTTTGTCTTCTTATTTCTGATTTGTGGTTTGATGATGACCTCTACGTGATATTTTTTCTTCTTCTTCTGTTGCCTTTACACGCCTGTGTTGCCTTGGATGCTTTGAATGCTTGACTGTTGCCTTCGAATAATTTTCCCCTCTTCTTCTTTATTGTGCTTCAGTTGCTTTTCTTATTGGCCTGTGATGAAGTTCTTCTGAGGCCTTGCTTCCGTTGCCTTGAACATGCTATTGTTGGAACATTTTTGTTTTGATTAGCTTGCCTTCTTCTTCCTTTTGCTTTGCTTCAGTTGCTTGAATTTGGTTGCCTGGATGCCTATGATGATATACTTCTGAGGCCTGATGGGTTTGGACGTTGGATGGATAAATTTGTATTATTTGGTATTCTGGCTTTTGGTTTTGGTTGGATTGCTTCAGGCAGGTGGAAGGTTTGACATGGTTTAAAACTTTTGGTGATGGCTATATTGGTTGTGTTTTGCTGTCTTGAATGCAGTTTGTGTTTACTAGTTAGGCTTTTATGGTTTATCAGTTGAGCTTGTAAACAGGTTGAATAGGTTTTATGGTTTAGGCCATATTGGTTTAAAGTTTTTGGTGATGGCTGGACAGTTTTGTGTAGGTTATGTTGGGCATATGCTGGTTATGCAGGTTATGGAAACAGGGTGAACTGATTTTATGGTTTTTAGGCCATATTGGTTTTACTGGTTTTTATGGTTTAGGCCATATTGGTTGAGGCTTTTCTGGTTTTCTGGTTAGGCTGGACAGTTTAGAGGTTTTATGGTTTAGGCCATAGTTTTGGTTGGAGATAGCAGGTTATGTTTCTTGCTTTGAGACCTTGAGAATTTTTCTTTTGTATTTGTTTGACAGATTTTGTTTTTTGAAGGCTTGAAAACAGGTTTTTGAACTCTCAATTTTTGAAGAGTTTTGTTGTTGTTATAACAGTTGCTGGCCTCTATCTTGATAACTCAGGTTTTGGTATATTTAACTATATTTTGCCTTTAACCTCTGCACTCTATACTGCTACATCAGTTTGTCCATATTCTTTTTCATGCTTTCCTTTTCTCTTACTGTATTGATGTTGTTCTGTTTTGTGTCCATTTTCTGCCTAAGCCAAAAACCTGTAAACCCACACTCTTCCTCTCTTCTCTCTCTCTAGTACAATTGACATTAAAATGATGTATGTACTTTAAGTTCTGAAAAAGTGAAAGCTGGAAAATGATGTAAAATAGAAATATTTTCTTGCATAGTTTGATTTGCACACTTCCTCTTTGTCAATTACATGTACAACATGGGAGCCTTATGTTTTTGGCCTCTTCCCACATGACAGTTAGTTTACGTTGGATTTTGACAATTTGGAACTTAACTTGGAATTTGTATATGCTGTTGAACTATGCTTTTGAAATATGCAGTGGATTTTGAATTATGCAGTTTTCAATTAAAATGTGCAATTTTGACCAAAAAATGAATTTGTGCATATTTTTAACTTGTGCATTCATTTTTATCAATAAAAATTCATCCCTTTTTGTGAACCGGGAGAAATCCCGTGATTTGCAAAAAGGGTAAAAACTGATTCCAGCCGTTTGCTTTTAATGATGAACGCTTAAATTAATTTTCTGCTTTTAATTATATATTCATTTTTGACCTTTCTTTTAATTCTTTTGCAGGTAAAATCAAATGAGCATTAAAGAAGCATTGGATAGAAGATGAAGATTTAGAATCTTAGAAAAATAGTTTTTATTTTACTTTAAACATTTTATGTAATTGTCATTGTAAATACTTTGTACATAATACAATATTTAAACAACAATTGTAATAATTAGAATAAAGATGAATAAAATTCTATTATTTCAGTTAATTCTTTTCTTCTTTCCAATTATTTATTTTATCATTTATAATTCTTTAAATTATATAATAACTGAAAATCAATTCCAATTATTTAAATTTAGAATGATAAATAATTAAATAAACATCATTGATCAATTAACTTCTCTTCAATCATTTACTTCATTATTTATAATTCTTCTAAATTATAATAACTGAAAATAAAATTTCAACTATTTAAACTTAGAATAATAAATAATTAGATAAACATTGTTGATCAATTAATAAACTCTTTTCAAATATTTATTTTATTATTTATAAATCTTTAAATTATATAATAACTGTAAATAAATTCCAATTATTTAAATTTAAGATAATAAATAATTAATAAACATCGTCTGATCAATTAATAAACTTCTTTTCAAATATTTACTTTATTATTTATAAATCTTTAAATTATATAATAACTGAAAATAAATTCCAATTATTTAAATTTAAGATAATAAATAATTAATAAACATTGTTTTAGCATTGATCAATTAATAAATTTAGCGTTCAAAAAATAAACAGCTCTTGACTTGAAAAAGTTATGAATTTTAAATCTGCTTTGAAAATTGATAAAAATAGGTCAAAACACTTGCAATATAATGATGCAGATGGGAGATGGTATCTTAGGTCAAAATTTGGGGTACAACAGGCTCCCCAAATCACCATCGAGCGAATGGACAAACTTGCGCACTGTCATGAGATTAATACCGAGGAAGTAGTGGAACAACCCTGGTTTCATGAAATCAAAAGGTATCTCCAGACTCGAGAATACCCTGCAGGAGCTTCAGTCAATGACAAAAAGTTCTTAAGGAGATTTGCTGCCAAGTTCTTCCTGAGAAATGGTATCTTATATAAGCGCAACCATGATTATGTTCTACTTCGTTGTGTGGACAAGGTTGAAGCTGAGTTGATCATGACTGAAATACATAACGACACATTTGGCACCCACTTAAGCAGACATACGATGGCTAAATATATTCTAAGGGCAGGCTACTACTGGTCTACCATGGAAGCTGACTGTCATCAATATTCCCGTACTTGTCATAAATGCCAAGTCTATGCTGACAAGGTACATATTCCTCTAGTTCCTCTCAACGTTCTAACAGCTCCTTGGCCATTCGCGATGTGGGGAATCAACATGATTGGAGAGATCAAGCCTACGGCATCCAATGGACATCGCTTCATCTTGGTCGCTATTGATTATTTTACCAAGTGGGTCGAAGCAGCTTCCTTCGCCTCCATTACAAAGAACATGGTTGCCCGCTTCATCAAGTAGAACCTCATATGCCGGTATGGTATCCCCGACATGATCATCACGGATAGCGGTACAAATTTGAACAACACTGTGATCACCGCTCTGTGCGAGCAGTTCAAGATTCAACATCACAATTCATCTCCCTATCGGCCAAAGATGAACGGTGTTGTTGAAGCCGCAAACAAAAATATCAAGAAGATCATTCAAAAGATGACAGTCACCTACAAGGACTGGCATGAGATGTTACCCTTTGCTCTGCATGGATATCGTACCACGGCGCGTACTTCAACTGGGGCAACCCCCTTTTCTTTGGTATATGGAATGGAGGCTGTTTTACCCATGGAAGTCCAGATTCCTTCCTTAAGGATTATGAAAGATGTTGGTTTAAGTGAAGACGATTGGATTCAGACCCGACTTGATCAACTTAACTTGATCGACGAGAAGCGACTTACTGCTATTTGTCATGGTCAGACGTATCAAAAAAGGATTATCAAGGCTTTCAAAAAGAAAGTCAGACGTTAGGTATATTAAGTCGGAGATCTTGTAATCAAGCAGATCATCTTGCCGCAAAGTGATCCCAGGGGCAAGTGGACTCCTACTTACGAAGGACCATTTGTGATCAAAAACATCTTTTCTGGTTGGGCAATGATTCTGACCACCATGGACGGAGATGACCTGCCGCACCCTGCGAACGCAGACATAGTCAAAAGATACTACGCATGAACAACCCGACAAGTTGAAAACCCGAAAGGGAGACTTGGGCAAAAATGGGCATCCCGGTGAATTGAAAACCTGAAAGGGCGGTTCAGGCAAAAATTAGGGATAAATTAAAAAAAATCTGTACACCCGGCAAGTTGAAAACCCGAAAGGGCGACTTGGGAAAAAAAGGGTTTCCCGGTGGATCGAAAACCCGAAAGGGCGGTCCAGGCAAAAGTTAGGGAATTAAAGCGTATGACTATGTCTCGTCGGATCACTTTAAAGACAATCTCTTCACGGACAAGCTCCAGGCTTCTAAACAATCCAATCATCTGCGGACTAAGCAACGAATGGACAAATACTCAGAGTTGTGAAGGCTATAGAAGAATGGGAACCCCATGGAATTATTACACATAGCAATCCTTCTTTGTAAAATTTCTCATTTTTTATGACAACATTATCTTACTAGGATGTCTGTCTCCTTTGTACAAAATACTTACACAAAGTTAATACAAAGATACTTCAAAGTGCAGAAATTTGCTCGCCTTTTCTTTTCTTTTTACACTTATGTTTTATTTGAAAACGTCCAATGATTTGTTAAAAAGAGCATATGCATTTGAATATAATCACTGCTTACAAATAAAACAAAATAAGAAAGGATAATTACTGATAGGTCGAAAGTATAGGGAAACGTCTTTGGGCTATTCCAAGAGAAATCCCCTACAATATGTCGTTCAGATCCTCAGCAGAGCTAAAACCTTGAAATGCATATCCCCAGCGGAGTTAAGCTTCAAAATTCCCATCAGAGTTAAGTTTCTAAAAAACTCCCGATCCCCAGCGGAGCCAGAATACTCTAAACTTTCTTCCCCAGTGGAGTCAAAAATTTCAAATCTTAAACCCCGGTGGAATACTATTCAACTTCCTCCGATTCCCCAGCGGAGTTTTTCCACAAAACAGGAATCCCCAGTAGATTGGCATATAAACCAAGCTCCTAATTTCCCCGACAGGATAAGCATTCTTCCCACAGAGTTATTTCCCAGCAGAACGAAGATTCTTGTTCTTATTTCTCTAGTGGACGCCTCCCAGGTTTTAATTCCCCAGTAGAGATCGTCAGAGTTGTCCTCATTCTTCACCAGAAAGTCATGAAGGATTCTCACATACCCATACAAGTCGTCAAATTCTTTGATAATCCCTGCAGGTTGCCAAGGATTTTCTATCCCCAACAGTAGTCAGCAAGGATCTCTCATCTTCAGCAATCAAAGATTTTTGGAATCCCCAGCATCGGTCAAGGATTTACTTTCCCCGGCAGCAGTCAAAGATTTCATTATCTTTAGCTATCAAGGATTTATTTTCCTCAGCAAGACAACTAATCAGCTCACATGCGCATACATTACATTCATATATCATGAACATTTATAGAACACATTTTATTGCATCATACATGGCATGCAACATAACTTTGTGTTCTATCTAACATTTTATCCTTTCAGGATAAGATTAAAAAGCTATCTTTAACAAATATTCATGAAACAGATACAGTATGGATACACCCCAGACACGGCGGTCATTCCATTACTCATTCAAAATTTCAAGTCAAGATACAGTATGGATACACCCCAGACACAACGGTCATTCTATTACTCTCTCAGACTTCAACAATCAGATACAGACTAGATACGCTCCAGACACGGAAGCCATTCTGTTTCTCATTCAGATTCAACTATCAACTTCAAGTTTAGATACACTCCAGACACGGAAGTCATTCTGTCACTTGTCCAGATCCCAGTTACAGTTCAGATACACACCAGACACAGAAGTCATTCTGCTACTCATCCAGGTCTCAATTTCATATATAGTCCAGATACGCACCGGACACGGTTGCCATTCTGTCACTCATTTGGAATTTATCCCCATCCCAGAGATGCTCCATACACGGATGTTTTTCTGTCGCCCATTCAGAATTTAGATACAATACATATGCACTCCAGACACGACAGTCATTCTAATATTCATTCAAGAATCAAATACAGTTACAGCTTGGATACGCTCCAAACACGGATGTCATTCCTTTGCTTATACCAATCAAATCTCAAGATACAACTCAGATACGTTCCAGACACGGATACCATTTTGATGTTCTTTCTCTTGATTTTCAACAAACAAGTCTTGGATGACATCTTTAAGCCCATCCCAGCAAGATTCTACCATCTCCAAATGGCATCTTTAAGCCCATTCCCTCAGTTACATTTTGGCGAGTGCTAATTTACGGGCACTCTAGTGTCCAATCCTCTTTTACCTTCGAGTCATGAAAGGCAAACTTGCCAATCTAACTCTTCAGGTTCAAGAAGATTGAACAGGGGCAATTGTTGTACCCCAAAATTTTCCCTCTCATTTTATCAACATTTCTCATCACAAGGCTCTTTGGACTCAAGATCAAGCTAGGGTTTGCTCTGCTCAAGACATCTCCTTGCACTGATGACCTAAATTAAGGTTTGAGTTTGCACAAGGATTTTTTGACCTACAATGCCAAAAATGACTTTCATACTTCATGTTGGACTCATAAGTTTGTCCATACCAAGTTTCAAGCCTTGAATCAAATTTTTGCCCAGTCAATTGGACAGTTGACCTAGAAATCAATTGTATTGGGGAAAAGTCAACTGTGGCCAATTTACAGTCAAAAATCATGAATTTTGACCCACATCAACATTATGAACTTATATGAACCATTTGATCAAGTTTGAACCACAACTCCACAAGAAATTTGATCAAATCACCAAAAGGGGCAAAATGGTCATTTTTAAGGTTTTGACTATACAAAGGCAATTTCTGACTTTTTGACCTAGCCAATGGAAAATTAGGCTCAACCATGGACTCAAGGACAAAACGGAATCATCTTGACCTATTCAACAAGTTTAAAAGATCTCAATTGCATTGAATTGACAGATGAATTTTTCAGTCAACTGATCAAAATTTGACTGTACACTGAAAAGTCAAACTTTAACTTTTTGGTCAAAATCAAGTGCCAAGGGTTATTTTTCATCAAGATGAGTCAATATATGAAACTTGTTCATCAAGAAACCTAAAATTGAAAATTAGGGTTTAAAATGGAAAATTTTCATAACTTAGAAAATTTCTAAGTTATGAAAATTTCTTATTTTTTTCCTAACTTTTCCCAACATTTTCACCATGATGCAAATGGAGTCAAACAAAACCTCCAACATGAAAGTTGTAGTAATCCACAAAGTATACAATTTTGATTCACAAAGTTTTCTCAAAAGAAGCTTTGATCTCAAGTTATGATTTTTGGAACAAGGGTCCCTAAAACTTTTAACTTAGTGAAATTTTGCCCTAGTTTAGGCAGGATTTTGACCTATCTTCTTGGCCATTTTTCACATAGTTCCACTTGGAATCTCAAGTTGAATTTCAAAGATTTATTATAGGGCATGTTGTAAGCTTTCCAAATTGTCCGAGAACTCCTCAAACACATTTGTGGTTAGGGAGAATCGAAGGCTTGAAGTTGGCAAAAACACACTTTTCATCCATGGCATATTCATGTTCATCCAAGTTGCAATTTCAAGTCAGCATGCCTTACACTAGTTTACATGCCTCTAAACCACTTCACACTCCATAATTAAATGCAAATCCATCAGTCTAAGCTTTTGTTTTGGTCATTTGGACATTGTACACAAAATTAAGCCCTAAGTAGAAAAGGGCAAATTTCCATTTTTGCTTAAGTATGCTTTATGTCAAACCACAATCCTTGAGCATTGGTCCAAGATCTCTTGCAGCAAAACAAATCCAAAAATTAGAGGGCCAAGAGCATAAGTTACAAGGTACTTAATAGCCTGTACATGCCTGTTCCAATCACTTCCATATTTTACTTCAAAAACAAGAAACTTGTCCAAAACCTTAGAACTTGAAAACCAGCAAAGAAAAACTTATGCAAACAGTTTGAACATCTTTCTCACCCCTCTTTGAGCCAGAAACACGATTGGTTGAGCCTCAAAATAACCCATAGCTAGAAATCACATTCCCTTGGCAAAACAGGGCAGAACCTGCAACTTGAGTTCCATAGCTCAATTGGCTCGTGCGTTTTTCCCCAAGTTGCTTCAAACACCTTCCATCCAACTCACTCAAGCTATCCCAAACCTCAAACACCAACTGTAACTCCATTTACAGAGTTTTCCATTTTCATTTTGAGCTTGTGTAGGTTGAGTTCTATAGGCTGATTCAATGACATTCAAGGCAAGCTAGCTATTAGAGAAGGTCAAGTGAAGTCCAAGCAAGCTCCCAAATATATCAAGCCTTGTTGAAAAGCACTACATTGCCCTACACGAAGTCAGCTGAAACAGGTTTTTGTCCACTTCCTATCTTTCTATTTAGGAACATTTAGCTTTAGGTTTGTGAATAAAAAATATAGTATTCATTGCCATGAAGCTGTACATATGCTCAGTTTTCATTTATATTAAGTGTGCTAAGAGAATTTCATCCATGAACATGCTGAAAAAACTAGGTCAGATTTTAGGGTCAGAGAAATTCTCTCTGGTCTTTGAGAGTTAAGATAAGTTGTTTATATGGTTGGAATCGTCTTGAAATTCTCTACAAGTTTGATGTTATGTGTTTTTGCAATAGATCTCGTATACAGGAGCTGGTAGTTTGTACAGGGGACGTGCGCGTTTTTTCAAAAGCCAGAGGTTGAAATGAAGTTTTGGGATGGGCTTGGCCTGACTGCTTTTGACACCCCCATTTTTCTTTTTGCACCCCCTGGCCCTATTTCTTGTACTTTTATATTTTTGAATTTTTATTTTCATTTCTGACTTTATTTATTTATTCCCAAATATAAAAAATGCTCAAAAATATTTTCATAATTTTTTTCACATTTATTTTGCATTTTATTTTTATTTTTCTAACATAGAAAACATTTTAAATACTTCTATCTAATTTATTAAAACTTGAAAATAATATATAAATCATACTTTTATTTTTATTCACACTAAAAATATTTTTCTAAATATATTTTATTTTTGTATATATTTTATTTTATTTTATCATATTTAATATAATTAATACATATATAAATATATACTTTTATTTTATTAAATACTTTATAATAAAAATATAAAATATTACATTTTTACTTTTATTATTATTTATACTAAAAAATACTTTTTCTAAATATATTTTATTTTTGTATATATTAATATATTTTATTGTATATAAATAATTAATGTATTTATTTTCTTAAAGAAATTAGGGTCTGACCCTTTAACAAAATAAAATAAATCTTTTATTTATTTCTTTATTTTACATTAAATATTTTTACATGCATAAATAAACAAAAACCTTTTTTGCATAATTCATATTATTTGATATATTTATTTATTTTGATTCATTTAAATATTGTCCATTTAATATTTATGCCTTGGAATTTAATTTGGATGTAATAGTAAATTAGGGTTTATATTTCTTGTCAAATACACCCCCATTCAAAATTGTACCCCCATCCCCATAATCATGTTGTAATAGCTTAGACCTTTAATTCTCACACTTCACGCTTTCAATTATGCCATGATTAGAGAATTAGGGTTTGTATGCAAAAATCAAAATCAACAAGTAGCTTGACCTAATCAAAGACAAAAATGCATGAAAGTCAAACACAATGCACACTTGCACCCCTAGGGTTACAATCCACTTGTTGCCTTCAAAAATGGGCCATGTTATGCATGTTGGGTACTTTGGCAAAACAAAAACAAAACAAAAGATCATAGTCCCTCGATGACGCTATCTTGGTTGCCTAAACAAAATGATCAAGTCCCTCAAAAATTTGCCAAAAATACCTAACACAATTGCTATCATGGTCTATACGATGACCCGCGCCTGTCCCGCTTAACATCCTAACACAAGGTTGTTCACCAAATACAATAGTGAAATAACACTGTTAAAAGGGTTAAAAACATTAAGAAAGATCTTTGAGGAAAATAGGGTAGACAACTCTTAGTTACTTGATCAAAACTTGCAAAAACACCCTTGCTATTTTCAAACACACCTCACAACACAATTTCAAAACATTTCCCAAATCAAACTTTCAAACATTGAAATCTTTTCAAAATACAAAACACCTTTGTATACATTCAAACAAGAATCATTACAAAGTTTGCCACAACGATGGCCTCTTTTCAAAACATATTTCAAAACCACACACAAAGAACCATTTCAAACAATTGAAAAGCAAAAGCAAGTGATCTAAACAAGTAACTAAGAGCCCATGGATAACCATGGATGAAAAGGGTGCTTGCACCTTCCCTTTTCATAATCTACTCCCCGAACCCAAGAAAACATCTCAAAGGTCTTTCTTGTGCTTTTTGACCTTTCCTTAGGATAAAATAAAAAGTCGGTGGCGACTCTTGCTAAACCGAAACATTTACAAACACAAAACGCAAAACTTCAAGTCAGTTCTCCCACCGTATCACAATCACCAAACTGTGCTACTACCCTTCTCCTCCATTCTTATTCGCGTTTCACCATCTTCTCACCCAACCGAGATTCAATGCCTTACAGACCATAAACTACAAAATTGCAATTTCAAATTCTAGAGTCCTGACTTAGCTCCCTCGATTCATAATAAACCATAACACAACAAGCTTCGTTCATCCACCTTTAAGCGAATTCAAAAACAAAGCTCAGAACAGAGCATTCAAAAAAATTATTACCATTGAAAAACGAAATTCAGAAGCGAGAAGACAAGAAACATAAATCAAAAGCGTAAATGGAAATGGAAGTGTGAAACGCAAAATACCAAGTCAGTTCTCCCACCGTATCACAAAACTGGTGACTCTGTTGGGGAAATTATTCTAAAAAAAGTGGGGTTACCTTAGGGTTAGATCACCTTTACTCGCTTTCATTATTTGATTTGTATGCTTTATATTTAGTTCTTCGTATTGGGCTTGCTTTGATCCTCCACCCGGATCTGGGACACCTTTTTAGGTAAATAGCAATAGATTGTGGAGACTGTACGGCATAGACCAATTACGTTGAGACAATGGCAATGTTAGTGTGACACATTTGTGGGTACCGATATCCCTCGTGGTGAATCGAGGAGAATACGGGGCCGCTGAGTGGCGTCATGAAGCACTAATTGACCTTAGAACCCTATTTGAACAAACTTGTCCATTAGGACGTAGTGAGATAGCCGATTTCGGTGTAGAGCTGAAAATTGGTTGATACTCGATACTACACTCATTGAGGCTAGAATTTTGGGATATCTCGGCCGCAAGAAAAGATTGTTGTGCTGAGACAATGCCTAAGAGAAAGGTCGGTGATATTGAGATCCTTTAGAACCCGATCATTATTTCTAGGACAGGTTGAGCCAACTAGACTTCAAGAGGGTACTTACCTACAAAACACATGCAAGCCTAAAACGTAGAGACTTGTTTGTTATATGTGTATATATGTATGCTTGTACATAAACATCATTAACATCATCAACATCATATGCATGCTCACTAACATTTCAAGGATTTAGAAATTTATCTTTGTTTTTGTTTTGTAGGACATGAATTCTCTCCGAAGAAACACCATCCGGATCAACTTTGTAAAAGCACATCCTCAACTTCAAGAGCTAGCCTCAAGAGTGCCTGGGGATTCTCCTTTTACCAAGAAATATGGTCGACTCCTCAGTTTGGCTACATCCAACTTCCAAGAAGAGATGATGTGTGTACTATTCCAATTCTTTGATCCCGTACATCATTGTTTCACTTTCCCGGACTATCAGTTGGTACCTACACTAGAAGAGTTCTCTCTACTCTTAGGGGTGCCCGTGCTTAATCAGATACCATTCACCGGTCTAGAAGGGATTCCAAAACCTGAAGTCATCACCGAAGCTTTACATGTGAAGAGGGTCGACGTCATAGCCAATTGGGAGACAAGAAGTGGGGTTAAAGGTTTTCTAGCTAAGTTTCTATTGGAAAAAGCTCGTTCATTCTGGGATGACATGGATTTTCAAGCTTTCGAAGACGTGCTAGCTCTCCTCATTCATGGTTTGGTTCTGTTTCCCAATTCGGACCAATTCATAGACGTTAATGCCATCAAAGTCTTTCTCTCTCGCAATCCTATACCTACCTTACTAGGAGACATCTTGCATTGCTTTCATACCCGCACCATGAAGAAAAGAGGTACCCTTTTGTGTTGTATCCCCCTACTCGCTAAGTGGTTCACTTCACACCTGCCTCAATCACCATTGAAGAACGAGCAAAGACTGACTTGGTCTCAAAGATTGATGTCTCTCACCCACTCTGATAGCCGTTGGTGCTCGAGATCCTTGGAAGATATCTCTATCATTGACCGCTGTGTGGAGTTCCCTAATGTACCTCTGCTTGGTATTAGGGGAGGTATCACCTACAACCCATGCTTAGCTCTTAAAAAGTTTGGGTATGCCCGAAGAGACGACCCTCATGAGATGCTCATCCAAGGTCTGGTGTTCAACTACGACAAAGAAGACCAAGGTTACCGCCAGAGGTTTACAAGTGCTTGGGGAATGGTGAACAAGGTGGATAGTAGGACTTTGGGACATAAAAACTCTATCCCTCTCGAGCCTTACCTTAAGTGGGTATGGGCTCGTGCCCAGAGTCTCTTGATGCCTTACCCTTCCATCCTTCCTATCATCATTGAGTCTGTTATTGAAGGAGACGTCCCATATACCGTTCTTCATCCTAACATGCCTACCTCTCTCGAAGACCTGCATAAAGCTTGGGTTCAGTTAAAGGAAGAGCGAGACACCTTTGAAGCCCAATATTAGGCCAGTGAGAAGAAGGTCCTGGATCTCACCAAACTGCTTCATGAAGAGAAAAACCTGAATGCCTACATTGCTCCAAAGAGGATGCGTTCGGTCTTTTTGTCTTAGGAGTTTTGCTGTATTTTGTTTCTTTCTTTATAAGCCCAAGGAGGCATGATGTATTCAAACTTGGTTTTATTTAATATGACTTGTGTTCTTTTTTTGGTTTGAACAAGTTTAAATATCTAATTTTCCTTGAAATCATTTGCATATTTCATCTTCATTCATCATAACATCATACAGGTTTCTCATAACAGGTCACCTTATCCTTCTACTGTTTATTTTAGTGAGATGGATGTTGAACAGACTGTGAAAGATCTTCAGGCGCAGAATGCCCAGTTTCAACAAATGCTCATGGCTCTGATAAAAGGACAAGAGGAGTTAAAGACTCTGCTGGCCAAAGAGAAGAAGAAAACGAAGAAACCAACCAGTGTTGCAATTATGGGAAGAAGGTTTAAAGGACAAACCAGGCGAACTTTAGACTTTGCAACATCGTCAGGCGAAGGAGATAATCAAACCCAAGAAGTGAACAATGACCCAGCATCCGAAGGAGAGGAAGAGCCTGATTACTCTGAGGAACAATATCCTCCTGCTGATGATAAATACAAACAGCTAGAGGATCGTTTGTATACCATGGAGATTCAGAGGGTACCCGGTTTGGACTTTGAAGAATTAGGACTCATCTCGGGGGTTGTCATCCCACAAAAATTCAAGATCCCAACTTTCGCGATGTACGATGGTGTCTCTTGCCCGAAGCTACATCTCAGGTCATATGTCAGAAAGATTCAACCCCACACGGATGACAAGAATCTATGGGTGCATTTCTTCCAGGAGAGTTTATCTGGGACGCAGTTGGATTAGTTCTACCAATTGGAAGGGACCAATGTTCGCAACTGGGAAGAATTGACCGCTGCTTTCTACAAACAATATCAGTATAATGCTGATTTGACTCCGACTAGGACACAGTTACAAAGCATGTCTATGGGAACGGGTGAAGGTTTCAAAACCTATGCTTAAAAATGGAGGGATCTCGCAGGAAGGGTCCAGCCCCCTTTATCCGACAGAGAATTAGTGGATATGTTCCTAGGCACCTTGTCAGGACCATTTTTAAATCACCTGATTAGGAGTTCCTTAGCTGGGTTTACTGAATTAATTATGACTGGTGAGCGGGTTGAGGCCAGTATAAAAAGCGGAAAAATTCAAAGAGATGCATCCTCGAGTATGGTGAAGAAGCTCTTTGTTGGAAAGAAGGAGTTCAATGCTGCATATGATTATAGAAGTCAAAACAAAACCGACCGTCGTCCGGCAGTAGGGTCTGTCATGATTTCTAACCCTGCGCCAAATCAGCAGCAAAATTATCAGCGCAAACCAGAAGCGCCCATGAGACAATTTACCCGGATTAACATGACCATGTCTCAAGTTTTGCCACACCTTCTAAAGACCAATCTGGAAACTTTAAAGGAAGCTCCCAAGAACCCCAATACTACTTCTCCTCGCTACAACCCGAACGCCCGATGTGCCTATCATTCTGAAAGCCCGGGGCACGATACAAATGACTGTTGGGCCTTAAAGAATAAGGTGTACGACCTTATCAATGCGAAAGAGATTGAATTTGATCCCCCAGAAACGCCTAATGTAATAACGGCGCCAATGCCCAGACATGGCCAAGGTATCAACGCCATTGACGATGATCGTTTTGTTTCCTCTGTGAATGACTTAGTTACTCCTCTGTTGACCATTAAGCAAAATTTATTGCGAGCCAGCCTGTTCCCAGGCTGCGATGAAGATTGTCACTTATGCAAGTCTCTATCGAACGACTATTTGTTACTAAAGATAGGCGTCCAGCGCCTGATGACTAGCAAAGAAATCCTATTTGAAAAGCTACCTCTTATCAAAAGTTCTTATCAAGATGTTTCGATAATCACCATTTCCGACAATCCTCCCAGGGTCTCCACCAAAAGACCCGTCAGGATTACATCTGTTCCAAGATCTGCACCTTTAATCATCACTATGCCAAGACCAATATCATACTCTTCAGATAAAGTTGTTCCCTGGAGTTATGAGGCTGAAGTTTATTACTATGGCGTCAAGCAAGATCAGTTGGCTGTCAAAGACGAAGTTGCAAGAGATATTGATCCTAATATCGGTAACATCACTGGAACCAGCAAAATAACAAGAAGTGGAAGAGTCTTCTCACCTGAGATTTCTCCAAAGACCGTTGCTACTCATGTGATCATTACTACTGCCACTCCTACCGACACCCCCAGTGATACTCCTACTGTTATCCCTGTTACCGACACAAGGGGCAAAGAGGCTTTGATTGAGCCTGCCCAAGCAAGAGAATGTCCCGAGGTCATCCTTGAAGCTTCCAGAAAATAAATAGAAGAGATCCTGAAGATAATTAAGAAAAGTGACTACAACATTGTAGAACAATTGGGGAAGACCCCCTCGAAGATATCATTGTTGTCCTTACTTTTGTGTTCTGAAACTCACGCCAAAGCCTTAGTAAAGTTTCTTAAGACCGCCCACGTGCCCTAAGAGACCTCCATCGACCAATTTGAAAACTGTGTGGCCAGTCTAACTGTTGACAATAGATTGGGCTTTTCCGGCACTGATTTAACTCCTAAGGGAAGGAAGCACAACGATGCCTTACATATTTCCATTGAATGCAGGGGAACCACACTTGCCCTCATTCTGGTGGATACTGGCTCATCATTGAATGTCTTGTCCAAAATTGCTCTCGATCGACTGGATTGCGAGGGGTTAATCTTGAAACCTAGCAACATCATAGTAAGGGCATTTGATGACTCCAAGAGGACAGTGCACAAAAAAGTTAGTATCCCCATAAAAATTGGGACTCAGACTTTTGACTCAATTTTCTATGTGATGGATATCCGCCCTTCGTACTCTTGTCTATTGGGTCGACCCTGGATCCATGGTGCTGGTGCCGTTACTTCCACCCTACACCAAATGCTAAAATACCCGATCAGAGGAAAGATTGTCACAAATCATAGAGAGGAAGAGTACATGGTTAGCCATCTGAACTCTTTCAGGTATGTCGAAATGGATAGAGAATTCATAGAGACTCCCTGTCAGAACTTTGAGGAAGTTCCAGCAACGTTCGCAGCAACCAAGTCTACTCCAAAGGTCCCAAAGATTACCAGACCTCCACTGAAGATGGCCTCGTTGAAAGATGCTCGAGCAGTAGTTGAAGAGGGAGGGTGTACTATCTGGGGTCAGCTTTCGGATATTCCCTACAAGTCCGACAAATTTGGGTTGGGATTCACTTCAGAGGCCCAAAAAGCTGTTCGACGTTCTCGTGCTGGGGGACCACCTCTGCATATCAGCAATCATGGAATCAATGCAATAGAAGACAGTGATGGCAACTGTGACATGGACGAATGGATTTTTCCAACCATCGGCGGAGGGCTCAACAATTGGGAGGCCAAAGATTTCATTCCTATTACTTTTATTCAAGAGTAATTGTCTTTTAATATTGTCAGGCTTGTAATATTTAAACAATTCAGACTTTTTAAAACCTTTTGTCTTACCCGAGGCACAACGGTCTATTTGTGAAGGTTGTCACTTTATTCTCATATGGCATTAATGAATCATGGGCGTTTTTGCATCAAATTTTGTTTTCTTTGTCTTTTCTTTCTTACATTTTAATTCTTTCAAAGGTAGCTATGCTCTTACACACACTCACATATTAAAAATGCAGATCTACATCCACTCAGGATCCCATGGGTAACAGTTTTGCTATGGCCAATTATGACTTTGAAAATCCGATCTACCAAGCCGACGACGAAGGTGAGGAAGATTATGAAGTGCCAGGGGAGTTGGCCAGGTTGTTGCAACAAGAAGAAAGGACCATTCAGCCACACGAAGAGCCGGTCAAAACAGTTAATTTGGGAACTGAGGAAGACAAGAAGGAGGTCTAGGTGGGTGCTAATTTAGAATCCAGTGTCAAGGAGCGCCTGATTTAGTTATTACACGACTATGTCGAAATATTTGCCTGGTCATACAAAGACATGTCGGGACTTGATGCAGACATTGTGGTACATCGTCTGCCTACAAAGGAAGATTGTCCTCCAGTAAAGCAAAAGGTTCGTCGCATGAGGCCCGACATGTCAGAAAAGATCAAAGCAGAAGTCTTGAAGCAATTCAATGCCGAATTTTTGGCCGTCACCTCTTATCCCCAATGGGTTGCCAATGTTGTTTCTGTGCCTAAGAAAGACGATAATGTGAGGATTTGTGTGGACTACAGAGACTTAAACAAGGCAAGCCCCAAAGATGATTTCCCACTCCCCCACATCGACATCCTAGTTGACAATACGACGCAGCACAAAGTGTTTTCCTACATGGACGGTTTCTCGGGCTACAACCAAATCAAAATGGCGCCTGAGGATATGGAGAAAACGACCTTTGTTACACAGTGGGACACTTTCTGTTATAAGGTCATTCCATTCGGACTGAAGAATGCTGGGGCAACTTATCAACGCGCCATGGTAGCTTTATTTCATGACATGATACATCATGAGATAGAGGTCTACGTAGACGATATGATAGCCAGATTGAAGATGGAAGAAGAGCACCTTGATCACTTACAGAAGCTGTTTGAGAGGCTGAAGAAGTACAAGTTGAGATTGAATCCAAAGAAGTGCACGTTTGGAGTACGGTCTGGTAAACTCTTAGGCTTTGTCGTCAGCAACAAGGGTATCGAGGTCGACTCTGCCAAGGTTAAAGTGATACAAGAAATGCCATATCCTCGTACTGAGAAAGAAGTCAGAGGATTCTTGGGACGTCTGAATTACATAGCCAGGTTTATTTCTCACCTGACAGCTACTTGTGAGCCAATCTTCAAACTCTTGAAGAAAGATCAAGTAGTCAAATGGAATGACGAATGCCAAGTTGCTTTTGACAAAATCAAAGAATATATGTAAGAGCCTCCTGTGTTGTTGCCACCTGTCGAGGGAAGGCCATTGATCTTATATCTAACTGTTTTAGAAAACTCAATGGAGTGTGTGCTGGGGCAGCATGACGAGTCTGGCCGAAAAGAGCATGCCATTTATTACCTGAGCAAAAGGTTTACCGACTGTGAAACAAGATATTCATTGCTCGAGAAAACTTACTGTGCTCTGGCATGGGCTGCTCGCCGGCTGAGACAGTATATGTTGACCCACACTACTTTGTTGATATCTAAAATGGATCCGATAAAGTACATCTTCGAGAAGCCCGCTCTTTCTGGGAGAATAGCGAGATGGCATATGATCCTGATGGAATATGACATACATTATACTACCCAGAAAGATATAAAGGGTAGTGAATTGGCTGACCACCTCGCTCACCAAGCTGTGGAAGACTATCAGACCATGAAGTTCGAGTTCCCGGATGAAGACATCATGATATTAGACAACTGTGAAGAATTCAGGCCATATGATGGACCTGAACAAGGATCCCGATGGACCCTGTTCTTTGATGGGGCATCCAACGAACTTGGAAATGGTATTGGTGTCGTACTCATATCTCTGGAAGGATGTCATACTCCCTTTACTGCCAGACTTTGCTTCAACTGTACAAACAACATGACAGAATACGAAGCATGCTTCTTCGGTCTCAAAGCTGCTATAGACTTGGGGATCAAATACTTGGATGTATTTGGAGATTCAACTTTGGTCATTAGTCAGATCAAAGGGGAATGGGACACCAAACACCCCAACCTTATCCATTATAAAGAACATGTGTTGACATTGTTGCCGCATTTCGAGAAGATTACCTTCGAGCATTTCCCGCGAGAAGAAAATCAGCTAGCAAACGCATTAGCTACAATGTCATCTATGTTTAAACTTAATTGGGATAATGAGGCTCCTCAAATCACCATTGAGCGGATGGATGGACCGGCCTACTATCATGAGATCGGTACCTAAAAAGTAGTGGATCGACCTTGGTTCCACGATGTTAAAAGGTATCTCGTGTCTCAGGAATATCCAGAAGGAGCTTAGGTGAATGACAAGAAGTTCCTAAGAATATTCTCAGCTAAGTTCTTCCTTAGTAATGGCATTTTGTACAAATGCAGTCATGACTCTATTCTACTTCGGTGTATAGACAAAGTTGAATCTGAAAGGATCATGGTTGAAACACACGAAGGCACTTTTGGTACCCATTCTAGTGGGCATACAATGGCAAAGAAAATCCTACGGGTAGGCTATTATTGGTCTACCATGGAGGCAGATTGCTACGAATACTCTCGAACTTGCCATAAATGTCAGATTTATGCGGATAAAGTGCACGTACCTCTGGTTCCTCTAAACATCTTGATGGCTCCTTGGCCCTTTGCTATGCGGGGAATTAATATGATTGGGGAAATCAAGCCAACGGCCTCCAATGGACACCACTTTATCTTAGTGGCCATCGACTATTTTACAAAGTGGGTTGAGGCAGCTTCCTTCGCTTCCGTTACTAAGAATATGGTCGCCCGATTCATCAAACAAAACCTCATCTGTCGGTACGGCATCCCAGAGAGAATCCTCACTGATAATGGTACGAATCTAAACAACACTATGATCACCGCCTTATGCGAGAAATTCAAGATTCAGCATCAAAATTCTTCCCCTTACCGGCCAAAGATGAATGGTGCTGTAGAAGCTTCTAACAAAAACATTAAGAAGATCATACATAAAATGACAGTCACGTACAAAGACTGGCATGAGATTCTACCATTCGCTCTCCACAGGTATCGTACCACAGCTCGCACATTAACTGGGGCAACACCCTATTCTCTGGTATACGGCATGGAGGTTGTCTTGCCTATTGAGGTCCAGATCCCCTCTCTAAGAATCATGAAGGATGCTGGTTTGAATGAAGAAGATTGGATCCAGACTCGGTTTGACCAACTAAACTTGATTGATGAGAAGAGGCTTACAGCTATCTGTCATGGTCAGATGTATCAAAAACGCATGATCAAAGCTTTTAATAAAAAGGTCAAACGTCAGGTATATCGGGTCGGTGACTTGGTAATCTAGCGTATCATTTTGCCACAAGGTGATCCCAGGGGTAAATGGACCCCTACATATGAAGGTCCGTTTGTAATCAAAAGCATTTTCTCTGGTGGAGCAATGATCTTTACCACTATGGATGGCGACGACCTCCCGCACCCTGTAAATACGGACATAGTTAAAAAATACTACGCATGATAAAAGACCCGCTAGGTTGACTGGCCTAGGCAAAAATAAGGGCTTCCCGGCAAACCAAAAGGGTTCGGGAAAAAATAAGGGATGAAAATAATAAAAAATCTGTACACCCGGCAAGTCGAAAAACCGAAAGGGCGGCTTGGGCAAAAAGGGGTATCCCGGTGAACTGAAAACCCGAGAGGGTGGTCCAGGAAAAATTTAGGGATTGAAGCATATGACTATGTCCCGTTGAATCATCTGGCAGACAATCTTCAGCATCAACCAATCAACTCAAACGACTCTAAATTAATCCAATCGACTTCGCCGAGGCGACAAGTGGACAAGACATTCAGAGACATGAAGACTATAGCAGAATGGGAACCCCATGGGATTATTTCACATAGCTATCTTTTCTTTGTATCAATTTTCATTTTTTACGACGACATTCTCTCGCTAGAATGCTCGTCTCATTGTACAAGAATACTTATTCAAGTTAATACAAAGATATCCCTTTTGAAAGTACAAAACCATATGTTTTTCTGTGTTTCTGTGTCTTGTTTACAAAAATGTCCAATGATTTATTTTTGAGCATATACATTTGAACGTGATTACTGTTACAAATAAACAAAAGAAAACGGAAAGACAATTACTAATGACTTTAAGAAATAGGATAATATCTATAAGCCATTCCATAAGACCCCCGCAGGCACCTTCTCCAGCAGGAGCGGAAGCGAATACATCCTACTACAGAATCGCTAACATATCCCTAGTATGCAGCCTGTTGGTATCAAGCGGTCTCATATTCCTGATATAGCAAAAACTTCCAACTACCGCTCCAAAGGTTCCCCAGTAAGTTGCCCAGCTTCCCATATTTCCCCAGCAGAATTTCACGAAGTCTACAGGCGATGTCCGACTTTCCCCTTCTACAACAGAGTTTATATTTGGAAACTCACCCATCAGTGCTTCAAAAGGGATTTGTTTTCCCACTTCCAGCAACGCTACAATACAAACAATCTTTAATTCCATACATTTGCATCCATACGTCATAACATTGACAACTCAAGTACATACAGTGCAATCTCACTCATTTTGAGAGGAAAATATCACCCCATACATCGCATACATCATAGCATTGCATACAATTAACTCTTCACCTTTTGCAGGAAAGAGTCATTTGACAAGAAATCATCATCAACAAATTTCCAACAGACCAAGATTTTCAACAAGAAAAGACTGGTTGACCATCCACATAACAAAATATTTCTTCTAGATTTTTACTGGTTCAGATAAATCTCTCAACGGTTTATTCTGATTCGTCTCCATATTTTTACTGGTTCAGATAAATCTCTCAACGGTTTATTCTGATTCGTCTCCAGATTTTTACTGGTTCAGATAAATCTCTCAACGGTTTATTCTGATTCGTCTCCATATTTTCACTGGTTCAGATAAAATTCTCAATGGTTTATTCTGATTCGTCTCTAGATTTTTACTAGTTCAGATAAATCTCTCAACGGTTTATTCTGATTCGTCTCCAGATTTTTATTGGTTCAGATAAATCTCTCAACGGTTTATTCTGATTCGTCTCCAGATTTTCATTGGTTCATATAAATCTCTCAACGGTTTATTCTGATTCATCTCCATATTTTCAGTGTTTCAGATAAATCTCTCAACAGTTTATTCTGATTCGTCTCTAGATTTTTACTGGTTCAGATAAATCTCTCAACGGTTTATTCTGATTCATCTCCCGATTTTTACTGGTTCAGATAAATCTCTCAATGGTTTATTCTGATTTGTCTCCAAATTTTCACTGGTTCAGATAAATCTCTCAACGGTTTATTCTGATTCGTCTCCAGATTTTCACTGGTTCAGATAAATCTCTCAACGGTTTATTCTGATTCGTCTCCAGATTTTTACTAGTTCAGATAAATCTCTCAACGGTTTATTCTGATTCGTCTCCAAATTTTCACTGGTTCAGATAAATATCTCAACAGTTTATTCTGATTCGTCTCCATATTTTCACTATTTCAGATAAATTTCTCAACGGTTTATTCTGATTCGTCTCCAGATTTTTACTGGTTCAGATAAATCTCTCAACGGTTTATTCTGGTTCGTCTCCAGATTTTTACTGGTTCAGATAAATCTCTCAACGGTTTATTCTGATTCATCTCCATATTTTCACTGTTTCAGATAAATCTCTCAATGGTTTATTCTGATTCGTCTCCAGATTTTTACTATTTCAGATAAATCTCTCAACGGTTTATTCTGATTCATTTTTTTTTAAAAATATATATAAAAAATAATTAAAAAAAATAAGAAGATCGAGTTCAAACTTTCTGTCAACAATCGTCTTTGGATGGCAACTATACACCCATCTCTGACAATTCTCCTTTGCTTCTTCAAATGGCATCTTTAAGCCCATTTCCTTACACAATCAACCAGCGCATCATCAAGCGCAAATTTCTGGGCACTCTAGTGTTCAATCATCTTCTACTTTCAAGCTGCGAATGACAAACGCGTCAATCTCGCTTTTCAAGTTTAAGAAGATTGAACAGGGGCAACTGTTGTACCCTAAAATTTACCCTCCCATTTTCCACTCAGGATGTTGTCCCAGGGTTCCTCAAACACTCAATTTGGCTCAAAAGTCGATCAAGCAGATTCTCCTCCTAGGCAAACCATCAGCAATTAGGGTTTGGCGCTTCTCAAAGAAAGTTGAGCCCTCAAGGTTTCATTTGATTTTTCATAAGTCTTCATATCTCCTCGGAATTGTTTAAACCAGCTTTCAGACCTTGCAGTACAAGTTTGCTCAACCAATGGTCCAGATAACTGAAAACAACTACAGCAACCCCAAAATTAACCCTTTTGCGAGAATAATTTCAAGTGCTTGTAAACTTCTTCATTATTTCGATATTTTTGAATGGTTTTTCTTGCATACAATTCTCCTTGATGATATCACGTAGAAGATCACCAACATTCGAGTGCGTTAGAAGTTGCATCTTGGATTTTTGACCTAATTTCAAGTAACGCCCGTCTGATCGTTATGTCTTCAAATTACAAGACCTTGAGATGATCATCGACAAATGCTCTTCAAGGATCCAGGCCGATTTGTGCTTAAAAGGCTATGGAAAATTGGTGAAAACGCTATGAGTCATTTTCTGATTTAGAATGTTCTTAACTCTTAAGTTTAGTTCATGTCCTAATTGTGACCTCAAGACACTTGCTTTTGTGTTGAGATCGTTCATGGTATAGAATGTTAGGTGCAGGATTTATCGGATGGTTTGTTGATTAGTATAAGTCATGGGTGTTCGAAGCATTGGTGATTATTGGAATTAAAGTGGATTTTGATTGATGTTCTCGAAGATTTGTTGTTTCTTTCAAGATTGGTTCAAGGATTTAGTTGCATTCATCATTTTGAGATATTCGGGTTGATCACATCAGAAATATCCGTCTTTAAAATCAAAATTCGTTCATGCGGACAGTTTTGAACCATACAAATCATCATCATTTCAAATTCAAATTTATTTTCAATAGATGGGTTGTATCAAGTATTCCATAATCTGGAAGAATTTATCTGAAACTCAAAAAAATTCAATTCCAATTCAACGATCATCATCCAAGTTTTCAAATAAACTTCAAGGTTCCATTGATTTGTGTTACAAAAGAATAATTTCAGAATATACTTCAAAAAGCATTACAATTTAAAATAAATCACATTTTGTCTTGTTTACAAAAGGAAAAGGGAAGAAACAATGATCCTTCATTAGCTTCATCTTCAAGAAACTCATTTGCATCTCGCTATAGCCTCTTTGTCCTTCAACCTTGATCGCCCAATTCTCAGTTGCACATGAAACAAGGAAAAGAAAATTAGAAAGTATTGAGAATTCAGGAACTATTTGTTTAGAATGAATTTCTTCTCATCATTAGGATTTTCTCAAAGAATCAGTATACAATTTAAGGAATTCATCACTTAATCATTCTTACAAAAGGAAAACCAACAAATGCCTCATTTATCTTTTCCAATAAGTTTTTTTCTCCTCTTTTTTGATCATCGGTCCAAAGCATCATTGTCATTTCAAATCACAAAAAATATGTATATTCTTTTGGTTCACAAAGAAAATGCTGCTAAAAGAGACAAGTAAAAAAAACAGTTTGCGTCTCGAGAAAAAGGAAAAGGAAGAGAAACACAAGAAGCCAAAAACTGTCAAGTGAAGGCTGCATTGCAGCCCTGTATTTCTGCCCAAACCTGTTAGCAAAAACAGCCTAGCAATTGCATAAATTAGGCAACATAAAAACTGTATCAAGACAACCAACAGATTGCACCATTTCGGCAAAAAAACAAAACTGGCAGCAATAAAGACAACAGCAGCATGCCCCAAATTCTTTCAAACTGGCCAAGTATTTCCCCCCCCCCCCCCCAAATGCTATCACTACTATGATAAAAACAGTACAGAAGCATCAACTAGAGGGGAATAAAAAAAAATCACGATAATTGCAAAGTGGTTTTGTTCTAACAGCAACATCACAAAAGAAAAGAAGTAAAAAAAAACAAAATCATCAGAGAGCCTTTTATTAATTCCATTTTTTCTGTTCATCACTTCCTTCAAGCCAGAACCCTTCAAAAAGATAGTTCATTCATAAAGATAGAGAGATCAAAACAAGGAGTTCATAGAAACCTACTTCCCTGTCAAAGAAAGCTTGGGGTCTGAAAATCTCTCCCAGCATCTGCTCCAAATCTGAAGCAAATAGAACAAGGTGAAATAGCAGAACAGGTAATGGTTGTTGCTACTGCATAGAAAAGAGAATAATAAGAGGAAACCATGAGAAATAGAACCGAGAGCATAATATTGTTGTTTCTGTAATAACAGCAGGCCTGAAACCAAAAGAATAGAATTAGGCGAAACAAGAGAAAAGAGCAGTAAAAAAAACGTAAAATTTATTCTATCTTCCTATAAACTAACCTCCTAAATTGTCCGCCTTAACACAATAATCTCCACCAATTCACCCTCTTGTCCAACGCAGCCTTCTACCATCTTCCGTCTCCAAATATATCACCAAATCGTGCTACTACCCTTCTCCTCCATTCCTATCTGCGTTTCACCATCTTCTCACCCAACTGAGATTTAAAGCCTTACATACCATAAACTACAAAATTGAAATTTCAAATTCCAGAGTCCTGACTTAGCTCCCTCGATTCATAATAAACCATAACACACCAATATTTGTTCAGCCACCTGTAAGCGAATTCAAAAACAAAGCTCAGAACAGAGCATTCAAAAAAATTATTACCATTGAAAAACGAAATTCAGAAGCGAGAAGACAAGAAACATAAATCAAAAGTGTAAATGGAAATGGAAGTATGAAACGCAAAACACCAAGTCAGTTCTCCCACCGTATCACAACGTCTATAACAACCCAAACCCAAAAGCATAGAGCAAAAATTCAGGATAATAATCGACAAAGATTTGTAAAGCAAGCTTTATACAACGCCATGGGCGACAAATATACATGAGTTCAAAGTAAATACACATAAAAAACCCACCAAATGAAGAATACACAAAGAAGAAGACAAATGAACCACAAATCTGCCAGTTTTCCAGCACCGGTCGATGATCAATCCACCCCGTATCATCCGTATGTAAGCTCCATTGTTATTTTCTAAGCTAATCTACAAAAAAAATTGAGTTGATGGAGTTGGGAAAATAAAAACACCCCCAAAACCAACACCTAGAAATAAATGAAATGAAAGATATAAAACAAATCTCAGCAGACCGCACTTAGCTGGCTTACTGCGCAAAGCGGGTTGCGCCTAAATTACACATCAAACCACCTAAAATCCCACTAAACGGGCTAATCACGCTTAGCGGGCTCAAAAATCACTTCTAGCAAAACTGTCAAAACTGCATGTAACATGCTAGAGGATGCGCTTAGCATGGTCCCGTGAGCAGAACTTCCCAAAACTTGGTCTTTTATTCCGAAAATGCGCATCTGAAGCAGTGCCTTCGACACTTTATTCCTCGATGCTCCAAATATGCAACAAATACCCACAAAAGAAGTCAAATATATTAAACGGTACACAAATAAATCAAAATCACAAATGTACACAAACTAAACATATTTACAAATAAAGCGAGAAATTATTCAAAGAATATCAACAAAAGAACTGATAAGTGCCATAAAACATATATACAAAATAACTACATTTTGACACTTATCAATTACCATCGCTCCTGAATGTCCACTAGATCCTTTGGCTGACCATTCAACTCCACCTCGCAGACTTTTGATCCACCCAACTGTCATTTTTACGATTTTTATTTCTTGGATAAAGCAAATATCAGGATACCTTTCTGTAGGGTGTATTGAAGCCTTTTCCTCTTTAATGAATTACTACATCCTCTAACATTGTATGTTACAACTATCATTGGATCTTTGTTTTCATCGCCTCCCTTATTAATTTGTCGTATTCATATCTTGATTCCATAACTATGATTTCTTTAACATAGAATTCACCCCTATCTGTTCCATCTACCCCCCAAATCTACCACCAACTCCCACGATGTTTCAGCCACATCTACATCAAGTTTTCCTTTGAATATTCTATTCCCTTGAGTTAGATCTGAATCCCCCACCGACTCACAACATAATATCGAGCCCCCTGAAACTCCTTTCCCCTAACCTACATCATAACCTCCTGAATCTAGAGATTCATCCTCCTTCTCTAACTTTTTGTTGGCCGGAAAAATGATTCTTAGAGGTTCTTGAGAATCCTAAACTATCTTAACACAAAATACATTCTGATTATTCTCAAGATTAATTACCTAATTCATAACTATTTTGAATTTAGTCCTGACCATCACTATGGCTACATCCATTTTAGTTTGTTTCCGGGTATGATCATCTACTCACATATATTTTCCCACCAGAGATAGTAAGAACTCAAAGAATTTTGGGTCCCATGCATATCATGGTATGCCATAACATCTTAACCACGTAACTCTCTCTTTGTCAATGTCTGATATCCTTCATTTCCTGATTTTAATAAACCATTGGCTGAGTCAATCCTTTCCTTCCTTGACAAGATTTTCTAACTCCCCTTCTTTTGCTTCTTCCATTAGACACAAATTTGACCCTAAAGGAGTCATTTTAATTCCAAATACCCATTCAAGGTGAAACACAGTCTAAATTTTGTAACTCATCCCAGGAGATTCCATAATTCCTATGAAAGCTTTCCTAAATCTGGTAAGGTCATCTTCATTCATGTTGAATTCCATATGAGCAAAAACCGTTTTCTCCTCCTTTTTTCCTTATCTTTAAAAGAATTTCTCCACTTCGGGTTGTTCCACTTTATGTAGTTTCCCTCATTTGCTTCATTATTTCCATGTTCATGATTTCCTTTGTTGTTGTTCCATTTCTCATGTTTTTGGGCTTCTTTGGGTCTTCTGCTTACCCATTATCTTCACGGTGCTTTCTTCACTCATTATTGTTTCTCACTACCTAAGCATAAAATTCATTCTCCCTCCTACTTGGCTGGTACTCCCATGGAGCCCAACTTAGGATCTTATTGTTTCCCGAAGCTTAACCTTGTTTAACATTCATCAAAGACTTTTCCAGATTATAACCTCTCTAAAATCTTGGAATATTTGCAAGTAGTTTCTTTCTGCCTATGAAGATATTGTTTAACTTTGTTGCAAAGATTCTCTGATTTGTTACATCAGAGAATCATGCAAATCTGTTTTGCTTTTCCATTTGTCTCTTTTTGAAGGTATCACCACTTCTTCTACCTCACCACACTCCTTGAATATTTCATAAAGCTCCTTCACCCCACACATGTCGAGAAGTTCCGTTATGAAAAAGGATGACGCGTTCTCTGCTTTCTCCATAGACTCTTGATCTCCTGATTTTTGATGTCCCACCCGACCTTGTTTTTCCTTCTGTTGCTACTCGATCCTGAAAATATGCAAGCCACCCTTGTCCATCCATCATCTTTGTTGGATTTCATTGTTGGTTTGATGCGATTAAGTATTTTGTTGGTTTAATGTTTTTGAGTTTAGAGAGATTTTGCTGCTTCTTTCTCTAACATTGTTGTTTTTCTTTTTTTAACACTCTTTCCCTTAAATTTATTCCTTAACTTAGCAATGTGGCTACACTAAAGGTAAAATAGTTTTGAATTTAATAAAATAAAAATCTATGTTAAATTATATCTTTTATTCCTTCATTTTACTTCATTCACAAAATCCTCCCCCTCCCTCCTCCAATTTGTTTTTAAACAATTTTCTTCATCTTTCTCAATTTTGGTTAAAAAGTTTATGTGTATATTTTTTTTTAATAATGTGACTTAAATTTTGATGATATGAAATAATAAAATCATATACAAGTGATTACTAATAAATATTTTTTAAAATTAAAAGTAAAAAAAATACAAACAAAATTCAATAAAAATAGAAATAAATAAATAAGACTCCTAAAAATAAAATAAAATTGATAAATGCATTTATAAAAATGGAGTCCAATATAATAATGATAATTTTGGTTGTTCAAATACTCATTAATATTGGTTCAATTTGCATTCTTAGAGCATCTCCAATTAGAGTCGCTTATTCTCTACATGGATAAATAAGTTCTGGAATTTAATTTTTCTACCGTTGGAGCATATCTATGAGGAGTTCTGTTGCTTATATTTTGTGTGTCAGTTGCTTGTTGAAGTAACCTTAAAGAGTGCGTTGCTTATTATTATCAAATAATATTAGTTTTGATAATTGATAGGGCCATATATGAATTGATTGAGTAAAATATTAATTGCTTATTGAAAACATTAGAGTAAAATTTGTTTAGATTGCTTAGATGTTTCTTAAATACAATGTGACAATTTGGTCTCACACAAAACAACTCAAACAACCAAAATTAATTTTCTCATTGGAGATGCTCTCAGTGTATGTGTTACTTTCACTTATGTGTACATGTACATTTATTTATGGATATCGCACATAAGCACGACCATGGACGGACCTACATAGGGACAGGGGTGGTCATGGCCACCCCAAACATTCCAAAATTATTGAATTTATATAAATATCATTTATTGTTGAAATATATTTGTGATCTTACCGGTGATCAGAAGAGGAGTGGCCGATCCAAACGTTTGTTGATTCAAGTGTTCCACGGAGGAGGGGGTTGTACCGGTAAGGCACTCTGATGTTGAAGTCAGGAAGAGTGAGAGGTAAGTTAGATAGTTAGATAATGTGAATAGAATACATTTCTCTCTTGTACATGAGCATATTTATAGATCACTCAGCATTGGGCCAATGGTCTCTATTATGGGCTGAGTATCCAAGCCAATAATGGATGACTGTCAGGATTCTCGCGTGAGAGCGAGGATGAGAAGCACATGCTCATCATCCTAGGTCACGTGCTTCGAACTTGGAAGATAATGGCCTGGCCACGTTCATTACAAACGGCGTAATGGCTCCGAAGTGTGTGAAACACGCTGATGACATGTCCTCGGGTGAGGAGCCATGGATAACATGTCCTCAAATTAAGCCACGACGGGTTGGGCCATCATGTAGGCCGTCCTCGATACATGTCTGATTTGGGTCGTGCCCGACTGTGGGCCATCCACGGGCCTAGTCCAGAATAGAATCCCCTCAATTCATTGCTCCTAGACGAAAGAGTAATGACTTAGAGTCAGCCTGTGTGTCGAGGAGGAACAAGAGGCTTTGCGCGAGGTGAGTCGTCATTTATGCTCTTAATGATGGTGTTCCCCATGTGTGATTCCTCTTCGTCAGCTAGTGTGCACGAGGATGATATCTTTCCCGTGGCTGGCACTAATTTTTGTGCATGGATGAGGTAGAATGCAGTGGTCGTGGTCAATGGTTTTAGCTCATTTTTGAATTGTAGGCTTAGCTCTGCTCGCGAGTTACCATACTACCCATAACTTTGCTTCGTGGTTTCCCCTAAGGATGTGTTAGACTACAACAATGTATCTAGATCGGGGGTAAATAGATACCTAATTAAAAAAATCCTTTCAAACATATATATTAAAACTTATTTGACAAACAATGTTGAGCGGAAGGTTTTTGGCCTAGATTAAAATAGTAGTCCAAACGAGCATAGTTATTGGAAACTCGGATATGCACAAGCCATATAGAGTTAAGATAATGATAAAATCAATCAACGTAATAATATCTCAAATAATATTTTAATGTCAAACACAACGGTTTCATATTTCCCATGAAATTATATTAAAAACATAACTCGACACTTTATCGAACATGTCGCACGCAATCAATTTTTCAGAATTTTTTTAAACTTAATTGAAATGAAAAGGCACTTACAATTAAAGTGATTATAAGCTAATAAACAAAGCAATTTAAATTATAACAATCAAATAAAATTATATACGAATTGATCAATCAAACAACACATTCAACAAATTGCACATAGAGATTAAATGAGAGTAAGTGATAGAACATTGCAATTTTCTATTGAGTTGAACAAGCTAAACAATTTGTCAAAGACTTGATATGCAATCAAAGTTTCAAAATTTTCCTTTGTGTTGTGTTGATATGAAAAATCACTTATAATCAAAAGTGATCAAAAGAAACTCAACACATAATTCTAACAAAACCTATATCAAAAAATTCCTACGCATCGATAGACTACTCAATGCTATTTGACAAATTGATGTATGAAAATTAAAGCAAGTAAATCAACTTGTCAAACCCAATGGAAATATTCAAAATCACAAAGAAAATCAATTTATCACACACTTGGTGTGAAAGTGAATTTACAGAATTTTCCTTTAAGTTATGTTGATACACAAAATCACTTATAATCAAAAGTGATTATAAGAAATATCAACACTTGAGGTAAACCAAAAAATAATTTGAAAAATTACTTACAATCCAATTGATAACACAATGCTATTTGATAAATTTATTGAAGAAAATTGAAGAAAGTAAAGGCGATAAAAGAAAAGAGATACAAGGATTTGTCTACACAGTTCCCCACTTTCGTCCTCGCATGTGGGTATATTTGCGCCTAATTCCAATGTGGAATTAGGATACTTTCTTACTTTGCAAAAGTATGAATACAAGAGAAGTGTTCAAGATCAACCCTACAAACCATAACCTTTTGATTTTGATTCAACCCATTGTCTTCCTTTGATCTTCAACAAGACCAAGACACAATAGCTACCAATTGATTATCCGGATCTTCCTACACCTTTGCATATAACATCTCCAAAGCTTTCATGCACCATCGATTATACATATTGTAACCACAATACTTCAATTTTAATATGTCATTCTCTCGCAACTTCCTTTGTGTTCTTTATCTTAAAATTATCCCTTACATTCTTTGTCTCCAAAGGACTTCACTTAGTCGAAATTACCTCTTGAACGTCTTGCACGAAAACCCCCAAATTAACCAATGATCTTGAAGCATAAACCCATGGTTTTTCTCGGATGTAGATCCCTACAAATCTCAACCCAATACTCAATTGGACACTATCAATCCTCATCTAAATGGCACCCCAACTGAACATCATCACAATGTAATGTCAGTGTGTATGCATAGGTTAGAGGTTGAAGATGAATAGAAATGTAGGCTAATTTTATGGTATCACCAAGTTGGAATGATGCATGAATGATATATAGTTGGTCTCTTTTTAGTTAAAAGAGGGAATTTTATGAATCAAAAAATTATGAAAAAATGACCACAAAATAGAATGTGTCACCGGAAAAAGTTGTGTCGACACATGCAAAACAGTAGCTACAGACTTTAAAAATGCAGTACATGTATCGACCTGAAAATCGTATATATCAACACATGTACATATGTTTTAAAGCAGAAATGTTGAAAGCTTTAATATTGCAGTACATGTGCGGACCTATAAATCGTATGTGTCGACACATACTTAAGCTTTTAAGAAAATGCAGAAATGCTGAATTTATGAGTCGACACATACAAGTTTCAGGTTGACACATAAATGTTGATTTTATGCAAAAACTGATTTTTCATGATTGGGACCAATTTTAAAGTTGTTTTGAATGATTCCTAAGACCTCTAATGCAAGGGAGTACCGCGAGACATAAGGATACCGTCCACCATACTGAAATGCTAGCTTTCCGAGTTTTGACATCATAAAAAACATCTAATATTGAAGTTGCACTCACAAACTCCCCTTTTTTGATGATGGCAAAACTTGCAACGATGCATTTCATGTAGTTATCGAAGGCTCCCCTGACTTTATGCTTCCCAACTTCATCTTGCACATGCTTCTCCTTCTTTGACAACATCAAAAAGAAAGAAGGAAAATCGTGAGAAGTATCATATTCCAATACCAATACTAATATATCACTCAGATACATTTTTGAAAAGAAGAGCATAGAATTACATATCCCCATATATATGTAATGATGCAAAATTAATAGATAACAAGCATAAAATATTACCAAACATGTAATGTAATTGCATGAATAATAATGAATGTGGTTCCAGAGAAAGCTAATCAAGTTGCTTCTATGGCGTCACTATCACGTAACACATCACAGTGAAACTCCCGATGTCGTACATGTATGTGCCTAGCCTAGAGACAAGAACATGTCAATACTCAATCCAAAATGAAAATATTGTCATAAAATATGACTCAACTACAACAAGAACCATAAATTTAATTAACATGCTTACATTTAACTCATTCACAAATGTAAGAAATAATAATAGAAACACATACTTGTACATACAAGAAAAAACATAAACAAATGTGAAAGAATTAATACATGAAGTCATTATAAGCATATACATTGAGAACACACAATGGTTATCAATCAAAAAATTTGGAAATGAACATTCATGGTTTTCATCATTTTAGAACACAACAAGAATTTTTAATCAACTAAAACATGTACTAAGAAACTTCTTACTTTCAAGGAGAAATTTGGAACAATATTACCTCACTCTTGATAGAATGGAAGTTGCACTCACATGATGTAAGTACTCAAACAAAGTGTTAGAGAAAAAGTATAAAAGTGCAAACATCATAATAAAGAAGGCAATATTAGATACATTAGTAATCCTCAATTCCTTATGTTTGTTGAAAAACGGTTTGGTTGCAAACATTTTGTGAAAATGTCGAAAAGTTGATTTTCACTATCAAAGTGCTCGAACACAACATACCCTTTTTTAACATGATCGCAAAGGTAATTCCCCACGTATGTGTTACTTCCTTGAGTTACTTTATTTGTATTCTGGGAGAGTAATTCAACTCCCCATAAGACTATTTTAAATAATCTTTGCATAAACTTAGAAAAGTCTTTGACAAATCTAATGTTAGTAGAATCAAATATGATGTAATATCAAATTTGTTATGCTTGATGTTTAATGAAGCTAAATATGCTTTTATGCACATAAGTTTTTATAAAAAGCACATGAAAATATAGTATAATGAGATCATTATAAGTATATAAATTGATAAGTCGTCATGATTATCAATTAAGAATTATTTTTCAAATGAATACTCATAATATATATATATATATATATATATATATATATATATATATATATATATATATATATATATATATATATATATATATATATATATATATATATATATATATATATATATATATATATATATCATACACCAAGTATGCCATGTACTTAGAGAACTAAACGGGTAAAATAGAGAACTTACTAACAAAGCGAAAATTAAATCGATACTACCTCACCATACAATATAACGGATGATGCACTTGCATTTTACAAGGAACTCTCAAAATAAAGTTGAACCAAATGCAAAGTATGCCACAAAGATTTTAGAACAACACAATCTTACCACTTTTTACTTTGACAATGTACCTAAAAGTATAACTTGTGATGAGTCCAAGAAGGTCATTAATTTTATGATCTTTCATTTTTATTTAACTCTCATCTTTATCTTTTCATGTTAGTTATATTTCTCCTCCTCATGTTTCACTGATTCGGGTTGTTCAATTCCTTCTTTGGTGTCATTGAGTATGTCTCTTGAAGATATACCTACATCATGAATTTAAATACCTTTTCCGAGTATTCTCGGATACAACATCAAAATTAATTTATGTATCTTTTACCACTAAAACAAAACTTGTTGTTGCTTTCTAGATCACATCATCCATCATCTTGCCCCATATAAAATAGAATTAGAATATGTTCATATGCCTTGAGCCACCATAAATGAGAACCCATATTCTCTTCATAGAGTTAATACAAATGATCCTATAAAAACAACAAGATAAGCTAGGTACTCAATCTTCATTATGTCCTTAGGGGTTAGTGAAATAATTGGTTTCATTTGGGAAAGCCTTTCATACAACCATAGTGACAATTTCAATCTTCACCATCACTAAAATCACTATAGTATACATGCTCACATTTAGAGGAACTTGAACTTGATGCCCTAAGAGCTTTAAACTTTGTTATTTCCTCCTTATCCGTGTCTTTCTTCTTTTTCTTCTTCTTCTCAAGCTTTTTCTTATGCTTGTCTAAGCAAGTAAGTTCTTGCTCATGTTCTTCAAACTTACCAAACAATGTAGTGAGATCAAGTGTTGTAAGATTATTAATTTCCTTGATCGCAGTGACCTTCGGTTACTAATTCCTAAGAAGACATCTCACAACTTAGTTAGTAGCAATTGCATTGGTAATATTATTACCAGTGCGTTCAAACTATTAATGAGATTTAATGCATTTTTCTTATCATCATTATTCCATAGTGCTTCCGACTTAGATGTGACAACACCATTAGCATTGTTTTAAGTAATAGTGTCACACATATCCTTGTCATATGAATTAACATCAATCTGCATACAAGCTTTCCAATAACTATAGTTTTTTTCTGAAAAAAATTTGGGGCTGTTTTGAATTCCCTTTTGGGTTCATATGCCATTTTCTACTAAGAGTTTCGAAGCACGGAATAAACTAGAGCTCTAATACCACTTGTTAGACTATGACATCGTGTCTAGAGAGGGGTGAATAGATACCCAATTAAAAAATAACCTTTCAAACATATGTATTAAAACTTATTTAAAAAACAATGTTGAGAGGAAGGTTTTTGACCTAGATTAAAATAGTAGTCTAAACAAACCTAGTTATTGGATCTTACTCCTAAACAATGTTAAGGGTTAATAGTCACTTACTCCCTGCAATATAGGCGAGTTTTCATTTACCCTCTTTAAAAAAATTGATACATCCCTTGAAATGTTAAAATTCTAAGTATTTTTCCCCTAGGTAAAATACTACCTCCTGTAAAATATTTTTTTTGATTTACCCCTCTCATTTTTACATGCTTAGGGGGTACCCAAAAAATTACAGGGGGGTAATCAATTTTTTTTTTTAAGGGGGGTAAATCAAACTCACCTATATTGTAGGAGGGTAAATGACTATTAACCCTTAAGATAATGATAAAATCAATCAACATAATAATATATTAATTAATAGTTTAATATAAAACACGACAGTTTCATATTTCCAATGAAATCATATTAAAAACATAACTCGACACTTTATAGAACATGTCACGCGCAATCAATTTTTCAGAATTTTCTTAGAGCTTAGTTGATATGAAAAGGAACTTACAATCAAAATGATTACTCCCTCCGTTCCTTTTTAAGTGTCGTTTTAGAAGAATCTTTTTGTTTCTATTTAAGTGTCGTTTTTATAGTTTAATGTTATCATTTGTCAATCATATCCCTACTTTCTCAATAACTCCACTTCACATTTTCCATAAAATTAATTATTTTCTCAATTAGTTATTGGAAAAAGAGAGATGTTATATGATTGAATTTATTTGGAAAGAGAAAATAAATGAGGATATAATAGCTAAAAAATAACTCTAATAATCCACTATCTCGGTTGAAGAGCTTTATGCTAAAATGACACTTAAAAAGAAACGGAGGGAGTATAAGCTAATCAACAAAGCAATTTAAACTTTAACAATAAAAAAATTATATATGAATTGATCAATCAAACAACACATTAAACAAATTGCACATAGATAGTAAATGAGAGTAAATGATATAACATTGCAATTCTCCTTTGAGTTGAACAAGCAAAACAACTTGTCAAAGACTTGGTCTGCAATCAAAGTTTCAGAATTTTCCTTTGTGTTATGTTGATATGAAAAATCACTTATAATAAAAAGTGATCAAAAGTAACTCAACACACAATTCTAAATAAAATCTGTCTCAAAAAATTCCCTCGCGTCGATAGATTACTTAATTCTATTTGACAAATTGATGTATGGAAATTAAATAAAGTAAATCAACTTGTCAAACGCAATGGAAATATTCAAACTCACAAACAAAATCAACTTGCCAAACAAGTGAATTTACAAAATTTTCCTTTAAGTTGTGTTGATACACAAAATCACTTATAATCAAAAGTAATTATAAGCAATATCAACCCTTGATGTAAATAAAAAAATAGTTAAGAAAATTACTTACAATTCAATTGATAACATATTAAAATTTGATAAATTTATTGAAGAATATTAAAGAAAGTAAAGGCGATAAAAGAAAAGAGACACAAGAATTTTTCTACACAATTCCTCACTTTTGTCCTTGCATGTGAGTACATCAGCGCCCAATTCTAATGTTGAATTAGGATACTTTCTTACTTTGAAAAAGTATGAATACAAGAGAAGTGTTCAAAAGCAACCCTACAAAACATAAACATTTTATGTTGACTCAACAACTTCTCTTCCTTTGATCTTCGACAAGACCAAAATACAATAGTTACCAATTGATTATCCAGATCTTACTACTCCTTCGCGTACTTTATCTCCGAAGCTTTTACGCATCATAAATTGTACCTATTGCAACATAATACTTTTGTTGTAACCCGTATTTCTCTCGCTACTTCTTTTTCTTTCTTTATCTCTAAAGGATCCCTTGCATTCATTATCTCTAAAGGAGTTCACTTGGCCATAATTACCTCTTGAACATCTTACACGAAAACCCTTAAACCAACCAATGATCTTGGAGGACAATCCCACGGTTTTTATCAGATGAAGACCCCTATAAATCTCAACCCAATACTCAACTGGACACTATCAATCCTCGTCTAGATGGCACCCTAACTGAACATTATCACAATGTAATGTCAGTGTGTATTTATAGGTTAGAGGTTGAAGATGAAGATAATTTAGGCTAATTTTATGGTATCACCAAGTTGGAATGATGCATGAATGATATATCTATAGTTGGGCTCTTTATAGGTAAAAGAGGGAATTTTCGTAATCAAAAAATTATGAAAAAATGGCCCACAAAACAGTATGTGTGGACCTGAAAAAGTTATGTATCAACACATGTAAAACAATAGTTACAGGATTTAAAAGTGCAGTACATGTGTCGACCTGAAATTCGTATGTGTCGACACATGTGCCTTTGTTTTAAAGCAGAAATGCTGAAAGCTTTAATATTGCAATACATGTGTTGACCTATTAAACGTATGTGTCGACACATACTGAAGCTTTTAAGAAAATGCATAAATGCCGAATTTATGTGTCAACACATACAAATTTCAGGTCGACACAAAAATGTTGATTTTATGCAAAAATTTATTTTTCATGATTGGGACCAATTTTAAAGTTGTTTTTAAATAATTCCTAAGACCTCTAATGCAAGGGAGTGCCATAATACATAAGGATATCATCCACCATATGAAAATGCTAGCTTTCCGAGTTTTGACATCATGCAAAATATTTAATAGTGAAGTTGCACTCACAGGATGTTCCCGCAAGGGAGTACGTAGGTTTTTGTTTGTGTTCGATCAGGAAGATCAATGGGTCTTATAAAATACCAAAGATTTTTCTCTTGAGTCACGTGTCACAACATTTAATGTGTAATGATGGCCTAGGCGTAGGGGTCATTATGGTCTAGGAGTAGGGGTAGTCATGAGTTTAAACAGCGACATGCTACTCCGAGGGTTGTCATACTTTCTCGTGCGGAGAATTGTCTATAAATGGGAGAGTGAAGGAAGATTTTGAAAATTTCACTCATTCTCAAAAGCTTCGCTATCTCCTATTCTCCCTCTCTTCTCCGATTTACAGGATACTTCTGCCACTGTCGCCGTTGTTCACAGTTGTTATTATGGAATCATCGTTGATCTTTATTTCTCCGTAAAATCAAGTAAGCATTCCTTTGTGGATCTGCCCTTTTTCCATTTGTTTAAGCCTTTCACATCCTTGCATGTTCTTGTGCATATGGTTACGGTGGTGTTGGTGTTTGGCGGTGGTTTGGCCATTCCCAAGCATTGGCGCCATTGAGGCACACTAGTACTTTAAATAGAATACTGGGTAGTAACGTAGGATTTTGCATGAATGTTTGGTTTGGTGCCACCGTCACGACGAAGAATAGAATGAGCTTCATTGGTGTTAATTCTCTATTTTTATAATTGACATTAATTTTGGTAAAACTAATTTTGGCAGCAACATGTTAAATAGGATTTTTTAACTTGTAGAGAAAACATGTTGAACAAGATGTCCTATCCAAATCATTCGACATCTTGTCTGTTATAGTTGTACACTTGGATTTAGTCAGTTATAACAGATTCTGGATATTCTGGGAATATTAGGTTATCCTATCGGTATCCAAGACCGAGGAATCATAGATTCTATTTGAATTTATAAGATTAATTTATTTATCTAAATGTTGAGACATTTTAGGAAACAAATGATTGAAGTCCTATTTTTATGCAGAAGTTTCTGCGGATTTTCACCAACTGCCAGCTGTGTTTTTTATGCCCAAATCCAGCCTGACATTGCTTATAAAAGGAAGGCTACAAACCTAAATTAAGTGTGGAACATATTGTATGTTTTAGTGAGATTTAAGGGTTTGTGTTCTTGTTTTTATTGTGAACCTTTATGATATCATCCTGGTATAAGAGTAGATTGTCTCTATCGAGTGGTCAGTTTTGTTAATCATTCATAAGCTTTTAAGTATTGAGTGAATATGTGTCCTTGAAGTGTAAATTATGAATCTTTCTAAGTAATAGTGTTTTCATCACTATTGTGATTGAAAGGGATTTGAGAAAGGTCTCATACCTAGGTCAGTCTTAGGTAGAAGTTAAGCACAAATAGTGACTAGGTGAGTAGATTGTAAACTAGAGATATTTTGTTGAGGATCTACAAACTGATACTATTTAATGGACTTCCTCCCTGGCTTGGTAGCCCCTGGCGTAGGTGTTGTTGTACACCAAACTGGATAAACAATTTTGTTTGTTTGTTTACTTTCAGGACTCTTTTCTGTTTTTCATGTTGTCATTGTTTTTTTTATCAGATATCAGTGTCTCAACATCTCGTAGGACATCTGATATCTGCATACTTGAATTTTAATTGGTATTAGAGCATGCATCATGCTCTGTATATGGGTGAGATTCAATGAAGATACTTTCTGGTACAATGAACAAGTAAAGAGGATTTATGGACAGACCACTCATTCTTGATGGAATCAATTATGACTATTGGAAAGCACCAATGGTGGCTTTTATTAAATCCATGGACAACAAGGCCTGGAAATCTCTTGTCAAGGGATGGCATCCACGAATGGTTAGAGACAAGGATGGGAATATTATTGATGTGTTGAAGGATGAGGAAGACTGGGATGATAAAGATGATAAATTAGTAAAGGGAAACTCCAAAGCATTGAATTCCCTATTCAATGGAGTGGACATGAACATCTTGAGACTAACAAGTAATTGTATTATTACTAAAGAAGCTTGGGAGATTTTGAAGACTACTCATTAAGGAACTTCTAAGGTGAAGATGTCAAGACTTCAAATTATTACCACCAAGTTTGAGAACTTAATAATGAAGGAGGATGAGAGAATTCATCAATTTCACATGAACATTATTGAGATAGCCAATGCCTCAAGTGCTCTGGGGAAGAAGATGTTAGAAGCTAAGTTGGTGAGAAAAATTCTCAGATCTCTTCCAAAGAGGTTTGACATGAAGGTGACTGCCATTGAAGAAGCCCAAGATATAAACAACATGAAGGTTGATGATCCTATGAGATCTCTGCAGACCATTAAATTAGGGATCAGTGAAAAGTATGAAAAGAAGAAAAGCATAGCCTTTATTTCTAATGTTGAAGACTTAGAAGATGAACGTGACCTTGATACAAATGAAGGAATATCTAAAGCTCGTTTGTTACTTGGAATACAATTAAACAAAATGATGAAGCAGGTGGATTGGAAGTTAAGATCAAATGTCAAGAACAAGTCATTCGACATCAAAAAAGTTAGGATTTTCGAAGAAGGCCCAAGACTGAAGAAGAGACTAACCAAGGAAAAGGAGCCCAATGTCATGAATGTGAAGGCTTTGGACACATAAGAGCTAAGTTTACCACTTATCTCAAGAAGCAGAAGAAAGGTCTATATGTGTGATGGTCAGAAGATGATTCTAAAAGTGATCATGAAAAGGAATATGCCAAACAGTTTACTGTCTTGACTGGACTTTGTGACTCTGATGAAGAATCAGATTGTGAAGAACTCACTTTTGATGAACTTGTTGCTTCATACAAGGAGTTGTGCCTCAGAAGTGAATAAGTGTGTCAACAGGGAGAGGATCAAAAGAAAGTCATTACTTAACTATAGGTTGAAAACATGGAGCATATGTCTACCATCTCTGATCTGAAGGATAAAGTTGTTTTGCTAAACTCAAAACTTAACAATATGACTAAGTCTGTGAGAATGCTTAACAGTAGTCCTGATGTGCTGGATGAGATTCTTCAGTCTAGAAAAATGCTGAAAATGTTAAATATCTTGGTTATGATAATCAAGTTTTTAAGAACAAAGGAAAAGAGCCTTAAGTGAAGTTTGTTCATCCAAAGAAAGAACTAGAACAGAAAATTTCAAATCAAATGTCCCAACATCAGTAGAGACATCAAAATCACTCAAGAAGAAAAACTCAGAGATGGAGATATCATTATTGTTGAAGGTTTGATCATATAAAACCTTACTCTTATAGATTATATGGCTATCCCGAAACTCTTGTACAACCCAGAAGAGAATAAAATTTTGTTAAAGAAAAGAAAAAATGGATTCCCATAAATGGAACTTCTGGACTCATAGCTCACACTTCTCTCAGAGCCTCTTCCAGAGAGGATTGATATTTTGATAGTGGTTATTATAGACTCATGAATGGTGTCAAGAAATTCTTGGTGGACATTAAACCATATTCCACTAGTTATATCACTTTTGGAGATGGATTAAAAGGTGTTGGAAAGCTGGACTTTATAGGACATCCTAGTCTTGATGATGTGTTATTTATTAAGGGACTAACTGCTAATATGATAAGTATTAGTCAACTATGTGACCAAGGTCTCAAAGTTAACTTTACAAAATCTAAATTCCTAGTAACAAATGAGAAGAATGAAGTTATCATGAAGGGAACTAGATCAAAGTATAATTTCTATATGTAGAGTCCTTAAGAAACAGATGGTCTCTCTACATGGTTAATGGCACATGAAGATCAAGTTAAATTATGGCATCAAAAGCTTGGTCACTTACATATGAAATGTATGAAGAAAGTCTTGTCAAAGGAAGTTGTTAGAGTTATTCCCAAGCTAAATATTGTTGAAGGAATAATATGTGGTAAATGTCAGATTGGGAAGCAAACGAGTATGTCACATAAGAAGCTCCAACATCTGACCACTTCAAAAGTTCTGGAGCTGCTTCATATGGACTTGATAGGACCTATATAGGTTGAAAGTCTAGGGGAAAACATGTATGCATCTATTGTTGTTGATGAATTTTTAAGGTTCACCTGGGTGAATTTCATCAAAGAGAAGTCTGAAGTATTTGAAGTTTTCAAAGAACTGTGTCAATGGATTCAAAGAGAGAAGGATTGTGGCATTAAAAAAATTAGAAGTGACCATGGGAAGCAATTTGAAAATAGCAAGTTTGATAAATTTTGCACCTCTGAAGGGATTAGTCATGATTTCTCTTCAGCTATCACTCCTCAACAGAATGGTGTGGTGGAGCGCAAGAATAGTACTATTCAAGAATCTGCCAGGGTCATGTTTCATGCTAAGAAACTTCCATATCATTTTTAGGATGAAGCCATGAACACTTCCTGTTATATCCATAATAGAGTAACTATCAGATCTGGTACATCTTTTACACTTTATGATCCGTGGAAAGGAAGAAATCCAACTGTGAAATAATTCTATGTTTTTGGAAGTGAGTGTTACATTTTAGCAGATCATGAGCAGAGAAGGTAGATGGATCCTAAGTGATAAGGGAGTTTTTCTGGGAGACTCTACAATTAGTAGATCTTATAAATTATTCAACTTCAGAACCATGGTGTTGATGGAATCCATATATGTGGTTGTTGATGATTCAACAAATGAAGTTGACGTCGGTTGACAAAGCATTTTCAACAAGGGAACAAGCCCGAAATGATAAGGTATCTTCTATATGGGAAGGCACATTAAAGACTTCAAAAGAGGTGTCAAAAGGGTCTAGTCGACGAAGTTGTCATTTGGAGATGAATGGATCGACGAGCCTATTGAAAAGCATGGTGAGGTTGTCGACAGGCATGCCAAAATGGTTCCAAGAAAAGTTATGAGTTTGCACACTAGCAAGAATGTGGGGGAAGTTATGAAGCTTTTCCACATGAAATCCCAATGTGGGATACTGTAACCGTTGATGGTTACGTCTCTAGAATTTCTATTTAAGCAAATATATTTGTTCTAGGGGTGGAATTTCTTAGCATTAAGAGCATTACACTTAAAGTACCCGCATCTAAGAGAGAAACGAGTTCACACTTAAAAATGTACGAGTGCCTCTACATTTCAATTCAAAGAAATTTCCAGTTTTTACTTTAAAATTCTTGTCTTTTACTCTTTATCTCAGCAATTGCCTTATTCTTTTGCTTCTTTATTTTTTTTACGCTTGTCAAACCAATAAATAAGTTTCACACAAGATCCAAAACACTAAATCTAGGATTCCTGTAGTTGATCCTGCAAGTGACCTTTAATAAGAGGCTAGATATTGTTCGCAAGAAACAAATTGGCACACCTGGTGGGACACGTTGTGTTTGAGTATTTCTTGTTTCGTGCATGAAATTGAGAAGTGGGAGAAAAATGGTAGATCCTAGAACTCTTGAAAGGGATCAAAACCTTGGAGGAAATACCAGCATGGCAGCGAGTATGGGTTCAAGTTCTGTGGTTGTGTCTTCGATTGCCCCAAACATAGTTACCACAACTCAGCCAGGAACTGCAAGACCAACAATGATCACAACTTCTGGGCAGTATGTGCCTAGTTTTGCAAGAGAAACACACAGTGGTGTTGTCCCAACCCTGGGAAGTATGTGCCTAGTTTTACAAGAGATAAACATAATGTTGAACATGAATACGGAATGCCAACGACGATGATGGAAGGACTTCATAGTAATAGTTCGAAATTTGGTGAAAACTTTGCGTCGACGTTTTCCCCGTATCATTTCTCAGGTCCGTTGGTAATAAATTTGTTCCTTAGATTGGATTGGGATTTTCCCACCCAAATTATGCCTACTTTCACCCTAAGTATCGTTGCCATCATGAGGCAGCAGATGGATGAAAGTAATCATTAGATGGTCAATATGCTTACTCAACAGATGAGTGTCATATTAGGACCATCGATCGAGAATTTAATGTAGATTTATCAGACTTTAGCAACCCATATGACTCGCATCAGTGATTTCCTTGGTTCCCCAAGAGAGCCAGTTCGACAAACCGTGTTTCCCCCACGTGAGGATTCAGTGCAGTATGAGGAGGTGGTCGATGAAACAATCAGACAAGAACCATTGATTCACCAGCGTGTTGATCCTATACTTAGGGTGTTCCAACAACCCCAAGTAGTAATAGCTAATCAAAACCACAATGGATACCAAGGGGTCAGGCATGTTTGACGAGAAGTAGTGGCTGGGGAACAAAACCTAGAAACCATTGTCGAACAAATTATGGTTAGGAATGGAATAATACTGGATGTTAGAGGACCACATTTGCCTCTCCACTTCCAGATTTTGCTTTGCAAACGAAGTTGCCAAGGGGTTAGAAACTCCCAAAGTTCACCAAGTTCTCAGGGGACGTCGAAGAGTCCACTATCGAACACGTTTCTAGGTACCAAACCGAACTAGGTGACTTAGTGGTTAATAAGGACTTAAAAATTAAATAATTCCCTAAATCCCTCATGAAGAATGCGCTTACTTGGTTTACAATGCCTCCCCCTACAGTCGATTCAAACGTGGATTCAGGTGGTGAAATTGTTCCATGAGCATTTTCACATGAGGCAATCTAAAATAAGCCTGACAGAATCATCCAGTGTCAAACGAAAGAGCACCGAGACAATAGACCAATACCTCAACAGGTTCGAAAATTTAAAAGCGCAATGCTTTACACAAGTCCCAGAGCAAGAATTGGTCGAAATGGCTTCAAATGGATTAGAGTATTCTATTAGAAATAAATTGCTAGATACTCAGTCCTTGAAGGATATGGATCAATTAGCTATCAAAGTTCGACTGATCGAGCGTTTGAAAGATGAAAAAACCTATCCAAATAAACACCATAAGAAAGGAAAGGTGGCTTACGCATGCATTGATGAATGTTCTTCCAACGAAGAGGAGTCCGAAGAAGAAACAGAGGTTAATGTGGCTGAACTCCAGCTTGGGCCTCCCTATGCATGTAAGCTATTAAAATGGTTGGAGATAGTAAACTAGAAGGTGGCAAGAGGACAAAGTATAAGGCAATCTTTCATGAAGCTGAGGCTAAAGAGAAAAAGATGGAGTCGAAGGGATATCATGTTTCTCCTAATTATAAGGAGAAAAATTTGATGACAAGTACTCAGTGGAGGCGTCATCAGAGGAATAAGAAAGTTGATATCGAGGCTTCAACATCCTAGTTGAAACATGTCGAAGATGTCAGGAAAGTCGAAGGCATGAAACCAGTAGAGGTTGTGAAACCTAGTGAATCTGCGGTTCAGAAAAGGCTCTATCCCATGTTAAGGTTGACTGAAAAAGAAAAGATCACAGCTAATCAAAGGTTGGCTATCAGGGTATCTTCTTTGGGAAACAAAGAGCTGGTGGAAACACTAAATGTTGGATTGACTCATACACCTGAGTATACTCTGAAATCTGAAGGTGATGAGGAAGAAGAAACTAATTATGAACCTACACCATAGGATGGTATGGTGGATGAAGATTATGGTGAAGATTTCATCATCAATTGTGGAATTGTATCAATCTTACTTGCTAAGTTTGACAGAGTGTCAGGATTTTTAGAGAATGAGGAAGACTACATACATGCGATGCTGATGATGAAAAACCTTTGTGCTACTATGTAATTAACAGTGGCATAGTTGAAGAGCAGAAAGCTGTGTTTGAGAAACCAAGTCTTGAAATGATGTATCATCTCAAACCTTTGTTCATTAGGGAAAATATAGATGGTGTGCCAGTCAATAAAGTGTTCGTTGATGGAGGAGAAGCTGTGAACTTGATGCCCTATGCGGTATTCAAGAAAATAGGAAAATGGGTCAGAGCTTCGACCATACAATATGGTTTTGTCCAACTATGAAGGGAAAACCATAAACATTTTAGCAGTGATCCAAGTGGAGCTTGTTGTCGGAACCACTATTTAATCGACACTGTTTATGGTAATAAACTCTAAATCCAATTTCAATTTACTACTTGGCTACGAGTGGATTTATGAAATAGGAGCAGTATCGTCCATGCTACACCAAAGGATATATATCTGGAGGAAGGATGGTGTCATGGAGAACATAGAGGCGGATCAGAGCTATTATAAGGTTGATGGTAGAAAAGGTGGAAAGAAATCATTTGACCAACACTTGGCGAAAGTAAAACCTTGTGACGAAGATGGAAGTTCCCCTAAGGAAAATGCAAACATATTTTTGAGTTTAGATCCTGATCATGGTTTCACATGGGACATAGCCGAGGCAGTGGCACCTAGGGGGTTAATACCACCCACAAGGTGGTCTATGGTCGAGGATAATGACCAGAGAGTTGGAAAGTTTGGCTCGAATTTTGGCATATGTGGATGAAAACAAAAGAAAATCGGCTTTAGAGACTGAGAAACTACAAAACATAGTTATCGAAGCCAAAAAAAATTAAGAAGCAGGCCAACATGGCCAAACAACGGCTTTAGAAAGTAGGAGGCTAGATTGTATCTATAACAATGAGCCTTTGGGGTTCAAAAAAGACCCATCAGGTCATGTGCTGAAGATGCAAGCTCAAGATCCTCTAGAGAAAATTGATCTAGAGGATGGCATGATGAAGGGGCCAACTTACATCAGCACTCTAGTTCGGTCGAGTATGAAAGTCAAGTTGATTAAGCTGTTGAAGGAATACATAGATTGCTTCGCTTGGGACTATGGTGAGATGCCTGGACTAAGTTGGAGTGTAGTGGAACATCATTTTCTTATTCAACCAGGAAAGAGGCCAGTGAAGTAGCATCCTAGGAGGTTCGCTCCAGAAATCACCTTGAAGATCAAACAGGAGATTAAAAGGCTTCTCAAAAGCAAGTTCATCAAAACTGCAAGGTACGTTGAATGGTTAGCAAACATTGTCCCAGTATTTAAAAGAATGTAACTCATAGAGTTTGTATAGGCTTTAGGTATTTAAGTAATTCTACCCCTAAAGATAAGTATGCAATGCATGTAGCAGAAATGCTAGTCGATTCAGCTGCAGGATATGAATACCTTAGTATGCTAGATGAATATTCTGGCTATAACCAGATTTTTAAAGCAGGTGAGGATGTGCCCAAAACGACATTAAGATGCCCATGGGCATTAGGAACATATGCATGGGTCATAATGCCATTCGGTTTGAGAAAAGCCGAAACAACCTATCAAAGGGATACAAATGCCATGTTCCATGATTTCATAGAACATTTTATGCAAATATATATTGACGATATTGTAATCAAATATTTATCTGAGAATGGTTATTTAGACCATCTTCGACAATCCTTTAAAAGAATGAGGAAATATGGATTAAAAATAAATCCACTAAAGTGTGCTTTCTGTGTACATGCAGCAGACTTTTTAGGTTTCATAGTACACAAAAAAGGCATCAAGATCAATCAAAGAAAAACAAAGGCAGTATTAGATATCAAGCCTCCTTCGACAAAGAAATAGTTGCAATCTTTTTCGGGGAAAATCAACTTCTTGAGAAGGTTTATTTTAAATCTAAGTGGAAAGATGAATGTTTTCTCGCCATTGCTAAAGATCAAGAAGGAAAGTGAGTTCCATTGGGGAAGAGAGCAAGAAGCTTTTGACGCAATCAAAGAATATTTGACAAGGCCTCCTATTTTATTCCCACCTAGTAGAAATAAGAACATGAGATTATACATAGTCGCATATGACTTAACAATAGGAAGCATGTTATCCCAAGATGATGATAATGGTGTTGAAAGACCCATATATTACCTTAGTCGAGTATTCATAGATGCAGAAACTAGGTATAGTATGTTAGAAAAGTTATACATATGTTTGTATTTCTCATGTATTAAACTTAGGAAATATATTAAGCCAGTTGATGTTTATGTTTCGTCTAATTGTGATGTTATTAAAAATAAGTTGTCCAAACCAAATTTGCACAGTCGAATTGGAAAATGGGCGCTAGCATTAACTGTGTTTTCTTTGTCTTACATGCCTTTGAAGGCCACAAAAGGGCAAATTATGGCAGAGTTTATAGTCAACCATGCGATAGTCGAACCATCAGTTAATCTGGTAGACACCGACCCTTGAAAATTATATTTTGATGGGTCAAGACATAAGAATGGGACTGGTGTCGGAATCCTGATAATTTCTCCAAAAGGGTTACTGTTGTACCCCAAAATTTACCCTCCCATATTTCTCAAAACATTTCAAGAAAGATCCCCAAATTGCTCAAGGTATCCCAAGGGTTGGCCAGACAAGCTCTCTCCTAAGGCAGTCTATCTCAAATTAGGGTTTCATGTTGCATCCAAACACTTGAGTCTAAGTGATCCCTAATTCTCACCAATGTCCTAATATGTTCTCAAGATCATCCATGTCAAGTTTTAGGCCCTGCAGAGGAAGTTTGCTCAGTCAATTGCTCAAAGGCCTGAAAATCGACTGTGCTAGGGGAAAGTCAATTGTGGCCCACATACAGTCAAACTTCAATATTTTTGGTCAACATCCTCATTTTGAATTATATTTCATCATTTGATCAAGGGTTGATCATGATTCATCAAGGATTGCTCATAATTCATCAAGACTCAAAAGTTGCTAAATTAGGGTTTTGTAGTAAAAGTCAACCCAACTTTGACTAAGCATAACTTTCTCATAATTTATGAGAAATGACCCATCCAAATATCATTTTGAATAGGATGAAATTCTATACAATCCATATTCATCTCCAAAGTTCAAAATATGCATTCACAAGAAGTTATGAATTTGGACATTATAGGTCATTTTGAAAAGTCAACAAAAACACCTTTTTTATCAAAGCTTCATACATGAGAATGAAATATCAAAATGAGATGAGACCAAAAGGGTTGCTTATAGGATATTTCAAGCTTTCTAAAAAATCCAAGAACACCTCCAAAGAGTCAAAATTAAAGAAGGTATGCATTGGTGAAGTTGACCTTTTTTGCAAAATTGCCAAAAGTCAACTATCCCTAAAACTTTAATTTTTGCCAAATGGGCCCAGTCTTTTTCACTTGTTTTGAGTTGGCAATATAGTCCACGAGCTCTAGCATTTTCCACTTGTCCATATCCTATTTTTATTATTTATTTTAATTTTTATTTGAATTAATTCAATTTAAATCAAAACAAATCATATAAAATCCAAAATATTGAAAGAAAGAAATTTTGTGCTTGTTTCAGGTTTCAATTACAGCTAGCAAGTATTCAAAATCGTGCAAGGCATTAGGGTGGACAAAAAGATTGGTTTTAGGACAATTTTGGAAAGATTTAAAGGAGGATCAAATCAAATCAAAAATCATTGATGGAGGAAGATTGGATGCATTGTTTCAAACCTAATTCACTCCTTGGTACAAATAGAACAAAGGCAGACCATAAACTAGGTTAGAAACAGGTGCAGCAAGCAAAGCAACATTTGAAAAAAATCAAGAAAAGTGGTAGATCAAATTTGCACTTAGAGGTATCATCAAGACTCTTTGCCTATCCCAATCGATTCCTGGGAGTCTCAGCAAGCCAAAGCAATCAAGAGCAAGCATTTTCAAGCCCCAAATCGCATTGTAAGTCAGTGACGGTACCCTATATTTCTTGAATTCGAATAGCATGATTTAGGCATTGTTAGGATGAATTAACCACATATTATTGATCTATGAGACATATGCAAACTTTCTGTATGGTTTAATTGCATTTTCATGGCTTGTATGGAGTTTCACCATTGTTAGGGTTTACGAGCTCAATTTGGGATTTCTGTGTATAAGCAAAATTGGGCCATAAAAGGGCCACCAATGTAACGAGCAGGACCAGACAAATTTAACCAAGGCTTTGTTTTTCATTTATCATGTTTGTGCTTGATTTTGAGAATGCACAGGGCTATAGCTACGGACAAACGTCCATAGGTAAAAGTGTTTCACTTTTACCAACGGATCCAAGGAAGGGGACGACTGCGTGGAATCCATCCATTGGCCCATTCAAACTTTCTGCGTGCGTTTTTGCTTATCCTCCACTAATTATTTGTTTTGCATATTATTATTGTCATTTAATTTATGTACAACAAGAACAGTTGGCCCAGTGGTAGACATGCAGGTGTTAAGGCATTGGAAGGCTTGAGGTTAGGGGTTCGACCCCTGCCTCCAGCACTTGTTATTTTCTTATTTTCTTTCAGGAAATTCAGTACGTGCATGAAGCAAATGACCATCATACGTCCTCATAATCCATTGTGCCAAGTGTCCTGAGGCCAAATCTGATGGCCAACGATGGAGGACCCCCATAAGCCACAGTCAGCGTGCCATACTGGATCCAAAAAGTCAAACGGATCTCATTCAAATGGGCCCAGATTCTGCTCTTTGCACCCCCACAATTCTCAGGCCCATTTCTTTTTCTCTATTCTTTTATATATTTTATTTAACTTATTTAATTTATTTACTAACTAAAAATTAATTTTATTTTTTATCAAAAAAATCACCAAAAATATTTTTTATCCAATTAAATTTAGGATGTTTATTTTTATTAAAAAAATTAATTAATTAAATTCGGTTTATTAATTTAGACAACTTTAATTCTTTTTGTACATAATTAAAAAATAATTAAAATAATTAGGTTTTTATTCCAAATTTAATTTTTCTTTCTTTTCTTAAAAATAATCAAAAACCAAAAATAGGTCATTTAATTATTTTTATTAATTAATTTAATTAACTAATTAATTTTTTGTATTTAATTTAGAAAAACTTAATTCTTTTCTTTAAAAAATATTAAAAACAACAAAACATTTTTCTTTTTTCATTAGGATAGGAGGGTCAAAACCCTAGTTCGCATTTGATCTAATTAGTCATCGCACGCTTTATTTTATTTTTTATCCCAATTATTGTATCTGCTCACAGTTTGTAATAGTTTAAATTAGGACTTTATTTTTATTTGTCGCTTTACTTTTCAAGGGTTTGTTTTTGGCTATGTAAATACCCGAAGCCTTGTAATAGCTTAGATTAATTTCCGCACTTTTAAATTCCGCAAATTATTAACTGTTAGAAGTATGATAGGATGCATGGCAAGAATGTATGATTAATTTTAAAACGATTAGATAACCTTAAATGTGCAAAGATTAAATAACTGAAATTGAATCACTCGCACATACGCACTCCTAGGGTACACTCCCACTTGGTTGCCTTCGGTAAATGGTCATTAAGTATAGGATGCTTTAGTGGTCATCCTTTTGTATAAAGATCATAGTTGCCTCGGTTATTATTGCCTCGGATAAATTGATCTAAGACATTAGGGTTACTACTAAGACGTCCTAACATTGCTTTAGTGACTGTACGTCCCTTTTCGAATTGACCCTCAAACTCCAACGACGGTGCTACCTACTCACTAATAGTGGGATAGCACTGTCTAAAGGAAACAAGCATAAAACGATTCTTTTTCGAGTAGGTAGATTAACTCTTAAGTACTTGCTCAATCAAAACAAACTTTTTTTCACACTTACACACCTTTACAAACAAGTTTTCAAAAAAGCACTTCATTACACTCTTAAAAACAGAAGCAAGAGTTAAATCGAAGTTAAAACAAAAACTTTTCAAAGCCCACAAACACAAAGAAAACAATTTTGAAAATGATGAGCAAGTACCTAAGAGCCTGTAGATAACTACAGATAGAAAGGGTGTTAATACCTTCCCTTTCTATAATCTACCCCCCGCACTCAAATATCTCGAAAAAGGAATTTTTCTATGCTTTTTTCCTTTCCTTGTTGGATAAAATAAAAGTCGGTGGCGACTCTTGCTTACCGCGACATTTGTGAATACAAAATGCAAACCAGTATTAACAGTCGGTTCTGCCACCATATCACAGAACTGGCGACTCTGCTGGGGACATATAAGTGGGGTGTACCTTAGGAATAGTTCATCATATTAGTTTCAATTGTTTGATCTATATGCTTTATCTTTGTGGGCTTTGTATCGGAGTTACTATAGATTCTAACCCGGATCTGGGGGATACCTTTTAGGTAAGTAGCAATAGACTGTGAGGGAACTGTACGGCGTAGACCGATACTGTTGAAGCAGTAGCTACGTTGGTGTGACAAATTAGTTGGTACCGATATCCCTTGTGGAGGAACAAGGAGAGTATGGGGCTGCTAATAGGTCATTAAGCATCAACTGACCTTAGAACCTATAATTGACCAACTTGGCCATAGAAAAGTAGCAGTATGCTACACTCATTGAGACCATACTCTCGCGATGATTCCGGCTGCAAGAAAAGGTTAATAAACCGGAATTATGACCGATCGAGGATGGTCAGTGATATTGAGAACCTCTAGAACCCGGTTACTATTACTAGGACAGGTTGAACCAACTAAACTGAAAGAGGGTAGTACCTAGACTCCATGCCAGCCTGAAATTTAAGGGCTATTGTGTGACTTGCTTACCCTTACCATGTTTGCCATCTGTGATACCTATGGTGTGTTCTTATCATGACATCATGCATCATAACATTGCATGCATATTTCATTAGACTAACCATTTCAAAGACCGAGGGGATTCATCTTTGTTCTGTTTTACAGACCATGGCATCTATGCGCAGGAATACCATTTAAATCAGTTTCGTGCAGATACCTGCTCAGCTTAGAGAGTTGGTTTCAAAGGTTCCTGATACTTCTTCCTTTGTTAGAAGACATGGCCATCTCCTTGGTTTGGTCACTTCCAAGCTGGATGAGCAAATGATTAGCGTCTTGTTCCAGTTCTTTGACCCGTTGCATCACTGTTTCACCCTCCCGGACTATCAGTTGGTCCCTACTTTGGAGGAGTTCTCTGATTTACTTGGCATATCTATTCTAGAGCAGACACCATTTACAGGTTTGGAGATAGCTCCTAGGCCAGAGGATATTGCTTCAGCCCTCCATCTGACAAAGGCTGATGTAGTATCTAACTGGGAGACTCAGAGTGGGATTAAAGGCTTCTTGGTTAAGTTTTTGATTGATCAGGCTCAACAGTTCTGGGATAGTTTGGACTTTCAAGAATTTGAAGACATCATGGCTCTACTCATCAATGGCTTGGTTCTGTTCCCAAATTCAGATTCTTTTGTTGATGTGAACACAATTAAGATATTCATGTCCCGTAACCCAGTGCCTACACTCTTGGGTGATATTCTGCATGCTCTTTATACCCGTACCATTCGGAAAAGGGGAACTCTCATGTGTTGTGCACCGCTGCTGGCGAGGTGGTTTATTTCTCACCTCCCCAAATATGTATTGAAGAATGAGGAAGGTATGGGTTGGGCTTACAGAATCATGTCTCTTGCTCATACGGACATCCTTTGGAGTACTAAAGATATGGAAAAGGTAGCTGTCATCGATCGGTGTGGGGAATACCCAAATGTTCCATTGCTTGGATTTAGAGGAGGGATAACCTATAATCCTTGTTTGGCCTTACGACAGTTTGGACGAGCTCGAAGGGATGGTCCTCATGAGTTGCTGCTTCTAGACATTGTCTTTGACTTCATGGGGGATATTGAGGGACATCGCCGCAGATTTATACGAACTTGGGATAGGGTGAACAGGTCTGGTCCACATGAGCTAGGAATGAAGACTTCTCTCCTGATGCAACCGTATCTCCAGTGGGTTCGAGCCCGTGCTCAAAAGCTGGGGTTGCCATACGAAGCTGTTTTACCAGTAATTGTGGAGCGTACTGATGAAGAGGGTGTTCCTTATACGATCCTCCATCCTTATATGCCTACTGATATTGGGGCATTGAAGAGGTCTTGGATCCAGCTAAGGGAAGAACGGGATACCTACTGAGAGAAGTATCATGAGCAGGAACGGAAGACCCTGAAGCTTACAAGGCAGCTGGAGACTGAGAGGACGATCAATGATTATATCAGCACGAAAGGAAAACGACCATGGGAACGCTGATGTCTTTTATTGTTTCTAGTTTAGATTTTCTTTTCAGTATTTTTTTTTGTAACGCCTTAAAGGCATTTGTTAAACATTGTTTCAAGTTTGTAATCTAATAAAAGTGTGTTTTATTTTGGTTTACAAATTTGAATCTCCCTAAAGTCTCTGAAATCATTTCATACGCATTCTATTCCCATGCACCTCACTACAGGTACTGTGATACGGTAGGAAGATAACTGACTAGTTTTGGAATGTTGGTTCGCGTTTTGCGTTTGTTTTTTCAAAATGTCGCGGTAAGCAAGAGTCGCCACCATCTTTTATTTTAACCAACAAGGAAAGGAAAAAAGCATAGAAAAATTCCTTTTTCGAGATGTTTCTCGGGTCCGGGGGGTAGATTATAGAAAGGGAAGGTGTTAGCACCCTTTCTATCCGTGGTTATCCACGGGCTCTTAGGTACTTTCTCAAAGTGTTTTCAAAATTGCTTTTCTTTGTGTTTGTGGGTTTGAAAGAAGTTTTTGTTTGAAAGGTGTAAGTGTGAGAAGTTTGGTTTTGTTTTGAAAGGAGCAAGTACTTAAGAACCATCTACCTACTCGAAAAAAGAATCAATCTGTGCTAATGTCCTTTAGACAATGCTATCCTACTATGAATGAGTAGGTAGCACCGTCGTTGGAGTTTAAGGGTCAATTCGATTAAGGGACGTGTGGTCACTAAAGCAATGTTAGGACGCCTTAGCGGTAACCCTAATATCTTAGATCATTTTTCTGAGGCAACCGTTTCGAGACAACTATGATCTTTGGACAAGAGGGCGACCTCTAAGACTTCCTATACTCAATGACCACGTTAGAAGGCAACCAAGTAAGGTGTACCCTAGGAGTGCGCATGTGCGAGTGTGTTATTTCGGTTAATTTTATCTTTGTACATGTCATGGGTGAGCTATGTTGATTTTAGGTTAAAGATTTAATTTTGTCATGCATTCCCTATTATCCAAACATCTAACAGTTAATAAGTTGCAGAATTTTAAATTGCAGAAATTAAACCTAAACTATTACAAGGCGTCGGGTATTTACATCGCCAAAAACAACCCTTGAAATTAAAATGCGGAAAGTAAAATAAAGCGATAAAATAAGTTAAAGTCCTATTAAAACTATTACATTCCGGGAAACAATTACATCAATATCATAAATGGATCACATGCAGAAAAATTAAATCGGGCGCATTTTTTAGGGTTTTGACCCTTTTTTGAAAGAAGGTGATTTTTTTGTTATTTTTTGAATTAAGAGGAAATTAGATCTAAATTAATTATGAAATAAACAAATTAATTAATTAAAAAAAGATATTTTTGGATTTTTGGTTTTAAAGAAATAAAATAAATTTGGTCAAAGTTAGTAAAACCTAATATTCTATATTAATTTTAATTTATTGCAAAAAATATTAAAAGTTACACCTAATTAAAACTAAATTAATTGATTTAATATTTATTTACAAAAATAAAGTGATGAATTTAATTTTAATAAATAAAATATATTTTTTTTGGTTTTTTTTTTATTTTATTAAGAAAAAGATTAATTGGTTAGTTTAAATAATAAAAATAATAATACAAAACAAATAAATAAATAAAATGAAAAGAAAAAGAAATAACCAAAAAAGGGGTTTGGGCCCAGATCAGGGGTGAGAATAGCATGTTTTGAGCTGGCATGCGTTTGACTTTTGGACTCCCATGTGACATGTTGACCAGGGAACATGGTGCACGCTCCATCTGGGCCATCAGATTTGGCCTGGAGGCCATCTGGCAAGTGATTAGGTGATGGTGTATCATGTACCATAATTGTTGAGGCACGTTGGATCTCCTGAAGAAAAAAATAATATGCAAACATGGGGACCTGGGATTCGAACCCAGGTCCTATTGGAATTTGCACTAACGTGTTTGCCACTGCACCACTACACTTCAATTGTTATTATAATGGATAAAAATTATTATAAGGAAAAAACAAATAATATGCTGGAATTAAAAACAAAAACGCGCGAGATTTGAACCAACGAACCAGGAAGAGCCACGTCTTCATCTTCTTTGCTGGAACCTGGACATTTATCTGCGGATTTACATCCGCAGCTAAATCCATAGGTTCATCCTAAAACTAGTTCTAGGCTATAAAAATGCAAACCAAGACCATGGACATGTTCGTCTTCCTCTCCTGATTTCGTCCATGTCCATTGTTTGCCCTGATTATACCTGTAGAGAAAAGGCCCAAAAATGAATACCAAGAACCCTAGAATCGGCTAGGGGGTTACAGGCCATGAAAATGCAATTCAATAATGCAAAAAGCTTCTAAATGAAACGAAAAGCATGAATATGCAAAGATTTAGCAAGAAAAGTGCAAGAACTATGAGATACAAATTCAACTGAAAGACGAGTTTCAGAGATACTTACAGCGCTATTGAAGAGGTGAATGGCCTTGCTTTTGATTGCTTCTCACTCAGTGGATATCCAGCAAGAGAATCACGTTGAGTTTTAGCCTTGAATTGGACTCTAAGGGTGATTTCAGTTTCAAGCTTTTTCAAGTTTTTTTCAAGTTTGGTTTTGATGTTTATGCAGCCTCTAGGTCCTGATTCGTGTGCCTCTAGCTTGTATAAGTAATATGGAATGAATTAGGTCAAATATTTGGACTTGAATCTTTGCCAATCAATGCTTGGAGATATGATTTGATCTTCCATGAAAAAGCTTCCAAATTTGTCCAAAAACCAATATCTTGTGCATGATATGGCTTGATACGAGTTTGATCATGTCCATAATGATATTTAAGACCTGTATCAATCAAAAAGATCCCAAATGATCAATTTTTGGATTTTATTTGGATTTAAATTGATTTAAAATGAATTAATTCAATAAAAATCAAATAAAATAGAAAAATCAATAAATGGACACAAGACTGAAGATGGGACACGTGTGTAGTGTGACAAGATCAAATCAAGTGGAAAAGAATGGGCCCATTTGACAAAATTTGAAGTTTTGGGGATAGTTGACTTTTGGCAATTTTAGAAAAATGCCCAACTTCAACAATGCATAACTCCTTCAATTTTGAACTTTTGGAAGTGTTATTGGACTTTTTAGAAATCTTGAGATGTCTTATAAACAACCCTTTTGGTCTCATCTCATTCTGATATTCCATGATCAAGTTATAAGCTTTGGCAAAAAAGGTGTTTTTGTTGACTTTCAAAAATGACCTATAATGTCCAAATTTTAACTTTTTGTGAGTGCATTTTTTGATATTGGGGTGTGAACATGGATTGTAGGAAATTTCATCCTCTTCAAAATGAGCTTTGGATGGGTCATTTCTCATAAAGTATGAGAAAGTTATGCTTAGTCAAAGATGAGTTGACTTTTCCTACAAAACCCTAATTTAGCAACTTTTGAGTCTTGATGAATTTTGAGCAATCCTTGATGAATCATGATCAACCCTTGATAAAATGATGAAATATCCTTCAAAATGAGAATGTTGGTAAAAAAGCTTGAGTTTTGACTGTATTTGGGTCACAGTTGACTTTTGCCCTAGCACAGTCGATTTTTGGATCCGTTGAGCAATTGACTGACCAAACTTCCTCTGCAATGCTTGAAATTTGACATGGATGACCTTAAGAACATATTAGGACATTGGGAATCACTTGAGGTCATTTGGATGCAATTACCTTGATGCAACACAAAACCCTAATTTGAGGTTGACTGCCTTAGGAGATGATTTGATTGTCCAACTCTTAGCAATCTTGAGCCACTTGGAGACTATTCTTGCAATGTTTTGAGAAATATGGGAGGGAAAATTTTGGGGTACAACATCTGCCCCTGTTCAATCTTCTTAGACCTGAGGATATAGATTGGCTTTCGGGCCTTTCGTGATCCGAAGGTGGAAGATGATTAAACATTAGAGTGCCCAGAAATTTGCACTCGCATGAAGTGGTATCAGCTTGGTGATGTCGGGAATGGGCTTACAGATGCCATTTGGATACTGTTGGTAGGTGGTCTGGACTTTGATTGTATCGGCATCATAAAAATCTTTAGGAATCGATTTAACTGGACCAGACAAGGTCTTCGGATAACATGAACTGGATCAGCATCGGAAAAATCTTTAGCAATCAATTTGAATGGACCAGAGAAGGCCTTTGACTGGATCGGCATCAGAAAAATCTTTAGGAATCAATTTCAATCGACCAGGGAAGGTCTTGGGATAACTTCAACTGGATCGGTATCAGAAAAATCTTTAGGAATCGATTTGACTGGACCAAAGAAGGCCTTTGACTGGATCGGTATCAGAAAAATCTTTAGGAATCGATTTAACTGGACCAGGCAAGGTCTTGGGATAACTTCAAATGGATCGGTATCAGAAAAATCGTTAGGAATCGATTTGGCTGGACCAGAGAAGGCCTTTGACTGGATCGGTATCAGAAAAATCTTTAGGAATCGATTTAACTGGACCAAGCAAGGTCTTGGGATAACTTCAACTGGATCGGTATCAGAAAAATCTTTAGGAATCGATTTGACTGGACCAGAGAAGGCCTTTGACTGGATCGGTATCAGAAAAATCTTTAGGAATCGATTTAACTGGACCAGGCAAGGTCTTGGGATAACTTCAACTGGATCGGCATCAGAAAAATCTTTAGGAATCGATTTGACTGGACCAGAGAAGGCCTTTGACTGGATCGGCATCAGAAAAATCTTTAGGAATCAATTTAACTGGACCAGACAAGGTCTTGGAATAACTTCAACTGGATCGACATCAGAAAAATCTTCAGGAATCGATTTAACTGGACCAGAGAAGGCCTTTGACTGGATCGGCATCAGAAAAATCTTTAGGAATCGATTTAACTGGACCAAACAAAATCTTGGAATAACTTCAACTGGATCGGCATCAGATAAATCTTTAGGAATCGATTTAACTGGACCAGAGGAGGCCTTTGACTGGATCGACATCATAAAAATCTTTAGGAATCGATTTAACTGGACCAGACAAGGTCTTGGAATAACTTCAACTGGATCGGCATCAGATAAATCTTTAGGAATCGATTTAACTGGACTAGAGGAGGTCTAGAATAACTTCAACTGGATCGGCATCAGATAAATCCTTAGGAATCGATTTAACTGGATCAGACAAGGTCTTGAGATAGCTTCAACTGGATCGACATCAGAAAAATCTTTAGGAATGGACTTAACTGGACCAGGGAAGGCCTTTGACTGGATCGGCATCAGAAAAATATTTAGGAAACGATTTAACTGGATCAGACAAGGTCTTGAGATAACTTCAACTGGATCGGCATAAGAAAAATCTTTAGGAATCGATTTGACTGGACCAGAGGAGGTCTTCCATATAGTTGAGAATTTAACTACATCTTTTCTGAAAGGTAAAGGTCAGTCATATGCAATGCATGATATGGATCAAGCAATGATGCTCTCAAAATAAATGAGATTGTGTTATATGATGTGCATATGCATGTATCATGATGTATGACATGTAATGTTTTAGCTGGGGAAAATAAATCTCGGATAACTGCTGGAGGATAGAGTTAGATTATTCGTTTCCGCTGGGGATGATGAACGAAGAGAAGTGCGAGAATAAACCTGTTGGGGAATAAAATGATGAGGAGATTACTCTGTGGGGGAAGAGATGCTCTGCTGAAGATTCCACTGATAAACTCTACTGGGGACAGGTTACCGTTGTCGGTGATATTGAATCTGTTGAGGAATCGAATTCCTGTTTGTGAAAGGAAAGAACTTCGCTGGGGATGATCTTTCAGTTGCAACTTGCTGGGGATAACCCTGTTATACTTTTATGGGGATAATCCTCTAAATTCTGCTGGGAATGATCTTTTGAACTTGGCTGGGGAGATTTACTTTTGTACTCCGCTGGGGATAAACTTCCAGAGTCTACTGGGGATGATGCTTCAACTCCGTTGGGGAAGTTTTTTCAGACCGTGCTGGGGAAATATTGACTCCACTGGAGGTATCTCTTATTCTGCCGGGGAACCTTCTTATACTTTGCTGGGGAATATCCTTATATTCTGTTGGGGAATATTAGGACTGCCGGGGATATCGGGCCTTTTTTAATGCTGATGGTAGACAAATTGCTTGGGGAGAGCATTGCTGATTCGTTCATAATTGCAAGTCTCAGCTGGGGAGAGCTACCATTACTGTCTTACTCTGAGGGGAGTGAAGGTATCTTAGCCATATTCTTCAGCTGAATCTACCTTGGTACCTGGTGAACAAAGCAACCATACAGCTCGGACAATCTTATTTGCCCCTGTTTCTGATATTACCCGTAATCATTTTTTGTTTCGCATGTAAATATTCATGAGTAGCAATTAATGTCAAATTCATATATCAATAATGAACATCGGACGTTCTTTGCACAAAAAAAAAACAGATAAAGGAAAAACAGTTTGAAATTTGTCTGAAAATGAATTGTATTGATTTTGAAATTTGGCCTGAGAATAGGCGTTTTTGTACAAGAGGTTGACGTCCTAGTAAGAGAACACCGCCGAATAATAGAATTTACACAATTTGTGAAAAACTAAACAAAACAGCTATGTGAATAATCCCACTGGGTTCCAACTCTACTATTGCCTTTATGTCTTCAAGCATCTCATCACTTTGCTGCTTGGTTGAGGATGAATCAGATTGATTAGTGTTGTCCGAGCTTGATAGTCGATACCGAAGTATGGATGCAAGGTGATCCAATGAGTCATAGTGTTACGCTTTAATCCCTAATTTTTGCCTAAACCGCCCTTTCGGGTTTTCAGTCCACCGGGATACCCTTTTCTGCCCAAGCCGCCTTTTCAAGTTTTCGACTTTTCGGGTGTACAGATTTTTTCATTTTCATCCCTTATTTTTGCCCGAACCCTTTTGGTTCGCCGGGAAGCCCTTATTTTTGCCTAGGCCAGTCAACCTAGCGGGTATTTGATTATGCATAGTATCTTTTCACTATGTCTGCATTGATGGGGTGAGGAAGGTCGTCACCATCCATAGTGGTTAGAATCATAGCTCCGCCTGAGAAAATGTTCTTAACCACAAATGGCCCTTCGTAAGTAGGGGTCCATTTGCCCCTGGGATCACCTTGAGGTAGGATAATGCGCTTGATTACCAGATCCCCAACTTGATACTCTTGTCGTTTGACTTTCTTGTTAAATGGCTTGATCATCCGCTTTTGGTACGTCTGACCATGACAAATAGCGGTAAGTCTCTTTTTGTCGATTAGGTTCAACTGATCAAGCCGGGTCTGAATCCAATCATCTTCACTCAAACCTACATCCCTCATAATCCGAAGAGAGGGTATCTGAACTTCAATGGGCAAGACTGCCTTCATGCCATAGACCAAGGAATAGGGTGTTTCCCCTGTTGAGGTCCGTGCTGAGGTACGGTACCCATGAAGAGAAAACGGTAACATCTCGTGCCAGTCTTTGTATGTCACTGTCATCTTCTGCACAATCTTCTTAATGTTCTTATTAGTCGCTTCAACAACCCCATTCATCTTCGGCCGGTAGGGAGAAGAGTTGTGATGTTGTATCTTGAATTGTTGGCAGAGCTCAGTGATCATCTTGTTGTTGAGATTGGTACCATTGTCCGTAATGATCCTCTCTGGTACACCATATCGACATATCAAATTGTGCCGAATAAACCCTGCCACGACGTTCTTGGTTACTATAGCAAAGGAAGCTGCTTCAACCCACTTTGTAAAGTAATCAATTGCTACCAAGATGAAACGATGCCCGTTGGATGCCATAGGTCTGATCTCGCCGATCATGTCAATGCCCCACTGTGATCGGTGGATTTGGAACTGACTGTTTTGAAATGCTGGTTCGCGAAATGTCGCGGAAGCAAGAGTCGCCACCGTCTTTTATTTTCTCCAAATGGAAAGGACAAAAGCACAGAAAAATTCCTTATAGAGATTGCTCTCGGTTCGGGAGGTAGGTTATAGAAAGGGAAGGTGTTAGCACCCTTTCTATCCATGGTTATCCATGGGCTCTTAGATACTTGCTCAATGTGTTTTCAAAAATGTTTGCTTGCTTTTCAATTGTGGGTTTTAAAAAGTTTCTTTGAAAAATTTCAGATCGACTCGTACGTCAGAGTGTTTGAAAAGTTTGCTTTGAAAGCTTTTGAAAATGTGTCAGTGTGAAAAGATTTTGTTTTGTTTGAAATTAGAGCAAGTATCCTTGAGAACCTACCTACCCTAAGGAATTCGTCTGTGTAGATGTCCTTTAAAGTAGTGCCATCCCACCATTGAGAGGTAGGTAGCACCACCGTTGGAGGTGTTCGGGTCAATTCGAGTTTAGGGACGTGGTGATCACCAGAGCAATGGGAAGACACCTTAGAAGCTACCCTCATGCCAGGTTCCCGGATCATGAGGACTTACTAAGACGTTTTCTACTCGACGATCACCTTTCGAAAGGCAACAGTGAGGCGTACCCTAGGGGTGGTGTGTGCGAATTGTGTGTTGTTTTCATTTGATATTTGTCTTGTCATGTTTGTCGTGTTCTACGCTTGATTTTATTTAAGTCATTCATTCTTGCATGCATATTTGTTAACAGTTAATATTTGCGAGGAAGATAAATCTAAACTATTACAAATGGCGCGGGTCCACATCGCCAAAATTAAACCGGACCCGATTTAGCGGAAAATAAATAAAGCGATAAAATAAAGTGCGAAAAGTAAAATTACATGGCTTTGGGAGAGATACAGAATTATGATAAGCAATAAAGTAAACGCGCAAAAAGAAAATAAATAAAGCAAAACTAGGGCGTTGGACCCTTCTTACAAAAATTAAATTACAAGAATTAATTAATTAGAATTAAATAGGGAATTAGAACTAAAATTCAAAAGGAAAATGTTTTTTAGATTTTTATGTTTTTATTTATTAAAAGAAAAAAAGAGTTAATTGAAATTAAACTATAAGGCAAACCCTAATTCTAACGTTTTTATTTATTATGAAAGAATTAAATTAAGATCTAAATTAAACCTAAAATTTATTATGTACAATTTTTAATTATAAAAATAAAATAATAAATAAATAGTATTGTGAGAAATAAAAATTAAAAAGACATTAAAATTATCAATTAACCTAATTCTATATGTTTTTGGATTTTTATTAAAAATAAATTAAAATTAAAACCTAATTAAACTAACTAATTTATTCATGGCAATAAAATAAAAATTGTATTTTTTGTCTTTTCTGTATTTTTTAATGTTTTTATATTTTGTAGAAAAATAAGTTAATTAAATTAAGACAATAAAAGAAATAAAACAATAAAAATAAAAGGGAGAAGAAAAATATAAAAAATGCAAACCAGGGTGGGGTGTAGCCCCAAATAAGGAGGTGTAAGTTTGAGAGGCCTGGCCCAATTGAGTTTTGAATTTGCTGACTTTTTGGATTGGGTGTGATGCATTGACTAGCGTATGTGGTACACCTTTGATCTACACCCTTGATTTACTCTCCAGGACGCGTGTATGGTGAACTTGGAGTGTGCACGGTGCATCTCAGAATTATGCCTGCATGGGAATTTTGTTTGAAAAATAATATGAAGCATTATACAGACCTGGGGATCGAACCCAGGTCTTGCACTTCACCAGCCAACACCTGGACCACTATGCCATTTAGCGCGTTGTTAACATATAATATCAATTAAACAATATAAGAGAAAAGCAAAGTTAATGGAAATCAGCGCGCCAATTTTTAAAACAACGAATCATTGATTGACACGATTCCATCTCCTTCATCGTCCCTGTAAATCAAAGCATTGGGCAACGGTTTTCAGAATGTGGTTTTAGAGGGCCTTTGGAAAAATAGCGATTAGCGCTATGGCATTGATAAATTGATCGCGAGGGTCCAGGTTGCTTCGTCTTGAGGAGCTGGTTTGAATGGTCTAAGTTTCGTGCTTCAATTTTACAGGACAAGAAAATCCCCAATTGGGAGCTCAAGAAACCCTAGAAGGCGTTCATGGCAATATCGCGTATAGGGCATAAAAATGCAATCAAATACCACAGTTAGCTTTAGAATTTCACAAAGAATAAGAATCAACAAACAAAATTCATGAAAAATGCTTAGAATATGATATGCGATTTGGAAATTTTTGCTTCACAGTTTGAGGTCGTGATACCGTTTCAAGGCGTTTTGCTTGTTGTTTTTGATTGAGAAACACTCAATGATGTCTCAGGATGCTATTGGAATGAAACTTGAGGCTTGAAACGACCTAAAAGCTAGTTTTCAGTCTTGAGTTTTTTGTGAAAAAATTCAATATGCAATGCTTGTTTTGGGCGCAGCTTGCAGTCTAAGATCATTAGGGTTGTGATGCTGAGTATGTATAGAGCATGTTAGGTCAAAAAGATTGAATAAAATCCATTGAATTCATTGTTTGAAGATTTGATTTGCTTAAGGATCTTTTCTAATCTTTTTTCATGGTTTTTTGTGTCAATTAGTTCCAATCAAGCCAAAACCTTCTATATTAGCATGTGCACGAAATCTCAAGTTCAAATCATGCATAAAAAGATTTGTTTAGGTCAAATTTATATTTTTCACATATTAAAATAACTTAAATGAATTAATATTGATATAAATTCAATTAAATAATTAAAAAAATATGAAAATACTTCCCTTTGGGCCTAATGGTCGTGCATAGGCTTGGCATGAAGAAACTTGGAAAAAAAATGGGCTCATTTGCATTTTTAGGCCTTTTGCATCAATGTTGACTTTTCAAAATTCCCAAAAATTTCCCAACTTCCACAAGGCATAACTTGGTCAATTTTTAAGCTTTTCATATGTTCTTGGACATTTTGGAAAGGTCTTTGAGTCCTTTAACCAATGCCTTTGGTCCCATGTCATTTTGATTTACCAATCTCAAGTTATGGCCTTTGACTTAAAGTCACTTTTTGTTGATTTTTGAAAATGACCTATAATGTTGAAATTGATAACTTTTTGTGAGAGCATTTCTTGGACTTGGAACATGAAGATGAATTGTAGGAAATGTCTTTCTCTTCAAAATGAGCTTTGGATGGAATTTTTCTGATAATCCATGTGAAAGTTATGCCCTGGTCAATTTCAGTTGACTTTTTCATCTGTCCAAATATAGCAACTTTTGCATCTTTGATGATTTCTGAGCCAAATTTTGAGAATCATGATCAAGCATTGATCAAATGATGTTTGTGGCTTCAAAATGATATGTTGACCAAAAATTTGAACTTTTGACTGTCAAATGACCATTTTGCCCCTACAGTTGACTGTAGTGCAATCTAGGGTTTTGACTGTGCAATTTTGAACTGAATGCCTTGAAACTTGACATGAGGATACTTGACCCTCTTTGTAGGCATATGAGACTTGATTGGGCCTTTGAAAAGTTCATTTGCTTGACCAGAACTCAAACCCTAGTTTTGACTGTATAGGAGACAGTTGAGCTGCACAACCCTGGGGGATTTTGTGACCTTGATTTTGACAATTCTTGATGAATATGGGAGGGCAAATTTTGGGGTACAACAGTTGCCCCTGTTCAATCTTCTTAGACCGGAGGATGCAGATTGGCTGACGTGCCTTTCGTAATCCGAGGGTAGAAGATGATTGGACACTAGAGTGCCCAGAAATTTGCGCTCACATAGTTGCAATGATGATGAGGGAATGGGCTTATAGATGCCATTTGGATGTTGCTTGGATAGGATGATGGGCTTATAGATGCCATCTGGATGTTGATTGCGTAAGAGATTCCTTAGCGAGAACCTGCATACCTGCAAAACAGAAAAATGAGTACCTGACACGTTGCAGGAGCTGATTTTAGATGCTTGATATAGATATGTCCTGACTGGTTACAGGAGCTGGGTCTGGAGCCTCAAACGTTGATGAATGAACCAGGGATGGTTACTGCCTTAGCATGGATGGTAAGAGAATCCTGAATGATTTCAACCTCAACAACGCTCGTTGAGAAAATCTTGGTGAGAATTACCATCTTCGTAGTGTCAGGAAGAGAACCGAAGGACATTATAATCCCAAAGGGAGTCACCTCACTCACCGTTGGAGAGGGAACTATAGGAAATTATAATCTGGAAGGAGATATCACCTCACTCGCCGTTGGAGAGGGGACCATAAGAGAATATCACCTCACGCTCATGCCGGAGAGGGGAACATCTGAAGAAGGAATTACCACCTCACACGCCGTTGGAGAGGGGACCATAAGAGAATATCACCTCACGCTCATGCCGGAGAGGGGAACATCTGAAGAAGGAATTACCACCTCACACGCCGTTGGAGAGGGGACCAAAAGAGAATATCACCTCACGCTCATGCCGGAGAGGGGAACATCTGAAGAAGGAATTACCACCTCACACGCCGTTGGAGAGGGGACCATAAGAGAATGTCACCTCACGCTCATGCCGGAGAGGGGAACATCTGAAGAAGGAATTACCACCTCACACGCCGCTGGAGAGGGGACCATAAGAGAACTTCTACTGAGTCTTTTATCAGAAAAATCTGTTTGGAGTTGATTTAACTGGACTGGAGAGGTCCTTGAAATATGTTTGAGAATTTCAACTGCATCTTTCCTGCAAGGTAAAGGTTAGTTATATGCGATGCATGATATGGATCAAGCAAACATGGATACGATTTATATGATATGATGTGTACATGCATGTTATAATGATGTATGTGATGATTCAGGTATGTTTTCGTCTAGGAAAATAAATCCTTGACGGGTGCCGGGAAGTCATATCCTGGGCTGATGTTGAGGAAGAGATTTTGCTTCCGTTGTGGATGATTGTTGCAAGAATACCGGTAAGAGAAGATAACTCCGTTGAGGAATAAACTTGGCAAATGAAATAATTCTGCGGGAGAAAAGATACTCTAGCGATCATGCTGGGGAGTGCTACTCTGTGGGGATAGCGATGCTTTGCTGAGTTGATGAAGATAACTCCGCTGGGGATATCCTTGTTGTCGGAAGTGTTGATAGACTTCGCTGGGGGTAGGAAAATATTTTGCCGAGGACGCTCTTTCCGTGGCTTTTGGCTGAGGATAACCCAGTTATATCCTGTTACGGAAATAACTCTTTAAATCAAGCCGGGACGACGCGTTCGTGCTCTGCAAGGGATAAGCTTCCAGAATCTACTGGGGATAAGCTTGCTGCTTGGGGAGATATGAATTCCAACTTTCCTGGGGAAACTGGATTGGACTCTCCTGGGGGAGATTTTGAACTGTAATGTTATAAGTTGAAGGAGAGAACCTATGTAGGGTTGCCTGCTGATGAGCTCGTGTAAAAACCGCATCTGAAATGGAGAAGGAACCTGGGTAGGATTACTTTGATGATGAGTTCGTGTAAAACTTCGTTTTTTTCGGAAAGGGAAAACCTGTGTAGGGTTTCTGGGTGACGAGTCCATGTAAAACTGCATTTTGAAGAGGGGGGAACCGGTGTAGGGTTACTTGGTGAGGTAAGTTCATGTAAAACTTCCTGATGAACCGGGGTGAGGTTATCTAAATCCATGTAAGACTTCTGGAGGAACCGGGGTTAGGTTACCTTGGGGTAAATCCATGTGAGATTTCTTGACGAACCGGGGTAAGGTTACTGGAAGCGAATCCATGTGAGATTTCTGGGGGAACCGGGGTTAGGTTACCTTGAGATAGATCTGTGTGAGATTTTTGACGAACCGGGGTAAGGTTGCTTCGGGATAAGTTTGTGTAGAACTTTGATGAACCGGGGTTAGGTCATCTTGAGATAGGTCCATGTAAGACTTCAGGTGGAACCGGGGTTAGGTTACTTGGATAAGTTTGTGTAAAAACTTTGATGAACCGGGGTTAGGTCATCTTGAGATAGGTCCATGTAAGACTTTTGGAGGAACCGGGGTTAGGTTACTTGGATAAGTTTGTGTAAAAACTTTGATGAACCGGGGTTAGGTCATCTTGAGATAGGTCCATGTGAGACTTCAGGAGGAACCGGGGTTAGGTTACTTGGATAAGTTTGTGTAAAAACTTTGATGAACCGGGGTTAGGTCATCTTGAGATAGGTCCATGTGAGACTTCTGGAGGAACCGGGGTTAGGTTACTTGGATAAGTTTGTGTAAAAACTTTGATGAACCGGGGTTAGGTCATCTTGAGATAGGTCCATGTGAGACTTCAGGAGGAACCGGGGTTAGGTTACTTGGATAAGTTTGTGTAAAAACTTTGATGAACCGGGGTTAGGTCATCTTGAGATAGGTCCATGTGAGACTTCAGGAGGAACCGGGGTTAGGTTACTTGGATAAGTTTGTGTAAAAACTTTGATGAACCGGGGTTAGGTCATCTTGAGATAGGTCCATGTGAGACTTCTGGAGGAACCGGGGTTAGGTTACTTGGATAAGTTTGTGTAAAAACTTTGATGAACCGGGGTTAGGTCATCTTGAGATAGGTCCATGTGAGACTTCAGGAGGAACCGGGGTTAGGTTACTTGGATAAGTTTGTGTAAAAACTTTGATGAACCGGGGTTAGGTCATCTTGAGATAGGTCCATGTGAGACTTCAGGAGGAACCGGGGTTAGGTTACTTGGATAAGTTTGTGTAAAAACTTTGATGAACCGGGGTTAGGTCATCTTGAGATAGGTCCATGTGAGACTTCTGGAGGAACCGGGGTTAGGTTACTTGGATAAGTTTGTGTAAAAACTTCTTGATGAACCGGGGTTAGGTTACATGATTTTGATTAAGTGGATGATTGTCCTGTTTGGTTTCGGATGTTAACCCACGATCTGGAATTTGTAAAGGTAGATGGTAATCATCTTTATGTTGATCTTCCTTTGTACTTTGGTTGACAGAGCAATTGGATCGCCTGGATAACTCATTATTGCCCCTGTTTCGGAGGCGGGAGAAGAGGATACCTGTGTGGGTAACTGACAGATCTTTGGGTAGACAAGTGATGAGATACCGAAACATAGTCGTACGCTTTGATCCCTAACTTTTGCCTGGACCGCCCTTTCGGGTTTTCAGCCCACCGGGATACCCATTTTTGCCCAAGCCGCCCTTTCAGGTTTTCGACTTGCCGGGTGTACGTATTTTTTTCATTTCATCCCTTCATTTTGCCCGAACCCTTTTGGTTCGTCGGGAAGCCCTTATTTTTGCCTAGGCGTGTCAACCTAGCGGGTCTTTGATTATGCGCAGTATTTTTCGACTATGTCCACGCTCTCAGAACGTAGGGAGTTGCCCCTGTTGGGAGTATTTTGCCATGCCCCAAATAATAGGCGATGCTCCTACTGTGCCCCTTGATTGGAGGTACTTCTGTTCATTAGGCATTCATCGTGCGAATTTCCCTGCTGTTCAAACAAATAGTCATATGCAAACAAGGTTATTTTAAGAATGCAAAAGCCTATGTCTGTCTTGAATTTTGAAAATGCATTTTTTGTAATATAGTGCGGTGTCAACTCAAGATTTTACAGCAAACCTTCAGGAGTCGGGATACCTTCGTAACAGTATGCTTTCGAACTAACCCATGCTTCAGCTAGGACTTTTAAGGGTTATATCGTGGCTTGGTTCACGGTTTAAGAAACAAAGGATAAAGGCTCAAATTATTTGTACCCACCCGCTCTTCGTGATGTTCTCCAAACCTAAACTCAGTTGATCGTGCGTTAGACCTTGTTTGAGTCTTTGCTTTGATTTTCCAGTGATGGTTCGGACATTGACAGTATATTTTGATTGGGCAGTCATTTCCTTTTTTGTTGAGGGTTTGTAAGACCTCTTTTTTTTTTTATTTCGTTATCCCTATTTTTTGCCTGAACTGTTTCCTTTTTGGAATTACAGTCAGCGGGATGCCCCAGTTTCATAAGTCCCCTTTGTAGGTTTAGACTTTTTGGGCTTTTCATTTTTGATTTTGTTTTTGATAGTGACTGCCGGTCCTTATGATTGTTCTGAACCATCACTGTCTTTGTTCGTTTTGTAAAGATCTCTTCGGTGCCATTCGTCATGCACTTGGATCAACTGAGAAGACTACCCTGCCCCGGGTTATGATTAAGGGTTTAATTTTCGAAAATAAAAACTCCTACTTCTTTGGCTCAGAGGGGTTGACGAGGGATTATCATCCTTATAACTCCAGTGTTTAGGGATTGAAACAATGCCTGTACCTCATCAGCGGGGTCTGTTCAAAAGCATACTGTAAATTGTGGTATCGTTTTCGTCATCCTCCCTCAAGAGGTTTAGAATTCTCAATTAAGAGTTGACCATTGCAAAAATATGAAAGCAGTTTTAAGCATAGTAAACATAATTAATCAAGACAGACATGTGTAATGCATTCATGAAATAAAGAGTTTAACATAATCATTGTTTATCTGAACCAAAAGGGAAAAATACAACTTGAATTCAAATGAACAAAAAAAATTTCTCAATCCTAGCCATGTTTTGGCAATGGAGCATTGATCACATTGGGAGTCTCAGTAGACTCGAACTCGATCTCTTTGGCATCGATCATGTTCTGAATTTTGTACTTTAGTGCCCAACAGTCTTCAGTATCGTGCCCCGGGCTATCAGAATGATAAGCGCATCTGGCTTCTGGATTGTAGCTGGGAGAGGAGGTCTTAGGATTGGCAGGAGGGTTGATCACTGCAATCAGGTTCATCTTCAACATATGTTGCAGCGCTTGCGACCATGGCATGTTAATGTCGGTGAACTGCCTTTTAGGCCCGTCCGGCCTTTGCTGGTTTCCCCTCTGTGGTTGGCGGCGTGGTGTAGCACCAGAGATCATGACTGCCCCTGCATGTTGATCACGGCGACCCTTTTGACCATATGCAGCATTAGATTCCTTCTTTCCCGTGTAAGGCTTTTTGTGAGGGTCAGAAGGTGTGGCTTCTTGAATTTTCCCACTCTTGATACCAGCTTCAATTCTTTCGCCGGTCAGGATGAGATCGGTAAATCCAGCAGATGAGTTACCAATGAGGTGGTTGAAGAATGGACCAGACAGGGTCCCCAAGAACATGTCCACAAGTTCACGGTCAGTCAGAGGTGGTTGTACCCTTCCAGCAAGATCCCTCCATTTCTGCGCATATTCTTTAAAACCTTCACTTGATCCTAACGACATACCCTGGAGTTGGGTACGCGTAGGAGCAAGGTCGGCATTATACTGATACTGCTTGTAGAAAGCAGTAGCCAACTCCTCCCAGTTACGAACCTTGGTCCCATCCAGCTGATAGAACCATTCGAGATGAGTCCCTGAAAGACTCTCCTGGAAGAAGTGGATCCATAAATTCTTGTCCACCGTATATGGCTGGATCTTCCGAACATAGGCCCTTAGATGCAGCTTGGGGCAAGATGCCCCGTCATACTTAGTAAAGGATGGTGCTTTGAACTTCCGGGGAATAACCACACCAGTTGACAGACCCAAATCTCCAAGATCCAGCCCAGGTGCCTGTTGCACCTCCATAGCCTTCATCCTATCCTCCAACTGTTTGTACTTGTCCTCGGCCGGAGGGTACTGTTCTTCATCAAAATCTGTCTCGTTGTCGGAGACCACTGGACTGGGAACCTCTCTCTCATGGTGACTGTTTTCCCTCACAGATGGGGTAGTCCTCTCAGTTTCAGTCTGCGGTGTATTCCCAGATCTGCGTCTAGGGCTGAACAAGACAGTCCTCTTCTTCTTCTTTTCCTTCTTCAAGAGCAGAGCCTTCAGATCTTGCTGCCCCTGGGTCAAGTTCATGATTAGCCCTTGGAATTGGGCATTCTGAGCCTGGAGGGCCTTGATGGACTGCTCAGCTGATGATTCAGGATTCATGACGATCGGCTGAAATAAACAGCGAAGAAGGTAAGTAACCTGCAGAGAAAGGGTACCTGTTATGCAATGAGATGTATGATATGCATGCAATGTTTTCAAGGACCTCGCGGGGTAAACAAGAAAATAGTTAGCATGGGAAACTGGTGGCTTGATTGAAGGAACTCCATGTTATTGAAAGTCCTTCTTCAAGGGTCAAAGGCTCACCATATCCAGTGGGTCATAGCCCCTGACAACCTTGTCTAGAGGAAAATAAATCTCCTTTTGCCCTTTGCTGGACAGTTGGTTCATCATGACCTGCATCACAAGCCCTTGAGATCCTTGAAATGGGTTAGGATGTATGCAATGGTATGATGTTATGGTATGCATGGGATGATGTCAGTAACCCTGTTATGAGTCCTAATTAAGGACTGAAACAAAACCTGCCAGAAACAAACGTTAGGTCACAAGCATGCAGATAGTCAAGTACTAAGGCACACAAGTCACACAAGAGAGCCCTTAGGTTTAGGCCAGCATGGGGCCTAGGTAGTACCCTCTTGAAGTTGGTGGGTTCAACCTGTCCTAATCAAAGTAACCGGGTTCTAAGGTTCCCAATATCACGGGATTGCTTTCGTTGTTCATCGTTTCGATTTAGCCACTGAACTGGCGACCGAAATATTCCAGGAAAGCAACCCTCAATTGAGCGTAGTATCGAGTATCAACCAACCTCGGACTGCACCAAAGTCAGTTATCTCACTACCCTAAAGAGGCCAAGATTGTTCAATTAAGGTTCCTAAGGTCTGTTGATGCTTCACGACACCACGCGGAGGCCCCGTACTCTCCTTGACTGAACTCAAGGGTTACTGGTACACACCAAAGTGCCACATCAACGTAGCAGACTGTTTCAACCATGTCGGTATACCCCGCACAGTTCCCTCACAGCCTTGTTGCTACTTTCTAGGAAAGGTATCCCCCAGATCCGGGTTTAGGATCTATAGAACTCCCCAACAACCCACAATTTAAAGCACACAAGGAAAACAATTGAAAACATAGTTATAAGCTAGCCCTAAGGTACACCTCACTTTAAGTTTTTTCCCCAGCAGAGTCGCCAGTTCTGTGATCGGTGGATCTGGAACTGACTGTTTTGAAATGCTGGTTCGCGAAATGTCGCGGAAGCAAGAGTCGCCACCGTCTTTTATTTTCTCCAAATGGAAAGGACAAAAGCACAGAAAAATTCCTTATAGAGATTGCTCTCGGTTCGGGAGGTAGGTTATAGAAAGGGAAGGTGTTAGCACCCTTTCTATCCATGGTTATCCATGGGCTCTTAGATACTTGCTCAATGTGTTTTCAAAAATGTTTGCTTGCTTTTCAATTGTGGGTTTTAAAAAGTTTCTTTGAAAAATTTCAGATCGACTCGTACGTCAGAGTGTTTGAAAAGTTTGCTTTGAAAGCTTTTGAAAATGTGTCAGTGTGAAAAGATTTTGTTTTGTTTGAAATTAGAGCAAGTATCCTTGAGAACCTACCTACCCTAAGGAATTCGTCTGTGTAGATGTCCTTTAAAGTAGTGCCATCCCACCATTGAGAGGTAGGTAGCACCACCGTTGGAGGTGTTCGGGTCAATTCGAGTTTAGGGACGTGGTGATCACCAGAGCAATGGGAAGACACCTTAGAAGCTACCCTCATGCCAGGTTCCCGGATCATGAGGACTTACTAAGACGTTTTCTACTCGACGATCACCTTTCGAAAGGCAACAGTGAGGCGTACCCTAGGGGTGGTGTGTGCGAATTGTGTGTTGTTTTCATTTGATATTTGTCTTGTCATGTTTGTCGTGTTCTACGCTTGATTTTATTTAAGTCATTCATTCTTGCATGCATATTTGTTAACAGTTAATATTTGCGAGGAAGATAAATCTAAACTATTACAAATGGCGCGGGTCCACATCGCCAAAATTAAACCGGACCCGATTTAGCGGAAAATAAATAAAGCGATAAAATAAAGTGCGAAAAGTAAAATTACATGGCTTTGGGAGAGATACAGAATTATGATAAGCAATAAAGTAAACGCGCAAAAAGAAAATAAATAAAGCAAAACTAGGGCGTTGGACCCTTCTTACAAAAATTAAATTACAAGAATTAATTAATTAGAATTAAATAGGGAATTAGAACTAAAATTCAAAAGGAAAATGTTTTTTAGATTTTTATGTTTTTATTTATTAAAAGAAAAAAAGAGTTAATTGAAATTAAACTATAAGGCAAACCCTAATTCTAACGTTTTTATTTATTATGAAAGAATTAAATTAAGATCTAAATTAAACCTAAAATTTATTATGTACAATTTTTAATTATAAAAATAAAATAATAAATAAATAGTATTGTGAGAAATAAAAATTAAAAAGACATTAAAATTATCAATTAACCTAATTCTATATGTTTTTGGATTTTTATTAAAAAGAAATTAAAATTAAAACCTAATTAAACTAACTAATTTATTCATGGCAATAAAATAAAAATTGTATTTTTTGTCTTTTCTGTATTTTTTAATGTTTTTATATTTTGTAGAAAAATAAGTTAATTAAATTAAGACAATAAAAGAAATAAAACAATAAAAATAAAAGGGAGAAGAAAAATATAAAAAATGCAAACCAGGGTGGGGTGTAGCCCCAAATAAGGAGGTGTAAGTTTGAGAGGCCTGGCCCAATTGAGTTTTGAATTTGCTGACTTTTTGGATTGGGTGTGATGCATTGACTAGCGTATGTGGTACACCTTTGATCTACACCCTTGATTTACTCTCCAGGACGCGTGTATGGTGAACTTGGAGTGTGCACGGTGCATCTCAGAATTATGCCTGCATGGGAATTTTGTTTGAAAAATAATATGAAGCATTATACAGACCTGGGGATCGAACCCAGGTCTTGCACTTCACCAGCCAACACCTGGACCACTATGCCATTTAGCGCGTTGTTAACATATAATATCAATTAAACAATATAAGAGAAAAGCAAAGTTAATGGAAATCAGCGCGCCAATTTTTAAAACAACGAATCATTGATTGACACGATTCCATCTCCTTCATCGTCCCTGTAAATCAAAGCATTGGGCAACGGTTTTCAGAATGTGGTTTTAGAGGGCCTTTGGAAAAATAGCGATTAGCGCTATGGCATTGATAAATTGATCGCGAGGGTCCAGGTTGCTTCGTCTTGAGGAGCTGGTTTGAATGGTCTAAGTTTCGTGCTTCAATTTTACAGGACAAGAAAATCCCCAATTGGGAGCTCAAGAAACCCTAGAAGGCGTTCATGGCAATATCGCGTATAGGGCATAAAAATGCAATCAAATACCACAGTTAGCTTTAGAATTTCACAAAGAATAAGAATCAACAAACAAAATTCATGAAAAATGCTTAGAATATGATATGCGATTTGGAAATTTTTGCTTCACAGTTTGAGGTCGTGATACCGTTTCAAGGCGTTTTGCTTGTTGTTTTTGATTGAGAAACACTCAATGATGTCTCAGGATGCTATTGGAATGAAACTTGAGGCTTGAAACGACCTAAAAGCTAGTTTTCAGTCTTGAGTTTTTTGTGAAAAAATTCAATATGCAATGCTTGTTTTGGGCGCAGCTTGCAGTCTAAGATCATTAGGGTTGTGATGCTGAGTATGTATAGAGCATGTTAGGTCAAAAAGATTGAATAAAATCCATTGAATTCATTGTTTGAAGATTTGATTTGCTTAAGGATCTTTTCTAATCTTTTTTCATGGTTTTTTGTGTCAATTAGTTCCAATCAAGCCAAAACCTTCTATATTAGCATGTGCACGAAATCTCAAGTTCAAATCATGCATAAAAAGATTTGTTTAGGTCAAATTTATATTTTTCACATATTAAAATAACTTAAATGAATTAATATTGATATAAATTCAATTAAATAATTAAAAAATATGAAAATACTTCCCTTTGGGCCTAATGGTCGTGCATAGGCTTGGCATGAAGAAACTTGGAAGAAAAATGGGCTCATTTGCATTTTTAGGCCTTTTGCATCAATGTTGACTTTTCAAAATTCCCAAAAATTTCCCAACTTCCACAAGGCATAACTTGGTCAATTTTTAAGCTTTTCATATGTTCTTGGACATTTTGGAAAGGTCTTTGAGTCCTTTAACCAATGCCTCTGGTCCCATGTCATTTTGATTTACCAATCTCAAGTTATGGCCTTTGACTTAAAGTCACTTTTTGTTGATTTTTGAAAATGACCTATAATGTTGAAATTGATAACTTTTTGTGAGAGCATTTCTTGGACTTGGAACATGAAGATGAATTGTAGGAAATGTCTTTCTCTTCAAAATGAGCTTTGGATGGAATTTTTCTGATAATCCATGTGAAAGTTATGCCCTGGTCAATTTCAGTTGACTTTTTCATCTGTCCAAATATAGCAACTTTTGCATCTTTGATGATTTCTGAGCCAAATTTTGAGAATCATGATCAAGCATTGATCAAATGATGTTTGTGGCTTCAAAATGATATGTTGACCAAAAATTTGAACTTTTGACTGTCAAATGACCATTTTGCCCCTACAGTTGACTGTAGTGCAATCTAGGGTTTTGACTGTGCAATTTTGAACTGAATGCCTTGAAACTTGACATGAGGATACTTGACCCTCTTTGTAGGCATATGAGACTTGATTGGGCCTTTGAAAAGTTCATTTGCTTGACCAGAACTCAAACCCTAGTTTTGACTGTATAGGAGACAGTTGAGCTGCACAACCCTGGGGGATTTTGTGACCTTGATTTTGACAATTCTTGATGAATATGGGAGGGAAAATTTTGGGGTACAACACCCACATTGCAAAAGGCCAAGGTGCCGTCAAAATGTTCAGAGGAACTAGAGGTATGTGCACTTTATCAGCATAGACTTGGCACTTGTGACATGTCCGAGAATGCTGATAACAGTCGGCTTCCATAGTGGACCAATAGTATCCTGCCCGAAGGATTTTCTTTGCCATGGTGTGTCCACTGGAATGAGTTCCGAAAGTACCTTCATGTAACTCTGTCATGATCCTTTCTTCTTCGTTCTTATCCACACATCGTAGCAAGGTTGAATCATGGTTACGATTATAAAGGATGCCATTGCTGATGAAGAACTTCGCTGCGAACCTCCTCAGAAACTTCTTGTCATTAACAGATGCACCCTCGGGGTATTCCTGAGCTTCAAGATACCTCTTCACCTCATGAAACCAGGGTTTTTCTGTTACCTCTTCAGTCTCAATATCACAACAATGTGCAGGCTCGTCCAGTCTTTCAATGATAATCCTGGGAGCTTTGTTGTCCCAATTGACTTTGAACATAGAAGACATCATAGCTAGCGCGTCCGCCAACTGATTCTCCTCTCTTGGGAAGTGTTCAAAGGTTATCTCCTCAAAATGGGGAAGCAAAGTCAATACATACTCCTTATAAGGAATAAGATTTGGGTGTTTCGTATCCTACTCGCCTTTGATCTGACTGATCACGAGATCGGAATCTCCGAAGACACTTAGAAACTTAATCCTTAGGTCAATTGCTGCTCGAAGACCCATGATGCACGCTTCATACTCCGCCATATTGTTGGTGCAGTTGAAACATAGTCGGGTGGTAAACGGAGTATGAGAGCCTTTAGGAGATATGATCACAGCGCCAATGCCATTGCCCAAAGCGTTTGAAGCTCCATCAAAGTACATAGACCATCAGGATCCTTCCTCAGGTCCTTCATCCGGTCCAGGTATCACACAGTCAGTTACTAACATGATATTCTCGTCCGGAAATTCAAAGTTCATAGACTGGTAATCATCCACTGCCTGATGTGCCAAATGGCCTGCCAACACACTTCCCTTGATTGCCTTTTGGGTCGTGTACTGGATGTCATACTCAGTCAAGATCATCTGCCATCTTGCTATTCTTCTGGACAAGGCGGGCTTCTCGAAGATATACTTGATTGGATCCATCTTTGATATCAACAAGGTAGTGTGAGTCAGCATATACTGTCTCAGCCGGCAAGCAGCCTATGCCAAAGCGTAGCAAGTTTTCTCGAGCAGTGAGTATCGGGTCTCACAGTCGGTAAAATTTTTTCTAAGGTAATAAATAGCATGCTCTTTTCGGCCAGACTCGTCATGCTGACCCAGCACACACCCCATTGAGTTATCGAGTACTGTCAAGTATAAGATCAAAGGTCTCCCCTCAACTGGCGGCATCAGAATAGGTGGCTCTTGGAGATACTCTTTGATTCTTTCGAAAGCGGCCTGGCATTCATCGTTCCATCGTACTACTTGATCTTTCTTCAGCAGCTTGAAGATTGGCTCACAAGTAGCAGTCAAGTGTGAGATGAATCGGGCAATATAGTTCAGTCGTCCTAGGAAGCCTCTGACTTCCTTCTCTGTTCTGGGAGCTGGCATCTCCTGTATGGCTTTTACCTTGGCAGGATCCACTTGAATACCTTTGTCGCTTACAACGAAACCCATCAGCTTACCAGATCTCACCCCAAAGGTGCACTTGTTCGGGTTCAACCTCAACTTGTACAACTTTAACCTGTCAAACAGCTTCTGCAGATGGTAAAGATGTTCTTCCTTAATTTGAGATCTTGCAATCATGTCGTCGACGTATACTTCAATCTCATGGTGGATCATGTCATGAAACAAAGCAACCATGGCACACTGATACGTTGCCCCAGCATTCTTCAACCCAAAGGGCATGACCTTGTAGCAAAAGGTACCCCACTGAGTAACAAAGGTTGTCTTCTCCATGTCTTCGGGAGCCATTTTAATCTGATTATAACCGGAGAAACCATCCATAAAGGAGAATACCTTGTGCTTAGCGGTGTTGTTAACCAAAACGTCGATATGAGGTAGAGGGAAATCATCCTTGAGGCTTGCCCTTTTCAAATCCCTGTAGTCAACACACATTTGAACCTTACCATCTTTCTTCAGCACAGGAACCACATTGGCCACCCACTGTGGGTAAGAAGTAACTGCTAGAAAACCAGCGTCAAACTGTTTCATAACTTCAGCCTTGATTTTCTCATACATGTATGGGCGTATTCGGCGGACCTTTTGTTTCACTGGAGGAGAGTCTTCCTTAGTAGGCAGGCGATGAACCATAATATCGGTATCCAACCCAGGCATATCTTCGTAAGACTAAGCAAAGATCTCAATATAGTCACACAGCATCTGAATCAACCGTTGCTTCACACTAAGCTCCAGATTTGCACCGATCTTAACTTCCTTCTTGTCTATCTCTATACCCAGATTCACTGATTCCACCGGCTCTTCATGTGGCTGAATAGCCCTCTCTTCCTGGAGTAGCAGTCTAGCAAGTTCACCAGGAACTTCACAATCATCTTCACCTTCGTATTCGGCTAAGTTGATCATATTTTCGAAGTCATAACCGGCAGTAGCAGATTCGTTACCAGTAGGATCCAGAGTGGATGTAGACCTGTATACGTGAGTGTGTGTAAAATAGCTGTTTTGCAATATGTAATAAAAGAAAAACAAGGAGCGTAAAATTTGAAATGCAAGAAACGTCCAATGGTTTTATTAATGATATATGTAGATGACACACAAAAGCCCTCACAAATGAAGCAACGGTGCCCCGGGTAAGACACCGGGCTGTAAAGTTTAAAACATTGTCTGTTACAAATTCAAAACAAAAAGTTTCATTATTGGGTGATAACAGAAATGGGTATAGAATCCTTCGTTGTCCAGTTTCTTAATCCATCGTTGGCAGTCGGGTAGATCCAACTATCAATATCAAACTCTTCATCATCGTCATCTCTGATAGCATTTACCCTTGCATCGTGTTTAGGCTTTTCTGGTGCTCTGAACTCGATCTCCTTTGCATCAATCAAATCATGTACCTTGTTCTTCAAAACACAACAATCATATGTATCATGCCTTGGGCTATCAGAATGAAAAGCGCAGTAGGAATTAGGGTTGTACTTTGGTGATGTTGTATTTGGATTCTTCGGGGCCTCCCTTGGAATCACCAGATTGGTTTTCAGTAACTGTGGCAGAATCTGAGACAAAGTCATATTGAGACGGGTGAATTGCCTTCGCGGTTTATCGTCCTTTTGTTGATTGTTATGCTGAGTAGCACCAGTCGGTCTTGAAATAACAACCGCATTGATAGCTTGGCGGTGTTCAGGTCTATTATGTCTTTTTGAACTGTAGACAACACTGGACTCTTTCTTAAAGGGCTTCTTCTTGGTGCTCGATGAGGCACTCTTTTGTATCTTACCAGCCTTAATACCAGCCTCAATCCTTTCACCGATCATGATAAGCTCTGTAAACCCAGTCGAAGAGCTCCCAATTAGATGGTTGAAAAATGGACCAGACAGGGTCCCCAGAAACATATCCACAAGCTCCCGATCAGCCAAGGGTGGTTGTACTCTTCCGGAGAGGTCCCTCCACTTCTGAGCATAATCTTTGAAACCTTCACCCGTTCCTATTGACATACCCTGGAGTTGGGTACGCATGGGAGCGAGGTCGGAGTTGTACTGGTACTGCCTGTAGAAAGCAGTGGCCAAGTCTTCCCAACTGCGGATGCTGGCTCCGTCTAACTGATAAAACCACTCAAGCTGAGTCCCTGAGAGACTGTCTTGGAAGAAGTGGATCCATAGGTTTTTATCAGCAGTGTACGGCTGAATCTTCCTTACATATGACCGGAGGTGCAGCTTCGGACAAGAAACTTCGTCATACTTAGCAAAGGTTGGTGCTTTGAATTTGTAGGGAATTACCACCCCAAATGATAGACCTAGATCAACAAAGTCCAGACCAGGCACTTTCTGAACTTCCATAGCACTCAACCGGTCTTCCAGTTGTTTGTATCTATCCTCAGCATGAGGATACTGGTCTTTGTCGAAATCCGTCTCGTTGTCGGAGACCATAGGGCTAGGATCCCTCCTTTCTTCCTGACTATCTTTCCCTCCAAATGAGGTGGTCAAATCAACTTCATCCCGTAGCCTGTTTCCAAACATGTGCCCTATGTTAAACAGGACTGTCCTCTTCTTCTTATTCTTCTCTTTCAGAATTAGGGTCTTCAGGTCTTGCTGACCCTTAGCTAGATTCATGAACAGCTCTTAAAATTGGGTATTCTGGGCCTGGAGGGCCTTGATGGCTTGCTCAGTTGAAGGTTCAGCAGACATGATGAGTGCTGAAATAAACAGCGAAGAAGATAAGAGACCTGTAACGGGTACCTGTTTATGAAGTGCATGGGATGAAATGTGTATGACATGATTTCAAAGACAATCGAGAGATTCAAATTTGTAAACCAGAAAGGAAACACACTTTATTAATATAAACTTTAAAATTCAAATTGTTCAACTGATGCCATTAAGGCGTTACAAGAAAGGAAATACTGAAAAGTAAATAAAAACTGGAAAGGAAATCATCAAAGGCCAATAAGTGCTCCCATGGTCTCTTCTTGTCGATGCAGACATAATCATTGAGAATCCGCTTGTTCTCTAGCTGCCTAGTCAACCTCTGGATCTTCTGTTCTTGCTCGTTGAACTTTTCTCGGTAAGCATCCCGTTCCTTTCTCAGCTGCATCCAAGACCTTTTCAGTGCCCCAATATCAGTGGGCATATGAGGATGGAGGATGGTTGGGAGAACCCCTTCTTCATTAGCAACTTCAACAATGATAGGCCGGACAGCTTCATATAGCATACCCAGCTTTTGGGCACGGATACGAACCCATCTGAGATATGGCTCCATCAGAAGTGAAGTCTTTTGACCCAGCTAGTGTGGATCAGATTGTTGAACTCTATCCCAAGCCCTTATGAATCTACGACGTTGCTCTTCGCTATCCCCTTGAAAATCAAAGATGATACTAGGCATTAACAGCTCATGAGGTCCTTCTCTTCTGGCTCGCCCGAACTGACGTGAGGCTAAGCACGGATTATAAGTAATCCCTCCATTGGTCCCTATCAGTGGAACATTAGGGTACTCCCTGCATCGATCAATGATAACCACCTCATCCATACCCTTGTGAGTCCAGATGATGTCATTATGCGAGAGAGACATAACCCTATAAGCCCAACCCATTCCTTCTTTGTTCTTCAACACTGACTTGGGAAGGTGCGAAATAAACCACCTCGCCAATAAGGGAGCACAGCACATCAAGGTACCCCGCTTTCGGGCAGTACGGGCATAAAGCTGATGAAGGATGTCACCCAAGAGAGTGGGTACAGGATTACGAGAGATGAAGATTTTCACCGCATTTACATCAACAAAGGAGTCAGTTCGGAAACAATAACAATCCATATATCAGAAGAGCCATAATATCTTCGAAAGCCTTGAAGTCTAGATTATCCCAGAAATAGTTAGCCTTACCAACCAAGAACTTAGTCAGAAAGCCCTTTGCTCCACTTCTAGTCTCCCAATTAGCCATTACTTCTTCTTTTGTCATGTGAAGGGCTGCAGCAATCTCTTCTGGCTTAAGAACCTTCTCCCAACCAGTAAACGGGGTATGCTCCCGGATAGGGATACCGAGCAACTCAGAGAATTCTTCTAAGGTGGGGACCAACTGGTAGTCTTGAAAAGTAAAGCAATGGTACGGCGGATCATAGAATTGGACCAAAACACTCATCATCTGCTCGTCCAATTTGGAGGTGACCAAATAGAGAAGATAACCATGTCTCCTGAGGAAGGAATTAGTATCAGGCATCTTTGCAATCAACTCTTTAAGCATGGTGGGAACCTGGACAAAGTTAATCTGGATGGTATTTCTACGCATGGGCATCATGATGACCTACAAAACAGAACAAAGATGAATCCCTCATGTCTTTGAAATAGGTTAGTCCAATGCAAGATGTATGCAATGTTATGATGTCATGATGTTATGATAGTAATCACACCACAAGTATCCACAAATGGAAAACATGGTAAAGGCACACAAGTCACACAGAGAGCCCTTAGATTTCAGGCTGGAAAGGAGCTTAGGTACTACCCTCTTTCAGTTCAGTTGGTTTAAACCTGTCCTAAAAATAGTAATCGGGTTCTAGAGGATCTCAATATCACTGACTACCCTCAATCGGTCATAATTCCAATTTAGCAACCTTTTCTTGCGGCCGAAATCATCGCGAGAGTTTAGTCTCAATGAGTGTAGCATACTGCTACTGTTCTATGGCCAAGTTGGTCAATTTAAAGGTTCTAAGGTCAGTTGGTGCTTAATGACCCCTTAGAAGACCCATATTCTCCTCGTTCCAACACAAGGGATATCGGTACACACTAAAGTGCCACACCAACGTAGCTACTGCTTCAACTGTATCGGTCTACGCCGTACAGTTCCCTCACAGTTTATTGCTACTTACCTAAAGGGTATCCCCCAGATCCGGGTTAGGATCTATAGTAACTCCGATACAAGCCCACAAATATAAAGCATACAAAGCAAAAAATTGAAAACACAATGATCTAATCCTAAGGTACACCCCACTTATATATGTTCCCCAGCAGAGTCGCCAGTTCTGTGATACGGTGGGAAGATAACTGACTATTTTTGGAATGTTGGTTCGTGTTTTGCGTTTGTTTTTGCAAAATGTCGCGGTAAGCAAGAGTCGCCACCGCCTTTTATTTTATCCAACAAGGAAAGGAAAAAAGCACAGAAAAATTCCTTTTTCGAGATTTTTCTCGGGTCCGGGGGTAGATTATAGAAAGGGAAGGTGTTAGCACCCTTTCTCTCCGTGGTTATCCACAGGCTCTTAGGTACTTGCTCAAAGTGTTTTCAAAATTTCTTTTCTTTGTGTTTGTGGGTTTGAAAGAAGTTTTTGTTTGAAAGGTGTAAGTGTGAGAAGTTTGGTTTTGTTTTGAAAGGAGCAAGTACTTAAGAACCATCTACCTACTCGAAAAAAGAATCAATATGTGCTAATGTCCTTTAGACAATGCTATCCTACTATGAATGAGTAGGTAGCACCGTTGTTGGAGTTTAATGGTCAATTCGATTAAGGGACGTGTGGTCACTAAAGCAATGTTAGGACGCTTTAGCGGTAACCCTAATGTCTTAGATCATTTCTCCGAGGCAACCGTTTCGAGGCAACTATGATCTTTGGACAAGAGGGCGACCTCTAAAACTTCCTATACTCAATGACCACGTTCGAAGGCAACCAAGTGAGGTGTACCCTAGGAGTGCGCATGTGCAAGTGTGTTATTTCGGTTAATTTTATCTTTGTACATGTCATGGGTGAGCTATGTTGATTTTAGGTTAAAGATTTGATCTTGTCATGCATTCCCTATTATCCAAACATCTAACAGTTAATAAGTTGCGAAATTTTAAATTGCGGAAATTAAATCTAAACTATTACAAGGCGTCGGGTATTTACATCGCCAAAAACAACCCTTGAAATTAAAATGCGGAAAGTAAAATAAAGCGATAAAATAAGTTAAAGTCCTATTAAAACTATTACATTCCGGGAAACAATTACATCAATATCATAAATGGATCGCATGCGGAAAAATTAAATCGGACGCATTTTTTAGGGTTTTGACCCTTTTTTGAAAGAAGGTGATTTTTTTGTTATTTTTTGAATTAAGAGGAAATTAGATCTAAATTAATTATGAAATAAACAAATTAATTAATTAAAAAAAGATATTTTTGGATTTTTGGTTTTAAAGAAATAAAATAAATTGGGTCAAAGTTAGTAAAAGATAATATTCTACATTAATTTTAATTTATTGCAAAAAATATTAAAAGTTACACCTAATTAAAACTAAATTAATTGAATTAATATTTATTTACAAAAATAAAGTGATGAATTTAATTTTAATAAATAAAATATATTTTTTTGGTTTTTTTTATTTTATTAAGAAAAAGATTAATTGGTTAGTTTAAATAATAAAAATAATAATACAAAACAAATAAATAAAATGAAATAAAAAGAAAAAGAAATAACCAAAAAAGGGGTTTGGGCCCAGATCAGCGGTGAGAATAGCATGTTCAAGGCCCATTTGAGCTGGCCTGCGTTTGACTTTTGGACTCCCATGTGACATGTTGACCAGGGAGCATGGTGCACGCTCCATCTGGGCCATCAGATTTGGCCTGGAGGCCATCTGGCAAGTGATTAGGGGATGGTGTATCATGTACCATAATTGCTAAGGCGCGTTGGATCTCCTGAAGAAAAATAATAATATGCAAACATGGGGACCTGGGATTCGAACCCAGGTCCTATTGGAATTTGCACTAACGCGTTTGCCACTGCACCACTACACTTCAATTGTTATTATAATGGATAAAAATTATTATAAGGAAAAAACAAATAATATGTTGGAATTAAAAACAAAAACGTGCGAGATTTGAACCAACGAACCAGGAAGAGCCACATCTTCATCTTCTTCGCTGGAACCTGGACATTTACCTGCGGATTTATATCCGCAGCTAAATCCATAGGTTCATCCTAAAACTAGTTCTAGGCTATAAAAATGCAAACCAAGACCATGGACATGTTCGTCTTCCTCTCCTGATTTCGTCCATGTCCATTGTTTGCCCTGATTTTACCTGTAGAGAAAATGCCCAAAAACGAATACCAAGAACCCTAGAATCGGCTAGGGGGTTACAGGCCATGAAAATGCAAATCAATAATGCAAAAAGCTTCTAAATGAAACGAAAAGCATGAATATGCAAAGATTTGGCAAGAAAAGTACAAGAACTATGAGATACAAATTCAACTGAAAGGTGAGTTTCAGAGAGAGTTACAGCGCTATTGAAGAGGTGAATGGCCTTGCTTTTGATTGCTTCTCACTCAGTGGATCTCCAGCAAGAGAATCACATTGAGTTTTGGCCTTGAATTTGACTCTAAGGGTGATTTTAGTTTCAAGCTTTTTCAAGTTTTTTTCAAGTTTGGTTTTGATGTTTATGCAGCCTCTAGGTCCTGATTCGTGTGCCTCTAGCTTGTATAAGTAATATGAAATGAATTAGGTCAAATATTTGGACTTGAATCTTTGCCAATCAATGCTTGGAGATATAATTTGATCTCCCATGAAAAAGCTTCCAAATATGTCCAAAAACCAATATTTTGTGCATGATATGGCTTGATACGAGTTTGATCATGTCCATAATGATATTTAAGACCTGTATCAATCAAAAAGATCCCAAGTGATCAATTTTTGGATTTTATTTGGATTTAAATTGATTTAAAATGAATTAATTCAATAAAAATTAAATAAAATAGAAAAATCAATAAATGGACACAAGACTGAATATGGGACACGTGTGTAGTGTGACAAGATCAAATCAAGTGGAAAAGAATGGGCCCATTTGACAAAATTTGAAGTTTTGGGCATAGTTGACTTTTGGCAATTTTAGAAAAATGCCCAACTTCAACAATGCATAACTCCTTCAATTTTGAACTTTTGGAAGTGTTATTAGACTCTTTTGAAATCTTTATATGTCCTCTAACCAACCCTTTTGGTCTCATCTCATTCTGATATTCCATGCTCAAGTTATAAGCTTTGGCAAAAAAGGTGTTTTTGTTGACTTTCAAAAATGACCTATAATGTCCAAATTTTTAACTTTTTGTGAGTGCATTTATTGATCTTGGGGTGTGAAGATGGATTGTAGGAAATTGCATCCTCTTAAAAACGAGATTTGTATGGGTCATTTATCATAAAGTATGAGAAAGTTATGCTTGGTCAAAGTTGAGTTGACTTTTCCTACAAAACCCTAATTTAGCAACTTTTGAGTCTTGATGAATTTTGAGCAATCCTTGATGAATCATGATCAACCCTTGATCAAATGATGAAATATACTTCAAAATGAGAATGTTGATAAAAAATCTTGAGGTTTGACTGTATTTTGGTCACAGTTGACTTTTGCCCTAGCACAGTCGATTTTGGATCCCTTGAGCAATTTACTGACCAAACTTCCTCTCCAAGGCTTGAAATTTGACATGGATGACCTTAAGAACATATTAGGACATTGGGGAGCACTTGAGGTCATTTGGATGCAAGGACCTTGATGCAACACAAAACCCTAATTTGAGGTTGACTGCCTTAGGAGATGATTTGACTGTCCAACTCTTGAGCAATCTTGAGCCACTTGGAGACTATTCTTGCAATGTTTTGAGAAATATGGGAGGGAAAATTTTGGGGTACAACATGTACCCTTATAGGTTTCTCATCTTCTTCGCTGTTTATTTCAGATATCATGTCTTCTGAAACATCTAATGATCAAGCTATTAAGGCTTTGCAAGCTCAAAATGCTCAGTTCCAGGAAATGTTCTTGAACTTGGCCAAGGGTCAACAAGATCTGAAGACTCTTATCTTGAAGGACAAGAAGAAGAAGAAGAAGAAGAAGAAGAAGAAGAAGAAGACGGTCCTCCTGAATATGGGTCACAGGTTTGGGAACAGGTTGAGACAAGAAGCTGATTTATCTCACTCATCAGGAGGAGGAGAGAATCAAGAGGAAAGGAAGGATCCTAGCCCTGTGGTTTCTGACAATGACACAGATTTTGATGAAGACCAGTATCCTCCTACTGAGGACAGGTATAAGCAACTTGAAGACCGGTTAAGCGAAATGGAGGTTCAGAAGGTACCTGGTCTGGACTTTGGAGATTTGGGTTTGGCATCTGGAGTGGTGATTCCCCACAAGTTTAAAGCGCCTGTCTTTTATAAGTACGACGGGGTCTCCTGCCCAAAGCTACACCTCCACTCGTACGTCAGAAGGATTCAACGGTATACTGTTGATAAGAACCTCTATATTCATTTCTTTCAAGATAGTCTGTCAGGGACTTAACTTGAATGGTTCTACCAACTGGAAGGAGCTAATGTCCGCGACTGGGAGGACCTTGCAGCTACTTTTTACAAGCAATACCAATATAACGCCGACCTCGCTCCCACACATACCCAACTTCAGGGTATGTCTATGGGTGCGAGCGAAGGTTTTAAGGACTACACTCAGAAGTGGAGAGACCTTGCCGGAAGAGTCCAACCCCCTCTGGCTGACAGGGAATTGGTGGATATGTTTCTTGGGACTTTGTCTGGTCCGTATTTCAATCATTTGATCGGTAGTTCATCATCGGGGTTCACTGAACTGATTATGACTGGGGAGAGGGTTGAAGCCGGTATCAAGAGCGGCAAGATACAGAAAGGTGCTTCGTCGAGTACAAAGAAGAAGCCTTTCAAGAAGGAGTCTAGTGCAGTTTATAGCTCGAGGAGCCAAAATCGACCTGAGCGCCGCCAAGCAGTTAATGTGGTAGTTATATCAAGACCAACTGTTGCCCCACAACATAACAATCAACAAAGAGTAGAGAGACCGCAAAGGCAGTATACTCGGCTCAGTATGACTCTATCTCAAATTCTACCGCAATTGTTGAAAACCAAATTGGTGATTCCGAAGGAGGCACCAAAGAATCCCAACACCACATCACCGTTGTATAATCCGAATGCCCGATGTGCTTATCACTCTTATAGCCCAGGGCATGATACCAATAATTCTTGGGATTTGAAGAATAAGGTGCAAGATCTAATTGAAGCTAAGGAAATTGAGTTTGAAGCGCCATAAAAGCCCAACGCCATAACGACACCTATGCTAAAACATGACGCGGGAGTCAATGCAATTGAAGATGATGTGGAAGAGTTTGAGTTTGACAGTTGGATTTACCCGACTACCAACGGCGGATTAAGCAATTGGACAGAAAAGGACTTCATGCCTATTTCTTTTATTACACAGTAATGGACTTTTGTTTTGGATTTGTAACAGACAATTTGAAACTCTTACGGCCCGGTGCCTTGCCCGAGACACCGTGGCTTTGTTTGTGAGGGCTTAATATTTGTCATTTCCATATATCATCAATAAAAGCATTGGACATTTTTCTTGAATTACAAATTTTGCGCTCCTTGTTTTTCTTTTTTTCACTTTATCAAACAGCTATTTGTCTTACACGCACTCACATATACAGGTCCACATCCACTATGGATCCCACTGATAACGACTCTGCTACTGCCAGTTATGACTTCGAAAGTCCGATCAACCAAGCCGAGGACGAAGGTGAGGATGATTGTGAAGTGCTTGGGGAACTTGCTAGATTGTTACTTCAGGATGAGAGGGCCATACAGCCGCATGAAGAGCCAGTGGAATCAGTGAATCTGGGCACGGAGGAAGACAAGAAAGAGGTTAAGATCGGTGCAAAGCTGGAGCCTAGTGTTAAGCAACGGCTGATTCAGATGCTGCATGACTATGTTGAGATCTTTGCCTGGTCTTATGAAGATATGCCTGGGTTGGATACCGACATTGTGGTTCACCGCCTGCGTACTAAGGAAGACTATCCTCCAGTGAAACAGAAAGTTTGCCGAATGCGCCCGGAGATGCCTGAGAAAATCAAGGTTGAGGTTATGAAACAGTTTGATGCTGGTTTTCTAGAAGTTACTTCTTACCCGCAGTGGGTTGCCAACGTGGTTCCAGTACCGAAGAAAGATGGTAAGGTTCGAATGTGTGTTGACTATAGGGATCTAAACAGAGCGAGCCCCAAGGATGATTTCCCTCTGCCTCATATCGGCGTTCTGGTTGACAACACCGCACAACATAAGGTCTTCTCCTTTATGGATGGTTTCTCTGGTTACAATCAGATTAAGATGGCTCCCGAGGATATGGAGAAGACAGCGTTTGCACGCAATGGGGTACCTTTTGCTACAAATTCATGCCTTTCAGATTGAAGAACATTGGGGCAACGTATCAGCGTGCCATGGTCACTTTGTTCCATGACATGATTCATCATGAGATTGAGGTATACGTCGACGACATGATTGCGAGGTACCAGACTGAGGAGGAACACCTTGACCATCTTCAGAAGCTATTTGACAGGTTGAAGTTGTACAAGCTGAGGTTAAACCCGAACAAGTGCACCTTCGGAGTGAGGTCTGGTAAGTTGTTGGGTTTCGTCGTAAGTGATAAAGGTATTCAGGTGGATCCTGCAAAGGTGAAGGCTATACAGGAAATGCCAGCTCCCCGAACAGAAAAAGAAGTTAGAGGCTTTTTGGGACGGTTGAATTACATTGCCCGATTCATTTCACATCTGACTGCTACTTGCGAGCCAATCTTCAAGTCACTGAAGAAAGATCATGTGGTAAGATGGAACGATGAATGTCAGGCCGCTTTCGAAAGGATCAAAGAATATCTCCAAGAGACGCCTCTAGTTGAAGGGAGACCTCTGATCTTATATTTGACAGTACTCGATAATTCAATGGGGTGCGTGCTGGGGCAGCATGACGAGTCTGGCCGAAAAGAGCATGCTATTTATTACCTTAGCAAAAAGTTTACCGACTGCGAGACCCGATACTCGTTTCTATAGAAAAATTGCTCCATATTAGCATGGGCTGCTCGCCGGCTGAGACAGTATATGCTGACTCATACTACTCTATTAATATCAAAGGTGGATCCAATCAAGTATATCTTTGAAAAGCCTGCCTTGTCCGGAAGAATAGCAAGATGGCAGATGATCTTGACTGAGTATGATATCCAATATACAACCCAAAAGGCAATCAAGGGAAGTGTGTTGGCAGATCATTTGGCACATCAGGTAGTGGATGATTACCAGTCTATGAACTTCGAGTTCCCAGATGAGAATATCATGTTGGTGACTGACTGTGAAGAACCTGGATCGGATGAAGGACTTGAGGAAGGATCCCGATGGCCTATGTACTTTGATGGAGCTTCAAACGCTTTGGGTAATGGAATCGGCGCCGTGATCATATTTCCTGAAGGCTCTCATACTCTGTTCACCGCCCGACTATGTTTCAACTGCACCAATAATATGGTGGAGTATGAAGCGTGCATCATGGGTCTTCGAGCAGCAATTGACCTAAGGATTAAGTTCTTAAGTGTTTTCAGAGATTCCGCTCTCGTGATCAATCAGATCAAAGGCGAGTGGGATACGAAACACCCAAATCTTATTCCTTACAAAGAGTATGTATTGACGTTGCTTCTATAATTCAAGGAGATAACCTTTGAACACTTCCCTAGAGAGGAGAATCAGTTAGCGGATGCGCTAGCTACGATGTCTTCTATGTTCAAGGTCAGGTGGGACAACGAGGATCCCCAGATTACCATTGAAAGGTTGGACGAACCCGCACATTGCTGTGACATTGAGACTGGAGAGGTAGCAGATAAACCCTGGTTTCACGAGGTAAAGAGGTATCTTGAGGCTCAAGAATACTCCGAGGGTGCATCTGTTAATGATAAGAAGTTTCTGAGGAGGTTCGCGGCGAAATTCTTCATCAGTAATGATATTCTTTACAAGCGTAATCATGACTCGACCTTACTGCGATGTGTGGATAAGAACGAAGCCGAAAGAATTATGGTAGAGTTACATGAAGGTACTTTCGGAACTCATTCCAGTGGACACACCATGGCAAAGAAAATCCTACGGGCAGGATATTATTGGTCTTCAATGGAAGCCGACTGTTATCAACATTCTCGGACCTGTCACAAGTGCCAAGTCTATGCTTATAAGGTGCACATACCTCCAGTTCCTATGAATGTCTTGACAGCTCCTTGGCCTTTTGCAATGTGGGGCATTGACATGATCGGCGAGATCAGGCCTACTGCGTCTAACGGGCATCGTTTCATCCTGGTAGCAATTGATTATTTCACGAAGTGGGTTGAGGTAGCTTCTTTTGCTACAGTAACCGAGAATGTCGTGGTGCGGTTCATCCGAGACAATCTGATCTATCGATACGGTGTACCAGAGAGGATCATTACAGACAATGTTACAAATCTCAACAATAAGATGATCACCAAGCTCTGCAAGCAGTTCAAGATACAACATCACAATTCTTCTCCCTACCGGCCGAAGATGAATGGGGCTCTTGAAGCGGCTAATAAGAACATCAAGAAGATTGTGTAGAAGATGACGGTGACATACTAAGACTGGCACGAGATGTTACCATCCGCTCTTCATGGGTACCGCACCTCAGCACGGACGTCAACAGGGGAAACACCCTATTCCTTGGTATATGGCATGGAGGTCGCCTTACCCATTGAAGTTCAGATACCCTCTCTCCAGATTATGAAGGATGCGGGTTTGAGCGAAGATGACTAGATTCAGACCCGGCTTGATCAGTTGAACTTTATCAACGAAAATAGACTTACTGCTATTTGTCATGGTCAAACGTATCAAAAACGGATGATCAAGGCATTTAACAAGAAAGTTAGACGACAAGAGTATCAAGTTGGGGATCTGGTGATCAAATGCATCATATTACCTCAAGGTGATCCCAGGGGAAAATGGACCCCTACTTACGAAGGGCCATTTGTGGTAAAGAACATTTTCTCAAGAGGAGCTATGATTCTAAACACCATGGATGGTGACGACCTTCCTCACCCCGTCAATGCAGACATAGTGAAAAGATACTACGCATAATCAAAGACCCGCTAGGTTTACTGGCCTAGGCAAAAATAAGGGCTTCCTAGCGAACCAAAAGGGTTCGGGAAAAAATAAGGGATGAAAATGAAAAAATTTGTACACCCGGCAAGTCGAAATCCTGAAAAGGCGGCTTGGGAAAAAAAGGGTATCCCGATGGACTGAAAACCCGAAAGGGAGGTCCAGGAAAAAATTAGGGATTAAAGCGTAACACTATGTCTCATTGGATCATCTTGCAACCAGACTTCGGTATCGACTGTCAAGCTCGGACGGCACTAATCAATATGATCTACCTTCAACCAAGTAGCAAAGTGATGATATGCTCGAGGATATAAAGGCAATAGTAGAGTTGGAACCCAGTGGAATTATTCTCATAGCTGTTTTTTCTTTATTTTTTACAAATTGTATAAATTCTATTTGTTTGGCGGTATTCTCTTACTAGGACGTCAGCCTCTTGTACAAAAACGCCTATTTACGGGCCAAACTTCAAAGTCAATACAATTCTTTTTCCCAAATAAATTTCAAATGGTTTTTCTTTTTCTGTTTTGTTTTGAAAGAACATCCAATGTTCATTTTTGATATATGCATTTGACAATAATTGTTGTTCATAAATATTTACATGTGAAACAAAAGACGATTACTCGTAATATCAGGAACAGGGGCAAATGAGAATTGTCCAGACCTTATAGTTGCTCTGTCCACCAGGTACAAAGGTAGATTTAGCTGAAGAATATGGATAAGGTACATTCACTCTCTGCAGAGTAAGAGAAAGACAATAGTGTTAACTCTTCCCAACTGAGGTTCACAACCATGAATGAATCAGTAAAATTCTCTCCATGCAGAGTTTATCTATCATCAGCGCTGGAAAATTATCCCCAGTGGAGTTTGGAGAATCATCCCCAGTGGAGGCTGGAGGATTATCCCCAGTAGAGCCTAAAAGGTTTTCCCCGGTAAAGTCGCAACTGGAAAATCATCCCCAGCGGATCTCATTCCCTTCACAAACAGAAACTCAATTCCCAACGAGTTTCATTATCGCCAACAACGGTAATTCACCCCCGGCTGAGGTTATTCTTCCAAATCAACAGGTCCTCTAGCAGAATATGTCCTCCCCACACAGTCATTTCCTCGTCAGTTTATTCCCCAGCGGAGTTATCCTCTCCCGCAGGTTTATTCTCACAATCATCTTCATTCACTATCCCCAGTGGAAACGAAGAATTCAATTATTTTCTCCAAGCAGCAATCCGAGATTTATTTTCCCCAGCTAAAAACATCACATTTCCATACATCATGACATGCATATGCATCATACAACACAATCTCATTTATTTTGAGAACATCATTGCTTGATACATATCATGCATTACATACAGCTAACCTTTACCTTTCAGGAAAGATACAATCAAATTCTCACAAAATTCAAGCTACGAAGCTTTTACCTCAGTTGAATAACGGATGACTGAAGTCCCTAAATGTCAACAAAGATGTTTTCCTCAGTTGAATAACGGATGACTGAAGCTCCTAAATGTCAGCAGAGATGATTCCTCGGTTGAATAATGGATGACTGAAGTTCCTAAATGTCAGCAGAGATGATTCCTCATTTGAATAACGGATGACTGAAGTTCCTAAATGTCAGCAGAGATGATTCCTCAGTTGAATAACGGATGACTGAAGTTCCTAAATGTAAGAAAAGTTGATTCCTCAGTTGAATAACAAATGACTGAAGTTCCTAAATATCAACAGAGATGATTCCTCAGTTGAATAACGGATGACTGAAGTTCCTAAATGTCAACAGAGATGTTTTCCTCAGTTGAATAACGGACGACCGAAGTTCCTAAATGTCAACAAAGATGATTCCTCGGTTGAATAACGGACGACCGAAGTTCCTAAATGTCAACAGAGATGTTTTCCTCAGTTGAATAACGGATGACTGAAGTTCCTAAATGTCAGCAGAGATGACTCCTCAGTTGAATAACGGATGACTGAAGTTCCTAAATGTCAACAGAGATGATTCCTCAGTTGAATAACGGACGACTGAAGTTCCTAAATGTCAACAGAGATGTTTTCCTCAGTTGAATAACGGATGACTGAAGTTCCTAAATGTCAGTAGAGATGATTCCTCAATTGAATAACGGATGACTGAAGTTCCTAAATGTCAACAGAAATGTTTTCCTCAATTGAATAACGGATGACTGAAGTTCCTAAATATCAGCAGAGATGATTCCTCAGTTGAATAACGGATGACTGAAGTTCCTAAATGTCAACAGAGATGTTTTCCTCAGTTAAATAACAGATGACTGAAGTTCCTAAATGTCAGCAGAGATGATTCCTCAGTTGAATGAACAGATGACTTAAGTTCTTAAATGTCAGTAGAGATGATTCCTCAGTTGAATAACAGATGACTTAAGTTCCTAAATGTCAGCAGAGATGATTCCTCAGTTGAATACGGACGACCGAAGTTCCTAAAATTCAACAAAGATGGTTCCTCAATAAGAATAAGGACGACCGAAGTTCCTAATATTCAAGCAGAGACGACTCACAAGCAGAATAACGGACGACCGAAGCTCCTAAAATTCTACTTCCCTCAACAAAGATCAGCTTTCCCCAACGGAGTCTTCCTCAACGACAGGTATACAAGCTCTCGCTAAGGAATCTCTTACGCGATCGACACTCCTTCGGATGGCATCTTTAAGCCCATCCCCTCGTCAGCAATTTCCAAATGACATCTGTAAGCCCATTCCCGACATCACAAGACAATTACCACTTCATGCGAGTGCAAATTTCTGGGCACTCTAGTGTTCAATCATCTTCCACCTTCAGATCACGAAAGGCAGACAAGTCAATCTAAATCTTCAGGTTTAAGAAAATTGAACAGGGGCAACTGTTGTACCCCAAAATTTTCCCTCCCATATTTCTCAAAACATTTCAAGAAAGATCCCCAAATTGCTCAAGGTATCCCAAGGGTTGGCCAGACAAGCTCTCTCCTAAGGCAATCTATCTCAAATTAGGGTTTCATGTTGCATCCAAACACTTGATTCCAAGTGATCCCAAATGCTCATCAATGTCCTAATATGTTCTCAAGATCATCCATATCAAGTTTCAGGCCCTGCAGAGGAAGTTTGCTCAGTCAATTGCTCAAAGGCCTGAAAGTCGACTATGCTAGGGGAAAAGTTAATTGTGGCTCACATAGAGTCAAACTTCAAGATTTTTGGTCAACATCCTCATTTTGAAGTATATTTTATCATTTAATCAAGTTTTGATCATGATTCATCAAGTATTTCTCATAATTCATCAAGACTCAAAAGTTGTTAAATATGGGTTTTGTAGTAAAAGTCAACCCAACTTTGACTAAGCATAACTTTCTCATACTTTATGAGAAATGACCCATCCAAAGCTCATTTTGAAGAGTATGAAATTATCTACAATCCATATTCACCTCCCAAGTTCAAAATATGCATTCACAAGAAGTTATGAATTTGGACATTATAGGTCATTTTGAAAAGTCAACAAAAACACCTTTTTTGTCAAAGCTTCATACATGAGCATGGAATATCAAAATGAGATGATATTAAAATGGTTGCTTAGAGGACATATCAAGCTTTCTAAAAAGTCTAAGAACACCTCCAAAGAGTCAAAATTGAAGAAGTTATGCATTGGTAAAGTTGACCTTTTTTGCAAAATTGCCAAAAGTCAACTATCCCTAAAACTTCAATTTTTGCCAAATAGGCCCAATATTTTTCACTTGATTTGAGTTGGCAACATAGTCCACGAGCTCTAGCCTTTGCCACTTGTCCATATCCTATTTTTATTTTTTATTTTTAGTTTTATTTGAATTAATTCAATTTAAATCAAAACAAATCATATAAAATCCAAAATATTGAAAGAAAGAGATTTTATGCTTGTTTCAGGTTTCAATTACAGCTAGCAAGTATTCAAACTCGTGCAAGGCATTAGGGTGGACAAAAAGATGTGTTTTAGGCCAATTTTGGAAATATTTAAAGGAGGATCAAATCAAATCAAAAATCATTGATGGAGGAAGATTGGATGCATTCTTTCAAACCTAATTCACTCCTTGGTACAAATAGAAAAAACGCAGACCATAAACTAGGTTAGAAACAGGCGCAGCAAGCAAAGCAACATTTGTAAAAAATCAAGAAAAGTGGTAAATCGAATTTGTACTTAGAGGCATCCTCAAGACTCTTTGCCTATCCCAATCAGTTCCTGGGAGTCTCAGCAAGCCAAAGCAATCAAGAGCAAGTATTTTCAAGCCCCAAATTGCACTGTAAGTCAGTCACGGTACCCTATATTTCTTGAATTCGAATAGCATGATTTAGGCATTGTTAGGATGGATTAACCACATATTCTTGATCTATGAGACATATGCAAACTTTATGTATGGTTTAATTTCATTTTCATGGCTTGTATGGAGTTTCACCATTGTTAGGGTTTACGAGCTCAATTTTAGATTTATGTGTATAAGCAAAATTGAGCCATAAAAGGGCCACCAATGTAACCAGCAGGACCAGACGGATTCAACCATTGCTTTGTTTTTCATTTATCATGTTTGTGCTTGATTTTGAGAATGCACAGGGCTATAGCTACGGACAAACGTCCGTAGGTAAAAGTGTTTCACTTTTACCAACGGATCCAAGGAAGGGGACAACTGCATGGCATCCATCCATTGACCCATTCAAACTTTCTGCGTGCGTTTTTGCTTATCCTCCACTAATTATTTGTTTTGCATATTATTATTGTCATTTGATTTATGTACAACAAGAACAGTTGGCCCAGTGGTAGCCAGGCAGGTGTTAAGGCATTGGAAGGCTTGAGGTCAGGGGTTCGACCCCTGCCTCCAGCATTTGTTATATTTTTATTTTCTTTCAGGCAATTCAGTACGTGCATGAAGCAAATGACCACCATACGTCCTCATAATCCATCGTGCCAAGTGTCCTGAGGCCAAATCTGATGGCCAGCGATGGAGGACCCCCATAAGCCACAGTCAGCGTGCCATACTGGATCCAAAAAGTCAAACGGATCTCATTCAAATGGGCCCAGATTCTGCTCTTTGCACCCCCACAATTCTCGGGCCCATTTCTTTTTCTCTATTCTTTTATATATTTTATTTAACTTATTTAATTTATTTACTAACCAAAAATTAATTTTCTTTTTTATCAAAAAAATCACCAAAAATATTTTTCTATCCAATTAAATTAGGATATTTATTTTTATTAAAAAATTAATTAATTTAATTAGGTTTATTAATTTAGACAACTTTAATTCTTTTTGTACATAATTAAAAAATAATTAAAATAATTAGGTTTTTATTCCAAATTTAATTTTTCTTTCTTTTCTTAAAAATAATCAAAAACCAAAAATAGGTCATTTAATTATTTTTATTAATTAATTTAATTAACTAATTAATTTTTTGTATTTAATTTAGAAAAACTTAATTCTTTTCTTTAAAAAATATTAAAAACAACAAAACATTTTTCTTTTTTCATTAGAATAGGAGGGTCAAAACCCTAGTTCGCATTCGATCTAATTTGTCATCGCGCACTTTATTTTATTTTTTATCCCAATTATTGTATCTGCTCACAGTTTGTAATAGTTTAAATTAGGACTTTATTTTTATTTGCCGCTTTACTTTTCAAGGGTTTGTTTTTGGCTATGTAAATACCTGAAGCCTTGTAATAGCTTAGATTAATTTCCGCACTTTTAAATTCCTTAAATTATTAATTGTTAGATGTATGATAGGATGCATGGCAAGAATGTATGATTAATTTTAAAACGGTTAGATAACCTTAAATGTGCAAAGATTAAATAACTGAAATTGAATCACTCGCACATGCGCACTCCTAGGGTACACTCCCACTTGGTTGCCTTCGGTAAACGGTCATTGAGTATAGGATGCTTAATGGTCGTCCTTTTGTCTAAAGATCATATATGCCTCGTAAAGGTTGCCTCGGATATTGTTGCCTCAGATAAATTGATCTAAGACATTAGGGTTACTACTAAGACGTCCTAACATTGCTTTAGTGATCATACGTCCCTTTTCGAATTGACCCTCAAACTCCAACGACGGTGCTACCTACTCACTAATAGTGGGATAGCGTTGTCTAAAGGAAACAAGCATAAAACGATTCTTTTTCGAGTAGGTAGATTAACTCTTAAGTACTTGCTCAATCAAAACAAACTTTTTTTCACACTTACACACCTTTACAAACAAGTTTTCAAAAAAACACTTCATTACACTCTTGAAGACAGAAGCAAGAGTTAAATCGAAGTTAAAACAAAAACTTTTCAAAGCCCACAAACACAAAGAAAACAATTTTGAAAATGATGAGCAAGTACCTAAGAGCCTGTAGATAACTACGGATAGAAAGGGTGCTAATACCTTCCCTTTCTATAATCTACCCCCCGTACTCAGAAATATCTCGAAAAAGGAATTTTTCTGTGCTTTTTTCCTTTCCTTGTTGGATAAAATAAAAGTCGGTGGCGACTCTTGCTTACCGCGACATTTGCGAATACAAAATGCAAACCAGTATTAACAGTCGGTTCTGCCACCGTATCACAGATACCGACAAATTTAAGACATAAAGTGGTGGAAAATGTTCCAACAACGAAGCACATATGAGTCTTTAATCACGGGGCTTAAATTGTTCAAAGACTTAGGCGCCAAGAGAGTCAGAAAAAAAGGTGACTCAGAATTGGTAATTAAGCAAATTACTCGTGAATATAAGTGTATTAAGGAACACTTATTTGTGTATTTTGCTATGGTTAATCAATTGTTGGAATACTTAGAGGTTGTAAGAATTATTCATGTGCCTAGAATAGAGAATCAAGTGGCTAACGATCTGGCACAAATTTCCTCTGGATACAAAGTATCAGCATGAAAGTTGAAGAGTTTCGTCGAAGTACGAGAGAAGGTAGTCTCGACAGGGACACCATCATCCAATTTTTCAATCCCAAAAGCAAGGGGGCAGATGATTTAGCAGGAAATTTTGAAAATTTTGAAGTTTTTGCCATTGACAATTTGTCAGATACAGATTGGCAAAAGCCAATCTTAAAGTATTTAGAAAATCCAGTTGGAGACACGGGCATGAAAATAAATTATAGGGCTTTAAGCTATGTGTGCATGAGAAATGAGTTGTTCAAGAAAACCCCGAAGGTGTTTTACTTCAGTGCTTGGGAAATACTGAGGCATACTTGGAAGTTGTTGAAGTCTACAGTGGAGCCTGTGGCGCCCACCAATCTGGCCATAAAATGAAGTGGTTATTATTTCGACAAGGTGTATATTGGCCAAGTATGCTAAAAGACTGTATTGAGTTTTGTAAAGGGTGCCAAGAATGCCAAAAGCATGCAGTTGTTTAACATGTGCCAGAAAGTGAATTGCACACAATTGTTAAGCCATGGTCATTTCGAGGATATACATTAGATATCATAGGAGAAATTCAACCAGTCTCGTCGAAACAACAAAAGTCCATCCTGGTGGGGATAGATTACTTCACTAAATGAATGGAAGCAATACCATTGGTCAGTATTAACCAAGAAATAGTTATTGAATTCATTCAAAAGCACATCATTTATAGATTTGGAATTCCTGAAACAATCACTATAGACCAAGGGTCATTTTTATTTGGGCGTAAGGTGCAAGAATTTATATCTGAAATAGGATTAAAGCTGGTCATGTTCACACCATATTATGCTCAGGCCAATGGTAAGGTCGAAGCTTCCAACAAGGTGATAATTGGGTTAAATAAGAAACATGTTTCTAAGAAACCTAAGAATTGTCATAAGACATTGGATTTGATTTTATGGGATTGTCGAATATCCCCTAAAGAAGTGACTGGGCCAACACCTTTTCGACTAGCGTTTGGGAATGATGTGGTGCTTCTAGTTGAAATACACTTGCAATCAGTAAGAGTGCAACGCCAAAATGAAATTTCATCAGAGCAATATTAGAACATGATGCTTGATAAAACAATAGATTTAGATGAAGAAATATTGGTTGCGCTAGATGTGATCATTTGACAGAAAGAGAAAATTGCAAGGACCTACAATAAAAAGGCCAAAATAAAAACATTTTCAATAGGAAACTACGTGTGGAAAGTTATTCTTCCCATGGATCGAAAATATAGAGCACTGGGGAAATGGTCACCAAATTGGGAGGGACCCTTCCAAGTGTTGCAAACTTTTACCAATAATGTGTATGAGATCAAATAGTTGGGCTTTGATCAAAGAATCTTAAAATTAAATAGGAAATATTTGAAAAAATATAAACCTAGGCTTTTGGAGATTCGAATTACGACAAAATGATAATAAAGCATGTTAGAATTGGTGGCCAAAATGAGAATTCCAAAGAGGCTACCAAAAGTTCCCAAAAATTGGTTACATATCCAAAATAGAAGATGCCAAAATGGCTACCATAAAACCCCAAGATAACATAGAGGCCTAACAAAACCAAGCTTGGAAGAATCGAAGTAAGAGCGAATTACAAGGGAAATCGAGTTTTAAGATCGTCAAAACGAGTTTGGTCATAGACCACCTTACAGTCGAATCGAGTTTTTTTAAGCTCTAGGTAATTGATCTCCTTCCTGATTTCCAGGGCCCGTTCACCATGAGCAATTACCTCAAGATTAGTTTGTTGGATCTCATCACAAGTCAAAATGACGCTAGGCGAGTCTAACGAGGTTTTTGTTCTTCGAGAGTCGAAATCTTCTAATTAAGGTCGTCAATTTGGGCATGGTAATTTGAAATTTGTTGGTCATTAGCAGAATGTTGATCAATATACTTCTGTCTCTTAGCTTTAAAACTGGTTATTCATCGACCGCACAGATCACCTAAGTCCTATTCGACCCGTATCTCATTTGCTTTGGTTTTAAGCTAGCGATCAACATACCGGAATGATATGAGATCTTTTGCGAATTGGATGAATAATGCTTCAAAGTCAACCAAGTATTGAGTTAGAGAGTAAGGAATGTTATGGTGATAGATGGAGTCGGGAAATTTAAAAATTTATCTCGCCATAGCATCATCTTCTGTTACAATAGCTGGAAACTCATTTTCAAACAAATATGTCATGAGCTAATGAAGTGACTGATGACTTCGGCATCCAGCTCAGAAATGGGAAGAGAGTTCGAACTAGAGGATTGCAGGGGGATGGAGACATCTTGAAGTGTCTGGAGTTTTCTGAAGGCTTCCATTGGATTTTTCCTTTTGAGGGTCATAATCTTGGCCCAGGCCAAGGAATCGACAAAGGTTGGGTCCTTCCTAGTTTGAGAATCAACTTCGACTGAAGTTAGATGCTTCGAACTTGTATTATTTCTTCCAGTAGGGTTTTCCATAGTTGTTTGATGATGTTCAAGAGGCTCTTTAGAAAACCTCTGGATTAGCGTGGCAACTTAAGAAAGTGAGACAACAAGAGAAAAGGAAAATACCTCAAAGACAGGTTGCTCAAGATGCCTTCCATTTGGAACTGGGTTTTGAAGGAAATAAGGCTTTGCTCTCTTTGGCTAGTTGAAGGGAGACTCTTGTCTTTGTTCAATCGTTGAATGGCGTTTTCGCTCCTGAAGGATGAAAATGATATCAGGAAAGATAGACACGATCAAATGCAACAAGGTATAGATAATGTACCATAAGAGGTATCATAATTATCTGAGTATGACCACGAGGAGGTAGAAGAACATTGTCAGTGACCACAGTTGAGGTTGACATTGGAGTAGGTTGTTGGGTCTCTAGAACTTGAAAGGCGTCAATAAGCCTTTGGAGGAAGTTGGGTGCAGAGAAATATCTCTGTTGGACTTGCGACCACTATTGGTCGAATAGGTTAGTGGTAAAAGAAGAGTGGTTGAAAGAAAATATAGGAAGATCAAGAGTATAAGAATCCCTATGAAACCTGAGGCATGTCTGATGATTATCAGCAGTCAGTCGCCTACCAACCCATACGATTTCAACATGATGAGAAAACAAGGATGAAGGTAACATCTGGCTGAGGCCGAATTGTCGAGATAATAAGTTTGGTTAATAGCTTATGAAACCATATCCATGCGGCCCAGGTTCGAGTCTACATGAGAGTAATGTGGGGGGTTAAAAAGGCCCTCCAAATGGCATTAGTCTAACCAATGTTTCGAGAAACACCAAGGAAAGGGGCCCAGAACCAATCTGGACCAACGTGTCTCTCCATGAAAGGGGCCACAGCTGAGAAAAAGGTAGTGGTTTGGACAAACATATTAATAAATTTCAAGAATGAAAATCTGTCAAGTTTTTATGGGAGAGTGGAGAAGGATAACCTCAGGACTTCGATATTGCTGAATTCGAGCAAGCATCGAACATCTTCAAAAACAGGATGATCTAGTTGGTGTTCAAATGTGGTGGTCATCCGATACTGCAATAGCCTGAAAGCCCCTGGGAGAGCCAACTCCTTGTCATGACCAGGGAGAGACTTTAATTAACAAGAAGCATCACCCAAAGTTTAGTAAATAAATTCCACTAAGAGTTTGTTGAGGGAAATTTTTCAACCCTCATGGAGTTGAAAACCAAAAGGTATAAATGTTTTGGCTACGTAGGAGGACTCTGAGTAGAAATTTTTTTGAGAAAGCTAGAGGTTCAGAAAAGCGATGTGATCGATATCAGAAACAATTTATGTACCTTTGACATGTTGATCAATGATGTATTGTATGAAATCTGCATGGTCGAAGTGAAAGGAGTGTTTAGTCGACTCGATAGGGTCGAAGATCCCACCAAGTGGAGAAATCCCAATTATAGCAGCCACGTCAAACAAAGTAGGCGTCAGCATTCCACATGGAAGTTGGAAAATGTTCGTTGAACCTTCCCAAAAGAAGAGTGAAGACATGATTAAGTTAGGGTCGATCCTATGGGTTCTCCTCGAAAGTTGAATAACATAGAAAATACCCAATTATTCCCATTGAGTTTCCCATTGTTTTTGGACCTTGTCGTGTTGTCAAGTGTGGGGATCGAGCAAAAGATGTTTTCACCAGAGGCCATGAACCTGACTGATATAGGTTCGTTGAGAGTAATTTTTTCTTCAAAAGTTCCAGAAGTTGCAGGGGTAATGGTCTGAAATGAATGGGAAGAAGAAGAAAGGAAGTAAACTTCTTTAGAGTGGCTATTTAAAGTGAATTCTAGGGTAGAAAATCGAGGTCATGTGTCACCCAATATAATGTGTGTGTTCCAAGAAGTGGGAAAGTTAGTGGGAGCTGTTTAAAATCTCATGCCCTAAAAACTAGGAATCATCATGTGATGTGATTGATGGACATGGGGAACTATTGCAAAGAAAGTGGTCATGATTATGTGTGACGTCATTCTGAGAAGACATGTCGTCGAAAATACCACTAGATGAAAATGCCAAAGTTTTCCATCGATGGGGGTCTCCGTCGAACTTGACATTTTGGGGGGCAATTTGTTGACAAAGCATTTATTACAAGGGAACAAGCCCGAAATGAGAAGGTGTCTTCTAAATGGGAAGGCACATTAAATACTTTAGAAGAGGTATCAATAGGGTCTAGTCGACGAAGTTGTCATTTGGGGAAGAATGGCTCGACGGGCTAATTGAAAAGCATGGTGAGGCTGTCGACAGGCACACCAAAATGGTGTCAAGAGAAGTTATGAGTTTGCATGCTAGCAACAACGTGGGAGAAGTTATGAAGCTTTTCCACATGAAATACCAATGTGGGATACTGTAACCGTCGACAGTTATGTCTCTAGAATTTTCTATTTAAGAAAATAATTATATTCATTCTAGGGGTGGCATTTCTTAGCATTAAGAGAATTACACTCAAAGTACCCACATCTAAGATAGAAACAAGTTCACGCTTGAAAATGTACGAGTGCCTCCACATTTCAACTCAAAGCAATTTCCAATTTTTAATTTAAAATTCTTGTCCTTTCTTTTACTCTTAATTTCAACAATTTCCTTGTTCTTTTGCTTCTTTCTTTTTTCTACGCTTGTTAAACCAATCAATCAGCTTCACACAAGACTCAAAACACTAATTCTAGGATTCTTGTAGTTGGTCCTGCAAGCAACATTTAATAAGAGGCTAGAGATTATTCGCGAGAAAAAATGTCACAAAAGATGTTGAAACATTTGTTCCCCTGAATGATGTTTTTGAATATGTTGCAGAATCAAGCACTAATGTTGAACCTAAAGAATCTGAGACAACTGACAAAGGACCCTCAATCAGGATTCTAAAAGATCATCCTTAGGATCTTATAATAGGGAATTTGAATGAGGGAGTGTTCACCTGATCAAGAGAAGTTGTGTCAAATTCTTGCTTTGTTTCAAAATTTGAACCAAAGAATGTTTAAGAGGCCTTAACTGATGAGTTATGGATTTATGCTATGCAAGATGAACTTGGTCAATTTAAGATAAATAAGGTTTAGGACTTGGTAACAAGACCTGAAGGGGTAAATGTTATTGGTACTAAATGGGTGTATAAAAACAAATCAGATGAACAAGGCGTGGTTACTAGAAACAAAGCCAATCTTGTTTCTCATGGATGTTGTAATACGGTGGGGGAACTGACTTTTTTTTGCATTTGATTACAAATGTTGCAGATAGCTAGAGTTTCCACCGACTTTTCTTTTATCTAATAAGGAAAGGGTGAAAAGAACAGGAAAGACCTTGAAGATTTTGAGTTCGGGGGGGTAGGTTATGAAAAGGGAAGGTGTTAGCACTCTTTTCATCTATAGTTATCTACGAGCTCTTAATCGCTAGCTCACTTTTGAAATTTTATTTTTATGTGTGTGTTTGAAAATATTTTGAAAAAATGACATAGTGAGGCAGACTTTGTAAGGATTCTTGTATCAGTCCTCAAGAATGTGTACAAAGTGTTTTTGAAAATATTTTGAAAGTGTTTGTGAAATGTTTTGTTTTTGTGAGCAAGCGATTAAAAGTATCTACCACTCAAGGTCGTTCTTGTACTTTTCCTTCTCCTTTAGATAGTGCTATCTGTACATTACTTAGTAGGAAGCCATATCGTCGGATGTGAAGGGACATTGAGGGTCGTCGTACAGTTATTGAAGGCAACTGGTAAGGACGCTTTAGCAATTTCGTAAGGGACTGGATCATTTATCAAAAGGCAACATTGAAAGGGTCATCGAGGGACTATGATCTTTGATTTGAGGAACTTTTCTAGAGCATCCCTACTTTAGATGGACATGACTATTTAATCGAAAGGCAACAAGAGAGGCTACCATAGAGGTGCGAGTGTGCATGTGTGTTAATTTCATTTATTTATCTTGAGATTTAGGGTTTTCTGTCATTTGTTTTTTTATCTTTCCATACAAACCCTAATTAATAAGCAGTAGTAGCAAATATAGAAAACAGTAAAGGTGTGGAAAGTAAAGGCGGAAAATATATACCTAATATATTACATCGCTTTGGGGCAGATACATAATAAATAGTGCGGAAAAGAAACCCTAAGCTATTACATCCAGGAACAGTTACATAATAATGAAGCAAAAGAAAGCGATAAATAAATATTATAATTGTGTAACTTATACAGTCGATCAAAAATGTAAAATGAAAATAGAATCAAAGGAAAAAGAAGTGTTTTTGATGTTTTTTATGAAAAAGAAAATTTGATGATAATTAATTAATTAAACCTAAAAACTAGTTGATTTTTAAATTGCAAAAAAGGTTGACTGATTAAATTAAAGTGTTAATAAAAAAACCTAAAATTTTTTTAATTAATTTTCGTTAGTAAAAAAATATTAATTTAAAAATTGATTAAAAACATAAAACCTAATTTAATTAGGGTTTGTGAAAGAAAAGGTTTTGTTTTGTGGCTAGGTGAAATAAGGGTTTAAGGGAGAAATTAAGAGAAAAAAAACAAGTTATAAACAAAACAAAACAAATATGCCAGGGGTAGGTGTTGAACTCGTGCCCTTAGCCTTCCCACCAACAAGGTTCACCATTGCGCCAAGCGTGCGCTGGTGTTAGCAAAACGTGCATCATTCAATATGTAATCAACCTGCAAGGATTAAGAAAGTATGAAAAAATAAATGTCAAAAGCAGGGATCGAACCCACGCCTTATTGTACAAATGCCTTAACGCGGCCGCTTCTACCACTGGGGTGGCTATACATCTGGTAATTTAATCAAATTAACGCATATATATTATAAATCAGATCAGGATGGCTGGAGAAGCGTCCGAGCCCTAGCTCTGGTTGCCTTCTCTGGTAAGTATATTTTCCAAACCTGCAAAACGAAGCACATTAAAAAGAAAGAAAAGCCATGTCCCCCTAAACCGACCCCCCCCCCCTGAATCCAGTGGTGGCCTTAGTTTGGGCTAAATCTCGCTATATAGTGAGATACGAATAAGATAACTCCAATCGGTATGAACATGCCAAACCCTTATCAGGTCATTATGGGGGGACCATGCTATATTTCGATCCTGCATTGTCATACCTTAGAAGAACATTAGTATCATTAGTATGCGTTAAAACAACATAAAAACATAAATATAATTTTGCAATAAATTAAGAAAATTGGTGCGGCATGTATGCTTGTTTCATGCTCTTTGGACCATCACAAATGATCCAATCTTACCCTATAGTGCTTCTGGAAGTGAATGGAAAGGTTTGTTTGCTTTGAAAGTGACTACAACTAGGTTTTACAACTTGCCCTAGTTTTGATATTTTTTGAGATTTTTGGGAAGGCTTCTTGTGCAAGGGTTTTGTGTGATGTTATGTATGAATGAAGAGGATATATAATGCTTGAATTAGGTCAAAAGATTGTGGGCTTGGACCTTGTATGAAAATCCTTGACTTTATCTTATTTAATTTTGAATTTAAATTAATAAAAATCAAAATAAATAAAATAAAAACCCAAGGGGTGTATGAATAAGTGTTGAGGTTCACTATGAAGTATATCACACGCATGGACCTTGAAACAATAGCCCATTAGCCCAAAAATTCAAGTTTGGTCAATTTAGGTTTCATGCATTTTTTCAAAATTTCCCAAATTGCACCAATCATAAATCTCTCAAATTTTATCATTTTAAGAAGATCATGGACTTTTTGGAAACCTAAAAATGTCCTATACAATATCTATTTTGATCATTTTTGCATTTGAAGAATTTATCTTGATGTAAGTTGCCTTGACAAAAAGTGTCTTTTGTTGACTTTTGAAATCACCTATAATGTTTTGGCCCATATCTCTCAAATGAAGCATTTTTTGGACTTGAGCTTAGAGAGACAAAGTTATAGATAATTGAATTTCCTTCAAAATGAGCTTTGGTTGAGAAAAATCTGATGAAGCATGTGAAAGTTTTGCTTGGTCAAAGTTCAGTTGACTTCTCCTTAAGAAAACCCTAATTTAGTAACTCTTGACTTTTGATGAATCTTGAGTTTTATGAGTTATGATCAATCCTTGATCAAATGGTGAATGTGACTTCAAAATACTGAGGTTGACAAAAAATCTTGAGTTTTGACTGTATGTTGACCACAGTTGACTTTTTGTCCAATACAATTGATATCTGAGCAATTGACTGAGCAAATTTATGATGTGAGGCTTGAAACTTGATATGAGGACTCTTTGAAGCATATGAGAAACCATGAAATCCACTTGAGGCATTAGAAGTCCAATTTTCTCTGAGAAAATTAAAACCCTAATTATAGGTCACTGCTTAGGAGGAAAATTTGTCTGATCAAACATTGAGTAGCCTTGAGCAATTGAAAACCCTAGGAGATGTCCTAAAGAAAATGGGAGGGAAAATTTTAGGGTACAACAGATACACTCAAATTGAAGGAGTGAACTTTGATGACTATCTTAATGGAGAAGTATATGTTGAACAACTAAAAGATTTTATTGATCCTGCTTTCCCAAATCATGTGTTTAAATTGAAGAAGGCATTGTATAGGCTAAAACAAGCTCCCAGAGCTTGGTATGAAAGTTTGACTGATTTGATAAGACTCTTTTTGTCAAAGAGAAAGGTGGAAAACTTATGATAGCTCAGATCTATGTGGATGATATTTTTTTTGGAGGGATGTCAAATGATATGGTCCAACATTTTGTCAAGCAAATGCAATCTGATTTTGAGATGAGTTTGGTAGGTGAATTATCATTCTTTCTTGGGTTGCAAGTCAAGCTGATGGAATACTCCATTTTTATTTCTCAAAGTAAACATGCAAAAAATGTTGTGAATAAATTTGGATTAGAGAATGTTATCCATAAGAGAACCCATACTCCTACACACTTGAAGTTATCTAAAGATGAGAAAGGAGTTAGTGTTAATAAGAGTTTATGTAGAAACATGATTGGTAGCCTTATATATTTTACAGCAAGCAGGCTAGATATAACTTTTTCTATTGGAGTATGTGGTAGATATAAAGTACAACCCAAAGTAAGTCACATCAATCAAGTAAAAAGGATTCTTAAGTATATGAATGGTACATGTGACTACGGAATATTGTATTCTCATGGTTAAAACTCCATGTTAGTAGGATATTATGATGCTGATTGGGCTGGTAGTGTTGATGATAGGAACAGTACCTCTGGTGGATGTTTCTTTTTGGGAAATAATTTGATTTCCCGGTTCAGCAAGAAACAGAATTGTGTATCCCTATCTACAGCTGAAGCTAAGTACATTGTTGCAGGCATTAGTTGTTCTCAACTTGTGTGGATGAAATAAATGATATCTAATTATAATGTCACACAAGATGTCCTTACATTATTCTGTGATAACTTGAGTGCTATTAATATTTCCAAAAATCCTATTCATCATAGTAGGACTAAGCTCATTGATATCAGGCACCATTTCATTAGAGAACTTGTTGAAGACAAAGTCATAACTCTTGAGCATGTCAGCATTGAAACTCAACTTGCTGATATTTTTACTAAGGCCTTGGATATTGTTCAATTTTAAAAACTAAGAGGGAAGCTTTTCATTTGTGTTTATAAGGATTTGTAACAATTACTGCTATTTACGCGGGTCAATCAAATTTTCAAATTCTATCACTCTCACCTGCATGCTTACCTAAGCCCATTACTGCAAATTATACCTTGTTGGGTTGAAACGGTCTTGAAGGAAGTTGGTTCAAATGTTTTTCTAGATGTTAAAACATCTTTAGCAAATTAAATTAGCCCTGATGGTAACTATAGTTAAAAGTATATGATGGTTGAAGATTCACCTTCTAAGGAGGAAAAAGGAAAATTTGGTGCTATGAAAAGCACTCCCTCTAGAATTTTCAAATGAAAATCTTAGGTTGGTCCTCTTAGATATCATAGAGTAAACTTGTTATACCTACGAGAAAGAGGAAAGTTGTTTCTTAAAGTGATTAGGAGTATGAAGCTGAAGAGGATGTCCAAGACATTATTCCCATCAGAAAAGTTGCTTCAAAGAAGAGTTGTGTTGCTGTTCCCGAGACTCCACTGAACAATGTGTCTTTTCATTCTGAGTAGAATGCTAAAAGATGGAAATATGTTTACCAAAGGAGGAGAGCTTTGGAGAGGGAATTGGGTAAGGATGCCATAAAATGTAAAGTGTAACGCCCGATAATTTAATTAATTATTTAATTAAATTATTTTTAGAATTAATTGTTGATGTTGAGAAATGTTGATTTAAGTTGTGATGTTGTTATTGATTATTTGGTTGATTAAGTTGTAGAAATAATATTTGAATAATACTAGATTTATTATATAGGTTTAATTAATGGTTGGTGGTAGTAAAAGTGGGGGTGTTCAGATTAGGCCCAATGGAATTATTGAGAATAATATAATAATAGTGTTATTATATTGATTAAGTTGAATAAGAAAAACAAATTAGATGTGGCAGTTAGGATAATAGATTTTTGTCAAGTAGAAGAGGAATAAGGTTTGGAAGGGAGAAAGAGAACGTAGAAGTTGCAGAGCAAAGGGAAGGGGGCAAAGCTAGGTTCGATCTAAGAATTGTAGAGCGGTCTCCAATCCAAGGTAAGGCGGGGTTCTAACTCTATAATAGGGTATATGATAGATGATATGTGAGGAAGTGGTTCCTATGAAAAATTTGTTCTGTGTGTGTAAACAATGTTAAATACTGTGTTGAATTATTCTTGTTGTGAATCTGTATAAAATTGGTTGTCTGTGAACACTGATATTATTGCATAATTTTATTGATTTTAATCGAAGGTAAAAAATTGAGTATAAGAATCGATTGCAGAAAATTCTGCGTGACAGGAAAAACTAGAAAGTTTGGGTGTACCGAGGGACACAAAGACTGTGTCGGACGACACATAAGGATGGTGTGCCGAGGGGGACACTATTGTGCCGAGGGGCACACTAAATTATGAGGGGTGTGCAGAGTGGCACACCATGTTTCAAGTGACAGGATTAATTTTTGTTATACTGTATTAGTTAATTGTTTTGGTTTGCTTTCTGTAGGCATGAAGGATAGTATTATATAATGAAACCAATAATTAGTAATATAAATTAAGAACTTCTATTAAGACATTAGAACTAATTAATTAATTTAGTACAACTAGTACATGAGAATAATTAATAGAAAGAGAAGGAGTTACAAAATTTATATACTTAGCAGAATAGCAGAATATTCTTATAGCAGTAAATAATAGCAGAGATTAAGTGAACAATGGTAGGGTAGTATGTCTAGCAGAGTAATGAAATTAACAGAGGATTGGATTATGAGAAGAATTATGAAATAGAAGGGATATTTAGTAATTGATACTTGTTAGTAGATATAATTTTGTACCAGAATTATTAAAGTAGCAGGAGCATTGGAAATGGCAGAGCTAGTAATTGGCAGCAAATCATAGTAATATATGTACATGATTAGTATATATCATTTAGTAGAATAAGTTGGCAGAAAATTAATGTAGTAACTAGTAGTAATTTATTAAGTGGCTGACAGGCAGTGTATGCTAGTAGGAAGTAGTATTAATAAGACTTGTAATAATAGTATTGGTATAAATAAGTTCTTGTGTTGTTGTTGTTAAAACTGTGAAGTGCAGAGTAGAAAATGTTGGTAATTTAGCGGAAGATTAATTAACTAGAAAATAGCTGAATTGTCCGAACAATTTCACTGAATGTTTGTAGTATATTTTGGTTGATGCGGTGTATTGTATACTTTGTTGTAATATATGAAATTGCGGGCGGTGTTGAATTTGATGAATTGCCTTTATTTATCGGCAAGATAAAGTTGTAGGCTTATGGCCAGTGTTGATTTGTTGTTATGTTGCTGTTAATTTGTTTTTAATATGTTGTTATTGAAATACCAATTTATAAGCTTATGGTCGATGTTGGTTTTTTGTTGCGTTGCTATGAAATTTTGTTGTTGCTATTTTAACATTCATATTGTGTCGCATACATAGCATATCAAGTTGGAGCTGATGCTCGGTAAGTTGGCCTGGATTTGGAAAATATGAAGTTGAAGGCTTATGCCATGTTGATGCCTCTATTAATTGACAGATTAATAAGTTTGGAGTTTTTCTCTGTTGGTACCACATGCATGTGCATCATAACGAGTCACATTTTGAATCGCATATTTGAGTTGTTGTGTTGATGAAATTGTTATTATATTATGTTGATAATTGTATTGTAATAATCATTGTTATAAAGCTGTGAAAAGGTGATTTTGTATGATCTAATTCTAATGTATCTCACCCCTTCTGTTTGAATGTTACCCCTACATTGGTAACGTACAGGTAATACAGAGTGAAGGATGTTTACCTTCATTAGTTTGAGTCAGGTGTCATCGCTCTGATACGTAACACTCGGGGGGGGGTGAACGCTTGATGCTTTGTTATTGATTTTAGTTCCGTTACTCAATTTTATGTCAGTTTCGTTGAGTACTTGTTGTTTTAAAGTTATTTTAAGTTGGACAAATATGTTATGTCCTTTTAAGTTGAATATTATGAATCTGCTGCGTAGTTATGAAAGTTGTTGGTTTTAAAGGACTAAATTATGTTGTTCATCTGTGTTTATGTGTTATGTATCTGTTTTACATGCGATTAAGTGCCGTTGTAATAAGTTGAAATTGTAGCATCCTGATTTGTATGATAGAATTTTATAACTCTGATTTTTATAATAATCGTTGGGTAGAATTGGGGTGTTACAAGTTGGTATCAGAGCAGGTCGGTCCGTTCGACTAAGTTATTGAGTTAGTAGATTAGTATGACAGTTGAATACTATCGATGTGTTGTTTCTTAGTACGTGACATGTGTGTAACACACTGTTGATACTTGTTGATTTTCCAATCGATTGTATGCAAAAGTTGGGATGAAGACAAGTGGGGGAGAAGCTTTGGTTTTCGGATATGTTTTGGTTGTAAGATATTAGTTCAGTATGTTGTTGATGGCGAAAGTGCAGGTATTGTTGAAGTTTTGTTGTTTCCCGATTCCGAAGATGATTGATTCAATATTTTGTTTGTTAATCAAGTTGGAGCGTCATGAGGGAGGATGATCAGACCTTGTTGATGTTTACTTCTCGAAGTATGAGGAGCAATGTAATGATTGTTGATATACGAGTATAGTGTAAATCCCTGATGTTTCTGAAAGTAATTGTTAAGTAAAAAGGATAATTTTTAGAAGATGGAATTTATAAAGTTGCGATGTTTCAGCGCTGCTGGTGGACGGGAAGTTATCGGTTCGGGTAGCCCTTGCGTAATATGTCAATGTTTGAATGGTGATAGAGTGACCTATTGTTGTAGACCTTGTTGTGGGATCCTTGTGAGTGATTGTAAAAGTTGTTGAAGTGGTTGGAATGTTTTAAATCGCGAGTCAGAGTCGAAAATACGAGGAGATGAGTATGATTTCAAGAATGTTAAGTGTTAGTACTGGTACAAAGAAATTATGTTCTGATGTTATCGTAAGGTGTGTAATAGTATGTCGCTACATGACGGCGGTGTTCGCATTTTCGGATGACTTTGGAAATTCATATCTTGTGTTACGAGTATTGGATTGGTGTTCCGTTTGAACCTATGAGGGGATAGAAATATATTTTATCCTATGAAAGTGTTTTCAAATACGGTAGATGCATTCCTATGTGGAGGGACTCAGAAGTCGGGTATGGAACTAGAGGCTTTTGGGGCATAAATGGTTATTAATGTAGTTGTTCGAGATAAGGTCAAGCGTAATATGTTGTTGGCAAATAAGTTGAGAAATGAGATGTTTGGCATTAAAAATGATGTGAAAGTATTGGAGGAGCACATAGAGATGCAGCTTATGATGATTAATAATGATGAAGATGTCCTCTTAAAGGGAGATGCTTTTAAGAGAATTTAGAGTCATGTTTATGATGCCAAGGTAGTGGCATGTGTAAAAGAAGAATTGGAGAGGTTATATCACCAAAATGGTGTGGAACGATGTTGTTGAGATTTCAATTGAATGTGAGACAACGAAGATGGTTGGAGTTGTTCAAAGATTATAATTTCGGTTTGAATAATCATCCAGGTAAAGCTAATGTTGTGGCGGATGCTTTAAGCCAAAGGACTTTGCACCTATCGGTAATGATGGTTAAAGGGTTGGGATTAATTGAACAGTTCAGAGATATGAGTTTAGTTTGCAAGGTGGCACCAAAGAGTGTTATTTTAGAAATGTTGAAAATTATCAATGATTTTCTAGACAGTATCAAAGAAGCTCAAAAGTTAGATGTAGAACTGGTAGATTCGGTGGTTGGACTCGATCAGTTTGAGAATGATGATTTCAAGTTAGGTGTGTAGGGTGTGTTGAGATTCTGTAATCGAATTTGTATTCCTGGTGATGTGGATATGAAGAAAGTAATTCTTGAGTTGTAGAATACTTAACCTTTGATTAAGGCTAAGTGAGTGTAATACGGACCGTGTAATATGTTAAGTGTTGGTGTCTCATCGATAAAATCGAATGAGATGGAAATTATGGGAGTATTTGTAAACTTCATTGGAAATTATTGAATTGTTGTGCTTTAGGTGACTTGAGTACAAGTTCTAAAGGAACACAATTATAGTTTGGTAATGATGGTTTATACTCCATTATGGTTGTCGGCTATCTATTGACAACTTAAGGAACTGGTCACGCTTAATCTCTTGTTGATAGTAGACGAGATCATGTTGGATGGTATAGATTTGTCTTTCTATCTTAATGGTGTGTAAAGTGATTGATGTATATCGTAAGAATAGTCGCTCACCAGTTTGTGTGAATTAATAGAGGAGTGGCTAGCAAAGAATTGAGACGTATTGAACAAGTCGATGTAACGGGTTATATGTGAGCTAACGTCGCAAAGTGAAGGATTGAGAATATCAAGTGAACAAAGATTTTATAATGGATGTTAAAGAAAGTCTGAAACTAGATTGAAACTTTTAAATCATATAGTTGATGGAAATTTTAATGAGGACGGTGACTTAAGATGGATGATCAGAGTTGCGCAACTAAAGCGTGATGTGACGAAATTGTTATGCATGTACGACTCGTTAGAAGAGAAGGAATACATATCAGGAGGATTGTTGACATAAAGATGATGTGCCAGAGTACTGTGTTTCTTTGTAAGTATTTGCTGATTTTATAAGTATATTATTGTGGTTGTTAGATGATGGTGAGTTGTGTGTATATCTGTTGGATAATACTGTTGAGTTGATGTTATAATGATTTTGTTCCCGTTGTCGTGATGTTGTTGTTAGTTACTGTAAATGATGAATAAAACTCTATAATATGACGAAGTTGATTATGTTGGCTATGTTGATGTCACTATAAGGGTGATACGGAGATATGAATAGAGTTGTTCATATTTTGTTGATATTTGACATACATACATATATGGAAATAAAATTGTGTATGTGTTTTGGTGTTGAATATGTTGTTAAGATAATAATGTGATGCTGTATACCCAAGTATAAGTGCGTTATGACTGTTACTACGTTAAATGTTGATATGTCAAAATATTGTTGAAGGGGTTAATAGGTTATTAACGATAGGGTTACAAAGGTGTTGAATGATTAGCATGTGTGTATTTGATTTAAATCATGTTGAGTTATTGTTATGTCGGGAAAGTAGCGGTTGAAGTGTTGCCAAACACGACTTGGGGATCAGAGAGTTAGATGCGAAATTCGCATTAAGATTGGTAGTATCGAGTAGATTTTCGAGGACGAAAATATTCTAAGTGGGGGAGAGTTATAACACCCGATAACTTAATTAATTATTTAATTAAATTGTTTTTCAAATTAATTGTTGATGTTGTGAAATGTTGATTTAAGTTGTCATGTTGTTAGTTGATTATTTAGTTAATTAAGTTGTAGAAATAGTATTGGAATAATACTAGATTTATTATATGGGCTTAATTAATGGTTAGTGGTAGTAAAAGTGGGGGTGTTGAGATTAGGCTCAATGAAATTATTGAGAATAATAGAATAATAGTGTTATTATATTGATTAAGTTGAATAAGAAAAAGAAATTAGATGTGGCAGTTAGGAAAATAGGTTTTTGTCAAGTAGAAGAGGAATAAGGGTTGGAAGAGAGAAAGAGAACGTAGAAGTTGCAAAGCAAAGGGAAGAGGGGCAAAGCTAGGTTTGATCGAAGAATTGTAAAGCGGTCTCCAATCTAAGGTAAGGGTAGGGTTCTGACTCTATAATAGGGTATATGATAGATGATATGTGGGCAAGTGGTTCATATGAAAAATTTGTTCTGTATTTGTAAACAATGTTAAATATTGTGTTGGATTATTGTTGTGTTCTTGCTGTGAATATGTATAAAATTGGTTGTCTGTGAACACTGATATTATTTCACTATTTTATTGCTGTTAATCGAAGGTAAAAAATTGAGTATAAGAATCGATTGCATAAAATTCTACATGACAGGAAAATTTGGAAAGTTTGGGTGTGCCGAGGGGAATACAGACTGTATCGGATGGCATAGAAGGATGGTGTGCCGAGTGGGACGCTATTATGCCGAGACTCACGCTAAATTATGAGGGGTGTGTCGAGTGGCACACCATGTTTCAAGTGACAGGCTTAATTTTTGTTATATTGTTTTAGTTTATTGTTTTGTTTTGCTTTTTGTAGGCATGTAGGATAGTATTATATAATGAAACCAATAATTAGTAATATAAATTAAGAACTTCTATTAAGACATTAGAACTGATTAATTAATTTAGTACAACTAGTACATAAGCATAATTAATAGAAAGAGAAGGAGTTACAGAATTTATATACTTAGCAGAATAGCAGAATATGCTTATAGCAGTAAATAATAGCATAGATTAAGTGAACAATGGTAGGGTAGTATATCTAGCAGAGTAATGAAATTAACAGAGAATTAGATTATGAGTAGAATTATGAAATAGCAGGGACATTTAGTAATTGATACATGTTAGTAGATATAATTTTGTACCAAAATTATTAATGTAGCAGGAGCATTGGAAATGGCAGAGCTAGTAATTGGCAGCAAATCATAGTAATATGTACATGATTAGTAGATATCATTTAGTAGAATAAGTTGGCAGAAGATCAATATAGTAACTAGTAGTGATTTATTAAGTGGATGACAGGCAGTGTATGATGGTAGCAAGTAGTATTAATAAGACTTGTAATAATAGTATTCGTATAAATAAGTTGATGTGTTATTGTTGTTGTTAAAACTGTGAAGTGTAAAGTAGAAAATGTTGGTAATTTAGCGGAAGATTAATTAACTGGAAAATAGCTGAAATGTCCGAACAATTTCGTGGAGTGTTTGTAGTATATTTTGGTTGATGTAGTGTATTGTATACTTAGCTTTAATATATGAAATTACAAGCGGTGTTGAATTTAATGAATTGCCTTTATTTATCGACAAGATAAAGTTATAGGCTTATGGCCAGGGTTAATTTGTTGTTGCGTTGCTGTTAATTTGTTGTCAATATGTTTTTGTTGAAATACCAAGTTGTAGGCTTATGGCCAATGTTGGTTTGTTGTTGCGTTGCTATGGGATTTTGTTGTTGATATTCTGACATTCATATTATGTTGCATACATAGCATATCAAGCTGGAGCTGATGCTCGGTAATTTGGCCTGGATTTGGCAAATATTAAGTTGGAGGCTTATGCCTTGTTGATGCCTCTATTAATTGGCAGATTATTAAGTTGGGAGTTTTGCTTCGTTGGTATCACATGCATGTGCATCGTAACGAGTCACATTTCGGGTTGCATATTTGACTTGTTGTGTTGATTAAATTGTTATTATATTATGTTGATAATTGTGTTGTGATAAACATTGTTATAAAGATGTTAAATGGTGATTTTGTATGATCTAATTCTAATGTATTATTTATCACGCATCCTATTATATTGTTAGATATCCCACTCCTTTTGTTTGAATGTCACCCCTACGTTGGTAACGTACAGGTAATCCATAGTGAAGGTTATTTACCTTCATTAGTTCGAGTCAGGTGTCGTCGCTTTGATACGTAACACTTGGGGGGATGAACGCTTGATGCTTTGTTATTGATTTTAGTTCTGTTACTGAATTTTATGTTGGTTTCGTTGAGTACTTGTTGTTTTAAAGTTTTTTTAAGTTGTACATAGATGTTATGTCCTTTTAAGTTGAATATTATGAATTTGTTGCGTAGTTATGAAAGTTGTTGGTTTTAAAGGACTAAATTATGTTGTTCATCTGTGTTTATGTGTTATGTATCTATTTTACATGCGATTAAATGTTGTTGTAATAAGTTGAAATTGTAGCATCCTGATTTGTATGATGGAATTTTATAACTTTGATTTTTATAATAATCATCGGTTATAACTGGGGTGTTACATAAAGAGGTTGTGGATCTCATAGAGGTTGTTGGTTTGATAAAGACTGTCACAAAATTTGGTCCTTTCTATGAGAGGTTGGTTGTTTTGTTTGTCCTGATGTTATGACACGTCTCTTGACATGTTAATTAGCATGATGATAGGATTGTACTACTGCTAAGGGGAGAGTAGTTATTATGATTGCTTGTTATATGCAACTATTTAGGGGGAAACATGATTATCTGTCATACTTGTTTGTGCTTCTGCTCCTGCTGCTACTGATGATTGTAGGATGTCTTATCAGATGTTCTAACATCCTGCCTGATATGCCCATTGTGAATACCTTTGATGGTGATGATTCTGATGGTGAACATGGAGAAGAAGAAGGAGAAGAGTATTCCACTGCATATGTTGTTTGACTGTAGTGTTATGTGCACTTGTTGTTTAGGTTTTGTAAGCGTTAAATGCCCAAACCATCTTTAGCACCTTGTGTTCACCTTATGCTACTTCTGTTTATGTGATATTTTGCTTATGTGGTTTGAATGTGTTGGTTACCTTTGTCATATTATGGCTAAAAAGGGGGAGTAATATGTTTGTGCTCTAACCACTAACTCTGATGTTGGATGCCATTAAGGGGGAGAATTAACCACTAGCTGAGGTAATTGATGTTGGTTGCTATTGAGGGGGGAATTCTGATTGTCTAAGTTATTTCTTAGCAAGATTGGGTTGTTTTAAAGAGATGTTAGACATGATGTATGGACATATCTGACATGATGAGAATTTAGTTTTTAATGTTGTTGTGTTTGCAAATTCCACCGACTAATACTTTGATGTTTTATTCTGCCGCTCATATCTCTGATATTCTGTAGTCTGTGTTTAATTTAGTTTCAAACCTATGTTATTTTGTTGGAATCTGAATTTTGGTATTTTTGTGCATGTGGTATTTGTGTGCAAGGATTTTAAAATTGTTTTAGCCAAAATTTGTCAAAGGGAGAGATTGTTAATTCTCTACTTTTATGTTTGGTATTAATTTTGGTAAAACTAATTTTGGCATCAACATGTTAAATAGGATGTGTTAACTTGCAGAGAAAACATATTGAACAAGATTTCCTATCCATATCATTTGACATCTTGTATGTTATAAATGTACACTTGGATTTAGTCAGTTATAACAGGTTCTGAATATTCTGGGAATATTATATTATCCTATGTGGAGTCCAAGACCGGGGAATAAGAGATTATATTTGAGTTTATAAGATTAATTTGTTTCTCTAAATGTTGATACATTTTAGGAAACATATTATTGAAGTCCTATTTTTATGCAGAAGTTTCTGCAGATTTTAAGCAACTGACCAGCTGCATTTTTGAAGCCCAAATCCCGCCAGACATCACTTATAAAAGAAAGGATATAAACCTAAATTAAGTTTGGAATATATTGTATCTTTTAGTGATATTTTAGGGTTTATATTCTTGTATTTATTGTGAGCATCTCTGATATCATCTTGGTATAAGAGTAACATTGTCTCTATCGAGTTGTAAGTTTTGTTAATCACTTATAAGATTTTAAGTATTGAGTGATTATGTGTCCTTGAAGTGTAAGTTCTGAATCATTCTAAGTAATAGTGTTTTCATCACTATTGTGATTGAAAGGGATATGAGAAGGGTCCCATACTTAGGTGAGTCTTAGGTAGAAGTTAAGCACGGGTAGTGATTAGGTGAGTATATTGTAAACTAGAGATAGCTTGTTAAGGATCTACAAACTAATAATATTTAGTGGACTTCCTCCCTAGCTTGGTATCCCCATGACGTAGGTGTTATTGTACACCGAACTGGGTAAAGAATTATGTGTTTTTGTTTACTTTTAGCACTCTTATTTGTTTTTCATAGTCATTGTGTTTTGATATCAGATATTAGTGTCTTGACATCTCTTAGGACATTTGATATCTGAATACCAAAATTTCATTTGGAGACTCATGAGTTCTTGATGGAGTTCATGTGCTGGGAAGGTTCTTCATCGTGAAACTCACGAGTCTTCAATGAAGTTCATGTTTCGGGTAGGTTATTCCTTTTGATATTCATGATTCTCTAATAAAGCTCATGTGTTGGGTAGGTCCATCGATCCCTCAATTGAGGAAATGTCCTCGCGATTTCTTTCCTTGTTGTCGTATAAGGGCTTTGGCTGAGGATGGCGTCCTCGGTCCTTACCACACCATTTCACTTGATTTGTGGTGGAAGGGTTTATTTGATTTGAATGTTGAATTCATTGTTTTCCTATGCTTTTTAGGTTCAATGGCTTGTAATGCTGAAGGCCCCTGTCTAAAGTTCAACTCAGAAGCTCTGTGTGAAGCATGTCAGAAAGGAAAATTTTCAAAACCTTCTTTTAAGTCAAAAAAACGTTGTTCCTTCCTCTAGGCCGTTGGAACTTCTTCACATTGATTTGTTTGGACCAGTTAAAATTACATCCATCAGAGGCAAGAAGTATGGATTGGTCATTGTTGATGACTACAGCAGATGGACATGGGTTAAGTTTTTAAAACACAAGGATGAGTCACATTTTGTGTTCTTCGACTTCTACAACCAAGTGCAAAATGAAAAAGAGTTTAGAATCATAAAAGTTAGAAGTGATCATGGAGGAGAATTTGAAAACCATTATTTTGAAAAGTTTTTTTAAAGAAAATGGCATTTCTCATGATTTCTCTTGTCCTAGAACTCCCTAACAAAATGGAGTTGTAGAACGAAAGAATATAACTTTGCAAGAAATGGCCAGAACCATGATTAATGAAACCAATATGGCTTAACACTTCTAGGCAGAAGCAGTGAACACAACATGTTATATTCAAAATAGATCTCTATAAGACCTATTCTTGAAAAGACTCCTTATGAATTGTGGAAAAACAGAAAACCCAACATTTCATATTTTCATCCTTTTGGATGTACTTGCTATATTCTGAATACTAAAGATAATCTGAACAAGTTTGATTCTAAGGCACAAAAGTGTTTTCTTCTTGGATATTCTGAACGCTCAAAAGGCTATAGGGTATAGAACACAGAAACTCTGATTGTTGAAGAATCAATCAAAGTCAGATTTGATGATAAGCTTGGCCAGCAAAATCCAAAGCAGAATGATAATCTTGCAGGTACAGAAGATCATCTTACAAAATCTGAAGAGTCAGAAGCAAAGGACAACTCAGAAGATCCTTCTATTGCAAATGCTCTGGACAATCTAAGAATTTCTGAACAAACCTCACATAAAAATTCCCTAGAATCACATCAGCACATCCAGAAAATATGATTATTGGAAAGAAATAAGATCCCATCAGAATAAGATCCTCCTTCAGAAACAATGAAGAATCACTGTTTGGATTGGTCTCTCTGATTGAGCCAACCTCAATAGAGGAAGCTCTGCAAGACAATGATTGGATCCTATCTATGCAAGAAGAACTAAATCAATTTTCCAGAAATGATGTGTGGGATCTAGTTCAAAAACCTAAAGGATTCAATATCATAGGAACAAAATGGGTATTCAGAAACAAGTTAAATGAGCAAGGAGAGGTTGTCAGAAATAAGGCAAGACTGGTTGCACAAGGTTATAGTCAACAAGAAGGAATTGATTATAACAAAACTTTTGCCCAAGTTGCCAGGTTAGAATCAATTAGATTATTAATTTCTTTTGTTGTTCAACATAACATCTCATTATATCAAATGGACGTTAAAAGTGAATTTTTAAATGGTTACATAGAAGAAGAAGAAGTTTATGTCCATCAACCTTCGGGTTTTGATGACTCAAAATATCCAGAACATGTTTTAAAACTGAAAAAGTCTCTGTATGGTCTGAAACAAGCTCCCAGAGCTTGGTATGAACGTCTAAGTAACTTTCTTTTAGAAAAGAATTTTACCAGAGGGAAAGTGGACACTACCTTATTCAGAAAAACATTTAAAAATGACATTTTAATTTATCAAATATATGTAGATGATATTATTTTTGGAACTTCTAATGTCTCTCTTGGAAGAGAATTTGCTGAGTCTATGCAGGCTGAATTTGAGATGAGCATGATGGGAGAACTAAAATTCTTTCTGGGAATTCAAATAAATCAGACTCCGGAAGGTACTTACATACATCAAACAAAAGTATGTTAAAGAACTCTTGAAGAAATTCCAGCTATCAGAAAGTAAAGAAGAAAAGACACCAATGCATCCTACATGCATTTTGGGAAAAGATGAGGTAAGTAAGAAAGTAGATCAGAAACTCTACAGAGGTATGATTAGATCTCTTCTCTATCGGACTGCATCTAGACCAGATATATTATTCAGTGTATGTTTATGTGCAAGATTCCAATCAGATCCTAGAGAATCTCACTTAACTGCTATTAAGCGAATTCTGAGGTATCTTAAAGGTACTACTAACCTTGGACTGTGTTACAGAAGATCCAAAGAGTTTAAACTAGTAGGTTATTATGATGCTGACTTTGCTGGAGATAGAATAGAATAAAAAAGCACCTCTGGAAACTGTCAGTTTCTGGGTGATAACATTATCTCATGGTACAACAAGAAGCAAACCACTATTTCACTATCAACAACTGAAGCAAAATATATATCTGCTGCTGGATGTAGCACTCAGATGATCTGGATGAAGAGCCAGCTGGAAGATTATCATCTCTATGAAAGTAAGATTCCTATCTTCTGTGATAATACCTCTGCTATTTGTCTTTCAAAAAATCCTACCTTATATTCTAAGGAAAAACATATAGAAATTAAACATAATTTCATAAGGGACTATATTCAGAAAGGAATTTTAAGTTTAAACTTCGTAGACACAGACCATCAATGGGCTGATATTTTTACTAAACCTCTTTCTGAAGATAAATTTAAATTCATTCTGAAAAACATCAGTATGGAACTTTGTCCTGAATGAATTTTTTTTCTATATATGTTTTCAGAATGTTCTGAAATGAATGTTCTGATTAACAACTCTTTAGAAGTTAGAAGAGGAGTTACTTCAGAAACCATCTATAATGTTCTGAAATATGTCTAGCGTTTCATTATAAAAATGGTTCAGAAGTCCATTACATTAAAACAGTTATCACACGCTATCCTCAGAAGTTGAACGTGTGTTTAAACTCTGAAAGGTCACGCATGCGTGCACTGCTATTGAGAGGTTGTTCCTAGGTAACTGTTCAGATTTGATCAAATCTCACGCATCCCCTAAATGTCAAATATCATTAATTGCTTGTAATGATTATTTTCTTAATTCAACCGTTCTAAATTCTTTAACTGTTTTATTACCTTAAAATTATTTTTCATAATCTATAAATACTTTGCAAAATTACTTTTTTACTTTTTACTCTCTCTCCCAAATTTCAATCGCTTCTGCGTATTTGCAAACTGTCTCTATTTTTTTCAAAATACTAAACCTAAGCGTTCTAAATGTCTTCATTTTCATCCCCTTCCTAAAGCATTCATTTTTCCTCAAGCAGCTCTCAACATGCAGAGAAATATGTCACTCCTGAGAGAAAAACACGCATCCCTGTCGATAGCTTGGAAGTGGTTAGTGAACTAATGGTTGATTTTGAAAATCTAAAAGAAAATGTGTTTGATTTTTTTCCAACTGTTGAGTTCCAAGGGTGGCAGAATTTCTTTGATCATCTAGTTGGACCAGTGTTCCCTCATCTTGTCAAGGAATTCTGGATTCATTCCATCACTTCACCAAAGGTTATTCTATCATTCGTAATAGGCAAAGAGATTTCCATCACTGATAATATCATAAGGAGACAACTAGGTTTTGAAGGTAATGGTGTTACTGGAATGACAAGTGGAAGAATGGATATGTCTAAAGTTTATGCTGAGATTTTCACTACTGCGCAAGCATCAAAACAAGGTCAGAGATTTGAAGAACAAATACAAAATTTGGGCAAGAATAATTCATGGTTGCATTCATCACGGGAAGGAAACCAGTTCCCCTGACTACATCAATGCTGACCAACAATACCTTATGTTCTATCTTGGCACAAATGTGAAGATTGATTTGCTCTATCTTCTGTTCAACCATCTCTAGATGCATGTAAAGGAAACCAGGGAAGCTGAAAGAGTAAAAAACCCTAAGTCTAAAAGAAATTGGATCCCTCTGGGAAGATTAATCTCAGATATTCTGACAGAGAATGGTCTGATAGCTCATCTAGAAGAAGCAAATTTGCTTGGAGAATTGGAGCCCACTTGTGGAAAAGCTCTGACTGGGAAGAATCTGCTAAAAAGGAAGCTAATTGACAAACTTTTGGTGGAACCTACTCCATATGTGTCAGCAACTGTCACCAGAAGGAGAATCCCTATTGCGAACTTTCCTCTCTTCAACTCTGGTGATCATCCTGAGATCATTCTCCACTTTATTGAAGCTTACAAGGAAAGTGCCATTCCCATTGACCCATCATGGCTTCAAGGAAGGAATGTACCTGCTCCATAAGTTTTCCTCTAGAAGCAGAAGAAAAGGCAAGCAGGAGAAGGTCCCTCTACACGTCCTCAGAAGAAGAAGAAGAAATCTTCAGGTATATCCTCTGAAACCATCTCTATTTGTGATTCTGTGTGTATAACAACACCTGCTGAACCCCAAACTCTAGGAGATATTGAAGTTGACATAGACCTCACTGTTCCATCTAAACCCCTACATAATAACCCTCAAATTTATCAGGTATTATCTGACATAGATAATTTTGATATTGTAGTTCCTCCACAAACTCAAACACAACCACAACTCTCTCCACATATCTCTCAACCTGAAATATCTACTTCTGCTCCCCACCAACAAAATCCAAATATTCTTGCTAAAAACCCTCTTCAAACATCCCCCATCGGACCTCTATCCCAAAAATCCTCTACGTGGTATGATGGTTCTTGGAGATTACCAGGAATCAATGTGCCTCTGGCTACACAACCTCCATCCTTCATCATTCCCTCTGAAAACATTTTTACTCTGAATGAATCCCTGGCACCTATTACTTCTTCCTCAGCTCAAACCACCATCATCATCTCTCCTGACATCAGACCACCTACGTCACCAGAAATTCCAACACCTACCTCACCAGAACCCTCATCACCTCATTCTCCAGAACCTACCTTCAGTCCATCTTCATCAGAACCTCTTGAACCATCTGAACCATCTGACTTTCTTAGGACTATAGTTGATCTTGAATCTCTACTTTATCTGCAAATTAAATCCACCAAGAAGGTTGTTCCCAAACCAACCCCAAAACCTGTTCAGTCATATGTTAATATACGTTTCCAGAATTTTGCAACAGAAATGCAGACTTGGATAGACCTACTGAAGGTAAACAGTGCTAGCAACCTAAACCCAGCTGCGTCTGATTTTCTGTGGGAAGCATTTAGAAAGAAATTCAATGATGAATCCTTTAAAATGCAAGATTTGTGCTATTCTCAGGTTCTTGAGAATTTCACCCAGAATTTGAATGCCTTCAAGACAGAAGTGGTAGATATCTTGGATAAGAAGTCTCTTATGCAGATTACCAACGCTCCTTTACCACTTGCTGATCACATGGAAACTTCAGAAGATGAATCTGAAGATGGCTCTGAGTCAGAACCAAATTCCTTGGCAATGACTCTGTATCACCAACCTTCTACTCAAACTGCCTCTGAGAATGTGCCAACTCTTCTGATTGATCTAGGCACTCTTCTCTCCAATTTTGTAGGCTCAGACTCTGCTTGTTTTGCTCCAAAGGTTGTATCTTCTGAAGCTTCTTCAACATCTGTTCTAACTTCGCTGGCGATTGACACTCTGAATGAGCTGAAGAAGGAAAATGAAGCCATACATGAACGTCTAGACAAACAGGATAAAACCAACAAAGAAATCAGAACTTGGATGATGAAACAAGAAGAATCCTCAACAGAAATCAAGAATCTTCTTCTTTCTCTTGTCTCTCGTCAATCTTAGTTTTATTTTTCCCATTTTTTTTGTACTTATGTCCTTTGACGTCTTCTATATAAAAATATTTTGAATCTCTTTAATTTTTTTTTTGCTTTTTGATTATGACAAAAAGGGGGAGAAATGTGATTTTGATCTGATCCATGATAGCAGTTATGGGACTAAGTCTCAAACATTCCTAACAAAATACAAAAAAAAATTCCTGTTTAAGAGATATGCAGGTACCTCAAGACTCTGAAAGACAAAGCTCTGAACATCATCTGGTAAAGATCCGCTAAAGAAACTCTAAAGAAAAGATCAGGAGATCTTAAAGAAACTCTGAAAGAAAAATGTCCCAAAACTCTGAAGACCAATCTCAGGAAGTTTCTCTTATGCATTTAAGTTATTTTATTATTTATTTCAGAAGAAGGAATATTTATCTCAGGGGGAGATTATTAATCTCAGGGAGATTCTCACTCTTGTACAAAAAATTTTAAATCAAAATCTGAATTGTTTTGTCATCATCAAAAAGGGGGAGATTGTTAGAACAAAGTTTGGTTCTAATCATATCTTAGAGTTTTGATGATAGCAATGAAATAAATTTTGTATAATATATTTTATACTCTGATGTGCATGTTTTCTAATTCAAATGATGTTCTGACTCAAGCATTCTCAAAAGTGAAACATCATTCTACGCTGAGCAGAAAAAGGATAAATAAGTTCCTAAGAAACTTTATGTAAATGCAAGTCTGAAGCAAACTCTGAAGGAAGAACTCCAAGGCAAACTCTGATGAAAAGTAATCTTAAGCAACCTCTGATAAAGCTAGATAAAGTAAAGATTTGAAAGAAGCACGCTGAAAGCAATATCTGATAATGCAAGATGAAGCAAACTTTGATGAACATAAAATGAAGAAAACTCTGACAGAAGAAGTGATATAGCAAACTCTGATAGAATAAAAGTGAAAGCAAACTCTCATGTTGCAACGCTGCAAGGAAACTCTTAAACTTCCAGAGACAAGCTCTGACAGTACCGTTGATCATTTAATGCTAAGACGGCTAACACACTTAAGTGGTACTGCACACGAGAGCATTGGAAACATAAAGACCAAGCTAACACACATCATTAATGCATACACTCTCTTCAAGGTAGTAACGGTCAAAATTTGAAGCTATATATAGAAGACCATTTGCTTCAAAGCAAGGTTACTGATCCACACATAATATACTGAAGCTCACTATTTTCATTCTTGTAAACTCTTTGTATATAGTGTGTAATTCTTAATTACTGGGCTAAAATCTTAGTGATAAGTTATAGTTTGTGATATAGCTTATTTGAAGCATTCTGATTCACTATTGTTAAGAGATAATCTTTGTAATTGTTCCTTGAGAGACCAGTTGGGTCAGATTTCTCAAGAGGGCTAGGACTAGTTGAGTCTTAGAGGTGTAAGTCACTTGCAGTTGGCTTGTGCATTGTATTGTTAGTCACAACAGTTTGGTTGTGCATTTGTATTCAGTTTTGATTATAGTGGATTAAGTCCTCGTTGAGAGAGGCGAAATCACCTTGGAGGGTGGACTGGAGTAGTTTGAGTTTCAAACGAACCAGGATAAAAATACATGTGTCCTTCCATTATTATTGCACGAGAAAAAGGAAAAGCTTATTCAATCCCCCCCCCCCTTCTAAGTGTTTTCTCACCCTTCAAAAAGGAACTTACCAAGAGTCGCTTTGGCCTAGCCCCGAACCATCCCAAGGACGGTTCTAATACTTCTTCATCTTCTTTGGTTGTTGACAATCCTTCTCTTGTGCAGGAAAACCCGAGCAGGAAAAGGGCTCGCGAGGAAGGAAACATGGAGATAGATCTTGCAAAGGACAATCCGAAATCCTAATTCACGTTTCCTTATTTCTTTCTCGAGAAGGGATTTTTTTAGGGGCATCCTCTAGATGTGCCTCAGGCAGAGTCTCTGGTCATCCAGGGCCTTGACTCGGCAGACGGGAATAAAATGATAGCCCAAGATACATTTGCAATAATGAGGGTCCTGAAAGTCATTGTGATCCTTACTGGTGAAGAGACTTGCTCTACCGCCAATCTGAAGAAACTGCGGACAGTGAAACTGACCTTCGAGTCGAAGGTGAACAAGCTGGAATCTGATTTTGATAATTATAAAGATAAGTATGGGATCCAGGCTGGGCTTATCACTGATCTGAGGAGAAAGGATGAGGAAATAGCTAGGAAAGTTAACCATAATGAGGGGTGCTTAGTTGCTCGAGAAGAAAGATCTCGAGGATAAGATTGTTGAGTTAAAGGTTGCCACGACGCTTACCGAGGACGAGGTTGACTAGGTGAAAGCCTTGAAGACCCGTGCCGAGTTAGTTTCTTGGATTCAGGACCTCGAGCATGATTTCCTGGAGGTTGCCGAGATGAGTTTTGATAATGCAGTGGCCCATCACCAAATCATAAATCCAGGGGTCCAGCTCGTTACCAAGGGGTCTGGTTGCCTATATAGGGTAGTCGGTAGTTGGTAGTCGGTAGTCTGATAGTACCTCCTCCTGGCTTACCTTCTGACGCGGAAGGGGGTGAAGACCTCCACCTCGAGGGGGAGCATAATGATGGGAAGCTCTCTCAAGATGAGTAATTGATTTTAACTCTGTTGTTTTGTATGTCTTTGTTTGAGCCTGTACGCCTGTAGTAACATTTAGATAATGGGATTTTCACGACGTTATTGTAATATTTGACATCTCTGAATTTTGTGGTCATTTATTTTTGTTATACTTTTATCTTGTTGATGTGCTTGTGCATGCGTGTCTTTTAAGTTTTTCTCGTTGTATACCTTATTGCTCAAGTACTAGATTTCTTCGGTTAATCACTATGGGTGCTTGTCGGTTTGAGCAACTCGCAAGTGTTCATTTGGGAATTATTTTCGCTAAGTTTTTAGGGGTCTTGCATCAATAATGTTGTTGCTTGACAGTGTGGGGAATCCGTCGAGTGGCCGGAGATGGGTTCCAGGATGACAATGGTAGAAAAGATGTCGGTCAAGATCTTAGCTCCACGGCGTGAACATCCCATCTCGAGTTGGGTGGTCTGCCTTAATGGTATGACGACAGTGGAGCTCAGTTGAGGTATCCCCATTGAGTCAAGAGGGTGATCATCAAAGAGAATAAACTTGCCTTTTTGTCTAAGTTTGGGAAGTTGTGCCTGTACCCGAGCACACCTCTGTGGTCGGGTTGTATCCCTTCATTGTTGAGTGGGGTACGTCGACTGTTGGGCCTAACTGTAATATTGTTTTAGTTTTTTGGTGTTACATGGTCGAGCAAGATGTTCCCCGTGTAAGTTTTCAAGGTAGTAGGCCCATGTTCCATTTTGTTAGGATGCAGTAGGAGCCTTCCCAGTTTGCGACATTTTCTTCACGAGAATCCTTGTGCTTTCTTCTCAAAACTAGGCTGCCAGTTTTTAATTCTCGCTTTATGACTTTGGCGTCGTGTCGTATGGCTATCCTTTATTTTAGAGAGGCTTCACGAAAGGCTGATTCTGATTGAACTTCTTCGACAAGGTCGAGCTCTTCTCTTAGTGCCTCGTTGTTCATTTCCTCATCGAGGATAAATTTTGTTCAAGTAGAGGGCTCCTGAATCTCTACTAGGATTATAGCTTCAGTTCCGTAAGTTAGTCGGAACGGAGTTTCCCCAATGGTTGAGTGTGGTGTTATCTTTTAGGCCCAAAGCATGTTGTGTAGCTCCTTGACTCATCTCCCTTTGGCCTCTCCTAATCTTTAATTTAAGCCACGTAGGATTACTCTATTCACGGCTTCTGCCTGACCGTTTTTTTTTGTGGGTGCTCGACAGACGTGAAGTGTTGTTTGGTGCCCTGTTTAGTGATGAGCTGCTAGAAAGTTTTGTCAGTGAACTGCGTCTCATTGTCTGTGATGAGTTCTTATGGTATGCTAAATTGGGAAAGTTTGTTTCTCTTGTAGAAATGGAGTATATTGTGTGTCGTGATTTTGGTGAGGGCCTCTGCCTTTATCCACTTTGTGAAGTAATCGACGCTGACTATTAGGTATTTTTTCTGGTTCAACCATGTCGTAAATGGGTTGAGGATGTCCATTCCCCACCAAGTGAAAGGCCACAGGGAGGAGAGGTTTTTAATCTCGTTGGGTGGAGCCAGGTGCATGTCTTTGTGGCATTGGCATTTATCACATTTCTTGACTTGCTCTTGTGTGTTGTGTTTCATGGTGGGTCAGTAGTATCCTACTTGCAGGGTGTACTTGGAGAGGGATCTTCCTCCAAGATATTGGGCATTAATTCCTTTGCGGATTTCGCGGAGGATGTGGGAAACCTTGGATTCCTCGATGCACTTGAGGAGAGGGATGGAGAAGCACCATATGTACAACTTATCCTTGATCAAGACGTAGGAATAAGCTCAGTGCCTGAACATGCTGGCCTCTTTCTGGTCGGGGGGTACTTCCCCCGTTTTGAGTAGTGGTACACCAGGGTCATCCAACAGTCATTATTGTTAATGGAGTTTATGTCAAGAGTCACTGAGGGCTTCTCGATGCTTGGGTAAAAGAGTATCTTTTAGATAACAAACTTGTTTCCGCATTTCTTATTTGTGCTCGCGAGTTTTGACTAGATATTTGTGTAGGTGTTTTGCTCGCTATGGACATGTTTCACTTCAGCGGATGCAAAATTTGTTATTCTTTCTCAAACCAGGGCTAGGTACTCAGCGATGTTTTCGTTCTTGACTTGATATTCTCCCCGTACCTGGGAGGCGACGAGCTGGGAATCAATGAAGATCTTCACCTCTCTAGCTTCCAAATCCTCAGCCAAGCATAGTCCTGCGAGGAAAGCTTTGCATTCCGCCAGATTGTTCAAGGATGGGAAGGATAGGGCGAAGGAAACCTTGATCAGGATTCCTTCCTCATTTTCAAGAATGATTCCAGCTCTGCTTCCTGTCGAGTTGGATGCTCCTTCCATAAAGATGGTCCATTTATGGGCTTCATTTGACGTGGAGGCTAGTATGGTCATCTCTACTATGAAATCGGCTAGCACTTGAGCTTTGAGGGCCTTTCCACTCTCGTATCTAATGTCAAACTCAAAGAGTTCTAGTGACCATTTGAGCATTCTTCCCGCCATGTCGGGATGGCCGAGCAACTGATTTATAGGATGGCTAGTTTGTGTTATGATTGTGTGGGCTAGGAAGCAGTGTCTCATTCTCCTGCTGTGTTGACAAGGGCCAGAGCTACTTTCTCGATTTGGTGGTATCTGAGTTATGGGCCTTGTAGGGCCTTGCTCATGAAGTATATGGGTTTTTTTCCCTTCGAGGGTCATGCGGATGAGAGTCACACTGACGGCCTCAGTTGCGACAGCAAGGTAAAGGTAGATAGTCTCTATGTTATCCGGTTGCCGGAGGACCGGTGATTGCTAAAGAGCTCGTTTGAGGTGGAGAGGGGCTTGTTCGCACTCCTCGGTCCATTCAAACGCTGCTTCCTTGCGGAGGAGCTTGAATATGGGGAGTGTGTGCTGGACAGATTTCGCTATGAAGTAGGATAACAATGTGAGCATCCCGTTTAGGTATTGAATTAATTTCTTCGAGTTAGGTGTTGGGAATTCTGAGAAAGCCCTACATTTGTCGGGGTTTTCTTTTGTTCCTCTTTCTTTTAGGTATAAGCCGAGTAACTTGCCTACACGTACGTCGAAGGTTCACTTCTCCGGATTGAACCCCGTCTTGCATTTTCTCTCCTGGTCTAAGGCTCTCTTCAGGTGGAGTGTATGGTCGGCATCCTTGTGGGATTTTACGATCATGTCGTCCATGTATACTTCGAGCATGTCTCCATTCTCGCCTTGGAAGACTTTGTTCATCATCTACTGATACGTGGCGTTGACGTTCTTCAGGCCGAAAGGAATTACGCTATAGTAGTAATTTCACGACTCGGTCATGAAGGCCATGTACTTTTTTGGTCTTTGTCATGGGGATCTGGTTGTACTCTGAGTACACGTCCATAAAAGAGAGTAATTTAAATCCAGAAGAATTTTCAATTAATCTATCTATGTTAGGTAATGGGTAAGCATATTTAGGAAAAGCCCGGTTAAGATCATTATAATCAACACACATCCTCTACTTTCCATTAGATTTTTTAATGAGTACTCCCTCTGTAACGATTTATAAGCAAATTTTGCTTTTTAGATTCATTAGATAATTAATGTATTTGGTCTGAATATAGACCAGATACATTAATTATTCAATGAATCTAAAAAGCAAAATTTGCTTATAAATTGTTACAGATGGAGTACAACATTTAAAAGTCAGGTTGTGTATTGGGCATCAGAAATAAAATCTGCCTCTAAGAGGTCTTTTATAACTTTTTTAGCAACCTCTGCTTTCTCAGGAGACTGCCTACGCCTACGTTGTAATACAACCCTAGTGGCAGTTATATGGTCAGGTGGTGACAGGCGACCTCGGGGTCCAGTCTAAGCATATCTACAACGCTCCATGCAAACAAATCTGCATTTTCTCTTAGGCAGACTTACAACTGCTTCCTTACAAGGTCGGGGAGGCTAGTGCCAATCTTCACTCCTTTGTATGGGTTGTTGCCGAAGAGGATGACTTAAAACTGGCTGTCCGGAATAGGGAGCATAGGATTGGGAGGCTCGTCGCTGTCCTCAGGTGTTGCAATTCAGGATTCTTTTGCCTTCTTCTTATGCACCTTCAAATCGCCTTTAGTGAAGCGACTGTCGAGGTCGATTGAGTCGACACGAGGTATTAGATTCAATTCCTTTGAGATGTTGAGTCGTGTTGGATTGTCGATGGTCTTGGGTGATATGTTTATGGAACTCTATCCCTTCGCGGCCGTTTCAAAACATCTCCTCGCAGATTCAATGTCCCTGTAAAGGGTGGCGACGAGACCCTTGGGAGTGTAATACTTCATCTTCGGGTGAACCATGGAAGGCACGATGATTAATTCGGTCATAGTTGGCCTCCCCAAGATGCACTATTATAGAGATGGACAGTCTATCATAATAAATTGGGTTTTGACTGCTATGGCAGTCTAGGCTGCTCCAAAGGTGACAATCAGCTCGACATAACCCCATGGTGTTGTGATCGTGCAGTTGAACCCTGCAGATCAGAGCCTATACAGAGTGTCAGATGTGTTTCATCGATATGCAGAGTCTTGAACAAGTGAGATTACATGATGTCATTCGAGCATCCTTGGTCAACCAAAATACGGCGTAGATCAAAGTTTGAAATGCGGGCTCTCATGAGAAGGAGGGTGTTGTAGTTATGGGAGCCTTTAGGAGGCTCCTCTCGATAGAATGTGATGGGGTTTGAGCTCCCCTGGCACCTTTTGAGGGTATCTATAATACGGTGAGAGAACTGACTTTTGATTTTGCGTTTTATCATAAATGTTTTGGATATCAAGAGTCGCCACCGACTTTTCTTTTATCCAATAAAGAAAAGGGTGAAAAGAATAGGAAAGACCTTTGAGAATTTTCTTGAGTTTGGGGGGTAGGTTATGAAAAGGGAAGGTGATAGCACCCTTTTCATCCGTAGTTATCTACGGGCTCTTAATTACTAGCTCACTTTGAAAATGCTTTGTGTTTGTGTATGTTTGAAAATATTTTGAAAATGCTTATGTACGGTAATTTTGTAATGATTCTCGTATCGTTGAGAATGTATACAAAATATTTGTTTTGAAAATATTTATGAAAGAGAGTGTTATTTTGTGGAAATATGTTTTGGCAATGTAAGGAAATTTGCTTTATAATAACCCTTGTATCAGTCCTCAAGAGTGTTTATAAAGTGTTTTGAAAGTAGTTGTTTTGAAAGTGTGAAGTGTAAAGATTGTTTTAGTTTATGAGCAAGCGATTACGAGCAATCTACCTACTCAAAAAGTCTTTGTTCTTTTCCTCCTCCTTTAGATAGTGTTATCCTACCATTAGTTAGTAGGAAGCCATATTATTGGATGTGAGGGACATGCGTGGGTTATTGTAAAGTCATAGAAGGCAACTAGTAAGACGCTTTAGCAATTGTCGTAAGGGACTAATATCGTTTACTGAAGGTAGCAACGAAGGGTCATTGAGAGACTACGATCTTGTAACCGAGGGTCTTTGATAAAGCATCTCATGTTCGAGGGACATGATTGTTTAAATTCGGGGCAACAAGTGAGGTTACCCTAGAGGTGCGTGTGTGCGAAGTGTTTTGATTTCAAGTATTTTATCCTTGAAATTAGGTTTTCTATTGATTGATTTTAATCTTTCCATACAAACCCTAATTACTAACAGCATTAAGGAAAGCAGTAAGTTGTGGAAATTAAATGTCCTACGCTATTACAATGCTTCGGGAATGGGGGTACAAGTTTATGAATGGGGGAGGAAAGAAATAAACCCTAATTATCTATTACAAACCTTCCACAGTTATGTGATTGTATTAATACAAAAAATAAATAAATGCGCGGAGATAGAAAGGGGTAAGATGTAAAAAGCCCTAAAAATTCTAAGTAATTCAAGACAATATTTTGTTGTTTCTTTGTTTAGAAGATATTTGATATGTGAAATAAAAATTAGACTTAACTCTAGCTTATTTTGAAATTTAATTATTTTAAAATAAAATAAGGTGTAATTAATTTTATTTATGAAAATTGAATTAATTAATCAAAACCTAAAGAATTCTAAGTATTTAGAAAATATTTTTGGTGTTTTATTTAGAAAAGATATTTGAAGTATAAAACATAATTCTAATTAAATAAAATCAAGGTGATTAAAATAAATTAAATTTTATTTGTCAAAAATTAAATTAACTAATTAAAAATCTAAATCTAATTTTTTAATCATTTTTATGATTTTTCTCTGATTTTGAATAAAATTATTTTAGAAAAGAAAGTTAATTAAAAATAAAAATAAAAAAGAAATAAAATGGACCCGCGGTAAAAGAAATTAAGGGGGTGAGAAGTAGCAAAAATAACTCAGGCCCAACTCAAGGAATTTTTTGTTTGAAACAGAAAATAAAATAAAAAATAAAATAAATGTTAGAATGGGCTTGCGTGTGTAAAAAGAAAATGGGGGATGTTAGGAAGCAAAAATGGAAGGCCCAAACAGAGGAGCCTAACTCTTGTTTGTGATCCAGTAGGGATGGTTCTTTGGGATGTACCATAGGCTTGCGTTTGGATGCATTGGACCTGATTGCATGATGATATGATGGTGTTGATGTGAGGCTCATGATAGGCGCACTAGGCTTGTTTGTATTGAATCTGCAAGAAACAAATGTGAAAAAGAAAAACATCTCACACCTGGCTCGAACCCGTGACCAGGCATAGGTATGACTTAAACACGCGCGTGCTGCCATAGGGGTGGATGTTACATCCGGTTGTAAAATAATAATCATTAAATATAAAATAAACAAGTTTTCATCATGTTTTTGAAGGAAGTGTTTATCATGTAGATAGTCTCCCCGTCCTGTTTTGGGAATTAATCTACAATCTGTTTTTGGTTGTAAACCCATCCTGTTTCGTGAATTCATACCACTTAGTGATAAAGATAGTCGCCCTGTCCTGTTTCGGGAATTGATCTTCATCTGACCATTAAGAAAGATAGTTTCCCCGTCCTGTTTCGGGAGTTAATGTTTGCTCGATTGCATAGATAGTTTCCCCGTCCTGTTTCGGGAATTAATCTTGGACCCATTTGAGAATTATTGATGATATTCGTCTGTTGATTGATCTTTCCTGAAAAGGTAAAGAGTTAGTTGTATGTAATGTCATGATGTATGAAATACATTGCGTAATGATGTTCTCAAAATAAATGAGACTGTGTTATATGCGTTTTGTATGCATATACTATGATATTGGTATTGAAGTATGTGTTGTACCCCAAAATTTTCCCTCCTCTTTCTCAAGGCATTTCTCATAAGATCTCCAAAAACTCAAATTTGCACAAGTGTTGACTAGGTCAAACCATCTCCTAAACACTGATGCCTCAAATTAGGGTTTTGATTTCCACCAGAATAATTGGACTTCTAATTCCTCAAATTACTTTCATGGATCATTATATACCTCCAAGAATACTCATGTCACGTTTCAAATCTTGAATCACAAATTTGCTCAATCAATTGACCAGATGACTGAAAAATCAACTATATTAGGTAAAAAGTCAATTGTGGTCAAATTACTGTCAAACTTCAAGATTTTTTGTCCATATCAACATTTTTAAGTCATATTCATCAATTTATCAAATATGGATCACAATTCCTCAAGAAGAATGTTCAATTTACCAAAAGGGCAAAATGGTCAAAATTAGGGTTTTGACTGTGTTTGACTAATAATTGACTTTTGACTTAATACATGACTTATTGGTTTGAAACGTGATCTCAAGGATTCAAATACATCATTTTGACCTAATTTCATGACTCAATTCATCTTTCAAGATCAATTGGTTGATAGTTGAAATTTGGTCAACTGCTGAAAAAGTCAATTGATACACCAAAAGTCAAACTTTGACTTTTTGGTCAAATTTGAGTTTAGAAGATCACAATTCATCAAGACATTCAAAATATGAAGCTTGATCATCAAGAAATCAAGAAATTCAAAAAGTATTTGAAAAAGTCAAACTTTTCAAGACTTAGAAAATTTTAAGTGTTTAAAACCTTATAATTTCCTAACTTCATGACATTTTTTCACCATGATGCAAGATGATTCAAAGAAATTTTTCAACATGAAAGTTGTATATATTTATGATATATATAAATTTTCTTTACTTATAAAGTCCTAGAAGTTATTGTATTTTGAGTTATAAATTCATGAAGTCATGCACTTTTTTCTAAAACACTTAGTGAAAATTGGACCTAGTTTAGGCAGATTTTTTACCTAACTTCTTAGCCAATTTTCATTAAGCTCCAAGATTATTTTGTAAAAATGGTAAACATGAATGTTGTATAGGATGTTCAAGCTTTCCAAAATGTCCAAGAACTTGAAGATATCATGCTTGAGTTAGAAGTATCGAAGGGATGAAGATGGCCTCATAAACTTGAATTATAGGTTATTTTCTTGATGAACATTTGATCCAATCTCATAGCCATGTTGCATAGTCTTGCTTTTTAGGATTATAACTTGTGTTTAACTCCATAATTAATTAATTACACAACTGATAGATCCATTTTCCAAGCATTTGAGCCATTATCCAAGTTGCATTTCCATTAATGACACAAAGTAACATTGCCATTCTAGTAAAGTGGCTTTAATCACAAAGTCCACTCTCCTTGAGCTTTGCACTTGTTCCTTCTGATCACATGCAATATCAAAGCCATAATAAAATTGTATAGATCCTCTAACTACTTAGACCATGCTTGTACTATGCGTTGAAACTATATTTTTCAAATTGCTTCAAAACAAGGCAAAAATCCATAACATGTGAACTTTTGTTTCTGACCTCTCCGAGCCTTCAAACCTTTTCTCTATAAATAGAGACACTATTTGCAAGCTAAGACAATAATTCACAAGCCCAAAAACACCCTCATTCTCTCTCAAATCATAAATTGCAACACAAGCACAAAAACTTGTCATTTCTGAATTTGAAATCCAAACACAAAATCCACTCGTGTGTTTTCCCTTAAAATCATTCTAAAAGCTTCTATACATCAAATAAAACTCACCTCAATTCCTGTTTCCTAACTGTAACTCCATTTTTACCATTGTCCAAACTCAAAAATAGAGTATTGCAGTTGGACTTGTCCAGACCATTGTAGTCACTCTCAACTCAAGTTAAGCATTGCATTAGCTTCCTAGAGGTCCAAGGAAGCTAACCTGATCATTGCAACATCTTGAAACAAGCTCAAGCTCAAAATATGAATTCCAGTTTCAAGGTAAGTTTTCTAACTTTTGAACTCTTCATATAGGCATTGTTAGCTTTCCATTTTCAAAATTAAAATGTAGACATCATAGCCCTGAAATTGAGCATGTCCTTAGAATTCATTGATGTTGCCTGAGTAGTGAGAATTTTAGAGTTGAACTTTCTAAAAAAATTAGGTTAGATTTGGTATCATTCAAAATTCATGCTCATCTTTGATTTATAGCTTAAGTTATTTACATTTCTCAAATCGTGATAAAATTTGGAGCAAGTTTGCTATTTACATTTTTGCAAATGGATGAGAGATGAAGGAGTTACAAAATTCAAAAATGAAGGTTCAGGTCTGGCGCGAGGAAGAAGATGAACATGTCTTTAGGAATGAGTTTAAAATATATATTTGTGGTTTTGTATAAACTAACATATGTATAGCCACCCCAGTAGTAAAGCGCACGTATATTCACCCTTGGAACCTAGGTTCGATCCCTAGTGGTACCCTTTTGCATTTTCTCACATATTTTCTACAAATCCAGCGTGTTAGGTTTCCTGGAGTCTATCATACATCTTTACCTCATCACCACATGATCACCATCTGGTCAAATCTAGCGCTCCATATGGGAAGGTCCATGATACACCACATTAAGTCAGCAATATAAGATCAAAACAGGTGTTGGGCTCATGGTTTAGGCCTCATTCTTTTTTGTTTTTGCTGATTCTCACCCTTCCTTTCACTTTCACCATGCAGCCTAATATAACTTTTTTTATTTTTTTATTTTACAAAAATCACTTTGGGCCTTAACCAAACAAAACTACTTTTTTTCTTATTAACCTCCCAACTCATTTTCAAGCCCCCTTGGCTTTTTTTTTCAAATATTGTTTTATTTTACTCTATTATTATTATTTTTAATGAAAAAATACAAAATATATTTTTTAGCAAAAACTTAGACTAAAATTGTCATTTTTCTATCTTCACTTTAGTTTTATTTCTTTTAAAAAAACAAAAACCAAAAAACATTTTCTTAACAAAATTCTTTTCTTAATTAATTTAATATATACTTGGATTTATTTTAATTTTCCTTGCTAATTTAATTAATTTAGAATTTAGGGATTTTATTAACTAACTTCTTTTCCATTTTAGTTTAATTAAATTCCTTTTTCATACAAAAAAAGCCATGAAAAACAATTTTCTTTCCTTTTTACACTGTCTTTATATTTCTTGTATATTTTTTATCATTCATATTCAATATGGTTGTAATAGTAAATTAAGGTTTAATTGCTTTCATTCCCCATTTGTAAATTGTATCCCCATCCCCAAATGATATAATAGCTTAGAACTTTAAATTTCCGCAATTTATCGCTTTCAATATCCTTGCTAGTAATTAGGGTTTGTATGGCAAGACATGAAATCAACAAGTAGAAAACCCTAATTTAAAAGACAAAAATGCATGAAAATAAAACACTTTGCACACTTGCACCTCTAGGGTTAACCCACACTTGTTGCCTTAGAATAAACAGTCATATCCCTCGAACGTGGGATACTTTAGAAAAGACCCTCGATTACAAGATCGTAGCCCCTCGATGACCCTTCGACGTTGCCTTCGGAAAATGATCATAGAGCCTCATGACAAATTGCTAAGATATCCTACAATGTTGCCTTATATGACTGTACGATGACCTGCGTCTGTCCCTTCACATCCAATGATATAGTTGCTTACCAATCAATGGTAAGATAGCAATATCTAAAGGAGGAGGAAATGAACAAATACTTCTTTTAAGTAGGTAGAGCGCTCGTAGTTGCTTGCTCATAAATATTTCAAAAAAAACATATTTCAAATACACCAACACTTTCCATGAAATATTTTCAAAAGTCAACACTTTGTATACATTCTTATAGAGACAAGAATCATTACAAAGTTCGCCTAAACAAAAGCACTTTTCAAAAATACTTTCAAACAAATCACAAGCACATTTACAAATCATTTGAAAGTGAGCTAGAAACTAAGAGCCCGTAGATAACTACAGATGAAAAGGGTTCTAACACTTTCCCTTTTCATAACCTACCCCCCCCCCCCCCCCCCCCGAACTCAAGAAAATTCTCAAAAGGTCTTTCCTGTTCTTTTCACCCTTTCCTTTATTGGATAAAAGAAAAGTCGGTGGCGACTCTTTCTATCTACAACAATTGCGATAAAATTCAAAACATCCAAGTCAGTTCTTCCACCGTATTACAGAACTGGCGACTCTTTTGGGGAAATAACTTAAAAGTAGGGTTACCTTAGATACTAGATCACCTTTAAATGCTTTCATTATTTGACTTGATTTCTTTACATTATGGGTTATGTTTGGGTTTTGCATAGATCCTCTACCAGAATCTAGGAACACCATTAGTTAAGTAGCAATAGATTGTGGAGATTGTATGGTGTAGACCGATATGGTTGAAACAATGGTTACGTTAGTGTCACACATTTGTTGGTATCGGTATCCCTTGTGTTGAATCGAGGAGAATATGGGGCCGTTGTATGGTGTCATGAAGCACTAATTGGCCATAGAACCTTTAGTTAAACAACTTGGCCATTAGGAAGTAGTGAGATAGCCGACTTTGGTGCAAAGCTGAAGATTGGTTGATACTCGATACTACACTCATTGAGACCGGATTTTTGGGATATTTTGGCCGCAAGAAAATATTGATTGTGCTAAAACAATTCCCAGTGAAGAAAGACCAATGATATTGAGATTCCCTAGAACTCGTTTACTTCCTAGGACAGGTTGAACCAACTAAACTTCAAGAGGGTACTTACCTCTGAAACCCATGCAAGCCTAAACCTAAGGTATTTATGTGCTTTGTTTGTGATTAGTTATTCATGACATCATAAACATCATAAACATCATAAGCATTCTCACTAACCATTTCAAGGATTTAGGAATTTATCTTTGTTTTGTTTTATAGGACATGGCTTTCATTCGTAAAAATACCATCTGAGTCAACTTCGTGAAAGTGCTTCCTCAACTTCAAGAGTTAGCATCAAGGGTTCCTGGAGATTCTCCCTTCACCAAGAAATATGGTCGACTTCTCAACTTGGCTACCTCAAACTTCCAAGAAGAAAATATGCGTGTGCCCTTCCAATTCTTTGATCCTATGCATCATTGCTTCACATTTCCCAACTACCAATTGGTGCCTACATTAGAAGAATTTTATCAACAGCTAGGAATGCATGTGCTTAATCAAATACCACTCACTGATTTAGAGGAAACTCCAAAGCCTGAGGTTATTTCCAAAGCCTTGCATGTGAAGTGATCCAACATTGTGGCAAATTAGGAAACAAGGAGTGAAGTTAAGGGTTTCTTAGCCAAGTTCCTGTTGGAAAAGGCTCGTTTGCTTTGGGAAGATATGGATTTTCAATATTTTGAGGATGTATTGGCCCTTTTAAGCTATGGTTTGGTTCTATTTCCCAATCCGGGCCAACTCGTAGATGTGAATGCCGTCAAGGTTTTTCTCTCTCGTAATCTCGTACCTACTTTGCTTGGAGACATTCTACATTGTTTCTACACTCACGCCATGAAGAAGAGGGGGAATATTTTGTGTTGCATTCCATTGTTGTCTAGGTGGTTTATTTCGCACCTACCTTGATCAACGTTGAAGAATGAGCAAGGCTTGACATGGTCTTAAAGAATGATGTCACTCTCACACTCAGATATTCATTGGTGTTCCCGACCTTTGGAGGATGTTACCATCATTGACCATTGTAGGGAATTCCATGATGTTACACTCTTGGGAATTAGGGGAGGTATCACCTATAACCCCTCTCTTGCATTACAACAGTTCGGGTATGTGCGAAGAGATGGTCCCCATGATGCACTCATCCAAGGTTTGGTATTCGACTACAAAGGCGGCATTCAAGGCTATCGTCAAAGGTTCACACGAGCTTGTAGAATGGTAAACAAGGTGGATAGCAAGACTCTGGGGCACAAAAATTCCATCCATCTTGAGCCTTACCTCTAGTGGGTATGAACTCGTGCTCAAAATCTCATGATGCCTTACCCAGCCATCTTACCTGTGATTATGGAGCCCGTTGCTGAGGGAGACACCCCTTACACTATTCTTCATCCTGACATGCCTACCAACTTTGAGGAATTGCAAATATCGTGGATTTAACTCAAAAGGGAACGAGATACCTTTGAAGGACAGTTCTACGCAAGCGAGAAGAAGGTTTTGGATCTCACAAGGCAACTTCATGAAGAGCAAAGCCTGAATGCCTATATTGCACCAAAGAGGATGTGCCCATGGGAAACTTTAGCCTTTATTTTTTGTTTTAGGAGTTTATTTTGTAACCTTTGTAAGCCCAAGAGGCATTTATAATTCATGAACTTATTAATTCAATTAATGTTTGTTGTCTTCTCTTTGTCTAGAAAATTTAAATTCCATAAAATCCTTGAAAACATTGCATTCACATAACATGCATCATATCATAAGCAGGTTTTTTGACACGGGTATCCTCATCTTATTATTGTTTATTTCAGTACAAGATGGATCTCGAGCAAACTGTGAAGAACTTGCATACTCAAAACTCTCAGTTTCAAGAAACTCTGCTCAACTTAGCAAAGGGGCAGCAAGAAATGATGTCACTTCTGGTTATGAAGAAGAAGACCAAGAAGAAAGTTGTAATCAACATGGGGAAGAGATTCAAAGGCCCAGTCCAACAAGTTCAAGTTGAAGAAGACTCCTCTGAGGCACACATAATATACTGAAGCTCACTATTTTCATTCTTGTAAACTCTTTGTATATAGTGTGTAATTCTTAAGTACTGGGCTAAAATCTTAGTGATAAATTACAGTTTGTGATATAGCTTATTTGAAGCATTCTGATTCACTACTGTTAAGAGATAATCTTTGTAATTGTTCCTTGAGAGACCAGTTGGGTCAGATTTCTCAAGAGGGCTAGGACTAGTTGAGTCTTAGAGGTGTAAGTCACTTGCAGTTGGCTTGTGCATTTTATTGTTAGTCACAACAGTTTGGTGGTGCATTTGTAATCAGTTTTGATTATATTGGATTAAGTCCTGGTTGAGAGAGGCGAAATCACCTTGGAGGATGGACTGGAGTAGTTTGAGTTTCAAACGAACCAGGATAAAAATACATGTGTCCTTCCATTATTATTGCGCGAGAAAAAGGAAAAGCTTATTCACCCCCCCCCCCCCCCCCCCATCTAAGTGTTTTCTCACCCTTCAAAAAGGAACTTACCAAGATTCGCTTTGGCCTAGCCTCGAACCAGCCCAAGGACGGTTCTAATACTTCTTCATCTTCTTTGGTTGTTGACAAACCTTCTCTTGTGCAGGAAAACTCGAGAAGGAAAAGGGCTCGCGAGGAAGGAAACATGGAGATAGATATTGCAAAGGACAATCCGGAATCCAAATTCATGTTTCCTTATTTCTTTCTCGAGAAGGGATTTTTTGAGGGGCATCCTTTAGATGTGCCTCGGTAAGTCTCTGGTCATCCAGGGCCTTGACTCGGCGGACGGGAATAAAATGATATCCCAAGATGCATTTGCAATAATGAGGGTCCTGAAAGTCATTGTGGTCCTTACTGGTGAAGAGACTTGCTCTACCGCCAATCTGAAGAAACTGCGGACAGTGAAACTGACCTTCGAGTCGAAGGTGAACAAGCTGGAATCTGATTTTGATAATTATAAAGATAAGTATGGGATCCAGGTTGGGCTTATCACTGATCTGAGGAGAAAGGATGAGGAAATAGCTAGGAAAGTTAACCATAATAAGGGGTGCTTGGTTGCTCGAGAAGAAAGATCTCGGGGATAAGATTGCTGAGTTAAAGGTTGCCATGACGCTTATCGAGGACGAGGTTGACTAGGTGAAAGCCTTGAAGACCCGTGCCGAGTTAGTTTCTTGGATTCAGGACCTCGAGCATGATTTCCTGGAGGTTGTCGAGATGAGTTTTGACAATGCAGTGGCCCATCTCCAAATCATAAATCTCGGGGTCCAGCTCGTCACCAAGGGGTCTGGTTTCCTATATAGGGTAGTCGGTAGTTGGTAGTCGATAGTCTGATAGTACCTCCTCCTGGCTTACCTTCTGACGCGGAAGGGGGTGAAGACCTCCACCTCGAGGGGGAGCATAATGATGGGAAGCTCTCACAAGAGGAGTAATTGATTTTACCTCTGTTGTTTTGTATGTCTTTGTTCGGGCCTGTACGCCTGTAGTAACATTTAGATAATGGGATTTTCATGACGTTATTGTAATATTTGACATCTCTGAATTTTGTGGTCATTTATTTTTGTTATACTTTTATCTTGTTGATGTGCTTGTGCATGCGTGTCTTTTAAGTTTTTCTCGTTGTATACCTTATTGCTCAAGTACTAGATTTCTTCGGTTAAATGCTATGGGTGCTTGTCGGTTTGAGCAACTCGTAAGTGTTCATTTGGAAATTATTTTCGCTAAATTTTTAGGGGTCTTGCATCAACAATGTTGTTGCTCGATAGTGTGGGGAATCCGTCGAGTGGCCGGAGATGGGTTCCAGGATGACAATGGTAGAAAAGATGTTGGTCAAGATCTTAGCTCCAAGGCGTGAACTTCCCATCTCAAGTTGGGTGGTCTGCCTTAATGGTATGACGACAGTGGAGCTTAGTTGAGGTATCCCCATCGAGTCAAGAGGGTGATCATCAAAGAGCAGAAACTTGCCTTTTTGTCTAAGTTTGGGAATTTGTGCCTGTACCCGAGCACACTTCTGTGGTCGGGCTGTATCCCTTCATTGTTGAGTGGGGTACGTCGACTGTTGGGCCTAACTGTAATATTGTTTTAGTTTTTTGGTGTTACATGGTCGAGCAAGATGTTCCCCGTGTAAGTTTTCAAGGTAGTAGGCCCATATTCCATTTTTTCTAGGATGCAGTAGGGGCCTTCCCAGTTTGTGACATTTTCTTCACGAGAATCCTTGTGCTTTCTTCTTAAAACTAGGCTGCCAGTTTTTAATTCTCGCTTTATGACCTTGGCATCGTGTCGTATGGCTATCCTTTATTTTAGAGAGGCTTCACGAAGGGCTGCTTCTGATCGAACTTCTTCGACAAGGTCGGGCTCTTCTCTTAGTGCCTCGTTGTTCATTTCCTCATCGAGGATAAATTTTGTTCAAGTAGAGGGCTCCTGAATCTCTACTAGGATTATAGCTTCAGTTCCGTAAGTTATTCGGAACGGAGTTTCCCCAATGGTTGAGTGTGGTGTTATCTTGTAGGCCCAAAGCATGTTGTGTAGCTCCTTGACTCATCTCCCTTTGGCCTCTCCTAATCTTTAATTTAAGCCGTGTAGGATTACTCTATTCACGGCTTCTGCCTGACCGTTTATTTTTTGTGGGTGCTCGACATACGTGAAGTGTTGTTTGGTGCTCTGTTTAGTGACGAGCTGCTAGAAAGTTTTGTCAGTGAACTGCGTCTCGTTTTCTGTGATGAGTGCTTATGGTATGCTAAATTGGGAAAGTATGTTTCTCTTGTAGAAATGGAGTATATTGTGTGTCGTGATTTTGGTGAGGGCCTCTGCCTTTATCCACTTTGTGAAGTAATCGACATTGACTATTAGGTATTTTTTCTGGTTCAACCATGTCGTAAACGGGTTGAGGATGTCCATTCCCCACCAAGTGAAAGGCCACAGGGAGGAGAGGTTTTTAAGCTCGTTGGGTGGAGCCAGGTGCATGTCTCTGTGGCATTGGCATTTATCACATTTCTTGACCTACTCTTGTGTGTTGTGTTTCATGGTGGGTCAGTAGTATCCTGCTTGTAGGGCCTTCTTGGAGAGGGATCTTCCTCCGAGATATTGGGAATTAATTCCTTTGTGGATTTTGCAGAGGATGTGGGAAACCTTGGATTCCTCGATGCACTTGAGGAGAGGGATGGAGAAGCACCATATGTACAACTTATCCTTGGTCAAGACGTAGGAGTAAGCTCAGTGCCTGAACATGCTGGCCTCTTTCTGGTCGGGGGTACTTCCCCCGTTGTGAGTAGTGGTACACCGGGGTCATCCAACAGTCATTATTGTTAATGGAGTTTACATCAAGAGTCACTGAGGGCTTCTCGATGCTTGGGTAAAAAAGTATCTTTTGGATAACAAACTTGTTTCTGCCTTTCTTATTTGTGCTCCCGAGTTTTGACTAGATATTTGTGTGGGTGTTGTGCTCACGAGGGACATGTTTCACTTTAGCGGATGCGAATTTTGTTATCCTTTCTCAAACCAGGGCTAGGTACTCAGCGATGTTTTCGTTCTTGACTTGATATTCTCCCAGTACCTGGGAGGCGACGAGCTGGGAATCAATGAAGATCTTCACCTCTCTAGCTTCCAAATCCTCAGCCAAGCATAGTCCTGCGAGGAAATCTTTGCATTCCTCCAGATTGTTCAAGGATGGGAAGGATAGGGCGAAGGAAACCTTGATCAGGATTCCTTCCTCATTTTCAAGAATGATTCCAGCTCTGCTTCCTATCGATTTGGATGCTCCTTCCATAAAGATGGTCCATTTATGGGCTTCATTTGACGTGGAGGCTAGTATGGTCATCTCTACTATGAAATCGGCTAGCACTTAAGCTTTGAGGGCCTTTCCTCTCTCGTATCTAATGTCAAACTCAAAGAGTTCTAGTGACCATTTGAGCATTCTTCCCGCCATGTCGGGATGGCCGAGCAACTGATTTATAGGATGGCTAGTTTGTGTTATGATTGTGTGGGCTAGGAAGCAGTGTCTCATTCTCCTGCTGCGTTGACAAGGGCCAGAGCTACTTTCTCGATTTGGTGGTATCTGAGTTATGGGCTTTGTAGGGCCCTGCTCATGAAGTATATGGATTTTTTCCCTTCGAGGGTCATGCGGATGAGAGTCACACTGACGGCCTCAGTTGCAACAACGAGGTAAAGGTAGATAGTCTCTCTGTTATCCGGTTGCGGGAGGACCGGTGATTGCTAAAGAGCTCATTTGAGGTGGAGAGGGGCTTGTTCGCACTCCTCAGTCCATTCAAACGCTGCATCCTTGCGGAGGAGCTTGAATATGGGGAGTGCGTGCTGGACAGATTTCGCTATAAAGTGGGATAACAATGTGAGCATCTCGTTTAGGTATTGAATTAATTTCTTCGAGTTAGGTGTTGGGAATTCTGAGAAAGCCCTACATTTGTCGGGGTTTTATTTGATTCCTTGTTCTTTTAGGTATAAGTCGAGTAACTTGCCTACACGGACGTTGAAGGTTCACTTCTCCGGATTGAACCCCATCTTGCATTTTCTCTCCTGGTCTAAGGCTCTCTTCAGGTGGAGTGTATGGTCGGATTCCCCTTGGGATTTTACGATCATGTCGTCCATGTATACTTCGAGCATGTCTCCATTCTCATCTTGGAAGACTTTGTTCATCATCTACTGATACGTGGCGTTGACGTTCTTCAGGCCGAAAGGAATTACACTATAGTAGTAATTTCACGACTCAGTCATGAAGGCCGTGTACTTTTTCGGTCTTTGTCATGGGGATCTGGTTGTACTCTGAGTACACGTCCATAAAAGAGAGTAATTTAAATCCAGAAGAATTTTCAATTAATCTATCTATGTTAGGTAATGGGTAAGCATATTTAAGAAAACCCCAGTTAAGATCATTATAATCAACACACATCCTCTACTTTCCATTAGATTTTTTAACGAGTACTCCCTCTGTAACGATTTATAAGCAAATTTTGCTTTTTAGATTCATTAGATAATTAATGTATCTAGTCTATATATAGACCAGATACATTAATTATTCAATGAATCTAAAAAGCAAAATTTGCTTATAAATTGTTACAGATGGAGTACAAAATTTAAAAGTCAGGTTGTGTACTGGGCATCAGAAATAAAATCGGCCTCTAAGAGGTCTTTTACAACTTTTTTAGCAACCTCTGCTTTCTCAGGAGACTTCCTACGCCTACGTTGTAATACAACCCTAGTGGTAGTTATATGGTCAGGTGGTGGCAGGTGACCTCGGGGTCCAGTCTAAGCATATCTACAACGCTCGATGCAAACAAATCTGCATTTTCTCTTAGGCAGACTTACAACTGATTCCTTACAAGGTCGGGGAGGCTAGTGCCAATCTTCACTCCTTTGTATGGGTTGTTTACGAAGAGGATGACATAAAACTGGCTGTCCGGAATAGGGATCATGGGATGGGGAGGCTCGTCGTTGTCCTCAGGTGTTGCAATTCGGGATTCTTTTTCCTTCTTCTTATGCACCTTCAAATCGCCTTTAGTGAAGCGACTGTCGAGGTCGATTGAGTCGACACGAGGTATTGGCTTCAATTCCTTTGAGATGTTGGTTCGTGTTGGCTTGTCGATGGTCTTGGGTGATATGTTTATGGAACTCTATCCCTTCATGGACGTTTCAAAACATCTCCTCGCAGCTTCAATGTCCCTGTAAAGGGTGGCGACGAGACCCTTGGGAGTGTAATACTTCATCTTCGGGTGAACCATGGAAGGCACGATGATTAATTCGGTCATAGTTAGCCTCCCCAACATGCACTCGTATAGAGATGGACAGTCTATCATAAGAAATTGGGTTTTGACTGCTATGGCAGTCTAGGCTGCTCCAAAGGTGACAATCAGCTCGACATAACCCCATGGTGTTGTGATCGTGCAGTTGAACCCTACAGATCAGAGCCTATACAGAGTGTCATATGTGTTTCATCGAGATGCAGAGTCTTGAACAAGTGAGATTACATGATGTCATTAGAGCATCCTTGGTCAACCAAAATACGGCGTAGATCAAAGTTTGCAATGCGGGCTCTCATGAGAAGGAGGATGTTGTAGTTATGGGAGCCATTGGGAGGCTCCTCTCGATAGAATGTGATGGGGTTTGAGCTCCCCTGGCACCTTTTGAGGGTATCTATAATACGGTGAGAGAACTGACTTTTGATTTTGCGATTTATCATAAATGTTTCTGATATCAAGAGTCGCCACCGACTTTTCTTTTATCCAATAAAGAAAAGGGTGAAAAGAACAGGAAAGACCTTTGAGAATTTTCTTGAGTTTGGGGGGTAGGTTATGAAAAGGGAAGGTGATAGCACTCTTTTCATCCGTAGTAATCTACGGGCTCTTAATTGCTAGCTCACTTTGAAAATGCTTTGTGTTTGTGTATGTTTGAAAATATTTTGAAAATGCTTATGTACGGAAATTTTGTAATGATTCTCGTATCGTTGAGAATGTATACAAAATATTTGTTTTCAAAATATTTATGAAAGAGAGTGTTATTTTGTGGAAATATGTTTTGCCAATGTAAGGAAATTTGCTTTATAATAACCCTTGTATCAGTCCTCAAGAGTGTTTATAAAGTGTTTTGAAAGTAGTTGTTTTGAAAGTGTGAAGTGTAAAGATTGTTTTAGTTTATGAGCAAGCGATTACGAGCAATCTACCTACTCAAAAAGTCTTTGTTCTTTTCCTCCTCCTTTAGATAGTGCTATCCTACCATTAGTTAGTAGGAAGCCATATTATTGGATGTGAGGGACATGCGTGGGTTATTGTAAAGTCATAGAAGGCAACTAGTAAGACGCTTTAGAAATTTTCGTAAGGGACTAATATCGTTTACTGAAAGTAGCATCGAAGGGTCATTGAGAGACTACGATCTTGTAACCGAGGGTCTTTGATAAAGCATCTCATGTTCGAGGGACATGACTGTTTAAATTCGGGACAACAAGTGAGGTTACCCTAGAGGTGCGTGTGTGCGAAGTGTTTTGATTTCAAGTATTTTATCCTTGAAATTAGGTTTTCTAATGATTGATTTTAATCTTTCCATACAAACCCTAATTACTAACAGCATTAAGGAAAGCAGTAAGTTGCAGAAATTAAATGTCCTACGCTATTACAATGCTTCGGGAATGAGGGTACAAGTTTATGAATGGGGGAGGAAAGAAATAAACCCTAATTATCTATTACAAACCTTCGACAATCATGTGATTGTATTAATACGAAAAATAAATAAATGTGCGGAGATAGAAAGGGGTAAGATGTAAAAAGCCCTAAAAATTCTAAGTATTTCAAGACAATATTTTGTTGTTTCTATGTTTAGAAGATATTTGATATGTGAAATAAAAATTAGACTTAATTCTAGCTTATTTTGAAATTTAATTATTTTAAAATAAAATAAGGTGTAATTAATTTTATTTATGAAAATTGAATTAATTAATCAAAACCTAAAGAATTCTAAGTATTTAGAAAATATTTTTTGTGTTTTATTTAGAAAAGATATTTGAAGTATAAAACCTAATTCTAATTAAATAAAATCAAGGTGATTAAAATAAATTAAATTTTATTTGTCAAAAATTAAATTAACTAATTAAAAATCTAAATCTAATTTTTTAATCATTTTTATGATTTTTCTCTAATTTTGAATAAAATTATTTTAGAAAAGAAAGTTAATTAAAAATAAAAATAAAAAAGAAATAAAATGGACCCGCGGTAAAAAAATTAAGGGGGTGAGAAGTAGAAAAAATAACTCAGGCCCAACTCAAGGAATTTTTTGTTTGAAACAGAAAATAAAATAAAAAATAAAATAAATGTTATAATGGGCTTGCGTGTGTAACAAGAAAATGGGGGATGTTAGGAAGCAAAAATGGAAGGCCCAAACAGAGGAGCCCAACGCTTGTTTGTGATCCAGTAGGGATGGTTCTTTGGGATGTACCATAGGCTTGTGTTTGGATGCATTGGATCTGATTGCATGATGATATGATGGTGTTGATGTGAGGCTCATGATAGGCGCGCTAGGCTTGTTTGTATTGAATCTGCAAGAAACAAATGTGAAAAAGAAAAACATCTCACACCTGGCTCGAACCCGTGACCAGGCATAGGTATGAGTTAAACACGCGCGTGCTGCCATAGGGATGGATGTTACATCCGGTTGTAAAACAATAATCATTAAATATAAAATAAACAAGTTTTTATCATGTTTTTGAAGGAAGTGTTTATCATATAGATAGTCGCCCCGTCCTGTTTTTGGAATTAATCTACAATCTGTTTTTGGTTGTAAACCCATCCTGTTTCGTGAGTTCATACCACTTAGTGATAAAGATAGTCGCCATGTCCTGTTTCGAGAATTGATCTTCATCTGACCATTAAGAAAGATAGTTTCCCCGTCCTGTTTCGGGAGTTAATGTTTGCTCGATTGCATAGATAGTTTCCTCGTCCTGTTTCGGGAATTAATCTTGGACCCATTTGAGAATTATTGATGATATTCGTCTGTTGATTGATCTTTCCTGAAAAGGTAAAGAGTTAGTTGTATGTAATGTCATGATGTATGAAATACATTGCGTAATGATGTTCTCAAAATAAATGAGAATGTGTTATATGCGTTTTGTATGCATATGCTATGATATTGGTATTGAAGTATGTGTTGTACCCCAAAATTTGCCCTCCTCTTTCTCAAGGCATTTCTCATAAGATCTCCAAAAACTCAAATTTGCACAAGTGTTGACTAGGTCAAACCATCTCCTAAACACTGATGCCTCAAATTAGGGTTTTGATTTCCACCAGAATAATTGGACTTCTAATTCCTCAAATTACTTTCATGGATCATTATATACCTCCAAGAATACTCATGTCAAGTTTCAAATCTTGAATCACAAATTTGCTCAATCAATTGACCAGATGACTGAAAAATCAACTATATTAGGTAAAAAGTCAATTATGGTCAAATTACTGTCAAACTTCAAGATTTTTTGTCCATATCAACATTTTTAATTCATATTCATCAATTTATCAAATATGGATCACAATTCCTCAAGAAGAATGTTCAATTTACCAAAAGGGCAAAATGGTCAAAATTAGGGTTTTGACTGTGTTTGACTAATAATTGATTTTTGACTTAATACATGACTTATTGGTTTGAAACATGATCTCAAGGATTCAAATACATCATTTTGACCTAATTTCATGACTCAATTCATCTTTCAAGATCAATTGGTTGATAGTTGAAATTTGGTCAACTGCTGAAAAAGTCAATTGATACACCAAAAGTCAAACTTTGACTTTTTGGTCAAATTTGAGTTTAGAAGATCACAATTCATCAAGACATTCAAAATATGAAGCTTGATCATCAAGAAATCAAGAAATTCAAAAAGTATTTGAAAAAGTCAAACTTTTCAAGACTTAGAAAATTTTAAGTGTTTAAAACCTTATAATTTCCTAACTTCATGACATTTTTTCACCATGATGCAAGATGATTCAAAGAAATTTTTCAACATGAAAGTTGTATATATTTATGATATATACAAATTTTCTTTACTTATAAAGTCCTAGAAGTTATTGTATTTTGAGTTATAAATTCATGAAGTCATGCACTTTTTTCTAAAACACTTAGTGAAAATTGGACCTAGTTTAGGCAGATTTTTTACCTAACTTCTTAGCTAATTTTCATTAAGCTCCAAGATTATTTTGTAAAAATGGTAAACATGAATGTTATATAGGATGTTCAATCTTTCCAAAATGTCCAAGAACTTGAAGAGATCATGCTTGAGCTAGAAGTATCGAAGGGATGAAGATGGCCTCATAAACTTGAATTATAGGTTATTTTCTTGATGAACATTTGATCCAATCTCATAGCCATGTTGCATAGTCTTGCTTTGTAGGCTTATAACTTGTGTTTCACTCCATAATTAATTAATTACACAACTGATAGATCCATTTTCCAAGCATTTGACCCATTATCCAAGTTGCATTTCCATTAATGACACAAAGTAACATTGTCATTCTAGTAAAGTGGCTTTAATCACAAAGTCCACTCTCCTTGAGCTTTGCACTTATTCCTTCTGATCACATGCAATACCAAATCCATAATAAAATTGTCTAGATCCTCTAACTACTCAGACCATGCTTGTACTATGCGTTGAAACTATTTTTCAAATTGCTTCAAAAACAAGGCAAAAATCCATAACATGTGAACTTTTGTTTCTGACCTCTCCGAGCCTTCAAACCTTTTCTCTATAAATAGAGACACTATTTGCAAGCTAAGACAATAATTCACAAGCCCAAAAACACCCTCATTCTCTCTCAAATCATAACTTGCAACACAAGCACAAAAACTTGTCATTTTTGAATTTGAAATCCAAACACAAAATCCACTCGTGTGTTTTCCCTTAAAATCATTCTAAAAGCTTCCATACATCAAATAAAACTCACCTCAATTCCTGTTTCCTAACTGTAACTCCATTTTTACCATTGTACAAACTCAAAAATAGAGTATTGCAGTTGGACTTCTCCAGACCATTGTAGTCACTCTCAACTCAAGTTAAGCATTGCATTAGCTTCCTAGAGGTCCAAGGAAGTTAACCTGATCATTGCAACATCTTGAAACAAGCTCAAGCTCAAAATATGAATTCCAGTTTCAAGGTAAGTTTTCTAACTTTTGAACTCTTCATATAGGCATTGTTAGCTTTCCATTTTCAAAAGTAAAATGTAGACACCATAGCCCTGAAATTGAGCATGTCCTTAGAACTCATTGATGTTGCCTGAGTAGTGAGAATTTTAGAGTTGAACTTTCTAAAAAAATTATGTTAGATTTGGTATCATTCAAAATTCATGCTCATCTTTGATTTATAGCTTAAGTTATTTACATTTCTCAAATCGTGATAAAATTTGGAGCAAGTTTGCTATTTACATTTTTGCAAATGGATGAGAGATGAAGGAGTTACAAAATTCAAAAATGGAGGTTCAGGCCTGGCGCGAGGAAGAAGATGAATATGTATTTAGGAATGAGTTTAAAATATATATTTGTAGTTTTATATAAACTAACAAATGTATAGCCACCCCAGTGGTAAATCGCACGTATGTTCACCCTTGGAACCTAGGTTCGATCCCCAGTGGTACCCTTTTGCATTTTCTCACATATTTTCTACAGATCCAGCGTGTTAGGTTTCCTGAAGTCTATCATACATCTTTACCTCATCACCACATGATCACCATCTGGTCAAATCCAGCGCACCATATGGGAAGGTCCATGATACACCACATTAAGTCAGCAATATAAGATCAAAACAGGTGTTGGGCTCATGGTTTGGGCCTCATTCTTTTTTGTTTTTGCTGATTCTCACCCTTCCTTTCACTTTCACCATGCAGCCTAATATAACTTTTTTTATTTTTTTATTATACAAAAATCACTTTGGGCCTTAACCAAACAAAACCACTTTTTTTCTTATTAACCTCCCAACTCATTTTCAAGCCCCCTTGGCTTTTTTTTTTCAAATATTGTTTTATTTTACTCTATTATTATTATTTTTAATTAAAAAATACAAAATATATTTTTTAGCAAAAACTTAGACTAAAATTGTCATTTTTCTATCTTCACTTTAGTTTTATTTCTTTTAAAAAACCAAAAACCAAAAAACATTTTCTTAACAAAATTCTTTTCTTAATTAATTTAATATAGACTTGGATTTATTTTAATTTTCCTTGCTAATTTAATTAATTTAGAATTTATGGATTTAATTAGGGTTTGTATGGCAAGACATAAAATCAACAAGTAGAAAACCCTAATTTAAAAGAAAAAATGCATGAAAATAAAATACTTTGCACACTTGCACCTCTAGGGTTAACCCACACTTGTTGCCTTAGAATAAACAGTCATGTCCCTCGAACGTGGGATACTTTAGCAAAGACCCTCGATTACAAGATCGTAGCCCCTCGATGACCCTTTGAAGTTGCCTTCGGAAAATGATCATGGAGCCTCATGAAAAATTGCTAAGGTATCCTACAATGTTGCCTTATATGACTGTACGATGTCCTGCGTCTGTCCCTTCACATCCAATGATATAGTTGCTTACCAATCAATGGTAAGATAGCAATATCTAAAGGAGGAGGAAATGAACAAAGACTTCTTTTAAGTAGGTAGAGCGCTCGTAGTTGCTTGCTCATAAATATTTCAAAAAAAACATATTTCAAATACACCAACACTTTCCATGAAATATTTTCAAAAGTCAACACTTTGTATACATTCTTATAGAGACAAGAATCATTACAAAGTTCGCCTAAACAAAAGCACTTTTCAAAAATACTTTCAAACAAATCACAAGCACATTTACAAATCATTTCAAAGTGAGCTAGAAACTAAGAGCCCGTAGATAACTACGGATGAAAAGGGTTCTAACACGTTCCCTTTTCATAACCTACCCCCCCCCCCCCCCCCCCCCGAACTCAAGAAAATTCTCAAAAGGTCTTTCCTGTTCTTTTCACCCTTTCCTTTATTGGATAAAAGAAAAGTCATGGAGGCTCTTGCTATCTGCAACAATTGCGATAAAATGCAAAACATCCAAGTCAGTTCTTCCACCGTATTACAGAACTGGCGACTCTTCTGGGGAAATAACTTAAAAGTTGGGTTACCTTAGATACTAGATCACCTTTAAATGCTTTCATTATTTGACTTGATTGCTTTACATTATGGGTTATGTTTGGGTTTTTCATAGATCCTCTACCAGAATCTAGGAACACCATTAGTTAAGTAGTAATAGATTATGGAGATTGTATGGTGTAGACCGATATGGTTGAAACAATGGATACGTTAGTGTGACACATTTGTTGGTATCGGTATCCCTTGTGTTGAATCGAGGAGAATACGGGGCCGTTGTAGGGTGTCATGAAGCACTAATTGGCCATAGAACCTTTAGTTAAACAACTTGGCCATTAGGAAGTAGTGAGATAGCCGACTTTGGTGTAAAGATGAAGATTGGTTGATACTCGATACTACACTCATTGAGACCGGATTTTTGGGATATTTTGGCCGCAAGAAAATATTGAGTGTGCTAAAACAATTCCCAGTGAAGAAACACCAATGATATTGAGATTCCCTAGAACTCGTTTACTTTCTAGGACAGGTTGAACCAACTAAACTTCAAGAGGGTACTTACCTATGAAACCCATGCAAGCCTAAACCTAAGGTATTTATGTGCTTTGTTTGTGATTAGTTATTCATGACATCATAAACATCATAAGCATTCTCACTAACCATTTCAAGGATTTAGGAATTTATCTTTGTTCTGTTTTATAGGACATGGCTTTCACTCGTAGAAATACCATCTGAGTCAACTTCGTGAAAGTGCTTCCTCAACTTCAAGAGTTAGCATCAAGGGTTCCTGGAGATTCTCCCTTCACCAAGAAATATGGTCGACTTCTCAACTTGGCTACCTCAAACTTCCAAGAAGAAAATATGTGTGTGCCCTTCCAATTCTTTGATCCTATGCATTATTGCTTCACATTTCCCAACTACCAATTGGTGCCTACATTAGAAGAATTTTATCAACTGCTAGGAATGCATGTGCTTAATCAAATACCACTCACTGATTTAGAGGAAACTCCAAAGCCTGAGGTTATTGCCAAAGCCTTGCATGTGAAGTGATCCAACATTGTGGCAAATTGGGAAACAAGGAGTGAAGTTAAGGGTTTCTTAGCCAAGTTCCTGTTGGAAAAGGCTCGTTTGTTTTGGGAAGATATGGATTTTCAAGATTTTGAGGATGTATTGGCCCTTTTAAGCTATGGTTTGGTTCTATTTCCCAATCCGGGCCAACTCGTAGATGTGAATGCCGTCAAGGTTTTTCTCTCTCGTAATCTCGTACCTACTTTGCTTGGAGACAGTCTACATTGTTTCTACACTTGCGCCATGAAGAAGAGGGGGAATCTTTTGTGTTTCATTCCATTGTTGTCTAGTCGGTTTATTTTGCACCTACCTTGATCAACGTTGAATAATGAGCAAGGCTTGACATGGTCTCAAAGGATGATGTCACTCTCACACTCAGATATTCATTGGTGTTCCCGAACTTTGGAGGATGTTACCATCATTGACCATTGTGGGGACTTCCATGATGTTACACTCTTGGGAATTAGGGGAGGTATCACCTATAACCCCTCTTTTGCATTACAACAGTTCGGGTATGTGCGAAGAGATGGTCCCCACGATGCGCTCATCCAAGGTTTGGTATTCGACTACAAAGGCGGCATTCAAGGCTATCGTCAAAGGTTCACACGAGCTTGGAGAATGGTAAAAAAGGTGGATAGCAAGACTCTGGGGCACAAAAATTCCATCCATCTTGAGCCTTGCCTCTAGTGGGTATGAACTCGTGCTCAAAATCTCATGATTCCTTACCCAGCCATCTTACCTGTGATTATGGAGCCCGTTGTTGAGGGAGACACCCCTTACACTATTATTCATCCTGACATGCCTACCAACTTTGAGGAATTGCAAATATCATAGATTTAACTCAAAGGGGAACGAGATACCTTTGAAGGACAGTTCTACGCAAGTGAGAAGAAGGTTTTGGATCTCACAAGGCAACTTCATGAAGAGTAAAGCCTGAATGCCTATATTGCACCAAAGAGGATGTGCCCATGGGAAAATTTAGCCTTTCTTTTTTGTTTTAGGAGTTTATTTTGTGACCTTTGTAAGCCCAAGAGGCATTTGTAATTCATGAACTTATTAATTCAATTAATGTTTGTTGTCTTCTCTTTGTCTAGAAAATTTAAATTCCATAAAATCCTTGAAAACATTGCATTCACATAACATGCATCATATCATAAGCAGGTTTTTTGACACGGGTATCCTCATCTTATTATTGTTTATTTCAGTACAAGATGGATCTCGAGCAAACTGTGAAGAACTTGCATACTCAAAACTCTCAGTTTCAAGAAACTCTGCTCAACTTAGCAAAGGGGTAGAAAGAAATGTTGTCACTTCTGGTTATGAAGAAGACCAAGAAGAAAGTTGTAATCAACATGGGGAAGAGATTCAAAGGCCCAGTCCGACAAGTTTAAGTTGAAGAAGACTCCTCTGAGGAGGATGAAAATCAAGATGAAGATGCTAGGAGCACCCGTGCCGGGGTGGAAACAATCAAATCTCTGAAGATGAAGATTATTTTGATGAGCAATATCCACCGGCCGACGACAAGTATAAGCAACTAGGAGACATATTAAAGGCTGTAGAAATCCAAGTTGTGCCTGGCTTGGACTTTGGTGACTTGGGTTTGGTTCCTGGGGTAGTCATTCCCCATAAATTCAAGATTCCCTTTTTTCCAAGTACGATGGTATTTCATATCTGAAGCGTCACCTAAGATCTTATGTCTGCAAAATTCAGCCGCATACCGTTGATAAGAAACGGTGGGTGCACTTTTTTCAAGAAAGTATATCTGGGACTCATATGGAGTGGTTTTACCAATTGGAAGGGACTAACATCCATGCTTGGGAAGATTTGGCCACTGCATTTTACGGCCAATATCAATATAACATTGATCTTGCGCCAACTAGGGTGGAACTGCAAGGAATGACCATGGGATCAAATGAGGGCTTCAAATAATATGCTAAAAAATGGAGAGGCTTGGTTGGCAGGGTACAACCACCTTTAAATGATAGAGAGTTGGGAGATATGTTTATGGGAACATTGACTGGACCATTTTTCAAATTTCTAATTGGAAGCTCATCATCCGGGTTCACTGAATTGATCTTGACTAGTGAGAGGGTTGAAAGTGGGATTAAAAGAGGGAAGCTACCCATGATCTCCACCTCAAATGCTGTGAAAAATCCATTTATTGGTAAAAAAGAGACTAATGTTGTGTACGTGTCAAGAAGCCATGCTAAGAATCAATATGTGTTGTACCCCAAAATTTGCCCTCCCATATTCTTCAAGAAATTGCCAAGCCAAGTCACAAAATTCCCCAAGGGTCATGCAGTTCAACTGTCTCCTATACAGTCAAAACTAGGGTTTGGGTTCTGATCAAGAAAATGAAGTTTTCAAAGGCCCAATCAAGTCTCACATGCCTACAAATGTGGTCAAGCATCTTCATATCAAGTTTCAAGGCATTCGGCTCAAAATTGCACAGTCAAAACCCTAGATTGCACTACAGTCAATTGTAGGGGCAAAATGGTCATTTGACAGTCAAAAGTTCAAATTTTTGGTCAACATATCATTTTGAAGCCACAAACATCATTTGATCAATGCTTGATCATGATTCTCAAAATTTGGCTCAGAAATCATCAAAGATGCAAAAGTTACTATATTTGGACAGCTGAAAAAGTCAACTGAAATTGACCAGGGCATAACTTTCACATGGATTATCAGAAAAATTCCATCCAAAGCTCATTTTGAAGAGAAAGACATTTCCTACAATTCATCTTCATACTTCAAGTCCAAGAAATGCTCTCACAAAAAGTTATCAATTTCAACATTATAGGTCATTTTCAAAAGTCAACAAAAAGGGACTTTAAGTCAAAGGCCATACCTTGAGATTGGTAAATCAAAATGACATGGTACCAAAGGCATTGGTTAAAGGACTCAAAGACCTTTCCAAAATGTCCAAGAACATGTGAAAAGCTTAAGAATTGAGCAAGTTATGCCTTGTGGAAGTTGGGAAATTTTTGGGAATTTTGAAAAGTCAACAATGGTTCAAATGACCTAAAATTGCTAATGGGCCCATTTATCTTCCAAGACTCATCATTCCAAGCCTATGCACGACCACTTGGCCCAAAGGGAAGTATTTTCTCATTTTTTATTTATTTATTTGAATTATTATTTATATTAATTCATTTAAATTATTTAAATACATGAAAAATACCAAACTTGACCTAAAAAATCTTTTCATGCATGTTTTACTCTCAATATCACGTGCACATCCTAATTAGGCAAGTTTTGGTTTGATTTGGCATGATTGAACAAAATTGCACATGAAAAAGATTCAAAAAAGATCTTATAAAATCAAATATGCAAAACAATGAATGCCTTGGATTTTGTCAAGTTTTGTTGACCTAATTATCTCACTACATATGCAGGATCATAAATCTAATTACATTGGACTAAAAGCTGCGCTCAAGAATACCATACAAACTTGAAAAATTGTCCAAAAACTCAAATCTGATTTCAAGGTTACAAGAGGATTCAAGCCTTAATTTCCATCCCAATAGCTTCCTGAAACCTCCCTGAACGCATTCCAATCAAAATCGTCCATCCAAACGCCAAGAATCGGTAACAAGGACCTTCCCTGTACAGAGAAAATTTGATAATCGTATATCATCTTTTAAGCATTTTTTTGGCATTCTATTCATGGAATCATGTTTGTTATGAGTTTTTGAAACTAACCATTGCGTTTGATTGAATTTTTGCATGCCATACACGATTCTACCATGCTTAGATTTTAGGGTTTACAGGTTGTTCAAAGAGGGCTTTTGCAATAAGGCAAAATTAAGCCTCAAAACCATGGCCATCCAACTCAGTGCAGAGAGACGAGGAAGAAACACTATTCGCGAACAATTTATGAAGCTTATAGCGCTATTCGCTATTTTTCCTAAAGTCCTCTAAGACCACGCTCTGAAAACCGTGGCTCAATGTTTTAATCTCAGGGGAAACGAAGAAGAAGACCTCGTGGCAGCCAGTGATACGTGGGTTTAAATTTCGCGCGTTTCCAAATAACTAACCCACGTTTTCTCTTTTATTATTCGCTGTTTATTTATATATCAAATAGATTAATTGGCACGGTTGGCTGGAACAAGCGCTGGTAACACCTTTGACCTGGGTTCGAACCCCAGGTCTGTGTAAATTCCATATTATTTTTCAATGCAAAATCCTGTGCAGCGTCAGCATGGAAGCGCATCATGTTGCTTCAACATCCAAAGAGCCACGCGTCTAACCCATACAAATCAACGGCATGGATATGAGGAACACGTAAGTCCTGGTCAAACGCACTAACACACAACCTGGAAAAGTCAATGGACCAAAACGTTAATGGGCCAGCATTCCAGGCCTGTACCTCCCATTTGGGGCTACCCCCCTCCCTGGTTTGCATTTTTTTCTATTTTTCTTCTTACATTTTATTTTTGTTATTTCATTTATTTTATTTGTTTTAATTAATTATTTCTTTACAAAATACAAAACATAATAAAAAAATCAGAAGAGGCCAAAAAATAATAAATATTTTTATTGTAATTATTTTTCTAAATAAATTGACATGTAAATATTTAGCTTTAATTAGGTTACAATTTTAATTCCTTTTAATAACCAAAAATCCAAAAACATAGAATTTAGGTTTAATAACAATTTTTATTCCTTTTTAATTTTTTCCCTTTTTTCATCATGTCCATAATATTATTTTATTTATTTTATAATTAAATTGTACAAAAAAATTTAGGTTTAACTTAGGCTATATTTTAATATTTTCATAATAAACTTAAAAAACATTAGAATTAGGTTTAGCTCGTTATTTTAATTTTAATTAATTCTTCTTCTTTCAAATCCTAAAAAATGCAAAAATGCTAAAAATCATTTTCTTTTAATTTTAATCTTAACTCCTCATTAATTTAAATATTCTGCAAAAGGGTCCAACGCCCTCGTTCCGATAATTCTTTAATTTCGCATATCTTATTTCTTATTATAATTATGTAATTCTCCCAAAGCGTTGTAACTTTAACTTTTCGCACTTTTATTCGCTTTATTTATTTTCTGTCAAATCGGGTCCGGTTTAATTTTGGCGATGTGGACCCGCGCCATTTGTAATAGTTGTGGATTTATCTTCCCGCAAATATTAACTGTTAAATAAGCATGCAAGAATGAATGGACTTAAAATAAAATCACGCATAGATCACTTTGACATGAACAAGACAAAAATAAACGAATCTGACACACAAATCACACACCACCCCTAGGGTACGCCTCACTGTTGCCTTGCCTCGAAAGGTGATCGTCGAGTAGAGGATGTCTTAGTAAGTCCTCATGATCCGGGAACCTGGCATGAGGGTAGCTTCTAAGGTGTCTTCCCATTGCTCTGGTGATCACCATGTCCCGAACCTCGAATTGACCCGAACACCTCCAACGGTGGTGCTACCTACCTCTCAATGGTGGGATGGCACTACTTTAAAGGACATTTACACAGACGAATTCCTTAGGGTAGGTAGGTTCTCATAGATACTTGCTCTAAATTCAAAACAAAGACTTTTCACACCAACACATTTTCAAAAGCTTTCAAAGCAAATTTTTCAAACACTCTGACGTACGAGTCGAACTGAAACTTTTCAAAGAAACTTTTTTAAAACCCACATTGAAAAGCAAACAAACTTTTGAAAACACATTGAGCGAGTATCTAAGAGCCCATGGATAACCATGGATAGAAAGGGTGCTAACACCTTCCCTTTCTATAACCTACCTCCCGAACCGAGAGCAATCTCTATAAGGAATTTTTCTGTGCTTTTGTCCTTTCCATTTGGAGAAAATAAAAGACGGTGGCGACTCTTGCTTCCGCGACATTTCGCGAACCAGCGTTAAACAGTCAGTTCCAGATCCACCGATCACAGAACTGGCGACTCTGCTGGGGACCTAAACTTAAATTGAGGTGTACCTTAGGGTTAGTTCATAACTGTGTTTTCAATTGCTTTCTTTGCTTGCTTTATTATTGTGGGTTGCTTGGGAGTTCTATAGATCCTAGACCCGGATCTGGGGGATACCTTTCGTAGAAAGTAGCAACAAGGCTGTGAGGGAACTGTGCGGGGTATACCGACATGGTTGAAACAGTCTGCTACGTTGATGTGGCACTTTGGTGTGTACCGGTAACCCTTGAGTTCAGTCAAGGAGAGTACGGGGCCTCCGCGTGGTGTCGTGAAGCATCAACAGACCTTAGGAACCTTAATTGAACTATCTTGGCCTCTTTAGGGTAGTGAGATAACTGACTTTGGTGCAGTCCGAGGTTGGTTGATACTCGATACTACACTCAATTGAGGGTTGCTTTCCTGGAATATTTCGGTCGCCAGTTCAGTGGCTAAATCGAAACGATGAACAATGAGAGCAGTCCCGTGATATTGGGAACCTTAGAACCCGGTTACTTTGATTAGGACAGGTTGAACCCACCAACTTCAAGAGGGTAATACCAGACCCCATGCTGGCCTAAACCCTAAGGGTTTCTCTTGTGTGACTTGTGTGCCTTTGTACTTGCCTACTTGCATGCTTGTTAGCTGACACATGAACTATTTGCAGGTTTTGTTTATAGTCCTTAACTAGGACTCATGACAAGGTTTACCAAGTTTCTTGCAGGCCTTGTTTATAGTCCTTAATCGGGACTCATAACAGGGTACTAAATTTCTTGCAGGGTTGTTTATAGTCCTTGATTGGGACTTATAACAGGGTGTACTAACTACTTGCAGGTTCTGTTTATAGTCCTTAATCAGGACTCATAACAAGTTTATCAAGTTTCTTGCAGGTTTTGGTTTATAGTCCTTAACAAGGACTCATAACAGGGTTTATCCACACTATCCCATGCATAGCATGACATCATACCATTGCATACATCCTAACCCATTTCAAGGATCTCAAAGGCTTGTGATGCAGGTCATGGTGAATCAATTATCCCAGCAAGGGGCAAAGATGATTTATTTTCCTCTAGCCAAGGTTGTCAGGGGCTATGACCCACTTGATATGGTGAGCTTTGACACCTGAAGAATGATCCCCTAGCTAAGGTTATCAGGGGCTATGACCCACTGGATATGGTGAGCCTTTGACCCTTGAAGAAGGGCTCTCTACAACAGGAAGTTCCTTCAATCAAGTTGCCAGTTTCCAACTCTAACAAGTTTCTCTGTTTACCTTGCGAGATCCTTGAAAACATTGCATGCATATCATACATATCATTGCATTACAGATACCCGTTCTTTGCAGGTCACTCACCCTTCTCGCTGTTTATTTCAGCAATGGCTTGCCCACAAGACGACCAGGACTTTCTTACTCAAGAGACTCGGTTCGGGGAAATCCTCCTGAATCTATCCAAGGGGCAAGAGGAGCTAAGGATACTTCTCACGGAGACCTTCGTCAGGGGCAATGCTGAGGATGAAAAGTTGGAACACCTACAAGCTGAGATGGATGTTATGAAAGCCCAGATGCTGGGACAGAGGAATGTCATTCAAGGCCTAGTTCAAAGACAAGAGGAGCTCTGGTTTCTCGTCAACCGACTGCTTCGGGGTAACCAACTGGGGCAAACATCTAAGGGTAAAAAGCCATTCATCATCCAATCATCCTCGAGACAAGAGGATAAGGGGAAAGCTCCTCAAATGACTCCAGTGCCGCAAATTCAGCACCAACCTCGCCAAGTTCAGCCAGACAAGCCCAGGAGGCAATTCACCCAGCTCAACATGTCGCTGTTTCAAGCTTTGCAACGCCTATTGAGGTTGAATCTGATCACATTAAGGGCTCATCCCCGGAACCCCAACACAGCATCTCCTGCCTATGATCCCAATAAGAGGTGTGCCTACCACTCTGCTAGCCCAGGACATGATACCAATGAATGTTGGGATCTGAGGAACAAAATCCAGGACCTGATCGATGAAGGGGCATTGGAGTTCACACAAGATGGACAGGCTGAATTTTTCTACCGTTCCTCCAAGGCTCATCAGTTGAAGTGACAAGCTCCGAGACTAGGAAACTTTTGTTCATTTGAATGTTCAAGTTGTGTTTTTCTTTTGACCGTTTAAACATTTATTCATGTTAAAACATTGTTGTTCCATTAATGCATCGCTTATGTCTATTTTGAATCAATATATTCGCATTTACTATATGCAAATTGTTTCATATTTTTTCTGATGTCAACTCTCGTTAATTCTAAGCCTCTTGAGGGAGGATGACGAAAACGATACCGCGATCATTACAGTATGCTTTTGAACAAACCCCGCTGATGAGGTACAGGCATCGTTTCAACCCCTAAACACTGGAGTTATAAGGATGATAATCCCTCGTCAACCCATCAGAGCCAAAGAAGTAGGAGTTTTTATTTTCGAAAATCAAAATCCTTAATCATAACCTGGGGCAGGGTAGTTCTCTCAGTTGATCCAAGTGCACAGTGAATGGCACTAAATGAGTTTTTCAAAAACAAAAGACAGTGATGGTTCAGAACAATCAAAAGGACAGGCAGTCATCATCAAAATTCATAAATGAAAAGCCCAAAAAGTCTAAACCTATGAAAAGAGACTTATGAAACTGGGGCATCCCGCTGACTGTAATTCCAAAAAGGAAACAGTTCAGGCAAAAATAGGGATAACGAAATCAAAAAAAAGAGGTCTCACAAACCCTCAACAAAAACAAAGAAGGACTGCCTATTCAAAATAAGCTATCAACATCTGAACCATTACTGGAACATCAAAGCAAAGACTCAAGCAAGGTCTAACGCACGATCAACTGAGTTTAGGTTTGGAGAACATCACGAAGAGCGGGTGGGTACAAATAATTTGAGCCTTTATCCTTTGTTTCTTAAACCGTGAACCAGGCCACGTTATAACCCTCAAAAGTCCTAGCTGAAGCATGGGTTAGTTCGAAAGCATACTGTTACGAAGGTATCCTGACTCCTTAAGGCTACGGTAAATACAAAGTTGACATCATGCTTTACAAACATTCACATGTTTTATGAAAAAAATGCATTTTCAAAATCTTCAAGACAGACATAAGCTTTGCATTTTTAACATAACTTTGTTTGCATATGACTTTTTGTTTGAACAGTATAGAAGTTTACACGACGAATGCCTAATGAACAGAAGTACCTCCAATCAAGGGGCATGGCACGACTATTGTCCATCATCTGGGGCAGTCCAATCAAGATTCGGAGAATCTCTCAAAAGGCCAACCAGCCTGGGGCAAATCTCCACCTGAGTCACTTAGGGGCATTTCAACCACAAATCTCGCCTGATCAAACATCTTCTGGTGACAAAACACTTCTAAACAGGGGCAACGCCCTACTTTCTGAGAACGGACATAGTCGGAAAATACTACGCAAAATCAAAGACCCACTAGGTTGACATACCTAGGCAAAAATAAGGGCTTCCCGGCGAACCAAAAGGGTTCGGGCAAAATGAAGGGATGAAATGAAAAATCTATACACCCGGCAAGTCGAAAACCTGAAAAGGCGGCTTGGGCAAAAATGGGTATCCCGGTGGACTGAAAACCCGAAAGGGCGGTCCAGGCAAAAGTTAGGGATCAAAACGTACGACTATGTCCCGTCATCTTATCATCTGCCTACCAGAAGAAGGTTTGACCCTCAACAACTATCAGCACCCCATAAGTACCTCCCCCATAGAAACAGGGGCAATAAAGGTTGGTCTGAGCAGTCTGATTGTTCTGTCCTCCAGGGTATCAAGGTAGGTTCCGTTGAAGAACATAACCAATACAGTTCAATAACTCCCCAGGAGAGTCCAATCCAGGTCCCCCAGGAAGGTTGGAATTCATATCCCCAAGCAATAAGCTTATCCCCAGTATATTCTGGAAGCTTACCCCCCGCAGAGCACGAACGCGTTGCCCGGCTTTATTTAAAGAGTTATTTCCTTAACAGGATATAACTGGGTTATCCTCAGCCAAAAGCCAAGGAAAGATCGTCGTCAACGTAGTTCTTTCCTATCCTCAGCGAAGTCCATCACACTTCCAGTACAGCAAAAATATCCTCAGCAAGTCATTCTCAACAATTCAGCAAAAGCATCTCCCCACAGAGTATTTCTTCCCAGCATGGTTGCTAGAATATCTTTTTCTCCCCGCCGAATCTTCCATTTGCCAAGATTGTTCCGCAACGGAGTTATCTTCTCCTACCGGTATACTTGCAACTATCATCCCCAGCGGAAGCAAAAGCTAGTCTTCAACATTAGCCCAGGATACGACTTCCCGACACCCGTCAAGGATTTATTTTCCTGAAACGAAAACACATGTTCATAAACATCACATCTTAATATATTATAGCATGCATATGCATCATACTACACGAATCTCATTAATTTTGAAGACATACAGTTCATGCATCATGACTTTGCATACAATTATGTCTTGCCTTTTCAGGAAAGAGATCAATACAAAAATGACTACTATCAAACTATCGCAATTCTGTCTAGATATAGTTTCAGATATGATCCAGAGATGGTGACATTCTGATGCTGCTTCCAGATATCCTTCTAGATATAGTTTCAGATATGATCCAAAGATGGTGACATTCTGATGCTGCTTCCAGATTTCCTTCCAGATATAGTCCAGATATGAACCAGATATGGCAACGTTCTGACACTTATTCCAGTTAAAGACATTTCAAGACCTTGTCCGGTCCAGCTAAATCGACTCCCAACAGATTTTTCTGATAAAGACTCAGCAGAAGTTATGGTTCCCTCTCCGACGGTGTGTGAGGTAGTAATCCCTTTTCAGATGTTTCCCTCTCCGACGATGAGTGTGAGGTGATAGTCTCTTATGGTTCCCTCTCCGACGGTGTGTGAGGTAGTAATCCTTTTTCAGATGTTTCCCTCTCCGACGATGAGTGTGAGGTGATATTCTCTTATGGTCCCCTCTCCGACGATGAGTGTGAGGTGGTAATTCCTTTTTCAGATGTTTCCCTCTCCGACGATGAGTGTGAGGTGATATTCTCTTATGGTCCCCTCTCCGACGATGAGTGTGAGGTGATAGTCTCCTATGGTTCCCTCTCCGACGATGAGTGTGAGGTGATAGTCTCCTATGGTTCCCTCTCCGACGGTGTGTGAGGTGGTAAGTCCTTTTCAGATGTTTTCCTCTCCGACGATGAGTGTGAGGTGATAGTCTCCTATGGTTCCCTCTCCGACGGTGTGTGAGGTAGTAATCCCTTTTTCAGATGTTTCCCTCTCCGACGATGAGTGTGAGGTGATAGTCTCTTATGGTTCCCTCTCCGACGGTGTGTGAGGTGACAAGTCCTTTTCAGATGTTTCCCTCTCCGACGATGAGTGTGAGGTGATCATTCCTTTCAGATTATAATTTTCTATGGTTCTCGTTCCGATATTGCAAAGATGGTAATGCCCGCCAAGATTTTTCTCAACGAGCGTTGTTGAAGCTAAAGTCGCCCAAGGTCCTCTTACCATTCATGCTAAGGCTGTAACCATCCCTGGTTCATTCATCAGCGTTTGAAGCTCCAGACTCAGCTCCTGTAACCAGTCAGGACATATCTATACCAAGAATCTAAAATCAGCTCCTGCAACGTGTCAGGTACTCATTTTTTCTTTTGCAGGTATGCAGGTTCTAGCTAAGGAATCTCCCACGCAATCGACATCCATATGGAATCTATAAGCCCATCACCCTATCCAGCAATCTCCAAATGGCATTTATAAGCCCATTCCCCCATCATCACTGCTACTATGTGAGTGCAAATTTCTGGGCACTCTAGTGTCCAATCATCTTCTACCCTCGGATTACGAAAGGCACGTCAGCCAATCTGCATCCTCAGGTCTAAGAAGATTGAACAGGGGCAACTTTTGTACCCCAAAATTTTCCCTCCCATATTCTTCAAGAAATTGCCAAGCCAAGTCACAAAATTGCCCAAGGGTCATGCAGTTCAACTGTCTCCTATACAGTCAAAACTAGGGTTTGGGTTCTGATCAAGAAAATGAAGTTTTCAAAGGCCCAATCAAGTCTCACATGCCTACAAATGTGGTCAAGCATCTTCATATCAAGTTTCAAGGCATTCGGCTCAAAATTGCACAGTCAAAACCCTAGATTGCACTACAGTCAACTGTAGGGGCAAAATGGTCATTTGACAGTCAAAAGTTCAAATTTTTGGTCAACATATCATTTTGAAGCCACAAACATCATTTGATCAATGCTTGATCATGATTCTCAAAATTTGGCTCAGAAATCATCAAAGATGCAAAAGTTACTATATTTGGACAGCTGAAAAAGTCAACTGAAATTGACCAGGGCATAACTTTCACATGGATTATCAGAAAAATTCCATCCAAAGCTCATTTTGAAGAGAAAGACATTTCCTACAATTCATCTTCATACTTCAAGTCCAAGAAATGCTCTCACAAAAAGTTATCAATTTCAACATTATAGGTCATTTTCAAAAGTCAACAAAAAGGGACTTTAAGTCAAAGGCCATAACTTGAGATTGGTAAATCAAAATGACATGGTACCAAAGGCATTGGTTAAAGGACTCAAAGACCTTTCCAAAATGTCCAAGAACATGTGAAAAGCTTAAGAATTGAGCAAGTTATGCCTTGTGGAAGTTGGGAAATGTTTGGGAATTTTGAAAAGTCAACAATGGTTCAAATGACCTAAAATTGCTAATGGGCCCATTTATCTTCCAAGACTCATCATTCCAAGCCTATGCACGACCACTTGGCCCAAAGGGAAGTATTTTCTCATTTTTTATTTATTTATTTGAATTATTATTTATATTAATTCATTTAAATTATTTAAATACATGAAAAATACCAAACTTGACCTAAAAAATCTTTTCATGCATGTTTTACTCTCAATATCACGTGCACATCCTAATTAGGCAAGTTTTGGTTTGATTTGGCATGATTGAACAAAATTGCACATGAAAAAGATTCAAAAAAGATCTTATAAAATCAAATATGCAAAACAATGAATGCCTTGGATTTTGTCAAGTTTTGTTGACCTAATTATCTCACTACATATGCAGGATCACAAATCTAATTACATTGGACTAAAAGCTGCGCTCAAGAATACCATACAAACTTGAAAAATTGTCCAAAAACTCAAATCTGATTTCAAGGTTACAAGAGGATTCAAGCCTTAATTTCCATCCCAATAGCTTCCTGAAACCTCCCTGAACGCATTCCAATCAAAATCGTCCATCCAAACGCCAAGAATCGGTAACAAGGACCTTCCCTGTACAGAGAAAATTTGATAATCGTATATCATCTTTTAAGCATTTTTTTGGCATTCTATTCATGGAATCATGTTTGTTATGAGTTTTTGAAACTAACCATTGCGTTTGATTGAATTTTTGCACGCCATACACGATTCTACCATGCTTAGATTTTAGGGTTTACAGGTTGTTCAAAGAGGGCTTTTGCAATAAGGCAAAATTAAGCCTCAAAACCATGGCCATCCAACTCAGTGCAGAGAGACGAGGAAGAAACACTATTCGCGAACAATTTATGAAGCTTATAGCGCTATTCGCTATTTTTCCTAAAGTCCTCTAAGACCACGCTCTGAAAACCGTGGCTCAATGTTTTAATCTCAGGGGAAACGAAGAAGAAGACCTCGTGGCAGCCAGTGATACGTGGGTTTAAATTTCGCGCGTTTCCAAATAACTAACCCACGTTTTCTCTTTTATTATTCGCTGTTTATTTATATATCAAATAGATTAATTGGCACGGTTGGCTGGAACAAGCGCTGGTAACACCTTTGACCTGGGTTCGAACCCCAGGTCTGTGTAAATTCCATATTATTTTTCAATGCAAAATCCTGTGCAGCGTCAGCATGGAAGCGCATCATGTTGCTTCAACATCCAAAGAGCCACGCGTCTAACCCATACAAATCAACGGCATGGATATGAGGAACACGTAAGTCCTGGTCAAACGCACTAACACACAACCTGGAAAAGTCAATGGACCAAAACGTTAATGGGCCAGCATTCCAGGCCTGTACCTCCCATTTGGGGCTACCCCCCTCCCTGGTTTGCATTTTTTTCTATTTTTCTTCTTACATTTTATTTTTGTTATTTCATTTATTTTATTTGTTTTAATTAATTATTTCTTTACAAAATACAAAACATAATAAAAAAATCAGAAGAGGCCAAAAAATAATAAATATTTTTATTGTAATTATTTTTCTAAATAAATTGACATGTAAATATTTAGCTTTAATTAGGTTACAATTTTAATTCCTTTTAATAACCAAAAATCCAAAAACATAGAATTTAGGTTTAATAACAATTTTTATTCCTTTTTAATTTTTTCCCTTTTTTCATCATGTCCATAATATTATTTTATTTATTTTATAATTAAATTGTACAAAAAAATTTAGGTTTAACTTAGGCTATATTTTAATATTTTCATAATAAACTTAAAAAACATTAGAATTAGGTTTAGCTCGTTATTTTAATTTTAATTAATTCTTCTTCTTTCAAATCCTAAAAAATGCAAAAATGCTAAAAATCATTTTCTTTTAATTTTAATCTTAACTCCTCATTAATTTAAATATTCTGCAAAAGGGTCCAACGCCCTCGTTCCGATAATTCTTTAATTTCGCATATCTTATTTCTTATTATAATTATGTAATTCTCCCAAAGCGTTGTAACTTTAACTTTTCGCACTTTTATTCGCTTTATTTATTTTCTGTCAAATCGGGTCCGGTTTAATTTTGGCGATGTGGACCCGCGCCATTTGTAATAGTTGTGGATTTATCTTCCCGCAAATATTAACTGTTAAATAAGCATGCAAGAATGAATGGACTTAAAATAAAATCACGCATAGATCACTTTGACATGAACAAGACAAAAATAAACGAATCTGACACACAAATCACACACCACCCCTAGGGTACGCCTCACTGTTGCCTTGCCTCGAAAGGTGATCGTCGAGTAGAGGATGTCTTAGTAAGTCCTCATGATCCGGGAACCTGGCATGAGGGTAGCTTCTAAGGTGTCTTCCCATTGCTCTGGTGATCACCATGTCCCGAACCTCGAATTGACCCGAACACCTCCAACGGTGGTGCTACCTACCTCTCAATGGTGGGATGGCACTACTTTAAAGGACATTTACACAGACGAATTCCTTAGGGTAGGTAGGTTCTCATAGATACTTGCTCTAAATTCAAAACAAAGACTTTTCACACCAACACATTTTCAAAAGCTTTCAAAGCAAATTTTTCAAACACTCTGACGTACGAGTCGAACTGAAACTTTTCAAAGAAACTTTTTTAAAACCCACATTGAAAAGCAAACAAACTTTTGAAAACACATTGAGCGAGTATCTAAGAGCCCATGGATAACCATGGATAGAAAGGGTGCTAACACCTTCCCTTTCTATAACCTACCTCCCGAACCGAGAGCAATCTCTATAAGGAATTTTTCTGTGCTTTTGTCCTTTCCATTTGGAGAAAATAAAAGACGGTGGCGACTCTTGCTTCCGCGACATTTCGCGAACCAGCGTTAAACAGTCAGTTCCAGATCCACCGATCACAATATGCAACTATCTCAAGCTCTACAACACCTATTGAAAGTTGATTTGGTCACCTTGCGAGATCCCCCTTTCAACCCTAATAACGCTTCTCCAAAATACAACCCCAAGGCCAAATATGCTTACCATTCAAACAGTCCTGGACATGATACCAATGATTTTTGGTCTCTAAAGAATAAAATTGACGACCTAATTGATAACAAGACAATTGAATTCGACCCTGCGCCAACTCTCAACATAATCACTGCACCCATTCTAAATCATGGTAAGGGTGTCAATGCTATTGAAGATACCTCTTTTGTTGCCTCCATCAATGACTTTACCACTCCTTTGAAGACTGTTAAAGAGAATTTGTTAAAAGTCGGGGTATTCCCTGGTTTCCTTGAAGACTATTGTTATTGTGTTGTACAAATTAATGGTTGTGAATGGCTGAAGAAAGGTGTCTAACACCTGATGGATATACATGAGATTCTATTTGAAAGAACTCAATATGTGAAAATTTTGACTGAAGTTGTATCTCAAGAATTTGAAGACGTGTCCATCATTACTATCTCAAATAAACCTATTAGGATCACCTCAAAAGGTCCTATTAGGATTCCCATTGAACCAAGAATAGCTCCACTAATTATCACCACGTCGGGGCCAGTCCCCAACTCTTTTGATAAGGTTGTGCCCTGAAATTATGGGGTGGAAGTGTACTACCATGGTATCAAACAAGATTCATGGATTGATGAATATGAAACTGCTGACATTATAAACATTGCTGGATCAAGTAAAGTTACTAGGACGGGGAGGATCTTCTCTCCATAAATTTCACCTTCGACGAACATTACTACACTCATTTGTATTACTGCTATTAAACTTGTTGTTGATACTCGAGGAAAGGAAAAAAAAAGAATGAGCCTGCCATGACGGAGGTGCCCACAAAAGATATTACCATTGAAGACCCGTCTACCCAAGATATGGAGGAGATTTTAAAAATCATCAGAAAAAGTTATTACAAGATAGTGGAAAATTTGGGGCAAACACCCTCGATGATTTCTATGTTGTCTTTGTTGCTATGTTCCGAGGCGCATGTCCAAGCACTGATAAAGTTCCTGAAAAATTCACATGTCCCACAAGAAACTATGACCGACCAATTTGAGAATTGTGTAGTAAGATTGACTATCGACAATAGTTTAGGGTTCTCTGATACAGATCTGACCCCGATAGGGAAGAATCACAATAAAGCTCTCCACGTCTCCATAGAATTCAAGGGCACTACCATGGCACATGTATTAGTGGATAATGTATCTTCTCTCAATGTATTACCTAAAGGAGCTTTGGATAGACTAGACTATGATGGACTGGTGTTGAAACCTAGCGACATTGTAGTAAGGGCTTTTGATGGTTATAAGAGGATGGTCCGTGGAGAGGTTGATCTCCCTATCAAGGTTGGATCTCAAGTATCCAACTCAACATTCTATGTAATGGATATACTTTCTGCTTATTAATTCCTTCTTGGACGTCTATGGATATATGGGGCAGATGCGGTGACTTCCACACTACATCAAAAGCCGAAGTATCCGGTCAAGGGGAAAATTGTCACTGTATGCGGAGAAGAAGAGTTTAAGATCAATCATATAAATTCATTTAAGTATGTTGAAATGGATGGAGAGATCATTTAAACTCCTTGCCAAGCCTTTGAAGTGGTCTTTCCCATGGTTGTTGTTTCCAAGGCTACTCCTGACATTCCCGAAGCTGCTAAAGATACACCAAGAATGGTTTCTCTCAAAGATGCTTGTGGTGTTATTGAAGAAGGAGGTTGCACCATTTGGGGACAACTTCCTGATTTCCCTTTTAAGTCAGACAAATTTTGGTTGGGCTTCACTTCCAAGGCTCAAAAGGAGGTTTGACGTGCTCGTGCAGGGAAACAACCTCTTTGCATTAGTAACCATGAGGTTAATACCCTTGAAGACTCTGATGCTGATTGTGACTTTGATGACTAGATCTACCCGACTGCTGATGAAGGGCTCAACAACTGGTAGACCAAGGACTTCATCCCAATCTCCTTCAGCTAGGAATAATTGCCATTTACTGTTTTTATTACTTTGAGAACTTTGTTTGTAATTTCCATTAAAATAATGAGTTTAAGCCATGTGCCTTAACCGGGGCACAATGGTTCATTTGTTAAGGGTTTGTCATTATCATATGACATATGCTCATTTTAATGAAAAACATTGGACTATTTTGCATTCAAATTTGCGCTCTTTGCTTTTCTTTACTTTATTGCATTTTTAAATAGCCATGTGATCTTATATGCACATACACACACATTTGCAGATCCACATCCACTCCATATCTCATTGACAACTAATCTGCTATTTCCATCTATGACTTTGAAAATCAAATCTATCAAGCTGAAGACGAAGGTGATGAAGATTGTGAAATATCGGGGGAACTCACCATACTTCTGTTACAAGAGGGAAAGGCCATTCAAGCATACGAGGAGTCAATTGAAGTAATAAATCTAGGTACTGAGGCATACAAGAAAGAAGTCAAGATCGACACTGATTTGAAAGACTATGTCAAGATAAGATTAGTCCATATGTTACACGACTATGTCAAAGTGTTCGCTTGTTCATATGAAGATATGTCGGGGCTTGATATTGATATCATAGTTCATCGTCTGCCGATGAAGGGATATTATCCTTCGGTCAAGCAAAAGGTTCATCACATATAGCCAGATATGTTCGAGAAAATAAAAGTTGAGGTAATTAAACAGTTCTATGTAGGTTTCCTGGAAGTAATGCCATGCCCTTAATGGGTGGCAAATGTTGTCTTTGTGCCTAACAAAGATGGAAAATTCTGTATGTGTGTAGACTATAGGGATTTAAATAGGGCGAGCCCCAAGGATGATTTCCCACTACCTCATATTGATGTCTTGGTCTACAATACTGCTCAACACAAAGTTTTCTCCTTCGTGGATGGTTCTCCAGTTACAACCAAATCAAAATGGCACCCGAAGACATGGAGAAAACCATTTTTGTTACATAGTGGGGCACCTTCTGTTATAAGGTCATGTCTTTCGGTTTGAAGAATGCAGGCTCAACCTATCAACGGACTATGGTAGCTTTATTTCATGATATGATTCATCATGAAAAAGAAGTCTATGTTGATGATATGATTGCAAGATCACAAACTGAGGAAGAACACCTTGATAATCTCCACAAGCTATTTGAGAGGTTGAAGAAATACAAGTTGAGGTTGAATCCTAACAAGTACACCTTCGAGATAAGGTCAGGAAAACTCCTAGGGTTTGTTGTCATTGGCAAAGGTATTGAAGTTAACCCCGCAAAAGTCAAATACATACAAGAAATTCCAGCTCCCTGTACTAAGAAGGAGGTGTAACACGGTGGGAGAACTGACTTGGATGTTTTATGTTTTATCGTAATTATTGCGGTTAGCAAGAGTCGCCACCAACTTTTCTTTTATCTAATACGGAAAGGGTGAAAATAAATGGAAAGACCCTTCGAGATTATTTCTTGAGTTCGGGGGGTAGGTTATGAAAAGGGAAGGTGTTAGCACCCTTTTCATCCGTAGTTATCTATGGGCTCTTAGTTGCTCGCTAGATCACTTACTTTTTGTTTGAAAGTGTGTTTGTGATGTGGATTTTGAAAGTATTTTGTAAAATAATGTCTTTGTAATGGTTATCGTCTCTATAAGAACGCGTACAAAGTGTTTTTTCTTTTGGAAAATTTTTCAAATTCAAGTGTTGATGTATAAAATATTTTGTTGTGAGCAAGCGAGCAACTAGGAGTAACCCACCTACTCAAAAGGTCTTAAACGTTCTTTTCCTCCTCCTTAGATATTGTTATCTTACAATTGTTTTAGTAAGAAACCCCATTGTTGGATGTGAAGGGATGGGCGTGGGATATTTGTATAGTCATAGAAGGCAACTTGTGGGTCAGTTTAGAAATGTCGTTTAGGGACTAGATCATTTACCGAAGGCAACATTGAGGGCCATCGAGGGACTACGGTCTTTTATCGAGGGCCTTTGCTAAAATGCCCATATTTGAGGGACATGACTATTTTTCAAAAGGAAACAAAGTGGGATCATCCTAGAGGTGCTAGTGTGCAAGTGTGTTTAATTTACATGCATTTGTCTTGATTAGGATTCTCTATTTGTTGACTTTATGTCTTTCCATACAAACCCTAATTACTAACATTTTACATTTGAAAAAAAATAAATTATGGAAATGTAAAGTCCTACGCTATTACATCATTTAGGGATGGGGGTACATAATTAAAAATGGGGATTTGCAAGAATTTAAATCCTAATCATCTATTACAACAATATCTAATTGTACAATATCAAAACAGGAAAGGACTTGTTTTGAAAATGATTTTTTGTCCTAATGAATTAGAAGAAGAAAAAAAGGAAATAATTAGTTAATAAAAAGAAGAAGAAAATTTGTGTCCTTTTTTATATTAATAAAAATAGTAATAATAATAAAATAAAATAAAAAGGAAAGAAGTTTTGGGTTGATGTCATTGGAATCCTGAAAGAAGCGTTAGAGGGAAAAAACAGAAGTTCTGAGTTGTGTTTAGACAGTGATCAAAAAGTCAGAAGTTCTATGTTGTGTTAAATAGTGAGTAAAAATCATAAGTTTTATGTTGTGTTAAACGGTGAGTAAAAAATCGGAAGTTTTATTTTGTGTTAAATAGTGAGTAAAAATCTGAAGTTTTGTGCTTGTTAACAGTAAAAAAAGCCTAGAAGTTTTGGGTGTTAAAACAGTGAGGAGAACTCATAAGTTTTGTGTTATGTTAAAATAGTGGGAAAGAAAAACCCAGAACTTGTGTTACATTTCAACTCCTTCCTTACATTAATCATCTCATCAGCAACTTATCTAGTTCTTAACAACAGCAAAATCAGAAAGATAAAAGCATGACAGTTCATAGAAGTTCTAATCCTAATTCTGAGCCTAGCTTTATCCAAGAAGTTCTGATCTACAGTTTTTTTCTACTTATGCAATGATATGGACAACATCAATAGTATGATATTTACATATTTAATGATGTTCTGAATGAAAAGATTCAAAGTCAGAATGACTTACCTTGAATCTGGAAAGTGTGTTTGGGACTTGAGCTGCTGCCTTCAGATGTTCTGGAGTCAGCAAGAACAACGGAACAGAAAATGTTATCTTCTTTGATTCAAAGGGAAGAACAAAGGTTTTGGTTTTGTTTAGGAATTTAGGATTCACGAATGTGTTACTGCTTTCTTTTCTCTCTTTGATACTTCTCTCTTTTCAAAACCCAGCCCCTTGAAAGTGTGATGGAGAAACTTATTTATATGTGAGTTTGTTGTGTTTTGGGGGGGAAACAAATGAGATTTAAACCTTTTTGGCATACTGTTCTATTGATTTTTAATCACATCTTTTGTATGCTAATTTGGTGCAAATATGGGGTTTGAGAAAGTGCATGCGTGGACCGGATCAGCAGCTGGTTGCAGGACTGTACTATAGCAGGGAAGTAGGCTGCTTAAACGAGGTTTTAGGATTTGGTGATGTTCTGATCACAGAAGACCAGAAGCGTAGCCTTCATATGTTGAAGAGTCATGTTCTGACCGAAGAAAATCGCTTCCATATGTTCTGATTGTAGCATCGTGTTCTGAACCGTGTTTGAAAATTCTTATTGCACTTGCGTGAAGGCTGGCCCAGAAGTTCTGAAGTATCATATTCTCTTAACACTTAGAAAAAAATTTAAATGTTTAGAAATTTGATTTTTCAAGGCGATTTCTGACTTTTGATTTTGATGAATTGATTTCATGTCTTGATGAAATATAATTGTTGAAACTTGATTTTTGATCCAAAAGTCAAAGTTTGACTTTTCAATGTGCTTTTAACCATTTTGCCCTTGTGAATGACTTTCTTTAGAAAATTATGATTTGAGACTTGAAACTTTCCAGAAGTAAACCTGAGGATCTAGAATGATGCTTTGAGAAATGAGAGGGCAAATTTTGGGGTACAACAGCTGCCCCTGTTCAATCTTCTTAAACTTGAAGTGTTAGATTGGCGAATTTGCCATTCTTGACTTGAAGGTGGAAGATGATTGAACACTAGAGTGCCCAGAAATTTGCACTATGAGGACTTGGAGGTTGAGGTGTAAGGAATGGGCATAAAGATTCCATTTGGAGAAATGTCGGAGAGTTGGAGGAGATGGGCTTATAGATGCCATCCAAAGGTGATTGTTGACAGAAATTAGACTAAGTCTAAGCTTGACTTCAAGTGGGACAAGAATTAGAGTAAACCTTTGGTTGATTTAAAACTGAACCTAGCAGAAGTCTTGAATAATCTTTAACGGGGAAGAATCAGGATAAATCTTTGGAGCGATTTATCTGAATTAGAGAAAGTGTCTTACATGGAAATAATCAGGATAAACCGTTGAGAGATTTAAACTGAAATAACATGGGTCTGGAAAATAATCGGAATAAATCTTGGACTCATTTATCTGAACCAGAGAAGATGTCTGCGGGAAAGAATCAGGATAAACCGTTGAGAGATTTAAACTGAACTAGCGGGAGTCTGGAAAAGAATCAGAATAAATCTTGGAGCGATTTATCTGAACCAGAGAAGGTGTCTTCAGGAAAGAATCGGGATAAACCATTGAGAGGTTTAAACTTAACCGGCAGAGGTCTGTAAAAGAATCAGAATAAATCTTGAAGTGATTTATCTGAACCAGCGAAGGTGTTTGCGGGAAAGAATCAGGATAAACTGTTGAGAGATTTAAACTAAGCCGACAGAGGTCTGGAAAAGAATCAGAATAAATCTTGGAGCAATTTATCTAAACCAGAGAATATGTCTGCAGGAAAGAATCAGGATAAACCATTGAGAGATTTAAACTGAACCGACAGAGGTCTGGAAAAGAATCAGAATAAATCTTAGAGCGATTTATCTGAACCAGAGAAGACGTCTGTGGGAAAGAATCAAGATAAACCATTGAGAGATTTAAACTGAACCGGCAGAGGTCTGAAGGAATTAATTGTCATGTAGATAGTCACCCCGTCTTGTTTCAGGAATTGATCTACAAGTGATTTGTTCGTAGATATTTTCCTTGTCTTGTTGAAAATTTGTTAATAATTTTCTGTTGATTGATCTTTCCTCAAAAAGGTAAAACGTTAGTTGTATGTGATGCCATGATGCATGAAATGCATAGTGCAATGAGATCGTGATGTATTCATTTGTGTCATTGATGTTTATGATGTATGGATGTGATGTATGCGCATGTAAGTTGTTCTGCTGCAGTGTCGTTGGATTGGGGAAAATAAATCCCTGACTATCGTTGGGAATGAGGAATGTAAGTCTTCATATTTTGTTGAAGTTGAAGCGTTGAAGGATGGGTTTCCATAATTAGAGAAATAAACTTTGTTGGGGAAGAGAAATTTCGTACATTGCCTGTGGGCTTTATGAAATCCTGCTGGGAAATCCTGAAAAGTTGAGCGACTTTTACTGGGGAATCTTTGGAGTGGTAACTGGGAGTTTTGCTCCGTCGGGGATATGCAGGAAAAAGGTACCATTAGGCTAACTGCTGGGGATATTACAATGATCCTGTAACAGGATGTTCTTATTTTTACTCTGTTGGAGGGAGTACCTGCGAGGTTTTGTGGAATAGACCATAGATGTTGCCTTATTTCTTAAAGCCATTAGTAATTATCTTTCTGTTCAGTTTCCCCTTTTTAGGCGTTCATTTATAAACTGTAATTAAATTCAAATGCATATGTTCAAAAATAAATACTGGATGTTTTTTTAAACAAAATGGGAAAGTAAAAGAAAAACAGATAGTTTTGCACTTTTAAAGGAATTTTTTTGTATTAACTTGAATAAGTATTTTGTACAAAGAGACGAACATCCTAGTAAGAGAATGTTGTCGTAAAAAAAATGAAAATTGATACAAAGAAAGGACAGCTATGTGAAATAATCCCATGGGGTTCCAGTTCTGCTATAGCCTTCATGTCTCTGATTGTCTCATCCACTTGCTGCTTTGTCCGAAGCTGATTGGATTGATTAGAACCATTTGAGTTTGATGATTGATGTCAGAGACTGGCTGTAAGGTGATCCAACAAGACATAGTCATACGCTTTAAATCCCTAACTTTTTCCTGGACCGCCCTTTCGGGTTTTCGATCCATCGGGATACCCTTTTTTGCCCAAACTTCCCTTTCAGGTTTTCAGCTTGCTAAGTGTACATATTTTTTTTGTATTTTATCCCTAATTTTTTCCTAGGTTAATCGCCCTAGTGGGTCTTTAATTATGTGTAGTATCTTTTAACTATGTCCATGTTTACAGGGTGCAGAAGGTCATCGTCATACATAGTGGTTAAGATCATTGCCCCACCAAAAAATATGCTCTTAATCACAAATGTTCCTTCGTATGTAGGAGTCCATTTACCCCTGGGATCACCTTGTGGCAATATGATACGCTTGATTACCAAATCACCAACCCGATATACCTGACGTCTGACCTTCTTGTTAAAAGCTTTGATCATGCGTTTTTGGTATATCTGGCCATGGCAGACAGCCGTAAGCCTCTTCTCGTCAATCAAGTTCATCTGGTCAAGTCGAGTTTGAATCCATTCATCTTTACTCAAACCCATATCATTTATGATTCTCAAAGAAGGTAATTGGACTTCAATTGGCAAGACAGCTTCCATGCCGTATACCAAAGAGAAAGGAGTTTCCCCTATTGATGTGCGCGCCGTGGTACGGTAACCGTGGAGAGAAAATGGTAACATCTCATGCCAGTCTTTATAGGTCACTGTCATCTTTTGTATGATCTTCTTGATGTTTTTATTAGCGGCTTCTACAGCGCCATTCATCTTTGGCCGGTAAGGAGAAGAGTTATGATGCTGGATCTTGAATTGCACGCATAGTGCAGTGATCATAGTATTGTTGAGATTGGTACCATTATCTGTGATGATTCTCTCCGAAATACCATACTGACAGATAAGGTTCTGTTTGATAAATCAGGAAACAACATTCTTGGTGACATAAGCGAAGGAAGTTGCCTCAACCCACTTCGTGAAGTAATCAATGGCAACCAAGATGAAGCGGTGTCCATTAGAAGCTGTAGGTTTGATTTCTCCAATCATGTCAATGCCCCATATTGCAAATGGCCAAGGAGCATTCAGGACATTTAGAGGAACCAGAGGCACGTGTACTTTATCAGCATAGATCTGGCACTTGTGACAGGTTCGTGAATGCTGATGACAATCCTCTTCCATGGTGGACTAGTAGTATCCTGCCCAGAGGATCTTTTTAGCCATCATGTGCCCACTAGAATGGGTGCCAAAGGCACCTTCATGTAAATCAGCCATCATCTTGTCTGCCTCGCTCTTGTCTACGCACCGAAGCAAAGTAGAGTCGTGGTTGCGCTTATAGAGAATCCCATTATTGAGGAAGAACTTAGCAGAGAATCTTCTTAGGAATTTCTTGTCATTGACTGAAGCTCCCTCCGGATATTCTTGAGCCTCGAGATATCTCTTAATTTCATGGAACCAAGGCTTGTCCACTACTTCATCAGTATCGATCTCGTGACAGTAAGTTGGTTCATCCATCCTCTCAATGGTGATCTAAGGAGCCTCATTATCCCACTTGATTTTAAACATGGATGACATAGTTGCTAGCGCGTCTGCTAGTCGATTTTCCTCTCGTGGAAAATGCTCAAAGGTAATTTATTCAAAATGTGGGATTAATGTCAACACATGTTCTTTGTAAAGGATGAGATTAGGATGCTCTGTGTCCCATTCTCCTTTGATCTGATTGATGACGAAGGTTGAATCTCCAAATACACTTAAGGACTTGATCCCCAAATCTATGGCAGCCTTGAGACCCATAATACATGCTTCATATTCTGCCATATTATTGGTACAGTTGAAAGACAATATTGCAGTGAAGGGAGTATGGCATCCTTCGGGGGATATGATCACAGTGCCTATGTCATTGTCGAGTGCGTCGGAAGCTCCGTCAAAAACCATGGTCCATCGGGATCCTTGTTCAGGTCTATCATATGGTATAAGTTCTTCACAATTGTTTATCACCATGATGTCTTCGTCTGGGAATTCGAATTTCATGGACTGATAGTCATCCACAGCCTAATGAGCAAGGTGATCGGCTAGCACACTGCCCTTTATTACTTTCTGGGTAGTGTATTGAATGTCGTATTCAGTCAAGACCATCTGCCATCTTGCTATTCTTCCCGAGAGGGCGGGATTCTCAAATATGTATTTAATTGGATCCGTCTTGGATATCAATAAGGTAGTATGGGTCAACATATACTGTCTTAGCCACCGAGCATCCCATGCTAGAGTGCAACAAGTTTTCTCGAGCAGTGAATATCTGGTTTCACAGTCGGTAAACTTTTTGCTCAAGTAGTATATTGCATGCTCTTTTCGGCCAGACTCGTCATGCTGCCCCAGCACACACCCCATTGAATTTTCCAAGACAGTTAGATACATGATCAAAGGTCTTTCCTCGACTAGAGACATCAAAACGGGAGGCTCTTGAAGGTATTATTTGATCCTGTCGAAAGCAGCCTGGAAGTCGTCGCTCCATTCCACCACTTGATCATTCTTCAATAATTTGAAGATTGGTTCACAAGTAGCGGTTAGATGAGAAATGAATCGGGCGATATAGTTCAGTCGTCCTAAGAATCCTCTGACTTCCTTCTCAGTGCGAGGAGCAGGAATTTCTTGTATTGATTTTACCTTTGCAGGGTCCACTTAAATAACTTTGCCACTGACAATGAAGCCTAACAGCTTGCTGGACCTCACTCCAAAAGTGCATTTATTTGGGTTCAGCCTTAGTTTGTATTTCTTCAGTCTTTCAAACAATTTTTATATATGGTCAAGGTGTTCCTCTTCAGTTTGATATTTGGCTATCATGTCATCCACATAGACCTCTATTTCGTGATGGATCATGTCGTGAAACAGAGCTACCATGGCACACTGATAAGTTTCCCCAGCGTTCTTCAACCCGAATGGCATAACCTTGTAACAGAATGTGCCCCACTGTGTGACGAATGTCGTTTTTTCCATGTCCTCAGGTGCCATTTTGATTTGGTTATATCCGGAGAAACCATCCATGAAGGAAAATACTTTATGTTATGTGGTGTTGTCAACCAGAATATCGATATGGGGAAGCGAGAATTCATCCTTGGGGCTTGCCATATTCAAGTCTCTGTAGTCCACACACATACGTACATTACCGTCCTTTTTAGGCACTGGAACAACATTGGAGAACCATTATGGATAGGAGGTGACAGCTAAGAACCTGGCGTTGAACTGCGTCATGACTTCAGTCGATTTTCTCTGACATTTCTGGCCTCATGCGACGGACTTTCTGTTTTACCAGAGGGCATTTTTCTTTTGCCAGCAGATGATGGACCATGATGTCAGTATTGAGTCCTGGCATGTCTTCGTATGACCAGGAAAAGACTTCAACATAGTTGTGATCGGTGGATCTGGAACTGACTGTTTAACGCTGGTTCGCGAAATGTCGCGGTAAGCAAGAGTCGCCACCGTCTTTTATTTTCTCCAATCGGAAAGGACAAAAGCACAGAAAAATTCCTTTAAAGAGATTGCTCTCGGTTCGGGAGGTAGGTTATAGAAAGGGAAGGTGTTAGCACCCTTTCTATCCATGGTTATCCATGGGCTCTTAGGTACTTGCTCAATGTGTTTTCAAAATGTTTGCTTGCTTTTCAATGTGAGTTTAAAAAATATTCTTTGAAAAGTTTCAGTTTAACTCGTACGTCAGAGTGTTTTGAAAAGTTTGTTTTGAAAGTTTTTGAAAGTGTTAGTGTGAAAAGTATTAGTTGTTTTGTTTTTGAAGAGAGCAAGTACCTACGAGAACCTACCTACCCTAAGGAATTCGTCTGTGTAAAAGTCCTTGAAAGTAGTGCTATCCCACCATTGAGAGGTAGGTAGCACCACCGTTGGAAGTGTTCGGGTCAATTCGAGTTTGTAGGGACATGGTGATCACCAGAGCAATGGGAAGACACCTTAGAAGCTACCCTCATGCCAGGTTCCCGGATCATGAGGACTTACTAAGACGTTTTCTACTCGACGACCACCTTTCGAAAGGCAACAGTGAGGCGTACCCTAGGGGTGGTGTGTGCGAATTGTGTGTCATTTTCAGTTTATTGTTTGTCTTGTCATGCATTGGTGATATAACGATTCGATTTTATTTTTGGGCATTCATTCTTTCATGTTATTGTTTAACAGTTAAAAGTGCGGGAATTTAAAGTGCGGAAAAGATAAAAGTCCTACGCTATTACAAAGGGCGAGGGTCTACAACGCCAAATTAATCCAGACCCATTTTAAAATAAATTGCAGAAAAGAAATGTCTAATAGTTATTACATGGCTTTGGTACAAGTACATTATATTCACAAAAGAAATAAATGAAACACGCGAAAAAAGAAAATAATCAAATGCGAGGGCGTTGAACCCTTTAAAGGAATTAAAATAATTAAGTTATCTAAAATTAAAATTAAATGAAAATGATATTTTTGTGTTTTTTAGATTTAAAAGAAAAAGGAAAAATTTAATTAAAATTAAAATGCTAATTCTAATGTTTTTTAAGTTTATTATGAAAATATTGACTTTTAACCTAATTTAACTCTAAATTAATTTATGTACAATTTTTAATTTATGAAAATAAATAAATAATATTATTATTCTGAAATAAAAGGAAAATTAAAAAAGAAAATAAAAGTTATTAAACCTAAACTCTATTTTTTTGGATTTTTAGTTATTAAGAAAGTATTAAAATCTAATCTAAAATGCAACCCTAGTTTAATTATGAAAAATACTAATACTATGGCAAAAAACAAGGAAAGTTAAAAGGAAAGAGTCATTAACCTAATTCTATGTTTTTGTTTTGATTTTTATTAAAAGGAATTAAAGTTGAAAACCTAATTAAAACTAAATATTTACATGTTATTATTTATAAAAAAAAACAATATTTAAGATAAAATAGTTATTAAACTTTTTGAGTTTTCTGATTTTTGTGATGTTTTTTTTGTATTTTTGTAAAAAAAATTATTAATTAAATAAATAGCAAGTAAAAGAAATAAAAGAAAAAAAAAAAATTAAAGAAAGAATAAAAAAAAATGATAAGGCAAACCAGGGGGGTAGACTCCAAAATTGTGAGGTGAGGCCTAGCAAATCAGGCCCATTAAACTTGTGGAGCTGTTGACTTTTCCAGCTTGGGTGCCAGCGTGTTGACTTGCCTTATGGTGGACTTTCAATATTAACCCTTGATCTGGGACCATTAGGCACGTGGACTTTTGGACCTTGAAAGATATGGTGCGCCTCAATGCTTATGCTGCATGGGAATTCAAGTGGAAAAATAATATGAGAAATGTGTGAGACCTGGGGTTTGAACCCAGGTCATGAGAGTCCCTAGCGCGCGTCCCTGCCAGCTGAGCCACTTGATTTCATTTAATATAATATGGTTAACAAATAATAAATATTAAAACCAACGCCTAATAGTCAAACGCGCGCAAATTTGAATGGACGAACCACGCCTTGCCACGATGCCTTCTTCTTCACATGCCCTGTAAAACAAAACAAATGAGCAACGGTTTTGCAACCGTGGTGTTAGGCAGGCTTTCAAAAAATAGCGATTAGGTCCCTGTAGCTCATAAATTTGTCGCGAGCATATCTTCTTCTTCGTCTCAAAATGCTGAGTTCAACCATGGTGGTCATGGGCCCTAATTTTTCCTCTATGCAAAATCCCTAATTTAAGAAAACTGTAACCCTAGGATTCGAAAATGGTGGATTAGCGTATGATTAACAAAAATGAAATTAAACACCATGAATAGTTTGGAAACTTGGTAAGGAACATGAATATGTAATTAAAATGCAATGATCATGCTTAAAATTGAGAATACGATTTCAAAGAATTTTCTGTACAGTTCGAGTTGTTGTTACTGCTCCTTCGCGTTTTGATTGAGGTTAGGGGTTGGAGTGCCTTCAGGAATGTCTAAGGATGCTTATGGAACAAAAATTAAGGCTTAAAAGATCCTTTAAACTAGTTTTCAGTTTTGTGTTTTTGTCCAAAATTTTCAATATCCCCAATGCTTGTTTGAGCGCAGCTTATAATGTCTTAGGCCTAGGGTTTGACTCAGTGATGATCATGGAATGGAATTGGCTTGCTAACTCACCTTAATTCATGCTTGGGAAAGAATAAGTCCTAGGGTTTTCACCCTTAACCATTTTTCCTCCTTTTTAGCCAAAACCTAGACCTAGTGTGCAAATGAACCCTAGCCTGATTTCTTGAGTTGGTTCATGATACATAGAAATTGTCCAAGTTCATGTGACACTATTCCATTGATTTTTAAATTTTATTTGAATTTTCAAAGAATTAAAATGAATTAAATCATCAAAAATTAAATAAAATAAAAAAATCAATATTTGGTCTTGAAATTAACCATGGGACACGTGTGTGGCATGACAAGGATGACCCAAGTGGAAAAAATGGGGCCCTTTTGTCAAAAATTGGATTTTCAAGGATAGTTGACTTTTGCCATTTCACAAAAAATTTCCCAACTTCTACAAGGCATAACTTGCTCAATTTTTAAGCTTTTCACATGTTCTTGGACATTTTGGAAAGGTCTTTGAGTCCTTTAACCAATGCCTTTGGTCCCATGTCATTTTGATTTACCAATCTCAAGTTATGGTCTTTGACTTAAAGTCCCTTTTTGTTGACTTTTGAAAATGACCTGTAATGTTGAAATTGATAACTTTTTGTGAGAGCATTTCTTGGACTTGAAGTATGAAGATGAGTTGTAGGAAATGTCTTTCTCTTCAAAATGAGCTTTGGATGGAATTTTTCTGATAATCCATGTGAAAGTTATGCTCTGGTCAATTTCAGTTGACTTTTTCAGCTGTCCAAATATAGCAACTTTTGCATCTTTGATGATTTCTGAGCCAAATTTTGAGAGTCATGATCAAGCATTGATCAAATGATGTTTGTGGCTTCAAAATGATATGTTGACCAAAAATTTGAACTTTTGACTGTCAAATGACCATTTTGCCCCTACAGTTGACTGTAGTGCAATTTAGGGTTTTGACTGTGCAATCTTGAGCTGAATGCCTTGAAACTTGATATGAGGATACTTGACCATGTTTGTAAGCATATGAGACTTGATTGAGCCTTTGAAAACTTCCTTTTCTTGATCAGACTCAAAACCCTAATTTTGACTGTATAGGAGACAGTTGACCTGCACAACCCTTGGGGAACTTTGTGACCTGGCTTGGCAATTTCTTGAAGAATATGGGAGGGCAAATTTTGGGGTATAACAGTTGCCCCTGTTCAATCTTCTTAGACCTGAGGATGCAGATTGGCTGACATGCCTTTCGTAATCCGATGGTAGAAGAAGATTGGACACTAGAGTGCCCGGAAATTTGCGCTCACATGTTAGCAATGATGGTGGAATGGGCTTATAGATGCCATCTGGATGTTTGATTGCGTAAGAGATTCCTTAGCGAGAACCTGCATACCTGCAAAAGAGAAAATGAGTACCTGACACGTTGCAGGAGCTAATGTTTAGATGTGTCCTGACTGGTTACAGGAGCTGAGTCTGGAGCTTCAAACGGCGATGAAAGAACCAGGGATGATTACTTCCTTAGCATGAATGATAAGAGAGCCTTGGGTGACTTTAAATTTAACAACGCTCGTTGAGAAAAATCTGGGATGTCTTCTACTGGGATAAGAATCAGGGAGATCTTAAGGTCGATCTGACTGAACCAGAGAGGCCTTTGACTAGGTAAGAATCAGGAAAATCTTAGGACGATTTAACTGAACCGGTCTAGGTCTTGAAATGTCTTCTACTGGGATAAGAATCAGGGAGATCTTAAGGTTGATCTGACTGAACCAGAGAAGGCCTTTGACTGGATCAGGGAAATCTTGGGACGATTTAACTGAACCGGTCTAGGTCTTGAAATGTCTTCAATGGATAAGCATCAGGAAAATCTTGGGACGATTTAACTGAACCAAAGAAGGCCTTTGACTGGATAAGCATCAGGAAAATCTTGGGACGATTTAACTGAACCGGTCTAGGTCTTGAAATGTCTTCAACTGGATAAGCAATCAGGAAAATCTTGGGACGATTTAACTGAACCAGAGAAGGCCTTTGACTGGATAAGCAATCAGGAAAATCTTGGGACGATTTAACTGAACCGGTCTAGGTCTTGAAATGTCTTCAAAGGGATAAGCATCAGGAAAATCTTGGGACGATTTAACTGAACCAGAGAAGGCCTTTGACTGGATAAGCAATCAGGAAAATCTTGGGACGATTTAACTGAACCGGTCTAGGTCTTGAAATGTCTTCAACTGGATAAGCAATCAGGAAAATCTTGGGACGATTTAACTGAACCAGAGAAGGCCTTTGACTGGATAAGCAATCAGGAAAATCTCGGGACGATTTAACTGAACCGGTCTAGGTCTTGAAATGTCTTCAACTGGATAAGCAATCAGGAAAATCTTGGGACGATTTAACTGAACCAGAGAAGGCCTTTGACTGGATAAGCAATCAGGAAAATCTCGGGACGATTTAACTGAACCGGTCTAGGTCTTGAAATGTCTTCAAAGGGATAAGCATCAGGAAAATCTTGGGACGATTTAACTGAACCAGAGAAGGCCTTTGACTGGATAAGCAATCAGGAAAATCTCGGGACGATTTAACTGAACCGGTCTAGGTCTTGAAATGTCTTCAAAGGGATAAGCATCAGGAAAATCTTGGGACGATTTAACTGAACCAGAGAAGGCCTTTGACTGGATAAGCAATCAGGAAAATCTTGGGACGATTTAACTGAACCGGTCTAGGTCTTGAAATGTCTTCAAAGGGATAAGCATCAGGAAAATCTTGGGACGATTTAACTGAACCAGAGAAGGCCTTTGACTGGATAAGCAATCAGGAAAATCTTGGGACGATTTAACTGAACCGGTCTAGGTCTTGAAATGTCTTCAAAGGGATAAGCATCAGGAAAATCTTGGGACGATTTAACTGAACCAGAGAAGGCCTTTGACTGGATAAGCAATCAGGAAAATCTTGGGACGATTTAACTGAACCGGTCTAGGTCTTGAAATGTAGCTTGAGAACTTAATTGGATCTTTCCTGAAAGGTAAAAGTCAGTCATATGCAATGCATGATATGGATCACGCAATGATGTTCTCAACATAAATGAGATTTGTATGATGCAGTGCGTTATGCATGCTATAATGATGTATGTGACGTTTTATGTATGTTTTTGTCTAGGAAAGTGAATCCTTGACGGGTGCCGGGAAGTTGTATCCTGGGTTGATGTCGAAGAATAGGTTTTGCTTCCGCTGGGGATGATAACTGCAAGGATACCGGTAGGAGAAGATGACTCCGTTTGCGGAATAAACCTGGCGAATGGAAGATTCTGCGGGGAGAAAAGATACTCTAGCGATCATGCTGGGAAGCAATACTCTGTGGGAAGAGTGATGCCTTGCTGAATATTGATAGTAACTCTGTTGGGGATACCGTTGTTGTATTAGAAGTGTGAATAGACTTCGATGGGGATAGGAAAGAACTACGTTGACGACGACCTTCCCTTGGTTTTTGGCTGAGGATAACCCAGTTATATCCTGTTGAGGAAATAACTCTTTGAATAAAGCCGGACGACGCATTCGTGCTTTGCGAGGATAAGCTTCCAGAATCTACTGGGGATAAGCTTACTGCTCGGGGAGATGAATTCCATCTTCCCTGGGGAACTTGGATTGGACTCTTCTGGGGAGTTTTGGAATGTAATTTTATAAGTTGAAAGGGGGAACCTATGTAGGGTTGCATGCTGATGAGTTTGTGTAAAACTGTATCTGAAATGGAGAAGGAACCTGGGCAGGGTTACTTTGATGATGAGTTCGTGTAAAACTTCGTTCTTGGAAAGGGAGAACCTGTGTAGGGTTTCTGGGTGACGAGTCCATGTAAAACTGCATCTTGAAGAGAAGGAAACGGTGTAGGGTTACTTTGATGAGGAGTTCGTGTAAAACTTCCTGAGGAACCGGGGTTAGGTTACTTGGATAAGTTTGTGTAAAAACTTCTGGGGGAGTTTTGATATGCTGGGGAAGTGATTCCTTTGGATATTGAGATACCGCCGGGGAACAATCTTTAGACCAAGACTGCAGGGTATGCTTGTTAAGAATATATGCTGCTGGGGGAATATTGGGATCTACTGGAGGATACCCAATTTCCTTGAGACTTATCAACTCTGCTTGGAGAAGAATGCATTTACTCTCTGGGGAATTAAGATGTACTGATCATGTTCTTTAGCTGGACCTACCTTGGTACCTTGGAGGACGGAAACAATCAGATTGCTTAAACCATCCGTTATTGCCCCTGTTTCTATGGGGGAGGCACATGTGGGATGCTGATAATTGTTGAGGGTTAAACCTTCTTCTGGTAGGCAGGTGACGAGATGACAGGACATAGTCGTACGCTTTGATCCCTAACTTTCGCCTGGACCGCCCTTTCGGGTTTTCAGTCCACCGGGATACCCATTTTTGCCCAAGCCGCCTTTTCAGGTTTTCGACTTGCCGGGTGTACAGTTTTTATATATTCATCCCTTGTTTTTGCCCGAACCCTTTTGGTTCGCCGGGAAGCCCTTATTTTTGCCTAGGTGTGTCAACCTAGCGGGTCTTTGATTGTGCGTAGTAATTTTCGACTATGTCCGTGCTTTCAGCATGTAGGGAATTGCCCCTGTTAGAAGTATTTTGCCATGCCCCAGAAGATCTTCGTTTGATCGTCCAATGCCCCAGGTGACTTAGACGGAGATTTGCCCCAGGCTGGTGGTGTCGCCATATTGTCAGAAGGTGTCTGATCGTGCAAGATTCGTTGCTGGATTGCCCCAAGTGACTCAGGCAGAGATTTGCCCCAGGCTTTTTGGCCTTTTGAGAGATTCTCTGGATCTTGACTTAACTGCCCCAGATGGTAGACCATGACCATGCCGTGCCCCTTGATTGGAGATACTCTTGTTCATTAGACTTTCGTCATGCGAATTTCTATGCTGTTCAAACAAAAAGTCATATGCAAACAAAGTTATATCGAAAATGCAAAGCTTATGTCTGTCTCAAAGATTTTGAAAATGCATTCTTTTTCATAAAACAAGTAAATGTTTGTAAAAACATGATGTCAACTCCGTATTTACCGTAGGCCTTAAGGAGTCAGGATACCTTTCGTAACAGTGTGCTTTCGAACTAAACCATGCTTCAACTAGGACTTTTAAGGGTTGTAACGTGGCTTGGTTCACGGTTTAAGAAACAAAGTATAAAGGTTCAAATTTTATTCGTACCCACCCTCTCTTCGTGATGTTCTCCCAACCTAAACTCAGTTGATCATACATTAGACCTTGTTTGAGTCTTTGCTCTAATTTTCTGGTGATGGATAACTTATTTTGAATAGGCAGTCATTCCTTTTTTGTCGAGGGTTTGTGTGACCTCCTTTTTTTGATTTTGTGATCCCTATTTTTTGCCTGAACTGTTTCTTTTGTGATTACAGTCAGCGGGATGCCCCAGTTTTGTAAGTCTCCTTCATAGGTTTTGACTTAATGGGTTTTTATTTTTGAGACATAATGACTGCCTATCTGTATGATTGTTTGGAATTATCACTATCTTTTGTTTTGTAAGGACCTCTTTGGTGCCATTCGTTATGTACTTGGATCAACTGAGAGACTACCCTGCCCCAGGTTATGATAAAGGGTTTTGATTTTCGAAAAGAAAAACTCCTACTTCTTTGGCTCAAAGGGGTTGACGAGGGATTATCTTCCTTATTACTCCAGTGTTTAGGAATTGAAACAATGCCTGCACCTCATCAGTGGGGTCTGTTCAAAAGCATACTGTAAAGATTGCGGTATCGTTTTCGTCATCCTCCCTCAAGAGGCTTAGAATTATTAGTCGAACGTTGATCATCAGAAAAAAAAAATATGAAAATAATTTGCACATAGTGAATATGAAATAATTACTTCAAAACAGACATGTGTAACGCATTAATGAAATAACCAAGTTTGACATGAAATAAAATGTTTGAACAATTGAAAGAAAATTACAACTTGAATATTTGAATGAACAAAAACTAATCCTAGCCATGTCTTGGCAAGGGAGCAGTGATCATATTGGGAGCCTCTGGAGAGTCGAGCTGGACTTCCTTTGCGTCAATCAGATCTTGAACCCTGTTTCTCAAAGTCCAACAGTCATCTGTAGCATGCCCCGGGCTGTCGGAATGATAGGCGCAGCGAGCATTGGGATTGTACCTCGAGGGTGTCCTGTTAGGATTCTTTGGAGGGTCCATGAGGGTTACCAACTTGGTTTCCAGCAACTGTGGCAATATTTGTGACAAGGTCATGCCGAGGGGAGTAAATTGCCTCTTAGGTCTCTCTTCCCTTTGTTGATGGTGACACTGAGGAGCACCGGCCGGTTTTGCGATAGCTAATGCGTTGACAGCACTAGATTCCCTCCTGGATGGTTTCTTTTCAGTGTTCGAGGAGTCACCATTCTGTATTTTCCCTGACTTGATGCCCGCTTCGATTCTTTCTCCGGTTAAGATTAGATCTGTAAACCCAGCAGCAGAATTCCCAATCAAGTGGTTGAAGAATGGACCAGACAGGGTCCCCAAGAACGTGTCTACCTACTCCCGATCAGTCAACGGTGGCTGCACTCTGCCAGCTAGGTCTCTCCACCTCTGAGCGTACTCTTTAAAACCTTCACTTGCACCTAACGACATACCCTGAAGTTGGGTACGTGTGGGGGCAAGGTCGGCATTATATTGATACTGCTTGTAAAAAGCAGTGGCCAGATCCTCCCAGTTACGAATGCTGATTCCGTCCAACTGATAGAACCAATCGAGGTGAGTCCCTGAAAGACTCTCCTGGAAGAAATGGATCCAAAGGTTCTTGTCTGCTGTGTAAGGCTGGATCTTCCTTACATAAGAACGGAGGTGCATCTTGGGACAGGAAGCCCCGTCATACTTCACAAAGGCAGGTGCCTTGAACTTGTGTGGAATCACCACCCCAGTAGATAACCCCAAGTCTCCGAAATCCAGTCCAGGCACTTGCTGAACCTCCATAGCCTTTAATCTGTCTTCCAGCTGTTTGTACCGGTCTTCAGCAGGAGGGTACTGTTCGTCGTTGAAGTCTGTTTCAGTATCAGAGCCCACGGGAGTAGGGACCTCCCTTTCTTGGTGACTACCTTCCGTCACAGATGGAGGAGTCCTTTCAGCTTCAACCAAAGTGTTCCCGAGTCTGCGCCCAGTGTTAAATAGCACAGTCCTCCTCTTCTTCTTAGTCTTCTTCAGCAGCATGGTCTTCAACTCTTGTTGACCCTGAGCCAAGCCCTTGATCAGCTCCTGAAATTGGGCGTTCTGCGCCTGAAATTGGGCGTTCTGCGCCTGAAGAGCCTTGATAGATGCCTCGGTTGATGATTCAGGGTTCATAGTGCTGAAATAAACAGCGAAGAACAGTAAGCAACCTGTCAAGGGGATACCTGTAATGCAACGAGATGTATGACATGCATGCAATGATTTCAAGAATCTCGTGGGGTAAACAAGAAAATAGTTAGCATTGGAAACTGGTGGCTTGATTGAAGGTACTTCATATTGTTGAGAGTCCTTCTCCAAGGGTCAAAAGCTCACCATATCAAGTGGGTCATAGCCCCTGACAACCTGGTCTAGAGGAAAATAAATCCTCTTTGCCCCTTGCTGGGACAGTTGATTCGTCCTGACCTGCATCACAAGCCCTTGAGATCCTTGAAATGGGTTAGGATGTATGCAATGGTATGATGTCATGGTATGCATGGGGTGATGTCAGTAACCCTATTATGAGTCCTAATTAAGGACTGAAACAAACCTGCAAGAAACAAGTGTTAGATCACAAGCATGCAGATAGTCAAGTACTAAGGCACACAAGTCACACAAGAGAGAGCCCTTAGGTTTAGGCCAGCATGGGGTCTGGGTAGTACCCTCTTGAAGTTGGTGGGTTCAACCTGTCCTAATCAAAGTAACCGGGTTCTAAGGTTCCCAATATCACGGGATTGCTTTCATTGTTCATCGTTTCGATTTAGCCACTGAACTGGCGACCGAAATATTCCAGGAAAGCAACCCTCAATTGAGTGTAGTATCGAGTATCAACCAACCTCGGACTGCACCAAAGTCAGTTATCTCACTACCCTAAAGAGGCCAAGATGGTTCAATTAAGGTTCCTAAGGTCTGTTGATGCTTCATGACACCACATGGAGGCCCCGTACTCTCCTTGACTGACTCAAGGGTTACCGGTACACACCAAAGTGCCACATCAACGTAGCAGACTGTTTCAACCATGTCGGTATACCCCGCACAGTTCCCTCACAGCCTTGTTGCTACTTTCTAAGAAGGTATCCCCAGATCCGGGTTAGGATCTATAGAACTCCCAAGCAACCCACAATAATAAAGCAAGCAAAGAAAGCAATTGAAAACACAGTGATCTTAATCCTAAGGTACACCTCACTTTAAGTTTATATCCCCAGCAGAGTCGCCAGTTCTGTGATCGGTGGATCTGGAACTGACTGTTTAACGCTGGTTCGTGAAATGTCGCGGTAAGCAAGAGTCGCCACCGTCTTTTATTTTCTCCAATCGGAAAGGACAAAAGCACAGAAAAATTCCTTTAAAGAGATTGCTCTCGGTTCGGGAGGTAGGTTATAGAAAGGGAAGGTGTTAGCACCCTTTCTATCCATGGTTATCCATGGGCTCTTAGGTACTTGCTCAATGTGTTTTCAAAATGTTTGCTTGCTTTTCAATGTGAGTTTAAAAAATATTCTTTGAAAAGTTTCAGTTTAACTCGTACGTCAGAGTGTTTTGAAAAGTTTGTTTTGAAAGTTTTTGAAAGTGTTAGTGTGAAAAGTATTAGTTGTTTTGTTTTTGAAGAGAGCAAGTACCTACGAGAACCTACCTACCCTAAGGAATTCGTCTGTGTAAAAGTCCTTGAAAGTAGTGCTATCCCACCATTGAGAGGTAGGTAGCACCACCGTTGGAGGTGTTCGGGTCAATTCGAGTTTGTAGGGACATGGTGATCACCAGAGCAATGGGAAGACACCTTAGAAGCTACCCTCATGCCAGGTTCCCGGATCATGAGGACTTACTAAGACGTTTTCTACTCGACGACCACCTTTCGAAAGGCAACAGTGAGGCGTACCCTAGGGGTGGTGTGTGCGAATTGTGTGTCATTTTCAGTTTATTGTTTGTCTTGTCATGCATTGGTGATATAACGATTCGATTTTATTTTTGGGCATTCATTCTTTCATGTTATTGTTTAACAGTTAAAAGTGCGGGAATTTAAAGTGCGGAAAAGATAAAAGTCCTACGCTATTACAAAGGGCGAGGGTCTACAACGCCAAATTAATCCAGACCCATTTTAAAATAAATTGCAGAAAAGAAATGTCTAATAGTTATTACATGGCTTTGGTACAAGTACATTATATTCACAAAAGAAATAAATGAAACACGCGAAAAAAGAAAATAATCAAATGCGAGGACGTTGAACCCTTTAAAGGAATTAAAATAATTAAGTTATCTAAAATTAAAATTAAATGAAAATGATATTTTTGTGTTTTTTAGATTTAAAAGAAAAAGGAAAAATTTAATTAAAATTAAAATGCTAATTCTAATGTTTTTTAAGTTTATTATGAAAATATTGACTTTTAACCTAATTTAACTCTAAATTAATTTATGTACAATTTTTAATTTATGAAAATAAATAAATAATATTATTATTCTGAAATAAAAGGAAAATTAAAAAAGAAAATAAAAGTTATTAAACCTAAACTCTATTTTTTTGGATTTTTAGTTATTAAGAAAGTATTAAAATCTAATCTAAAATGCAACCCTAGTTTAATTATGAAAAATACTAATACTATGGCAAAAAACAAGGAAAGTTAAAAGGAAAGAGTCATTAACCTAATTCTATGTTTTTGTTTTGATTTTTATTAAAAGGAATTAAAGTTGAAAACCTAATTAAAACTAAATATTTACATGTTATTATTTATAAAAAAAAACAATATTTAAGATAAAATAGTTATTAAACTTTTTGAGTTTTCTGATTTTTGTGATGTTTTTTTTGTATTTTTGTAAAAAAAATTATTAATTAAATAAATAGCAAGTAAAAGAAATAAAAGAAAAAAAAAATTAAAGAAAGAATAAAAAAAAAATGATAAGGCAAACCAGGGGGTAGACTCCAAAATTGTGAGGTGAGGCCTAGCAAATCAGGCCCATTAAACTTGTGGAGCTGTTGACTTTTCCAGCTTGGGTGCCAGCGTGTTGACTTGCCTTATGGTGGACTTTCAATATTAACCCTTGATCTGGGACCATTAGGCACGTGGACTTTTGGACCTTGAAAGATATGGTGCGCCTCAATGCTTATGCTGCATGGGAATTCAAGTGGAAAAATAATATGAGAAATGTGTGAGACCTGGGGTTTGAACCCAGGTCATGAGAGTCCCTAGCGCGCGTCCCTGCCAGCTGAGCCACTTGATTTCATTTAATATAATATGGTTAACAAATAATAAATATTAAAACCAACGCCTAATAGTCAAACGCGCGCAAATTTGAATGGACGAACCACGCCTTGCCACGATGCCTTCTTCTTCACATGCCCTGTAAAACAAAACAAATGAGCAACGGTTTTGCAACCGTGGTGTTAGGCAGGCTTTCAAAAAATAGCGATTAGGTCCCTGTAGCTCATAAATTTGTCGCGAGCATATCTTCTTCTTCATCTCAAAATGCTGAGTTCAACCATGGTGGTCATGGGCCCTAATTTTTCCTCTATGCAAAATCCCTAATTTAAGAAAACTGTAACCCTAGGATTCGAAAATGGTGGATTAGCGTATGATTAACAAAAATGAAATTAAACACCATGAATAGTTTGGAAACTTGGTAAGGAACATGAATATGTAATTAAAATGCAATGATCATGCTTAAAATTGAGAATACGATTTCAAAGAATTTTCTGTACAGTTCGAGTTGTTGTTACTGCTCCTTCGCGTTTTGATTGAGGTTAGGGGTTGGAGTGCCTTCAGGAATGTCTAAGGATGCTTATGGAACAAAAATTAAGGCTTAAAAGATCCTTTAAACTAGTTTTCAGTTTTGTGTTTTTGTCCAAAATTTTCAATATCCCCAATGCTTGTTTGAGCGCAGCTTATAATGTCTTAGGCCTAGGGTTTGACTCAGTGATGATCATGGAATGGAATTGGCTTGCTAACTCACCTTAATTCATGCTTGGGAAAGAATAAGTCCTAGGGTTTTCACCCTTAACCATTTTTCCTCCTTTTTAGCCAAAACCTAGACCTAGTGTGCAAATGAACCCTAGCCTGATTTCTTGAGTTGGTTCATGATACATAGAAATTGTCCAAGTTCATGTGACACTATTCCATTGATTTTTAAATTTTATTTGAATTTTCAAAGAATTAAAATGAATTAAATCATCAAAAATTAAATAAAATAAAAAAATCAATATTTGGTCTTGAAATTAACCATGGGACACGTGTGTGGCATGACAAGGATGACCCAAGTGGAAAAAATGGGGCCCTTTTGTCAAAAATTGGATTTTCAAGGATAGTTGACTTTTGCCATTTCACAAAAAATTTCCCAACTTCTACAAGGCATAACTTGCTCAATTTTTAAGCTTTTCACATGTTCTTGGACATTTTGGAAAGGTCTTTGAGTCCTTTAACCAATGCCTTTGGTCCCATGTCATTTTGATTTACCAATCTCAAGTTATGGTCTTTGACTTAAAGTCCCTTTTTGTTGACTTTTGAAAATGACCTGTAATGTTGAAATTGATAACTTTTTGTGAGAGCATTTCTTGGACTTGAAGTATGAAGATGAGTTGTAGGAAATGTCTTTCTCTTCAAAATGAGCTTTGGATGGAATTTTTCTGATAATCCATGTGAAAGTTATGCTCTGGTCAATTTCAGTTGACTTTTTCAGCTGTCCAAATATAGCAACTTTTGCATCTTTGATGATTTCTGAGCCAAATTTTGAGAGTCATGATCAAGCATTGATCAAATGATGTTTGTGGCTTCAAAATGATATGTTGACCAAAAATTTGAACTTTTGACTGTCAAATGACCATTTTGCCCCTACAGTTGACTGTAGTGCAATTTAGGGTTTTGACTGTGCAATCTTGAGCTGAATGCCTTGAAACTTGATATGAGGATACTTGACCATGTTTGTAAGCATATGAGACTTGATTGAGCCTTTGAAAACTTCCTTTTCTTGATCAGACTCAAAACCCTAATTTTGACTGTATAGGAGACAGTTGACCTGCACAACCCTTGGGGAACTTTGTGACCTGGCTTGGCAATTTCTTGAAGAATATGGGAGGGCAAATTTTGGGGTATAACAATAGTCATGTAGTAATTGAGTTAAGAGCTTCTTGACACTAGGCTCCAGGTTGGCACCTACCTTGACTTCTTTCTTGTCCTCTTCAGTACCTATGTTAACTATTTCCACTAGCTCTTCGTGGGGTTGTATGGTCCTTTCTTCTTATTGCAATAACCTGGCTAGTTCTCCTGGTACCTCACAATCTTCCTCACCTTCATCTTCGGCTTGGTAGATCGGATTTTCAAAGTTATGATAGGCCATAGCAGAATCGTTACCCATGGGATCCTGAGTGGGTGTGGATCTGCATTTTGATATGTGAGCGTGTGTAAGAGCATAGCTATCTTTGAAAAATTATAAAGGTTAAAAAAAACAATGAGCATAAAATTTTGCATGCAAAAACGTCCATGATTTATTGATGACATATGAAGATGAAGCAACAACCCTCACAAATGGACCGTTGTGCCTCGGGTAAGACACAAGGTTTTAAAGTCTAAATTGTTTAATTATTACAAGTCCGACAAAAATTTAAAAACAATTACTCTTGGATAAAAGTAATAGGGACAAATTCTTTGGCTTCCAAGTTGTTGAGTCCTCCGCTGTCGGTTGAAAAAATCCACACATCCAGATCACAGCTGTCATCACTGTCTTCTACTGTGTTGACTCCCTGATTGCTGATACGTAAAGGTGGCCCCCCTGCGCGAGTTCGTCGAACAGATCTTTGTGCTTCCGAGGTGAAACCTAAACCAAATTTGTTGGATTTGTAAGGAATATCCGGAAGTTGACCCCAGATAGTGCATTCACCTTCTTCGATCACTGCTCTAGCATCCTTCAGAGAGGTCATTTTCAATGGCGGTCTAGTAACCTTTGGAGTCTTGGTAGTAGTCTTAGTTGCCGCAACTGTTTGTGGGACCTTCTCGAAATGGTGACACGGAGTTTCGATGAACTCACCATCCATTTCCACGTACTTGAAAGAGTTCAGGTGACTGACCTTATATTCCTCCTCTCCATGGACAGTGATGATTTTTCCCTTGATCGGGTATTTCAACATCTGCTGTAATGCAGAGGTGACGGCACCGTCGCCATGAATCCAGGGTGGGCCTAAAAGACAGGAATATGAAGGGAGGATATCCATCATGTAGAAAGTTGAATAAAAGGTCTGAGTTCCAACTTTTATAGGGATGTCAACTTGTCTGTGCACTGTCCTCTTAGAACTATCAAAGGCCCTAACCACAATGTTGCTCGGCTTTAAAGTGAGTCCCTCGTAGTCTAGCCGGTCAAGAGCATTTTTGGGAAAAACATTCATAGATGAGCCCATAACCACCAGAATATGGGCTAGCGTAGTGCCCCTGCACTCAATGGAGACGTGCAAGGCATCATTGTGTTTCCTTCCTTTGGGAGTCAAGTCGGTGTCAGAAAAGCCCAATTTGTTACCAGCAGTTAGACTGGCCACACAATTCTCAAATTGGTCAATGGAAGTCTCTTGGGGCACGTGGGCGGTCTTTAGAAACTTTACCATGGCTTTGGCATGGGCCTCAGAACACAAGAGTAAGGCCAACATTGATATTTTTGAGGGGGTTTGCCCTAACTGTTCCACGACATTGTAGTCACTTTTCTTGATTATTTTTAGTATCTCTTATATCTCTTTTCTGGAAGCTTCAGGAATATCCTCTAGATATGCCTTCTTCTGGACAGGCTCAGATAACACCTCCTTGCCTCTTGTCTTGGTCGCAGGAATAACAGTAGGATTGTCAACAGGGGTATTATTGGGAATGCTGGTAGGAGCGGTAGCGGGAATAATTACAGGAGTGGCAATGGTCTTTAGAGAGATCTCAAGTGAGAAGATCCGTTCACTTCTTGTTATCTTATTGGTCCCAACGATATTGACGACATCAGGATCAGTGTCTTTCTCAGCTTTGTCTTGGATAGCCAACAGATCTTGTTTGACACCATAGTAATAAACGTCATCCCCATAGTTCTACGGAATAGCTTTATCCGAAGAATATGGTATTGGACTTGGCATGGTGATGATTAGGGGAGCAGACTTTGGAACATATGTAATCCTAATGAGTCTTTTGGTGGAGACCCTGGGAGGATTGTCAGAGATGTGATTATTGAGATATCTTCACAGGAATTTCTGATAAGAGGAACTTTTTCAAATAGGATTTCTCTATTAGCCATCAGGCGCTGGACGCCCATCTTCAGTAATAAACAGCCATTGGGTAGAGACACACATAATTGACAACTTTCATCACAGCCCAGGAATAGACCGGCTTGGAATAGATTTTGTTTAATAGTCAAAAGAGGAGTGATTAAGTCATCCCCGGAGGAAATGAAACACTCATCACCAATAGCATTGACACCTTGACCATGTTTGGGCATTGGCGCCGTTATGACATTAGTTGTTTCTGGGGGATCAAACTCAATCTCTTTCGCCTCAATAAGGTCTTGTATCTTATCCTTCAAGGCCCAACAATTGTTTGTATCATGCCATGGGCTTTCAGAATGATAGGCACATCGAGCATTCAGGTTGTAGTGAGGAGAGGTTGTATTGGAGTTCTTGGGAGCTTCCTTTAGGGTCACCAGATTGGACTTCAAAAGATGCGACAGAAATTAAGACAAGGTCATGTTGATTCGGGTGAATTGTCTCATGTGCGCCTCTGGCCTGCGTTGATAATTTCTCTGCTGATTTGGTGTAGGATTAGAAATCATAAAAGCCCCTACCATCGGGCGACATTCAGTTTTGTTTTGATTCCTATGGTCGTATGCAAAATTGACCTCGTTCTTTCTGGTAAAGGGTTTCTTCATCGTGCTCGAGGATGCATCTCTTTGAATTTTGCCGCTTTTTATACCCGCTTCTACTTGTTCACCGGTCATGATTAGTTCAGTAAATCCAACCGAGGAGCTTCCGATCAGGTGGTTGAAGAATGGACCAGATAGCGTGCCTAAGAACATATCCACCAATTCTCTGTCAGATAGAGGGGGGTTGGACTCTTCCCGTGAGATCCCTCCATTTTTGGGCATAGGGTTTGAAACCTTCACCTGCACCCATAAACATGCCTTGCAACTGTGTCCGAGTTAGAGCTAAGTCAGCATTATACTGGTAATGTTTGTAAAAGGTGGCAGCCAAATCTTCCCAATTGTGAATATTGGTCCCTTCCAACTGATAGAACCAATCCAAATGTGTCCCTGACAAGCTTTCTTGGAAGAAATGCACCCATAGGTTCCTATCGGTAATATGGGGTTGAATCTTTCTGACGTATGAACTTAAATGCAGCTTTGGACAAGAGATATCGTCATATTTAGCGAAAGTGAGGACCTTAAATGTATGTGGGATGACAACCCCTGAGACACGTCCTAGCTCTTCAAAATCCAATCCAGGCACCCTCTGGATCTCCATAGCATTGAGGCAATCCTCCAACTGCTTGTATCTATCGTCAGCTGGAGGATACTGTTCTTCAGAGTAGTCCACTTATTCCTCTTCTTCAGACTCTGGATGGTCATTCACTTCCTTGTTTTTTCCTTCTTGATTATCCCCTTCACCCGATGATGTTGTGAAATCTAGTGTTCGTCTGGATGGTCCTTTGAACCTTCTTCCCAGATTCAAAACACCAGCTGATTTCTTCGCTTTCTTCTTCTTTTCTTTAATCAGTAGAGTTTTCAACTCCTCTTGTCCTTTTGCCAAAGTCAAAAACATTTGTTGAAATTGAGAGTCCTGTGCTTATAGATCTTTTACTATCTGTTCAATATCCATCTCACTAAAATAAACATTAGAAAGATAAGGAGACCTGTTGTAAGAAACTTGTTTGTGTTATGATGAATGAAGATGCATATGCAAATGATTTCAAGGAGATTAGAGATTTAAATTTTCTTTAGACAGAAAAGGAACACACATTGCATTAATAAATCCAAGTTTGAGTACATCATGCCTTTTTGGGATTACAATGAAAGAAATAAAATACAAAAACTCCTAAGACAAAAAGGTTGAGTGCATCCTCTTTGGCGTGATGTAGGCGTTCAAACTCCGCTCTTTATGAAGTTGCTTGGTGAGTTCCAAAACTTTCTTCTCACTGGCATAGAATTGGGCTTCGAAAGTGTCTCTTTCTTCCTTTAGCTGAATCTAATCCTTTTGCAAGTCTTCGAGAGAGGTAGGCATGTTGTCTTGAAGGACAGTATATGGGACATCTCCTTTAATAACATGCTCTATGATGACGGGGAGGATAGAAGGGTAAGGCATTGCGAGACTCTGAGCACGAGCTCGTACCCACCTAAGGTAAGGCTTAAGGGGAATGGAATTCTTGTGTCCCGATATCCTACTATCCACCTTGTTTACCATCCTCCAAGCTCGTATAAACCTCTGACGATAGTCTTGATTTTCGATTTCATATTCGAACACCAAACCTTGGAAGAGCGTATCATGTGGACCATCTCTTCATGCGTACCCAAACTGTCACAGAGCTAAGCAAGGGTTATAAGTGATGCCTCCCCTAATGCCAAGCAGAGGGACATTAGGGAATTCCCCACAATGATCGATGATATTAATGTCTTCCAATGATCGAGAACACCAGTGGATATCCGAATGTCTAAGTGACATCATCCTATTGGACCACCTCAAACTTTGCTCATTCTTCACAACGGATCGGAGAAGATACAAAACAAACCATTTAGCCAACATAGGAGTACAACACATGAGGGTTCCTCTTCTCCTTATGGTGTGAGAGTGGAGAGAATGCAAGATATCTACCAACAAAGTAGGCACTAGATTGTGAGATAAAAATATTTTAACAGCATTCACGCTATAAGTTAGTCAAGATTTGGAAATAGTACCAACCCATAGATGAGAAGAGCCAAAAATTTCTTCGAATGCTCATAAATCCATATTGCTCCAACAGTCTTGAGCTTTTTCCAATAAGAATTTGGCTAAGAACCCTTTTACACTGCTTCTTATTTCCCAATTAGTCGTGACTTCGGATTGTTGCAAATACAAAGCTTGGGCAACCTCTTCAGGGCTTGGATTCCTTTCAGTACCGTTGAAAGGTAGTTGATCGAGAATAGGAATCCCCAAGAGTTGAGAGAACCCTTCCATAGTTGGTACAAGCTGGTAATCGGGGAAGGTAAAACAATGGTGCAAAGGGTCAAAGAACTGGAAAATCACCTTCGTCATATCTTCATCAAAGCTCGAGGTAACCAAGTTGAAAAGTCGTCCATGTCTTTTGGTGAACGAAGAATTCTCAGGAACCCTTGATGCTAACTCTTTGAGCTGAAAAGGTACTCGCACAAAGTTAACTTGGATTGTGTTCCTGCGAGTGGGAGTCATATCCTACAAAAAATAACAAAGATGAATCTCAAAATCCTTGAAATGGTTAGTCTAAAATGCTATGGTATGATGTCATGATGTTATGTACAAGCATATGCACAAGTTAAATCAAACAAATCCTTAGGTTTAGGCTTGTATGTGGTTTCATAGGTAAGTACCCTCTTGAAGTTTAGTTGGTTCAACCTGTCCTAGAAAGTAACGGGTTCTAGGGAATCTCAATATCACTGATCTTTCTTCATCGGGCATTGTTTCAGCGCAAGCCTCTTTAATGGCGACCAAAATATCCCAAAAATCTGATCTCAATGAGTGTAGTATCGAGTATCAACTAACTTCGGACTGCACCAAAGCCGACTACCTCATATACTTCCTAATGGCCAAGTTGGTCAAGTAAGGTTCTAAAGTCAATTAGTGTTTCATGACACCACACAACGGCCCCGTATTCTCCTTGACTACTCAAGGGCTGCCGGTACTAACAAATGTGTCACACTAACGTAGTTATTGCTTAGACCATGTCGGTATACCCCGCACAGTTTCCACAACTTATTGCTACTTACCTAAAAAGGTGCCCCAGATCCGGGTAGAGGATCAAAATAATCCCAAACAAGGAACCATAATGAAAAGCAAACCAAACAAATAAAAGCAAGTAAAGGTGATCTAGCCCTAAGTTAACCCCACTTTTAAGTTTTCCCCAGCAGAGTCACCAGTTTTATAACACGGTGGGAGAACTGACTTGGGTGTTTTGCATTTTATCGCAATTGTTGCGGTTAGCAAGAGTTGCCACCGACTTTTATTTTATCTAATAAGGAAATGGTGAAAAGAACGGGAAAGACCCTTAGAGATTATTTCTTGAGTTCGGGGGGTAGGTTATGAAAAGGGAAGGTGTTAGCACATTTTTCATCTGTAGTTACCTACAGGCTCTTAGTTGCTCGCTAGATCACTTGCTTTTTGTTTGAAAGTGTGTTTGTGATGTGGATTTTGAAAGTATTTTGTAAAATAATGTCTTTGTAATGGTTCTCGTCTCTATAAGAACGCGTACAAAGTGTTTTGTCTTTTAGAAAATGTTTCAAAGTCAAGTGTTGGTGTATAAAATATTTTGTTGTGAGCAAGCGAGCAATTAGGAGTAACCTACCTACTCAAAAGGTCTTAAAAGTTCTTTTCCTCCTCCTTAGATGTTGTTATCTTACCATTGTTTTGGTAAGAAACCCCATTGTTGGATGTGAAGGGACGAGCGTGGGACGTTTGTATAGTTGTAATACGGTGGGAGAACTGACTTGGGATGTTTTGCGTTTGATCACAATTGTTGCGGTTAGCAAGAGTCGCCACCGAATTTTCTTTTATCCAAAAAGGAAAGGCTGAAAAGAATAAGAAAGACCTTTGAGATTATTTCTTGAGTTCAGGGGGGAGATTATGAAAAGGGAAGGTGCTAGCACCCTTTTCATCCATAGTTATCTATGGGCTCTTAGTTTCTTACTAGATTACTTGCTTTGTTTGAAAATGTGCTTTGTGGTGGTTTTTGAAAGTATTTTTGAAAAGGCGCCTTCATTTAGTCGAACTTTGTAATGGTTCTCATTTTATAAGAATGTATACAAAGTGTTGGACTTTTGAAAATATTTCAATGTTTTGCAAGTGTTTGGTGCGTGTTTATTTTGAAAACGTTTGGTATGTGTTTGTTTTGAAAGTGAGCAAGAAACTAAGAACGTTTCTACCTACTCAAAAGTCTTTCTTCATTTCTTCCTTCCTTTGATATTGCTATATCGCTATTGATTGGTAAGAAGCCTTATCTTTGGATGTAAAGGGACGGGCATGGGTCATCGTATAGTCATGATAGCAATGTTGTGAGATATCTTAGCATTTCTCTTGAGCGAAAGAATTTAATTAATTAAAATCCATAAATTCTAATTTGATTTAATTAGAAAATAAATTCAAAGCAAAAACTAAGTTAAAAATTAATTTAATCAAGAAAATAAATTTGTTAAGAAAAATGTTTTTTTAGTTTTTAATAAAGAAAAAAAAACTAAAAGATGCTACTTTGAATAAATCACGAATAATGAAAATAAAAATATTTTTGGTGAGATTTTTATATATTCATAAAATGGACCTAATAAAATAGTAGTGTGCAAAAAATTAGTTCAAAAGGAGTTAACTTGATGGGTTAAATAAATTGTTGAAGTTTGTTAAAAATGTAAAATGAGTCAAGTGATAAAAATAAGATTTTTGGTCCTGCCAAGGCTTGAACTCAAGACATCCAAGCTGCCAAGGCTTGAACTCAAGACATCCAGGTTGCTGGCTCAAAAGAATACAACTAGGCTAGGCATGTTTCCTTGTCAACCATACGCTTGCGTAATAATATATGAGAATATTGCTTCCTGAAATCACAAAATAACACAAAAGAGGGGTTCACTATGGTTCGAACTCGCGCCCTTAAGGTGAAAGTGACATGGAACGCGCGCTGTTTGCCACTAGGGTGACTGTTACATCCGTTAGTGAAACAACAATCATTAAATATAAAATGAACTTGAATGTAAAAATTTGAATATGGTCAGGCCCTCCTTCTTCCTCCCGCACGCTGTTACTGTTACTGTAATAACATGTATTTTCCATTTTTTTTCAAAAAAAACTCTAACTTCCTCATTTCTCAACCAAATTCGAAAATGTAAAAATGAAACTTGCTTAGAATTTCTCAAGGATTTCAAATATGTAAGTAGTTTTTATTTATTCCCACTATAACTCACGAATTTCTACCTGTACCAAACTGAAAACCTAAATGTCTAAAAAATTTAGTTTCAAAATTCTGATCCCACGGTCAATTAAAATGAAATTTAAGGATATGGTTAGCTTCATAGACATGATATCTACATTTTATATTTTGAAAGTAAGTGCAAATGATGCTTGTATCAAGATTTCAAAGTTGGAAAAACTTATCTCTTGATGAAAAAATTCAATGGCCTCTACACGACTTCCAGAAGTAATATGATGATTGCTTTAGATTCCTGGGATCTTGGTGAGTATGTTGAAACTTTTACTTTGTCTTGAAAGTGTCTGGATTGGTCTACTCAAGTCAAGTTGTAATGGCTGATTTTGAAAATGGTGGGTGATGAAAATGATGTTACAATGAGGAAACAGGGGTATGGATAGTTTCTATATAATATATATGAAGTGTTTAGATGATTTGTTTGGACAATAGTTGCAAGAGTGATGAGTTTCGAAGTTAAGATTTCAAAAGCTTAAAAATGGTGATTTTTGGCCAATTCGGGTTTGAGAGTGTATGAGAGGGTTTAAGGGCTTGTAAATTCGTCCTCTCAGTTGCATAAGAGTGTCTTGATATATAGGAAAAAGTTTGGATACTTGAGATGGTCATATTACCAAGATCACATGTTATGGCATTTTTGCTTGTTTTTGAAGCAAAGTGGAAAACCAAAATTCCAATGTGTGGTACAAGCTATGTAGAGTTGTTGAATCACTTTAAACATGCTTCTTATGAGTTCCTAGGTTGAGTGTGTGCATATGGAGCAATTGAGAGGCTCAAGAAAGGGTTGACATTGTGAAAAAGCTTGCTTTACAAGAATGGATATGTTACTTTTTGCAATTTCAACCATAAATGGTATCCAGACTTGGATAAAACATCAAATCCTTGTGTAATAAACTTAGGGTCTATGTAATTACTTAATTATGTATAGATTTAGAAGCAACATGGCTTGAAAAGTGAGATTAAATGATAAGGTTATGAGATTTGATTATGAGTTTATCACAAAAATGACTTATAATTCAAGTTTATCATGCCAACTTCAAGTCTTCGAATCTCATAGCTCAAAAATGATCTCTTCAAGTTCTTGTATATTTTGAAAAGCTTGGAACATCCTCTACAACTTTAATGTTGTACATTTTTTAATAAACAATTTGAAACTAGGTGAAAAGTTGCCATGAAGTTAGGTCAAAATCTTGACTAAAATACTCAAAATTTCACTAAGTATTTTTAGTTTCATGGACATGTCTTCATAAATTCATAACTTGAAATAAAAGCATTTCTAGAAAAAGTTATACCCTACAATGTTTTAGATCTCATTGATATCTACAACTTTCATGTTGGAAGTTTTCCTTGAATCATCTTGCATCATGGTGAAAATTTGGCACAAAGTTAAGAAAAAATGTTAACTTTCTAACACTTAGAAATATTTCTAAGTCTTAGAATTTTGACTTTTCAAAGATAATTTTCAATTTTCAATTTCTTGATGAGCAAGTTTCATATTTTTACAAGTCTTGATGAAATAAGATTTTTGAAACTTGATTTTGATCAAAAAGTCAAAGTTTGACTTTTCAGTGCACAATTGACTTTTCATCAGTTGACTGAAATTCATCTGTCAATCCAATGATCTTGAGAGGTGATTTGAACTATGCAATCAGGTCAAGATGGTACATTTGAATCCTTGAGATAATGTCTTAAACCAATAATTCATTTGTTAGGTCAAAAGTCAAAAATTGAACCCCCTCAGTCAAAACCCTAATTTTGACCATTTTGCCCTTTTGATGATATGATCAAATTTCTTGAGAAATTGTGATCCAAACTTGATCAAATGACATATATGAGTTCATGATGTTGATATGGATCAAAAATTATAAAGTTTGACTGCAAATTGACCATAATTGACTTTTTATTCAATATAGTTGATTTTAGATCATCTGATCAAATGATTGAGCAAAAATGTGATCCAAAGCTTGAAACTTGACATGAGCAATCTTGAGGGTTCCTGATGATCCATGAAAGTCATTTGAGGCATTTAAAGTCCAATTGTCCTTGTGAAAACTCAAACCCTAATTTTGAGTTGTCAGAGTTGAGGAAGTGTCTTGAGCTGATCAAACCTTGTGTAGTCTTGAATCATTGGAAATCTTATGAGAGATTTCTTGAGAAATGAGAGGGAAAATTTTGGGGTACAACAATAGTCATAGAAAGCAACTTTTGGAACATTTTAGCAATGTCGTATAGGGACTAGATCGTTTACCTAAGGCAACATTGAGGGTCATCGAGGGACTACGATATTTTATCGAGGGTCTTTGCTAAAACGCCCATATTCGAGGGACATGACTATTTTCCGAAAGGCAACAAAATGGGATAACCCTAGAGGTGCTAGTTTGCAAGTGTGTTTAATTTATATGCATTTGTCTTGATTAGGGTTCTCTATTTGTTGACTTTATGTCTTGCCATACAAACCCTAATTACTAACATTTTACATTTGAAAACAATAAATTGCGGAAATGTAAAGTCCTATGCTATTACATCATTTAGGGATGGGGGTACATAATTATAAATGGGGATTTGCAAGAATTTAAATCATAATCATCTATTACAACCATATCAAATTGTACAATATGAAAACAGGAAAAAACTTATTTTAAAACTGATTTTTTGTCCTAATGAATTAGAAGAAAAAAAAGAAAATAATTAGTTAATAAAAATAAAATAATTTTGTGTCCTTTTTTATATTAATAAAAATAATACTAATAATAAAATGAAATAAAAAGGAAAAATAAAGAGAAATAGGATCAGCATGTTGCTGAAAGCAATATGAAAAGGACCAGAAGTTCTGATGTCAGGCACGTTGTGGTTCAGCAAGAAACGTCAGAGGTGATCAGAAGTTCTGAGTTGATGTCATTGGAATCCTGAAAGAAGCGTTAGAGGGAAAAACAGAAGTTCTGGGTTGTGTTTAGACAATGAGCAAAAAGTCAGAAGTTTTGTGGTTTGTTAAACAGTGAGTAAAAATCAGAAGTTATATGTTGTGTTAAACGGTGAATAAAAATCAGAAGTTCTTTGTTGTGTTAAACAGTGAGTAAAAATCAGAAGTTCTGTGCGTGTTAACAGTAAAAAATCCTAGAAGTTTTGGGTGTTAAAACAGTGAGGAGAACTCAGAAGTTTTGTGTTGTGTTAAAATAGTGGGTGTTGTACCCCAAAATTTTTCCTCCCATATTCTTCAAGATTTGCCAAAAGCATGCTTCAAAATCTCCCAAGGGTTGCACAGTTCAAGGGCCTCCTAACAGTCAAAAACTAGGGTTTTGGTTCTGGAAAAGAAATTGAAGTTTTCAAGGGTCCAATCAAGTCCCACATGCCTACAAACATGGTCAAGCATCTTCATGCCAAGTTTCAAGACTTACAGCACAAAATTGCACAGTCAAATGCCCTAATTGCTCAGCAGTCAACTGTAGGGGTAAAATGGTCATTTGACAGTCAAAAGTTCAAATTTTTGGTCAACATCTTATTTTGAAGCCACAAACATCATTTGATCAATTCTTGATCATGATTTTCAAGGCATGGCTCAAAAAGTCTCAAGATGCAAAAGTTTCCATATTTGGACAGTTGAAAAAGTCAACTGTAACTTTACTAAGGCATAACTTCCACATGGTTTATCAGAAAAATTCCATCCAAAGCTCATTTTGAAGAGAAAGACATTTCCTACAACTCCTCTTCACACTTCAAGTCCAATAAATTCTCTCACAAAAAGTTATCAATTTCAACATTATAGGTCATTTTCAAAAGTCAACAAAAAGGCACTTTAAGTCAAAGACCATAACTTGATATTGGTAAATCAAAATGACATGGGACCAAAGGCATTGGTTAGAGGACTTCAAGACCTTTCCAAAATGTCTAAGAACATGATCAAATCTTAAAAATTGAGCAAGATATGCCTTGTGGAAGTTGGGAAATTTTTGGGAATTTTGAAAAGTCAACTTTGCTTCAAATGCCTCAAAATTGCTAATGGGCCACATTTTCTTCCAAGAATCATCATCCAAAGGTTATGCACGACCATTTGACCCAAAGGGGATTTATTTCATCATTTTTTATTATTTATTTGAATTTTTATTACTATTAATTCATTTAATGAAATAAAATATGACAAAAATAGAAAACCATGTTTTTTTAATCCCTTTTTGCAGCATATTATCTCCATAAAACCTCAAGATTTCGTGCACACCCAATTTGGAAAGATTTGGCCATGATTGGTATCAAAAACACATGGAAAAGATTTGAAAGGATTTCATTAAAAATCAAATATTTGATTCATCAAAACATTGATTTCTTGACTCAAATTTCTACCCTAATCCATTGGCATACATAAGCAGATGATAACCCTAGTCACAAGAACCTGGAAGTTGCGCCCAAACCTGAATAGAAACTTTGCATTTTTTGTCCAAAAATTCAAAACTGAAAATTGCATTATAGTGCGTTTCAAGGCAAGATAACTATTCCAATAGCTTGCCAAGGCCTCAAGGAACGTTTCTGGATCAAAACCACAGCTTCTAACCTCAAGAAACGGTAGAACGAAACCGTCATGTTCTTAACTTTTCTCATATTCGTGTTTTGAATTATACGCATCATTCATGCCTTTTTCTTGTTGTTTTGCACTAACATAAACATTCTAAAACTTTTGGCATCATTTAATTGAATTTTTATGCCCTGTACGAGAATCTGCCATTAACGCCTTCTAGGTTTTCAGAGGTCAAAAATTAGGGCTTCTTTTATGGGGAAAAATTGGCCAACAAGACTTATGTCATTGGACTCAGAAGCTTCACACGAATTCAGTACACATGTCGCGCTCAATTTATGAGCAACCATACGCTAATCGCTATTTTTGAATGTTGAAGTTTGTGGGGGTTTAAAACCCCCGCTATCCTTTCTCTTTTTTTCAGGTCAAAACAAACGAGTGGAGAAGAAGATGAGTTGTAAGCTTTTGGTTGGATCGTTTGAATTTTTAGCGCGTTTTTATCATTAGCGTGACTCATTAATTATTATATTTGTTTTGCATGATATACACGAATGCGTTGAATGGTGTGGTGGTTGGGAACCTTGTTGGCAAGCATTGGGACCTGGGTTCGATCCCCAGGTCCCCCCACGTTATTTCAATATTTTTCTTGCTAACATAATTCCATGCAGCATGTTCTCAAGGGAGTATCATAGGCCTCCATATATGTGCTTGCCATCTGTACATAAAGATCAAACCAAGGGCCATGATCTGAAGAACACCATACTCATTGGTCAATGGAGCCACACGCCTCCCAGAAAAGTCAACCAGGCCTCCAATAAATGGGCCAAATTGCTGGCAACTTACCTCTAGAATTGGGGTCAACACCCCCCATTGGTTTGCATTCTATTTTTCATTCTTTTTATTTTTTCTATTTTATTTGTTTTATTTAGTTTTATTTTAATTCTTTAAATTAATTTTTCACAACATAAAAATACCAAAAAAATTAGAAACTATAAAAAATAAAAAAATATGTTTTAATGTTTAATTCACTAACATATTTTGTAAATAAATTTTATCAATTAATTTAGCTTTAATTCTAGGTTTAATTTTAATGCTTTTTTTAATAAACTAAAAAATGTAGAATTAGGGTTTTATACTTTTATTTCTTTTTCTTTTCTTTCACCATTATTAATAATTAATTATTTATTTTGTAAATAAATTTGCCATTAAATAATTAGGTTAAAACTAGGTTAAATTTAAACATTTTTTAATAAATTAAAAATAGTTTAGAATTAGGGTTTTAATTTCATTTAATTTTCTTACTAATTCCATAAATACAAAAACTCAAAAATAATTTCCTTTTCTCATTTAATTTAATTAATTTCATTAATTCCAATTTAATTTTCTTAAAAGGGTCCAACGCCCTCGCATTCCCGACTTTACTTCTTCTCGCATTTTACTTTTATTTCTTTTTGTGAATATAATGTATTTATCCCAAAGCCGTGTAATAGATAAATTAGACATTTATCTTTCCGCATTTTACTTTATTTTCAAATCGGGTCTTGGATTAATTTGGCGATGTAGACCCGCGCCTTTGTAATAGCGTAGGACTTTTAATTCCGCACCTTTTAAACTGTTAATAACTTGCATGAAAGAATGAATGCCAAAAATAAAAACAAAGCGTAGATCGCCAATACATGAACAAGACAAAAGTATCTGAAAATGACACACAAATCACACACCACCCCTAGGGTACGCCTCACTGTTGCCTTGCCCCTCGAAAAGTGGTCGTCGAGTAGAGGATGTTTTAGTAAGTCCTCATGTCCATAAACATGGCATGAGGGTAGCTTCTAAGGTGTCTTCCTATTGCTCTGGTGACCACAATGTCCCGAACCCTCGAATTGACCCCGAACACCTCCAACGGTGGTGCTACCTACCTCTCAATGGTGGGATGGCACTACTTTAAGGACATTTACACAGACGAATTCCTTAGGGTAGGTAGACGACTCGTAGATACTTGCTCTAATTTCAAAACAAATCAAAAAACTCTTTTTCACACCGACACCTTTCAAAAAGCTTTCAAAAAGCAATTTTTCAAACACTCTTGAGGACTGATACAAGAGTCGAACTGAAATTTTCAAAGAAACTTTTTTAAACCCACAGTTGAAAAGCAAACAAACAATTTTGAAAACACAAATGAGCAAGTATTTAAGAGCCCATGGATAACCATGGATAGAAAGGGTGCTAACACCTTCCCTTTCTATAAATCTACCTCCCGAACCGAGAGCAATCTCTATAAGGAATTTTTCTGTGCTTTTGTCCTTTCCATTTGGAGAAAATAAAAGACGGTGGCGAGTCTTGCTTCCGCGACATTTCGCGAACCAGCGTTAAACAGTCAGTTCCAGATCCACCGATCACAGAACTGGCGACTCTGCTGGGGACTCTTATAAAGTGAGGTGTACCTTAGGATAGTTCATCACTGTGTTTTCAATTGTATTGACTTGCTTGCTTTAAATTGTGGGTTGCATGGGAGTTACATAGATCCTAACCCGGATCTGGGGATACCCTGTTTAGGTAGCATAAGCTGTGAGGGACCTGTCTGGCGTAGACCGACACGGGTGAAGCAGTGGCTACGTTGGTGTGGCACCTTGGTCTGTACCGATATCCCTTGTGTCGCAACAAGGAGAATATGGGTCTTCTGAGGAGTCATTAAGCACCAACAGACCTTAGAACCTTAAATGACACAACTTGGCCATTAGAACAGTAGCAGTATGCTACGCCCATTGAGGCTAAACTCTCGTGATGGTTCTGGCTGTAAGAAAAGATTGCGATGCTGGAGTTATGACCGATTGAGGGTAGTCAATGATATTGGGATCCTCTAAGAACCCGGTTACTTTGATAGGACAGGTATGAACCAACAAACTGAAAGAGGGTAATACCTAGACCTCATGCTGGCCTAAACTTTAAGGGCTTGTCTTGTGTGACTTGTGTGCCTTATCATGTTTGCCTTTGTAAATATTTATGGTGTGCTTTATCATAACATCATAACATCATGAGCATTGCATGCATCCTGCATAAGGACTGACCATTTCAAAGACAAGAGGGTTTCACCTTTGCTTTGTTTTGTAGGACATCATGATGCCTGTGCGAAGGAATACTATCCGGTTCAACTTTGTTCACCCACCTGAGTTGCTTGAAGAGTTGGTTAGTAGAATTCCAAACACTACTTCCTTCATTCAGAGGCATGGTTCTCTTCTCAGTTTAGTCACTGCAAAGCGGGATCAACAATTGATGAGTGTCCTGACCCAGTTCTATGACCCTCTGTACCAGTGCTTCACCTTTCAAGACTTCCAGCTGGTCCCTACCCTGGAAGAGTTCTCTGATTTGCTTGGCATCCCTATCTTGGATCAGACTCCTTACACTGGTTGGGAAAAGACCCTCAGGCTTGAGGAGGTTGTTGTAGCTCTTCCCTTGACCCATCAAGAAGTAATGGACAATTGGGGGACTAGAAGCGGAGTTAAGGGTTTCTTGGCCAAGTTTCTGATTGGTAAAGCTAACAGTTTTTGGAATGACCTGGACTTTAGGGCATATGAAGACATCTTGGCTCTTCTAATCTATGGGCTAGTCTTGTTTCCTAATCCTGACAACTTCATCAATGTCACTGCCATAAGGATCTTCATGTCTCAGAATCCCGTGCCCACTCTCTTGGGTGACATCCTGCAACAACTTTATGCTCGTACTGCCCGAAGACGAGGAACCTTATGGTGTTGTATCCCTTTGTTGGTGAGGTGGTTTATTTCGCACCTCCCTAAGTTCGTGTTGAAGAACCAAGAAGGAAGAGGTTGGGCTCATAGGTTAATGTCTCTCACTGATAAGGACATCATTTGGACTTTCAGAGGTTTGGATGAGATAGCTATTATTGATCGTTGCGGAGAATACCCTAATGTTCCTTTGATTGGTACCCAAGGAGGAATCTCTTACAATCCATGTCTAGCGCTCCGTCAGTTTGGAAGGGCCAGAAGAGCTGGGCCTCATGAGATGTTGGTGCCTCACATCAGTTTTGAGTTTCAGGTGGATAGTGACGAGCTGCGTCGTAGGTTCACCAAGGCTTGGGACAGAGTTCATAAAGCTGACCCACAAGAGTTAGGGCCAAAGACTTCTCTACCTATGGAAGCCTACTACAAATGGGTTCGCCTCCGTGCTCAGAAGTTAGGTATGCCATATGAAGCTGTCAGACCCGTCATTCTTGAGTATCCTGACAAAGATGGGGCTCCTCCAACTGTCCTCCCTCCTCAGATACCTACTGATTATGAGACATTAAAGAGGTCTTGGTCGCAACTGCGAGAAGAACGGGATTCTTATCGGGAAAAGTTCAACGAGTAGGAATTGAAGATCCAGAAGCTGACAAAGCAATTGGAGAATGAGCGAGCTCTGAATGACTACATCCGTACTGAGAAGAGGAGACCATGGGATCAATAAGGAGCTTTGGATGTTCTTTTACAGTTTTATTTCCCTTTTCAGTATTTCCCTTTTATGTAACGCCTAAGGGCAATCTGTTGAACAATTTAAGTTTCAAAGTTGAATATAATGAAGTGTGTTCCTTTTTGTTTACAAAGTTGATTCCCGATTGTCTTTGAAAATATAAATCATACGCATTCCATTCATCATGTGCATATCAGGTTTTCTTCTTTTCAGGTTGCTTACTGTTCTTCGCTGTTTATTTCAGCATCATGAACCCTGACTCATCATCAACCGAGATGTCTATCAAGGCTCTTCAGGCGCAGAATGCGCAATTTCAGGAGCTGATCATGGGTTTGGCTCAAGGCCAAGAAGAGCTGAAGGCTTTACTCCTGAAGAAGGAGAAGAAGAAGAAGAAGAGAACTGTTCTTTTCAACTCGGGCCGAAGGTTTGGTAACACTCTGCAGAATGAAGAGGCTGGTTCTTCTATAGGCAAGAGCAGTCCCCAAGGGGGAAAAGGTCCTAGTCCAGTAGTCTCTGACAACGAGACTGACTTTAATGAGGAACATTATCCTCCTGCTGAAGACCGGTATAAGCAGTTGGAAGACAGACTGAATGCAATTTAGATCCAACAAGTGCCTGGGCTGGATTTCGGAGACTTGGGCTTATCTACTGGTGTGATTATTCCTCACAAGTTTAAGGCACCATCTTTCACCAAGTATGACGGGGCGTCTTGTCCCAAGCTACACCTCAGATCTTATGTGCGGAAGATTCAACCGTATTCAGTGGACAAGAATTTGTGGATCCACTTCTTCCAGGAGAGTCTTTCAGGGACTCATCTTGAATGGTTCTATCAGCTGGATGGGACCAAGGTTCGTAACTGGGAGGAGTTGGCTACTGCTTTCTACAAGCAGTATCAATATAATGCCGACCTTGCTCCTACACGTACCCAACTCCAGGGCATGTCGCTAGGGTCAAGCGAAGGTTTTAAAGAGTATGCACAGAAGTGGAGGGATCTGGCTGGCAGGGTGCAGCCTCCGTTAACAGACCGTGAGTTGGTGGATATGTTCTTGGGGACCCTATCTGGGCCATTTTTCAATCATCTTATCGGTAATTCGTCTGCAGGGTTCACTGATCTTATTCTGACTGGGGAAAGAATAGAGGCTGGAATGAAGTCCAGTAAAATTCAGAAGAGTGCATCTTCAAGTTCTGAGAAGAAGCCCTTTAAGAAGGAGGCCAGTGCTGTATATGGGCATAGAAGGCCATAGAAACCTGAACGCCGCCAATCTGTCAACGCGGTAATGATTGCTAAACCTGTTGCCGCTCCTCGGCAAACCAATCCACAAAGGGCTGAAAGACCCAGAAGAGAGCTTACCCGTCTAAGCATGACCTTGTCGCAAATCTTGCCGCAGTTTCTATCCACCAATTTGGTGACTGTTAGAGAGGCCCCGAAGGTTGTAAACACTGCTTCTCCCAAGTACAATCCAAATGTCCGCTGTGCTTATCACTCCGATAGTCCGGGGCATTCCACTGATGACTGTTGGGCCTTAAGGAACAAGGTGCAAGACCTTATTGATGCAAAGGAGGTACAGTTTGAGGCACATGAGAAGCCCAATGTAGTGAGTGCTCCCATGCCTAACCATGGAGTGAATGTTATCAGGGAAGATGATGAAGTGGATGAAGCTGAGTTCGACAGTTGGATTTACCCGGCAACCGACAGTGGACCTAGCAATTGGATTGCAAAGGACAACCTACTTGTTTCTCTTATTACTGAGTAATGAATTCCTTTGTTTTGTTATTTGTAATAAACAATGATTTAAAACTCTATGGCCCGGTGTCTTACCCGGGGCACCGTGGCTTCATTTGTGAGGGTATATTAATTGTCATTTCATATATCATGAATAAAGATCTTGGACGTTTTCTCGCATTTCAAATCTTATGCTCCTTTTCTTTCTTTCCTTTCTTTATATATTGCAAAATAGTTGTATTTACACACACTCACTCATATAGGTTTCAATCCACTCTGGATCTCACTAGTAACGACTCTGCTACTGCCAGTTATGACTTCGAAAATCCGATCAACTTAGCCGAAGACGAAGGTGAAGATGATTGCGAAGTGCCTGGCGAGCTTGCAAGACTGTTACTCCAGGAAGAGAGGGCAATTCAACCACACGAAGAGCCAGTGGAAACGATAAATCTGGGTACTGCTACGGACAGGAAGGAAGTTAAGATTGGTGCCAACCTAGAGCTCAGCGTGAAGCAACGGTTGACTCAGATGCTACATGATTACATGGAAATCTTCGCCTGGTCCTACGAATACATGCCCGGGTTGGACACCGATATTGTGGTCCATCACTTGCCTACCAAGGAAGACTGCCCTCCGGTTAAGCAAAAGGTCCGCCGTATGCGTCCAGAGATGTCTGAGAAGATCAAAGCCGAGGTTATGAAACAGTTCGATGCCGGGTTCCTTGCAGTGACTTCTTACCCTCAGTGGGTTGCTAATGTGGTGCCGGTACCTAAGAAAGATGGAAAGGTCAGAATGTGTGTCGGCTACAGGGATCTGAACAGGGCCAGCCCCAAGGATGACTTCCCTCTACCTCACATTGATGTCCTGGTTGACAATACGGTTCAACATAAGGTGTTCTCTTTCATGGATGGTTTTTCAGGCTATAATCAGATTAAGATGGCTCTGGAAGACATGGAAAAGACTACCTTTGTTACTCAGTGGGGCACCTTCTACTACAAGGTCATGCCTTTTGGACTGAAGAACGCTGGGGCAACCTACCAACGTGCCATGGTTGCTTTATTTCATGACATGATCCATCATGAGATAGAAGTGTATGTTGACGACATGATCGCAAGGTCCCAGACTGAGGAAGAACACCTAGATCATCTGCAGAAATTGTTTGATCGTCTGAAGTTGTACAAGCTGAGGTTGAACCCGAACAAGTGCACCTTCGGGGTTAGATCTGGAAAGTTGTTAGGCTTCGTTGTAAGCGATAAGGGTATTCAAGTGGACCCTGCCAAGGTTAAAGCTATTCAAGAGATGCTAGTTCCTAAGACAGAGAAGGAGGTCAGAGGCTTTTTAGGACGCCTGAATTACATTGCTCGATTCATCTCGCACCTAACTGCTACTTGTGAACCAATCTTTAAGCTGCTGAAGAAAGATCAGGTAGTACGTTGGAACGATGAATGTCAGGCCGCTTTTGACAGAATCAAAGAGTATCTCCAAGAACCACCCATCCTTATGCCACCGGTTGAGGGGAGACCTCTGATACTATACCTGACAGTACTCGACAACTCAATGGGGTGTGTGCTGGGGAAGCATGATGAGTCTGGCCGAAAAGAGCATGCCATTTATTACCTTAGAAAAAAGTTTACCGACTGTGAGACCCGATACTCACTGCTTGAGAAAACTTGTTGCGCTTTGGTATGGGCTGCTCGCCGGCTGAGACAGTATATGCTGACTCACACTACCTTGTTGATCTCAAAGATAGATCCTATAAAGTACATATTTGAAAAGCCTGCTCTGTCTGGGAGAATAGCAAGATGGCAGATGATCTTGACAGAATACGACATCCAGTACACAACTCAGAAAGCTATCAAGGGAAGTGTATTGGCATACCACTTGGCACATCAGGCAGTAGACGACTATCAGTCAATGAACTTCGAATTTCCGGACGAAAGCATCATGATAGTAACTGATTGTGAAGTACCTGGACCGGATGAAGGACCTGAGGAAGGATCCCGATGGTCCATTCACTTTGACGGAGCCTCCAATGCTTTGGGTAACGGTATCGGCGCTATAATCATATCCCCTCAAGGCACTCATACTCCACTTACTTCCCGGCTATGTTTCAACTGTACCAACAACATGGTGGAGTATGAGGCGTGCATCATGGGTCTCCAAGCTGCGATCGACTTAAGGATCAAGTTTCTGAGTGTCTTCGGAGATTCCGCTCTTGTGATCAATCAGATCAAAGGAGAGTGGGATACGAAACATCTGAATCTTATTCCTTACAGAGAATGTGTGTTGACCTTGATCCCCCACTTCACAGAGATCACCTTTGAACATTTCCCGAGAGAGGAGAATCAGATGGCGGACGCGTTAGCTACGATGTCTTCTATGTTCAAAGTCAAATGGGACAATGAGGCTCCCCAGGTCACTATCTGGAAACTGGACGAACCGGCATACTGTTGTGATCTTGAAACTGAATTGGTGACTGAGAAGCCTTGGTACCATGAGGTGAAGAGATATTTGGAAGCTCAGGAATACCCTGAAGGTGCATCTGTCAACGATAAGAAGTTTCTGATAAGGTTCGCAGCGAAGTTCTTCCTTAGCAACGGCATCCTGTATAAGCGAAACCATGATTCGACCTTACTGCGTTGTGTGGACAAGACAGAAGCAGAAAGGATCATGGAAGAGCTACATGAAGGGACCTTCGGAACACATTCCAGTGGACACACTATGGAGAAGAAAATCCTTCGGGCAGGGTATTTCTGGTCCACAATGGAAGCTGACTGCTACCAACATTCTCGGACATGTCACAAATGCCAGATTTATGCAGACAAGGTGCATGTTCCTCCAGTTCCTCTGAATGTCTTGACAGCGCCTTGGCCGTTTGCAATGTGGGGCATAGATATGATCGGTGAGATTAAACCTACGGCATCCAATGGGCATCGCTTCATCCTGGTAGCGATTGATTACTTCACGAAGTGGGTTGAAGCAGCTTCCTACGCTACAGTAACCAAGAATGTCGTAGCACGGTTCATTCGGCACAATCTGATCTGTCGATACGGCGTCCTAGAAAGAATTATTACAGACAACGGTACCAATCTTAATAACAAGATGATCACTGAGCTCTGCGAGCAGTTTAAGATACAGCACCACAACTCTTCTCCTTACTGGCCGAAGATGAATAGGGCTGTAGAAGCAGCAAATAAGAACATTAAGAAAATCGTGCAGAAGATGACAGTGACCTATAAAGATTGGCACGAGATGTTACCGTTCGCTCTACATGGGTACCGTACCTCAGCCAGGACGTCAACCGGGGCAACTCCTTTTTCCTTGGTCTACAGTATGAAGGCAGTCTTACCGATCGAAGTGCAGATACCCTCTCTCCGGATAATGAAGGATGCAGATCTGAGTGAAGATGATTGGATCCAGACACGACTTGATCAGCTAAACCTTATTGATGAAAAGAGACTTGCTGCTATTTGTCATGGTCAGACATATCAGAAACGGATGATCAGGGCATTTAACAAAAAGGTCAGACCACAAGAATATCGAGTTGGGGATCTGGTAATCAAGCGTATCATCCTTCCTCAAAGTGATCCTAGGGGCAAATGGACCCCTACGTATGAAGGGCCATTTGTGGTTAAACATGTGTTCTCAGGAGGAGCCATGATTCTAACCAACATGGATGGTGACGACCTTCCTCACCCTGCCAATGCAGACATAGTAAAAAGATACTACACATGAAAAAGACCCGCTAGGTTGACATACCTAGGAAAAAATTAGGGCTTCCCGGTGAACCAAAAGGGTTCGGGCAAAATGAAGGGATGAAATGAAAAAAAATCTGTACACCCGGCAAGTCGAAAACCTGAAAAGGCGGCTTGGGCAAAAATGGGTATCCCGGTGGACCGAAAACCCGAAAGGGCGGTCCGGGCAAAAGTTAGGGATAAAGTGTAATACTATGTCTCATTGGATCACTTTGCATCCAGAATCCGGTATCTACAGCGAGTTCAGACGGCATCGATCAATCAGCTTCATCCTCGACTAGGTCATCAAGTGATGAGACGCTCGAGGATATAAAGGCGATAGCAGAGTTGGAACCCAGTGGGATCATTCATTTCACACAGCTATTTTATTTTCTTCTGTACAAATTTGTATAAACCCTTTTGTTCGGCGGCGTCCTCTTACTAGGACGTCAGCCTCTTGTACATAAATGCCTATTTACAGGCAATTCAAAAATCAATACAAAAATCACTTTTCAGTTAAAATTGCCAATTGTTTTTCTTTTCTGTTTTGTTTTGCGAGGAACGTCCAAGATTCAATTTGTGATATATGCATTGACAATAATTTGCTAACTCATGAATATTTGCATACGAAACAAAGGATTAATTACAGGTAACATTAGAAACAGGGGCAATAAAGAGTTGTCTAAGCGATCTAATTGTTCCGTCCACCAAGGTACCAAGGTGAGTTCAGCTGAAGAACATAACCAGTACGTCTCAATTCCCCAGAGAGTGAGTCAGCAAGTCAATACACTCTCGCCAAGCAAAGCTACAATCAGCCTTAAGGAAGTTGGGTATCCCCCGCAGATCTCAACATTCCCCAGCACGATATACAGACATTCCTAACAAGCATCCCCGGCAGTCTTGGTCTAAAGATTGTTCCCCGGCGGTATATCAAACATTCAATGGAGTCACTTCCCCAATATAGTTCAAAATTTCCCCAGGAGAGTCCAATCCAATTTCCTCAGGAAAGTTGGAATCCAGCTCCCCAAGCAGTAAGCTTATCCCCAGTAGATTCTGGAAGCTTCTCCCCCGCAGAGCACGAACGCGTCCCCCGGCTTTATTCAAAGGTTATTTCCCTACCAGGATATAACTGGGTTATCCTCAGCCAAAAGCCATGAGAAGATCGTCCTCGGCAAAGTCTTCTTATCCCCAGCGAAGTCTATTAACACTTCCAATACAACAACGGTATCCCCAGCGAAGTTACCATCAACATCTCAACAAAGTACCTCTCTCCCCACAGAGTATCGTTCCCCAGCAAGATCGCTAGAGTATTTTTCTCCCCCGCAGAGTGTTCTACTCGCCAAGTTTACTCCCCAACGGAGTCATCTTCTCCTACCGGTATTCTTGCAACTATCACTCCCCAGTGGAAACAAAAGCTCTACATCAGCCCAGGATTTAACTTCCCGGCACCCGTCAAGGATTCATGTCCCTAGACAAAAAGATACATTCATAAACATCACATTTTCATACATTATAGCATGCATATACGCATCATATCTTACAAATCTCATTTATGTTGAGAACATCATTACTTGATCCATATCATGTATTGCATATGACTGACCTTTACCTTTCAGGAAAGATCCAGTTAAGTTCTCAGCTATATTCCAAGACCTAGTCTGGTTCAGTTAAATCGACCCTAAGATTTTCCTGATTCTTATCCAGTCAAAGGCCTTCTCTGGTTCAGTCAGATCGACCCTAAGATCTCCCTGATTCTTACCCAGTTGAAGACATTCCAAGACCTTGTCCGGTTCAGTTAAATCGACCCTAAGATTTTCCTGATTCTTATCCAGTCAAAGGCCTTCTTTGGTTCAGTCAGATCGACCCTAAGATCTCCCTGATTCTTATCCAGTTGAAGATTTCAAGACCTTGTCCGGTTCAGTTAAATCGACCCTAAGATTTTCCTGATTCTTATCCAGTCAAAGGCCTTCTCTGGTTCAGTCAGATCGACCCTAAGATCTCCCTGATTCTTATCCAGTTGAAGATTCCAAAACCTTGTCCGGTTCAGTTAAATCGACCCTAAGATTTTCCTGATTCTTATCTAGTCAAAGGCCTTCTCTGGTTCAGTCAGATCGACCCTAAGATCTCCCTGATTCTTATCCCAGTAGAAGACATTCAAGATTCTCTCAGCGTTACTGTTGAGGTTGAAGTCGTCTATGATTCTCTCAGCGTTACTGTTGAGGTTGAAGTCGCCCAAGATTCTCTCAGCGTTACTGTTGAGGTTGAAGTCGCCTATGATTCTCTTAGCGTTCCTGTTGAGGTAGTAATCATCCAAGGTTCTCTCAGCGTTCCTGTTGAGGTAGTAATCATCCAAGGTTCTCTCAGCGTTCCTGTTGAGGTAGTAATCGTCCCAGGTTCTCTCAGCGTTCCTGTTGAGGTAGTAATCATCCAAGGTTTTCTCAGCGTTCCTATTGAGGTAGTAATCGTCCCAGGTTCTCTCACCGTCCCGTTGAGGTAGTAACCATCCCTGGTTCATTCATAACCTTTTGAAGCTCCATATTCAATTCCTGTAACCAGTCAGGGCACATCTATACAAAGAGTTTGAAGACCAGCTCCTGTAACAGGCCAGGTACTCATTTTCTTTTTTCAGGTACGTAAGTTCTCGCTAAGGAATCTCTTACGCGATTGACAACCAGATGGCATCTATAAGCCCATCCACCTTCCATCATCTCTCAACATGGCATCTATAAGCCCATCTTCCTATCCATCTGTGATCGGTGGATCTGGAACTGACTGTTTAACGCTGGTTCGCGAAATGTCGCGGAAGCAAGAGTCGCCACCGTCTTTTATTTTCTCCAAATGGAAAGGACAAAAGCACAGAAAAATTCCTTATAGAGATTGCTCTCGGTTCGGGAGGTAGATTATAGAAAGGGAAGGTGTTAGCACCCTTTCTATCCATGGTTATCCATGGGCTCTTAGATACTTGCTCATTTGTGTTTTCAAAAATGGTTTGTTTGCTTTTCAATTGTGGGTTTTAAAAAAGTTTCTTTGAAAATTTCAGATCGACTCTTGTGTCAGAGTGTTTGAAAAATTTGCTTTGAAAGCTTTTGAAAAGTGTTGGTGTGAAAAGATTTTTGTTTGTTTTTGAAGAGAGCAAGTATCTACGAGAACCTACCTACCCTAAGGAATTCGTCTGTGTAAATGTCCTTTAAAGTAGTGCCATCCCACCATTGAGAGGTAGGTAGCACCACCGTTGGAGGTGTTCGGGTCAATTCGAGGTTCGGGACATGGTGATCACCAGAGCAATAGGAAGACACCTTAGAAGCTACCCTCATGCCAGGTTCCCGGATCATGAGGACTTACTAAGATGTCATCTACTCGACGATCACCTTTCGAAAGGCAACAGTGAGGCGTACCCTAGGGGTGGTGTGTGCGATTCGTGTGTCGTTTTCATTTGCATTTGTCTTTTGTCAGGTTCATGGTGATCTACGCTTGATTTTATAATGTCCATTCATTCTTGCATGCTTATTTAACAGTTAATATTTGCGAGGAAAATAAATCTAAGGCTATTACAAATGGCGCGGGTCCACATCGCCAAAATTAAACCGGACCCGATTTGACTGAAAAATAAATAAAGCGAATAAAAGTGCGAAAAGTTAAATTGTTACAATGCTTCGGGAGAGATACATAATTATATAAACGATATAAAATAAATACGCGAAATAAAGGAATTAAAAACATGAGCGTTGGACCCTTTTCAAAAAAAAAAATTAAAGTTAATGAATTAATTAATTAGAATTAATGTGGAATTAAAAATTAAAGTCAAATGGTTTTGGTATTTTGTATTTTTTAGGATTTAAGGAGAAAAAAGAATTAATTAAAATGAAATGTTAAACCTAATTCTAATTATTTTTAAATTTATTATGAAAAATATTGAATTTTTAACCTAATTTAAACCTAAATTATTTATATACAATTTAATTATGAAAATAAATAAATAATAATAATATTATGATAAAAAGGAAAAATTAAAAGGAATGGAAATTGTTAATTAAACCTAAATTCTATATTTTTATTATTTTATTATGAAAAGAGTTAAAGTTGCAACCTAATTAAAACTAATAATTGCATGTTAATTTAATTATGAAAATATTAAAATAAAATAATCTATTATATTTTATCTTTTTCTGATTTTTCTGTATTTTTTATATATTGTAAAAATAATGAATTAAACTAAAACAATAAAATAAATAAAAATAATAATTAAAAAAGATATGAGAAAAAATAAAAACACTTGCAAACCAGGGTGGGGGTGTAGTCCCAATTTGTGAGGTGTTGGTCCAAGAATCCAGGCCCAAAAAGCTTCAGATCCTTTTGACTTTTTTGTGCCCCATGTTGGTACGTTGACTCCTGTTCAAACTGTTCTCCATCTCTCAACCTTTAGATTAATCTCCAAGCGGACGTGGCAAGGCCTGACCTGGAGGTGTATGGTGTACCTTCACGCTGAAGATGCCTGTGAACATTCATAGCAAAATAATATAGGAATTTATACAGACCTAGGACTCGAACCCAGGTCTTGGAGGTTGAAACAATGAGAGTTTGCCAGCTGAGCTAAGCACATATTCGATTATTATATAGACAAACAAATAATATAAAAATAACCAACGCATTAGTAGATGGAAACGCGCGAAAATTTAAATCAGCGAATCACCATCTGCCAACGCATCATCGTCTCCATTGTCCCTGAAACAAAACTTATTGAGCAACGGTTTTCACAGCGTTGCGTTAGGCAGGTTTACAGAAAATAGCGACTAGCGCTATAGGGTCAATAAATTAGGCGCGAGGGTTGGTCTTTATTCGTTTGGGCATGGTGATTCCAATGGTGATACTCAGGAGTCCTGATTTTGCCTTGGCTAGAAAGCCCTAAATTGAAAGACCTGCAAACCCTAGAAATTGGCCATGGCGAAATTGTATATACAGCACAAAAACGAAATTAATTGGTATGGTTAGCATCAGAACATTATGAGGAACAAGAATCCATGAATCAAATGTTAAAAAGATGCTTAAAATATGAAACACGATGATCAATATTTTTCTATGCAGTTCATGTTCATTCTACCAATTCTTGGAGTCTGAATGGATGCTAACGATTGGAATCGCTTCAGAGAGCCTTGAGGAAGCCTTTGAAACAAGAATTAAGACCTGAATCCTTCTCTAACCACGTTTTTAGATTTGAGTTTTAAGGAAAATTTTCAAGTTTGCAAAGTGTTTTTTCTGCGCAGCTTCAAGTGTCTAAGGCTTAGGGTTGTGATTCTGATTATGTATGGAAGCTATTAGGTCAACAAAACTTGATAAAATCCAAGGCATTCATTGTTTTCAATATTTGATTTCCTTAAGATCTTTTCCATATCTTTTCATGTGCATTTTTGTTCAATTAGGTTTCAATCAAACCAAATCCTTCCATAATTGGCTAAGCACGAAATATCAAGCTTAAAACATGTATGAAAAGATTCATTTGGTTCATTTAGATATTTTCCACATATTTAATTGATTTAATTGAATTAATATGAATAAAAATTCAAATAAATAAATAAAAAATGAGAAAATACTTCCCTTTGGGCCAAATGGTCGTGCACATGCTTAGAATGATGAATCTTGGAAGAAAATGGGCCCATTAGCAATTTTAGGTCATTTGAAGTAAAGTTGACTTTTCAAAATTCCCAAAAATTTCCCAACTTCCACAAGGCATAACTTGCTCAATTTTTAAGCTTTTCACATGTTCTTGGACATTTTGGAAAGGTCTTTGAGTCCTCTAACCAATGCCTTTGGTCCCATGTCATTTTGATTTACCAATCTCAAGTTATGGTCTTTGACTTAAAGTCCCTTTTTGTTGACTTTTGAAAATGACCTATAATGTTGAAATTGATAACTTTTTGTGAGAGAATTTCTTGGACTTGAAGTATGAAGATGAGTTGTAGGAAATGTCTTCCTCTTCAAAATGAGCTTTGGATGGAATTTTTCTGATAATCCATGTGAAAGTTATGCCCTGGTCAATTTCAGTTGACTTTTTCAACTGTCCAAATATAGTAACTTTTGCATCTTGATGATTTCTGAGCCAAATTTTGAGAATCATGCTCAAGCATTGATCAAATGATGTTTGTGGCTTCAAAATGATATGTTGACCAAAAATTTGAACTTTTGACTGTCAAATGACCATTTTGCCCCTACAGTTGACTGTAGTGCAATCTAGGGTTTTGACTGTGCAATTTTGAGCTGAATGCCTTGAAACCTGATATGAGGATGCTTGACCACATTTGTAGGCATATGAGACTTGATTAGGTCTTTGGAAACTTCCTTTTCTTGATCAGAACACAAACCCTAGTTTTGACTGTATAGGAGACAGTTGAACTGCATGACCCTTGGGAATTTTGTGACTTGGCTTGGCAATTTCTTGAAGAATATGGGAGGGCAAATTTTGGGGTGCAACAGTTGCCCCTGTTCAATCTTCTTAGACCTGAGGATGCAGATTGGCTGACGTGCCTTTCGTAATCCGAGGGTAGAAGATGATTGGACACTAGAGTGCCCAGAAATTTGCGCTCACATAGTAGCAGTGTGATGGGGGAATGGGCTTATAGATGCCATTGGGAGGTTGCTGGATAGGATGATGGGCTTATAGATGCCATCTGGACGTTGATCGCATAGGAGATTCCTTAGCGAGAACCTGCATACCTGCAAAAGAAAAAATGAGTACCTGACACGTTGCAGGAGCTGATTTTAGATGCTTGGCATAGATATGTCCTGACTGGTTACAGGAGCTGAGTCTGGAGTTTCAAAAGATGATGAATGAACCAGGTATGGTTACTGCCTTAGCATGAATGGTAAGAGAGCCTTTGGTGATTTTAACTTCAACAACGCTCGTTGAGAAAAATCTTGGCGGGAATTACCATCTTTGCAGTATCGGAATGAGAACCATAGGCCATTATAATCTGAAAGGGAATCACCTCACTCGCCGTTGGAGAGGGAATCATAGGAAAAGGAATTGTCACCTCACGCTCGTCGTCGGAGAGGGAAACCTAAGAGACTATCACCTCACACTCATCGTCGGAGAGGGAAACATTTGAAAAAGGAATTACCACCTCACGCACTTGCCGGAGAGGGGACCATAGGAGACTATCACCTCACACTCATCGTCGGAGAGGGAAACATCTGAAGAAGGAATTACCACCTCACGCACTTGCCGGAGAGGGGACCATAGGAGACTATCACCTCACACTCATCGTCGGAGAGGGAAACATCTGAAGAAGGAATTACCACCTCACGCACTTGCCGGAGAGGGGACCATAGGAGACTATCACCTCACACTCATCGTCGGAGAGGGAAACATCTGAAGAAGGAATTACCACCTCACGCACTTGCCGGAGAGGGGACCATAGGAGACTATCACCTCACACTCATCGTCGGAGAGGGAAACATCTGAAAAAGGAATTACCACCTCACGCACTTGCCGGAGAGGGGACCATAACTTCTGCTGAGTCTTTATCAGAAAAATCTGTTGGGAGTCGATTTAGCTGGACTAAAGAAGGCTTTGAAATATGTCTGAGTATTTTAACTGCGTCTTTCCTGAAAGGTAAGGTCAGTCATATGCGATGTATGATATGGATCAAGCAATGATGTTCTCAACCTAAATGAGATTTGTATGATATGATGCGTCTATGCATGCTATAATGATGTATGTGATGTGATGTTTTATGAATGTTTTCGTCTAGGAAAGTAGATCCTTGACGGGTGCCGGGAAGTCGATATCCTGGGCTGGTGTTGGAGAATAAGCTTTTACTTCCGCTGGGGATGATGGTTGCAAGAATACCGGTAGGAGAGGATGACTCCGTTGGGGAATAGACTTGGTGAATAGAAGATTCTGCGGGGAGAAAAGATACTCTAGCGACCATGCTGGGAAGCAATACTCTGTGGGGAGATGCCTTGCTGAGTGTAGATAATAACTTGCTGAGGATGTCTTGTTGTTAGAAGTGTTGATAGACTTCGCTGGGGATAGAAGACTTTGTCGAGGACGCTCTTTCCGTGGCCTTTGGCTGAGGATAACCCAGTTATATCCTATTGAGGAAATAACTCTTTAAATCAAGCCGGGCGACGCGTTCGTGCTCTGCGAGGGGGTAAGCTTCCAGAATCTACTGGGGATAAGCTTACTGCTTGGGGATATGAATTCCAATTTTCCTGGGAAGACTGGATTGGACTCTTCTGGGGAGGTTTTGATATGCTGCAATTTTATAAGTTGAAGGAGGGAACCTATGTAGGGTCGCCTGCTGATGAGCTCGTGTAAAACCGCATCTGAAATGGAGAAGGAATCTGTGTAGGATTACTTTGATGATGAGTTCGTGTAAAACCTCGTTTTTGGAAAGGGAGAACCTGTGTAGGGTTTCTGGGTGACGAGTCCATGTGAAACTGCATCCTGAAGGGAGAGAACCGGTGTAGGGTTGCTTGATGTCTACGTCTGGAAGAAGGAGAACCTGTGTAGGGTTGCCTGGTGAGGTAAGTTCATGTAATACTTCTTGAGGAACCGGGGTGAGGTTATCTTGAGCTAAATCCATGTAAGACTTCTGGAGGAACCGGGGTTAGGTTATGGATAAGTTTATGTAAAACTTCTGGAGGAACCGGGGTAAGGTTACTTGGATAAGTTTGTGTAAAAACTTCTGGAGGAACCGGGGTAAGGTTATTTGGATGAGTTTGTGTAAAAACTTCTGGAGGAACCGGGGTAAGGTTACTTGGATGAGTTTGTGTAAAAACTTCTGGAGGAACCGGGGTAAGGTTATTTGGATGAGTTTGTGTAAAAACTTCTGGAGGAACCGGGGTAAGGTTATTTGGATGAGTTTGTGTAAAAACTTCTGGAGGAACCGGGGTAAGGTTATTTGGATGAGTTTGTGTAAAAACTTCTGGAGGAACCGGGGTAAGGTTACTTGGATGAGTTTGTGTAAAAACTTCTGGAGGAACCGGGGTAAGGTTATTTGGATGAGTTTGTGTAAAAACTTCTGGAGGAACCGGGGTAAGGTTACTTGGATGAGTTTGTGTAAAAACTTCTGGAGGAACCGGGGTAAGGTTACTTGGATAAGTTTGTGTAAAAACTTCTGGAGGAACCGGGGTAAGGTTATTTGGATGAGTTTGTGTAAAAACTTCTGGAGGAACCGGGGTAAGGTTACTTGGATAAGTTTGTGTAAAAAACTTCTTGATGAACCGGGGTTAGGTCATCTTGAGATAGGTCCATGTAAGACTTCTGGAGGAACCGGGGTTAGGTTACTTGGATAAGTTTGTGTAAAAACTTCTTGTGAAAATTTGAGAAGGAACCGGTGTAGGGTTGCATGATTTTGATTAAGTGGATGATTGTCCTGTTTGGTTTTGGATGTTAACCCACGATCTGGAATTTGTAAAGGTAGATGGTAATCATCCTTATGTTGATCTTTCCTTTGTACTTTGGTTGACAGAGCAATTAGATCGCCTGGATAACTCATTATTGCCCCTGTTTCGGAGGTGAGGGAAGAGGAAGACCTGTGAGGGTGTTTGACAAATCTTCGGGTAGACAAGTGATGAGATACCGGAACATAGCCGTACGCTTTGATCCCTAACTTTTGCCTGGACCGCCCTTTCGGGTTTTCAGTCCATCGGGATACCCATTTTTGCCCAAGCCGCCTTTTCAGGTTTTCGACTTGCCGGGTGTACATATTTTTTCGTTTTCATCCCTTATTTTTGCCCGAACCCTTTTGGTTCGACGGGAAGCCCTTATTTTTGCCTAGGCGTGTCAACCTAGCGGGTCTTTGATTGTGCGCAGTATTTTTTCGACTATGTCCACGCTCTCAGAACGTAGGGAGTTGCCCCTGTTGGAAGTATTTTGCCATGCCCCAGATAATGGGCAATGCTCCTACTGTGCCCCTTGATTGGAGGTACTTCTGTTCACAAGGTGTTCATCGTGCGAATTTCCCTGCTGTTCAAACAAATAGTCATATGCAAACAAGGTTATTTTAAGAATGCAAAAGCCTATGTCTGTCTTGAATTTTGAAAATGCATTTTTTGTAATACAGTGCGGTGTCAACTCAAGATTTTACAGCAAACCTTCAGGAGTCAGGATACCTTCGTAACAGTATGCTTTCGAACTAACCCGTGCTTCAGCTAGGACTTTTAAGGGTTATGACGTGGCCTGGTTCACGGTTTAAGAAACAAAGGATAAAGGCTCAAATTTTATATGTACCCACCCGCTCTTCGTGATGTTCTCCAACCCTAAACTCAGTTGATCATATGTTAGACCTTGTTTGAGTCTTTGCTTTGAACGTTTATTTGAATAGGCAGTCATCTCCTTTTTTTGCTGAGGGTTTGTAGGACCTCTTTCTTTTTGATTTCGTTATCCCTTTCTTTTTTTTTTTTTTTGCCTGAACTGTTTCCTTTTTGGGATTACAGTCAGCGGGATGCCCCAGTTTGGTAAGTCTTCTTTATTGGTTTTGACTTTTTGGGCTTTTCATTTATGATTTTTTTTGGTAATGACTGCCTGTCTTTATGATTGTTCTGAACCATCACTGTTTTTTTTGTAAGGATCTCTTTGGTGCCATTCGTTATGCACTTGGATCAGCTGAGAAGACTACCCTGCCCCAGGTTATGATGAAGGGTTTTAATTTTCGAAAATAAAAGCTCCTACTTCTTTGGCTCGGAAGGGTTGACGAGGGATTATCATCCTTATAACTCCAGTGTTTAGGAATTGAAACAATGCCTGTACCTCATCAGCGGGGTCTGTTCAAAAGCATACTGTAGATTATGGTATTGTTTTCGTCATCCTCCCTCAAGAGGTTTAGAATTTTTTATTAAGAGTTGACCATCGCAAAAATATGAAAACAGTTTTAAGCATAGTAATCATAATTAGATCAAGACAGACATGTGTAATGCATTCATGAAATAAAAGAGTTTAACATGATAATTGTTTATCTGAACAAGAAAGGAAAATACAACTTGAATTCAAATGAACAAAAAAAATTCTCAATCCTAGCCATGTTTGGGCAACGGAGCAGTGATCACATTGGGAGTCTCGGCAGGCTCGAACTCGATCTCTTTGGCGTCGATCATGTTCTGAATCTTGTACTTTAGTGCCCAACAGTCCTCAGTATCGTGCCCCGGGCTATCGGAATGATAAGCGCATCTGGCTTCTGGATTGTAGCTAGGAGAGGAGGTCTTAGGATTGGCAGGAGGGTTGATCACTGCAATCAGGTTCATCTTCAACATATGTTGCAGTGCTTGCGACCATGGCATGTTAATGTTGGTGAACTGCCTTTTAGGCCCGTCCGGCCTTTGCCGGTTTCCCCTTTGTGATTGGCGGCGTGGTGCAGAACCAGAGATCATGACTGCCCCTGCATGTTGATCACAGCGACTCTTTTGACTGTATGCAGCATTAGATTCCTTCTTTCCCGTGTAAGGCTTTTTATGAATATCAGAAGGTGTGGCCTCTTGAATTTTCCCACTCTTGATACCAGCTTCAATTCTTTCGCCGGTCAGGATGAGGTTAGTGAATCCAGCAGATGAATTGCCAATCAGGTGGTTGAAGAATGGCCCGGATAGGGTCCCCAAGAACATATCAACGAGTTCCTGGTCAGTTAATGGAGGTTGTACCCTTCCAGCAAGGTCTCTCCATTTCTGTGCATACTCTTTGAAACCTTCGCCTGCACCTATAGACATTCCCTGAAGCTGAGTGCGTGTGGGAGCAAGGTCGGCATTGTACTGGTAATGCTTGTAGAAAGCAGTGGCTAAGTCTTCCCAGGTACGGATGTTGGCTCCATTCAATTGATAAAACCACTCGAGCTGAGTCCCTGAAAGACTCTCTTGGAAGAAATGGATCCATAAGTTTTTGTCAGCTGTATAGGGTTGGATCCTCCTTGTGTAGGCCCTGAGATGCAACTTAGGACAGGATGCCCCATCGTATTTAGAAAAAGCGGGTACTTTGAATTTGCGTGGGATCACTACCCCAGAAGACAGACCTAGATCCTCGAAGTCCAGGCCAGGCACCTTTTGTATCTCCATAGCACTGAGCCGGTCTTCCAACTGTTTGTACCTGTCCTCAGCCGGAGGGTACTGTTCATCGTTGAAATCTGTCTCATTGTCGGAGACCACTGGGCTGGGAATCCTTTCTTCTTGATGACTACTTTTCCCCACAGATGGAGTTGTCCTCTCAGCTTGGTCCTGCAGGGTGTTCCCAGATTTGCGTCTAGGGCTGAACAAGACAGTCCTCTTCTTCTTCTTTTCCTTCTTCAAGAGCAGAGCCTTCAGATCTTGCTGCCCCTGGGTCAAATTCATAATCAGCCCTTGGAATTGGGCGTTCTGAGCCTGGAGGGCCTTGATGGACTGCTCAGCTGATGATTCAGGATTCATGTCGATCGGCTGAAATAAACAGCGAAGAAGGGTAAGCAACCTGTCAAAGGGATACCTGTTATGCAATGATATGTATGGCATGCATGCAATGATTTCAAGGATCTCGCGGGGTAAACAGAGAAACTTGTTAGAGTTGAAAACTGGTAACTTGATTGAAGGAACTTCCTGTTGTAGAGAGCCCTTCTTCAAGGGTCAAAGGCTCACCATATCCAGTGGGTCATAGCCCCTGACAACCTTGTCTGGAGGAAAATAAATCCCCTTTTCCCCTTGCTGGACAGTTGGTTCATCATGACCTGCATCACAAGCCCTTGAGATCCTTGAAATGGGTTAGGATGTATGCAATGGTATGATGTCATGATATGCATGGGGTAATGTGAGTAACCCTGTTATGAATCCTTATTAAGGACTGCAAACTAAAACCTGCAAGGAACTTAGGATACCCTGTTATGAGTCCTAATTAAGGACTACAAACATAACCTGCAAGAAACAAGTGTCAGGTAACAAGCATGCAAATAGTCAAGTACGAAGGCACACAAGTCACACAAGAGAAGCCCTTAAAGTTTAGGCCAGCATGAGGTCTAGGTACTACCCTCTTTCAGTTTGTTGGTTCATACCTGTCCTAATCAAAAGTAACCGGGTTCTTAGAGGATCCCAATATCATTGACTACCCTCAATCGGTCATAACTCCAGCATCGCGATCTTTTCTTGCGGCCAGAACCATCACGAGAGTTTAGCCTCAATGGGTGTAGCATACTGCTACTGTTCTAAAGGCCAAGTTGTGTCAATTAAGGTTCTAAGGTTGTTGGTGCTTAATGACTCCTTAGAAGACCCATATTCTCCTCGTTGCGACACAAGGGATATCGGTACAGACCAAGGCGCCACACCAACGTAGCCACTGCTTCACCCATGTCGGTATACGCCGGACAGGTCCCTCACAGCTTATGCTACCTAAACAGGGTATCCCCAGATCCGGGTTAGGATCTATGTAACTCCCATGCAACCCACAAATTTAAAGCAGACAAGTCAATACAATTGAAAACACAGTTATGAACTAACCCTAAGGTACACCTCACTTTATAAAGGTGTCCCCAGCAGAGTCGCCAGTTCTGTGATCGGTGGATCTGGAACTGACTGTTTAACGCTGGTTCGCGAAATGTCGCGGAAGCAAGAGTCGCCACCGTCTTTTATTTTCTCCAAATGGAAAGGACAAAAGCACAGAAAAATTCCTTATAGAGATTGCTCTCGGTTCGGGAGGTAGATTATAGAAAGGGAAGGTGTTAGCACCCTTTCTATCCATGGTTATCCATGGGCTCTTAGATACTTGCTCATTTGTGTTTTCAAAAATGGTTTGTTTGCTTTTCAATTGTGGGTTTTAAAAAAGTTTCTTTGAAAATTTCAGATCGACTCTTGTGTCAGAGTGTTTGAAAAATTTGCTTTGAAAGCTTTTGAAAAGTGTTGGTGTGAAAAGATTTTTGTTTGTTTTTGAAGAGAGCAAGTATCTACGAGAACCTACCTACCCTAAGGAATTCGTCTGTGTAAATGTCCTTTAAAGTAGTGCCATCCCACCATTGAGAGGTAGGTAGCACCACCGTTGGAGGTGTTCGGGTCAATTCGAGGTTCGGGACATGGTGATCACCAGAGCAATAGGAAGACACCTTAGAAGCTACCCTCATGCCAGGTTCCCGGATCATGAGGACTTACTAAGATGTCCTCTACTCGACGATCACCTTTCGAAAGGCAACAGTGAGGCGTACCCTAGGGGTGGTGTGTACGATTCGTGTGTCGTTTTCATTTGCATTTGTCTTTTGTCAGGTTCATGGTGATCTACGCTTGATTTTATTATGTCCATTCATTCTTGCATGCTTATTTAACAGTTAATATTTGCGAGGAAAATAAATCTAAGGCTATTACAAATGGCGCGGGTCCACATCGCCAAAATTAAACCGGACCCGATTTGACTGAAAAATAAATAAAGCGAATAAAAGTGCGAAAAGTTAAATTGTTACAATGCTTCGGGAGAGATACATAATTATATAAACGATATAAAATAAATACGCGAAATAAAGGAATTAAAAACATGAGCGTTGGACCCTTTTCGCAAAAAAAAAATTAAAGTTAATGAATTAATTAATTAGAATTTATGTGGAATTAAAAATTAAAGTCAAATGGTTTTGGTATTTTGTATTTTTTAGGATTTAAGGAGAAAAAAGAATTAATTAAAATGAAATGTTAAACCTAATTCTAATTATTTTTAAATTTATTATGAAAAATATTGAATTTTTAACCTAATTTAAACCTAAATTATTTATATACAATTTAATTATGAAAATAAATAAATAATAATAATATTATGATAAAAAGGAAAAATTAAAAGGAATGGAAATTGTTAATTAAACCTAAATTCTATATTTTTATTATTTTATTATGAAAAGAGTTAAAGTTGCAACCTAATTAAAACTAATAATTGCATGTTAATTTAATTATGAAAATATTAAAATAAAATAATCTATTATATTTTTATCTTTTTCTGATTTTTCTGTATTTTTTATATATTGTAAAAATAATGAATTAAACTAAAACAATAAAATAAATAAAAATAATAATTAAAAAAGATATGAGAAAAAATAAAAACACTTGCAAACCAGGGTGGGGGTGTAGTCCCAATTTGTGAGGTGTTGGTCCAAGAATCCAGGCCCAAAAAGCTTCAGATCCTTTTGACTTTTTTGTGCCCCATGTTGGTACGTTGACTCCTGTTCAAACTGTTCTCCATCTCTCAACCTTTAGATTAATCTCCAAGCGGACGTGGCAAGGCCTGACCTGGAGGTGCATGGTGTACCTTCACGCTGAAGATGCCTGTGAACATTCATAGCAAAATAATATAGGAATTTATACAGACCTGGGACTCGAACCCAGGTCTTGGAGGTTGAAACAATGAGAGTTTGCCAGCTGAGCTAAGCACATATTCGATTATTATATAGACAAACAAATAATATAAAAATAACCAACGCATTAGTAGATGGAAACGCGCGAAAATTTAAATCAGCGAATCACCATCTGCCAACGCATCATCGTCTCCATTGTCCCTGAAACAAAACTTATTGAGCAACGGTTTTCACAGCGTTGCGTTAGGCAGGTTTACAGAAAATAGCGACTAGCGCTATAGGGTCAATAAATTAGGCGCGAGGGTTGGTCTTTATTCGTTTGGGCATGGTGATTCCAATGGTGATACTCAGGAGTCCTGATTTTGCCTTGGCTGGAAAGCCCTAAATTGAAAGACCTGCAAACCCTAGAAATTGGCCATGGCGAAATTGTATATACAGCACAAAAACGAAATTAATTGGTATGGTTAGCATCAGAACATTATGAGGAACAAGAATCCATGAATCAAATGTTAAAAAGATGCTTAAAATATGAAACACGATGATCAATATTTTTCTATGCAGTTCATGTTCATTCTACCAATTCTTGGAGTCTGAATGGATGCTAACGATTGGAATCGCTTCAGAGAGCCTTGAGGAAGCCTTTGAAACAAGAATTAAGACCTGAATCCTTCTCTAACCACGTTTTTAGATTTGAGTTTTAAGGAAAATTTTCAAGTTTGCAAAGTGTTTTTTCTGCGCAGCTTCAAGTGTCTAAGGCTTAGGGTTGTGATTCTGATTATGTATGGAAGCTATTAGGTCAACAAAACTTGATAAAATCCAAGGCATTCATTGTTTTCAATATTTGATTTCCTTAAGATCTTTTCCATATCTTTTCATGTGCATTTTTGTTCAATTAGGTTTCAATCAAACCAAATCCTTCCATAATTGGCTAAGCACGAAATATCAAGCTTAAAACATGTATGAAAAGATTCATTTGGTTCATTTAGATATTTTCCACATATTTAATTGATTTAATTGAATTAATATGAATAAAAATTCAAATAAATAAATAAAAAATGAGAAAATACTTCCCTTTGGGCCAAATGGTCGTGCACATGCTTAGAATGATGAATCTTGGAAGAAAATGGGCCCATTAGCAATTTTAGGTCATTTGAAGTAAAGTTGACTTTTCAAAATTCCCAAAAATTTCCCAACTTCCACAAGGCATAACTTGCTCAATTTTTAAGCTTTTCACATGTTCTTGGACATTTTGGAAAGGTCTTTGAGTCCTCTAACCAATGCCTTTGGTCCCATGTCATTTTGATTTACCAATCTCAAGTTATGGTCTTTGACTTAAAGTCCCTTTTTGTTGACTTTTGAAAATGACCTATAATGTTGAAATTGATAACTTTTTGTGAGAGCATTTCTTGGACTTGAAGTATGAAGATGAGTTGTAGGAAATGTCTTCCTCTTCAAAATGAGCTTTGGATGGAATTTTTCTGATAATCCATGTGAAAGTTATGCCCTGGTCAATTTCAGTTGACTTTTTCAGCTGTCCAAATATAGTAACTTTTGCATCTTGATGATTTCTGAGCCAAATTTTGAGAATCATGCTCAAGCATTGATCAAATGATGTTTGTGGCTTCAAAATGATATGTTGACCAAAAATTTGAACTTTTGACTGTCAAATGACCATTTTGCCCCTACAGTTGACTGTAGTGCAATCTAGGGTTTTGACTGTGCAATTTTGAGCTGAATGCCTTGAAACCTGATATGAGGATGCTTGACCACATTTGTAGGCATATGAGACTTGATTGGGTCTTTGGAAACTTCCTTTTCTTGATCAGAACACAAACCCTAGTTTTGACTGTATAGGAGACAGTTGAACTGCATGACCCTTGGGGAATTTTGTGACTTGGCTTGGCAATTTCTTGAAGAATATGGGAGGGAAAATTTTGGGGTGCAACACCATCAATCTCCAAATGGCATCTGTAAGCCCATTCCCACCATCACACTACTATGTAAGCGCAAATTTCTGGGCACTCTAGTGTTCAATCATCTTCCACCTTCGGATTACGAAAGGCACGTCAGCCAATCTGCATCCTCAGGTCTAAGAAGATTGAACAGGGGCAACTGTTTTACCCCAAAATTTGCCCTCCCACATTCTTCAAGATTTGCCAAAAGCATGCTTCAAAATCTCCCAAGGGTTGCACAGTTCAAGGGCCTCCTAACAGTCAAAAACTAGGGTTTTGGTTCTGGCAAAGAAATTGAAGTTTTCAAGGGTCTAATCAAGTCCCACATGCCTACAAACATGGTCAAGCATCTTCATGCCAAGTTTCAAGACTTACAGCACAAAATTGCACAGTCAAATGCCCTAATTGCTCAGCAGTCAACTGTAGGGGTAAAATGGTCATTTGACAGTCAAAAGTTCAAATTTTTGGTCAACATCTTATTTTGAAGCCACAAACATCATTTGATCAATTCTTGATCATGATTTTCAAGGCATGGCTCAAAAAGTCTCAAGATGCAAAAGTTTCCATATTTGGACAGTTGAAAAAGTCAACTGTAACTTGACCAAGGCATAACTTCCACATGGTTTATCAGAAAAATTCCATCCAAAGCTCATTTTGAAGAGAAAGACATTTCCTACAACTCATCTTCACACTTCAAGTCCAAGAAATGCTCTCACAAAAAGTTATCAATTTCAACATTATAGGTCATTTTCAAAAGTCAACAAAAAGGCACTTTAAGTCAAAGTCCATAACTTGAGATTGGTAAATCAAAATGACATGGGACCAAAGGAATTGGTTAGAGGACTTCAAGACCTTTCCAAAATGTCCAAGAACATGATCAAATCTTAAAAATTGAGCAAGATATGCCTTGTGGAAGTTGGGAAATTTTTGGGAATTTTGAAAAGTCAATTTTGCTTCAAATGCCTCAAAATTGCTAATGGGCCACATTTTCTTCCAAGAATCATCATCGAAAGGTTATGCACGACCATTTGACCCAAAGGGGATTTATTTCATCATTTTTATTATTTATTTGAATTTTTATTACTATTAATTCATTTAATGAAATAAAATATGACAAAAATAGAAAACCATGTTTTTTTAATCCCTTTTTGCAGCATATTATCTCCATAAAACCTCAAGATTTCGTGCACACCCAATTTGGAAAGATTTGGCCATGATTGGTATCAAAAACACATGGAAAAGATTTGAAAGGATTTCATTAAAAATCAAATATTTGATTCATCAAAACATTGATTTCTTGACTCAAATTTCTACCCTAATCCATTGGCATACATAAGCAGATGATAACCCTAGTCACAAGAACCTGGAAGCTGCGCCCAAACCTAAATAGAAACTTTGCATTTTTTGTCCAAAAATTCAAAACTGAAAATTACATTATAGTGCGTTTCAAGGCAAGATAACTATTCCAATAGCTTGCCAAGGCCTCAAGGAACGTTTCTGGATCAAAACCACAGCTTCTAACCTCAAGAAACGGTAGAACGAAACCGTCATGTTCTTAACTTTTCTCATATTCGTGTTTTGAATTATACGCATCATTCATGCATTTTTCTTGTTGTTTTGCACTAACATAAACATTCTAAAACTTTTGGCATCATTTAATTGAATTTTTATGCCCTGTACGAGAATCTGCCATTAACGCCTTCTAGGTTTTCAGAGGTCAAAAATTAGGGCTTCTTTTATGGGGAAAAATTGGCCAACAAGACTTATGCCATTGGACTCAGAAGCTTCACACGAATTCAGTACACATGTCGCGCTCAATTTATGAGCAACCATACGCTAATCGCTATTTTTGAATGTTGAAGTTTGTGGGGGTTTAAAACCCCCGCTATCCTTTCTCTTTTTTTCAGGTTAAAACAAACGAGTGGAGAAGAAGATGAGTTGTAAGCTTTTGGTTGGATCGTTTGAATTTTTAGCGCATTTTTATCATTAGCGTGACTCATTAATTATTATATTTGTTTTGCATGATATACACGAATGCGTTGAATGGTGTGGTGGTTGGGAACCTTGTTGGCAAGCATTGGGACCTGGGTTCGATCCCCAGGTCCCCCCACGTTATTTCAATATTTTTCTTGCTAACATAATTCCATGCAGCATGTTCTCAAGGGAGTATCATAGGCCTCCATATCTGTGCTTGCCATCTGTACATAAAGATCAAACCAAGGGCCATGATCTGAAGAACACCATACTCATTGGTCAATGGAGCCACACGCCTCCCAGAAAAGTCAACCAGGCCTCCAATAAATGGGCCAAATTGCTGGCAACTTACCTCCAGAATTGGGGTCAACACCCCCCATTGGTTTGCATTCTATTTTTCATTCTTTTTATTTTTTCTATTTTATTTGTTTTATTTAGTTTTATTTTAATTCTTTAAATTAATTTTTCACAACATAAAAATACCAAAAAAATTAGAAACTATAAAAAAAAAATGTTTTAATGTTTAATTCACTAACATATTTTGTAAATAAATTTTATCAATTAATTTAGCTTTAATTCTAGGTTTAATTTTAATGCTTTTTTTAATAAACTAAAAAATGTAGAATTAGGGTTTTATACTTTTATTTCTTTTTCTTTTCTTTCACCATTATTAATAATTAATTATTTATTTTGTAAATAAATTTGCCATTAAATAATTAGGTTAAAACTAGGTTAAATTTAAACATTTTTTAATAAATTAAAAATAGTTTAGAATTAGGGTTTTAATTTCATTTAATTTTCTTACTAATTCCATAAATACAAAAACTCAAAAATAATTTCCTTTTCTCATTTAATTTAATTAATTTCATTAATTCCAATTTAATTTTCTTAAAAGGGTCCAACGCCCTCGCATTCCCGACTTTACTTCTTCTCGCATTTTACTTTTATTTCTTTTTGTGAATATAATGTATTTATCCCAAAGCCGTGTAATAGATTAATTAGACATTTATCTTTCTGCATTTTACTTTATTTTCAAATCGGGTCTTGGATTAATTTGGCGATGTAGACCCGCGCCTTTGTAATAGCGTAGGACTTTTAATTCCGCACCTTTTAAACTGTTAATAACTTGCATGAAAGAATGAATGCCAAAAATAAAAACAAAGCGTAGATCGCCAATACATGAACAAGACAAAAGTATCTGAAAATGACACACAAATCACACACCACCCCTAGGGTACGCCTCACTGTTGCCTTGCCCCTCGAAAAGTGGTCGTCGAGTAGAGGATGTTTTAGTAAGTCCTCATGTCCATGAACATGGCATGAGGGTAGCTTCTAAGGTGTCTTCCTATTGCTCTGGTGACCACAATGTCCCGAACCCTCGAATTGACCCGAACACCTCCAACGGTGGTGCTACCTACCTCTCAATGGTGGGATGGCACTACTTTAAGGACATTTACACAGACGAATTCCTTAGGGTAGGTAGACGACTCGTAGATACTTGCTCTAATTTCAAAACAAATCAAAAAACTCTTTTTCACACCGACACCTTTCAAAAAGCTTTCAAAAAGCAATTTTTCAAACACTCTTGAGGACTGATACAAGAGTCGAACTGAAATTTTCAAAGAAACTTTTTTAAACCCACAGTTGAAAAGCAAACAAACAATTTTGAAAACACAAATGAGCAAGTATCTAAGAGCCCATGGATAACCATGGATAGAAAGGGTGCTAACACCTTCCCTTTCTATAAATCTACCTCCCGAACCGAGAGCAATCTCTATAAGGAATTTTTCTGTGCTTTTGTCCTTTCCATTTGGAGAAAATAAAAGACGGTGGCGACTCTTGCTTCTGTGACATTTCGCGAGCCAGCGTTAAACAGTCAGTTCCAGATCCACCGATCACAGTGGGAAAGAAAAAACCAGAACTTCGGTGTTACATTTCAACTCCTTCCTTACATTAATCAGCTCATCAGCAACTTATCCAGTTCCTAACAACAACAAAATCAGAAAGATAAAAGCATAACAGTTCGTAGAAGTTCTAATCTTAATTCTGAGCCTAGCTTTATCCAAGAAGTTCTTATCCACAATTTTTTTCTACTTATGCAATGATATGGACAACATCAATACTATGATATTTACATATTTAATGATGTTCTGAATGAAAAGATTCAAATTCAAAATGACTTACCTTGAATCTGGAACGTGTGTTTGGGACTTGAGTTGCTGCCTTCAGATGTTCTGGAGTCAACAAGAACAACGGAACAGAAAATGCTATCTTCTTTGATTCAAAGGGAAGAACAAAGGTTTTGGTTTTGTTTAGGAATTCAGGATTCACATATGTGTTACTGTTTTCTTTTCTCTCTTTGATACTTCTCTCTTTTCAAAAGCCAACCCATTGAAAGTGTGACGGAGCAACTCATTTATAGGTGAGTTTGCTGTGTTTTTTTGGGGGGAAACAAATGAGATTTAAACCTTTTTGGCATACTGTTCCATTTCTTTTTAATCACAGCTTTTGCATGCTAATTTGGTGCAAATATGGGGTTTTAGAAAGTGTAGGCATGGACTGGAGCAGCAGTTGGTTACAGGAATATGCTATAGCAGGGCAACAGGCTGCTTAAACGAGGTTTTTGGATTTGGTGATGTTCCGATCGCAGAAGACCAGAAGTGTAGCTTTCATATGCTGAAGAGTCATGTTCTGACTGAAGAACATCACTTCCATATGTTCTGATTGAAGCATCATGTTCTGAACCGTGTTTTCAAATTTTGATTGCACTTGCGTGAAGGCTGGCCCAGAAGTTCTGAAGTATCATATTCTCTTAACACTTAGAAAATTTTCTAAATGTTTAGAAATTTAATTTTTCAAGGCAATTTCTGACTTTTGATTTTAATGAATTGCTTTCATGTCTTGATGAAATATAATTGTTGAAACTTGATTTTTGATCCAAAAGTCAAAGTTTGACTTTTCAATGTGCTTTTGACCATTTTGCCCTTGTGAATGACTTTCTTTAGAAAATTATGATTTGAGACTTGAAACTTGCCAGAAGCAAACCTGAGGGTCTAGAATGATCCTTTGAGAAATGAGAGGGAAAATTTTGGGGTACAACAGGAGGTCATAGGTTTCTTAGGTCGACTCAACTATATTTCCTGGTTCATATCTCACTTAACTGCTACTTGTGAGCCAATCTTCAAACTATTGAAGAAAGATCAAGTAGTCATATGGAACGACGATTGCCAAGCAACTTTTGACAAGATTAAGGAGTACTTACAAGAACCTCTAATCCTGATGCCTCCGGTTGAAGGAAGACCTTTGATTATGTACTTGACTGTATTATAGAATACAATGGGGGGGGGGGGGGGTGTTGGGCCAACATGACGAGTTTGGCCGAAAAGAGGATGCAATATACTACCTTAGCAAAAAGTTTACCGACTGTTAAACCAGATATTCACTGCTCGAGAAAACTTGATGCGCTTTGGCATGAGCTGCTCGCCGACTAAGACAGTATATGTTGACTCACACCACTTTATTGATTTCTAAGATGGATCCCATCAAGTATATCTTCGAGAAGTCAGCTCTCTCCGGATGAATAACTAGATGGAAAATGATTTTAAATGAATGTGATATCCAGTACACTGCACAAAAAGCAATTAAAGGAAGTGTGTTGGCGGATCATTTAGCCCATCAAGCTATTGATGATTACCAATCCATGAACTTTGAATTCCCAGACAAGAATATCATGTTGATGATTGATTGTGAAAATCCTGGACGGTATGAAGGACTTGAACAAGGATCTCGATGGACTATGGTTTTTGATGGAGCTTCCAATGCATTGGGTAACGGAATTGGTGCAGTGATCATTTCTCCCAAAGGTTGCCATACGCCTTTCACTGCAAGATTTTGCTTCGACTGTACAAATAACATGGCCGAGTATGAAGCATGTATCTTGGGTCTAAAAGCTGCCATTGAATTAAGAATCAAATTTTTGAATGTGTACGGATACTCAGTTCTGGTAATCAGTCAATTTAAAGGAGAGTGGGATACTAAACATCCAAATTTGATCCCCAACAAAGATCTTGTGCTAACCTTGATCTCATACTTTGAAGAAGTCACTTTTGAACACTTTCCAAGGGAAGAAAATCAGTTGGCAGATACCTTAACAACTATGTCGTCTATGTTCAAGGTCAATTGGGACAACGAAGCTCCTAGACTTACTATCAAAATATTTAACGAACCCGCATACTATTATGAGATCGAAACTGATGAAGAGAAACCATGGTATCATGAAGTAAGAAGGTACCTTGAAGCACAAGAGTATCCTGAGGGAGCCTCAATCAATGACAAGAAATTCCTGCGAAGGTTCTCAGCCAAATTCTTCCTAAGCAATGGGATTATGTACAAATGCAACCATGATTCTACTCTGCTTCGTTGTGTGGACATGAAGGAGGCAGAGAAAATCATGGAAGACATGCATGAAGGTATCTTTGGAACTCACTCTAGCGGGAACACTATCGCCAAAAAGATTTTGAGGGCTGGTTACTATTGGTCGACTATGGAAATGGATTGCCACCATCACTCGAGGACTTGCCATAAGTGTCAAATCTATGCCGACGAGGTTCATGTGCCTCCAATTCCTTTGAATGTCGTGACTGCTCTATGGCTATTTGCAATGTGGGGCATTGACATGATTGGAGAGATCAAGCCAACTTCCTCTAATGGACACCATTTCATCCTTGTTTCCATTGACTACTTCACCAAATGGGTCAAAGATGCTTCATTTGCCTTAGTCACTAAGAACGTTGTAGCCTAATTTATCAAGCATAACCTCATATGCCGGTACGGCATCCCTAAAAGGATCATCACCGATAATGGAACCAACCTTAAAAATTCTATAACCACTGAACTCTGTATGCAGTTCAAAATCAAGCATCACAACTCTTCCCCCTACAGGCCTATGATGAGTGGTGTAGTGGAAGCTGCCAACAAGAGCATAAAGAAGATTGTGCAAAAGATGGTGGTGACCTATAAAGACTGGCATGAGAAGCTACCATTTACTCTTCATGGTTACCGTACTTCAGCTTGAACATCAGTTAGGGAAACTCCTTTCTCTTTAGTCTATGGCATGGAAGTTGTCTTTCCTGTTGAAGTGTAGATTCCGTCTTTGAGGATTATGAAAGAAGCGGGCTTAGGCAAAGATGAATGGATTCAGACAAGATTGGATCAGTTGCATTTGATTGATGAGAAGTGACTGGTTGCTGTTTATCATGGTCAAATGTATCAAAAGCTTATGATCAAGGAATTCAACAAGAAGATCAAACCTCGAGTATACCAAGCTGGCGACTTGGTAATAAAGCGCATCATTTTACCACAAGGCGATCCCAGGGGAAAATGGACTCCAACTTATGAAGGGCCACTTATTGTCAAGAAAGTATTCTCTGGAGGAGCTATGATTCTAACCACTATGGACGATGAATATTTCCCACATCATGTGAACACGGACATAATCAAAAAATACTACGCATAAAGAATGACCCGCTAGGTTGACATACCTAGGCAAAAATAAGGGCATCCCGACAAACCAAAAGGGTTCGGGAAAAAATTAGGGATATATATAAAAGATTATATACCCGGCAAGTCGAAAACGTGAAAGGGCGACTTAGAAAAAAATGGGTATCCTGGTGGACTGAAAACCAGAAAGGGCAGTCCAAGCAAAAGTTAAGGATAAAAAGCGTACGACTATGCCCGTCGGATCACTAACAGTCAGCTTTATTACCAAGGTCATAAGTTCAAACGGTACGAGATCAATTTAATCAACTTCTTTTGACGGAAAGAGATGATGTTCGAAGACATAGGGGCAATAGCGGAGTTGGAACCCAATGAGACCACTTCAACATGGCTATACAATTTTTGTTTTCACTTTGTACTCTTTTCATTTTTCGACGACTTCCTCTTACTAGGATTTCTGTCTCCCTGTACAAAAACGCCTTCTTTTAGGCTAATTATCAATACAAATATACTTTGAAGTGCAAACTTTTTGTTTTTTCTATTTTGAGTGCAAAAACGTCCAATAACTAAATTGAATGAACATATGCATATGAACATGAATAACTGTTAATAAATGTACGCACGAGAACAGTAGTGGGCATTTACTCAAGGATTTGGAGTATCCCCATAGAGTTACTTGAATGAGATTATCCCCATAGAATTACTTCAACGACATTATCCCCACGGAGTAAATTCATCCAGAGTGTCAATTAGTATATCTCCTAGAAATTCTCTTCCGAGTTTGGTGTTCCAAAGAAGAGAAAGAAACCCTGCAAAAATTCTTCCTCGGATGAATTCATTTCCCCAGTAAGGTCTTAAGAATACCTTCCTCGACGGGGTTTATTTCCCCAACAGACTACAATCTCCCCAGCTTGAGTTTACTTCTTAACGAACAACACCCCTTGTCCCCAACAGAGTTGATACTATCACCAAAAATTGTTGCAAAGTCTGGAACCCGACCAGATTCCATTTAACTTCATCTCCACCAGACGATCAGAAGTTTTATCGTCTCTTTTATCCCCAATCAGGGCACGTGAGAATTAAATTCCCCAGTAGAGCGATAGATAATCAAGGCTCATAAACTCGACTTCCCAAATAGAAATGATCACTCACTGCAGAGTTTCCTCAAAATATAAAAACAGGAGTTCCCAGCAAAAGCATTCTAAATAAGGTTGAAGAAATACATACTCTTCATCTCCAGCAGTAGTCTGAGATTTAGCTCTCCAGCAGTTGTCAAGGATTTATTTTCCAGACAAATATATACTTCAAAAACATTTCACATTCATGCATCATGACATATGCATACAAAACGCATATAGCATATCTCATATATTTTGAGAACATCACTACGCAATGCACGCACCATGACATTGCATTACAACTAATTCTTTACCTTTTCAGGAAAGATCAGTCACCAGATGCATACCATTAACAACAAAAGTTTTATCTATTAGTTCAATTTAAATTAACCAATGATTTATCCTGATTCCATTCTAATAGACACTTTCTCTGATTCAGTTAAATTGCTCCGAAGATTTATACTGATTCGTTATCCAGTTAAAGATTATTCAAGACCTCTGCTGGTTCAGTTTAAATCAATCAATAATTTATCCTGATTCCATTCTGGTAGACACTTTCTTTTGTTCAGTTAAATCGCTCTGAAGATTTATACTGATTCATTATCCAGTTAAAGATTATTCAAGACCAATGTTGGTTCAGTTTAAATTAATCAATGATTTATCCTGATTCCATTCCGGTAGACACTTTATCTAGTTAAGTTAAATCGCTCTGAAGATTTATACTTATTCATTATCTAGTTAAAGATTATTCAAGACCTTTGCTGGTTCAGTTCAAATCAATCAATGATATATCCTAACTCCGTTCCGGTATACACTTTCTCTGGTTCAGTTAAATCGCTCTGAAGATTTATACTGATTCATTATCCAGTTAAAGATTATTCAAGACCTCTGTTGGTTCAGTTTAAATAAACCAATAATTAATATTGATTCTATTCCGGTAGACACTTTCTCTGGTTCAGTTAAATCGCTCCAGAGATTTATACTAATTCGTTATCCAGTTAAAGATTATTCAAGACCTTTGCTCGTTTCAGTATAAATCGATCAAAGATTTATTCTAATACTTCTTCCAATCAATAGTCACTTTGGATGGAATCAATAAGCCCATCTCCAACAACATTCCACCACTCTCCAAATGGCATCTTTAAGCCCATTCCCGACACAATTAACCAACAACATTATTTCGTGTGAGTGCAAATTTCTGGGCACTCTAGTGTTCAATCACCTTCCACCTTCAAGTTACGAATGGCGGACCCGCCAATCTAACTCTTCAAGTTTAAGAAGATTGAACAGGGGCAGCTGTTGTACCCCAAAATTTTCTCTCCACTTTCTCAATATATTTCTCACAAGATCTCCAAAATATCAAATTTGCACAAGTGTTGACTAGGTCAAACCATCTTCTAAACATTGATGCCTCAAATTAGGGTTTTGATTTCCACAAGGATAATTGGACTTATAATGCCTCAAATTACCTTCATGGATCATTATAGACCTCCAAGAATACTCATGTCAAGTTTCAAGTCTTGAATCACAAATTTGCTCAGTCAATTGACCAGATGACTGAAAAATCAACTATTTTAGGTAAAAAGTCAACAGTGGGCAAATTACTGTCAAACTTCAAGATTTTTTGTCCACGTCAACATTTTGAAGTCATATTCATCAATTGATCAACTTTGGATCACAATTCCTCAAGAAGAATGTTCAATTTACCAAAAGGGCAAAATGGTCAAAATTAGGGTTTTGACTGTGTTTGACTAATCATTGCCTTTTGACTTAATACATGACTTATTGGTTTGAAACATGATATCAAGGATTCAAAGACATAATTTTGACCTAATTGCATGACTCAATTCATCTCTCAAGATCAATTGGTTTATAGTTGAAATTTGGTCAGTTTCGTAATACGGTGAGAGAACTGACTTTTGGTTTTGCATTTTATCGCAAATATTATGGATACAAGAGTCGCCACCGACTTTTCTTTTATCCAATAAAGTAAAGGGTGAAAATAACAGGAAATACCTTTGAGAATTTTTTTGAGTTCAGAGGGTAGGTTATGAAAAGGGAAGGTGTTAGCACCCTTTTCATCCATAGTTATCTATGAGCTCTTAATTGCTAGCTCACTTTGAAAATGCTTTATGTTTTTGTATCTTTGAAAATATTTTGAAAATGTCTGTGTACGACAATTTTGTAATGATTATCGTATCGTTGAGAATGTATACAAAATATTTGTTTTGAAAATATTTATGAAAGAGAGTGTTGTTTTATGGAAAGATGTTTTGCCAATGTAAGGCAATTTGCTTTATAATAACCCTTGTATCAGTCTTCAAGAGTGTTTATAAAGTGTTTTGAAAGTAGTTGTTTTGAAAGTGTGAAGTGTAAAGATTATTTTAGTTTATGAGCAAGCGATTATGAGTGATCTACCTACTCAAAAAGTCTTTGTTCTTTTCTTCCTCCTTTAGATAGTGTTATCCTTCCATTAGTTAGTAGGAAGCCATATCATTGGATGTGAGGGACATGCGTGAGTTATTGTACAGTCATAGAAGGCAACTTGTAAGACGCTTTAGCAATTGCCTAAGGGACTAAGATCGTTTACCGAAGGCAGCATCGAAGGGTCATCGAGGGACTACGATATTGTAACTGAGGGTCTTTGCTAAAGCATCTCATGTTCGAGGGACATAACTGTTTAAAACCGAGGAAACAAGTGAGGTTACCCTAGAGGTGCGTGTGTGCAAAGTGTTTTGATTTCAAGTATTTTATCCTTGAGATTAGGTTTTCTAATGATTGATTTTAATTTTTCCATACAAACCCTAATTACTAACAGCGTTAAGGAAAGCAGTACGTTGTAAAAATTAAATGTCCTACGCTATTACAATGCTTCGGGAATGGGGGTACAAGTTTATGAATGGGGGAGGAAAGCAATAAACCCTAATTATCTATTACAAACCTTCGATAGTTACATAATTGTGTTAATGCGAAAAATAAATAAATGCGCGGAGATAGAAAGGGGTAAGATGTAAAAAACCCTAAAAATTCTAAGTATTTCAAGACAATATTTTGTTGTTTCTTTGTTTAGAAGATATTTGATATGTGAAATAAAAATTAGACTTAATTCTAGCTTAATTTGAAATTTAATTATTTTAAAATAAAATAAGGTGTAATTAATTCTATTTATGAAAATTGAATTAATTAATCAAAACCTAAAAAATTCTAAGTATTTAGAAAATATTTTTGGTATTTTATTTAGAAAAGATATTTGAAGTATAAAACTTAATTCTAATTAAATAAAATCAAGGTGATTAAAATAAATTAAATTTTATTTGTCAAAAATTAAATTAACTAATTAAAAATCTAAATCTAATTTTTTTTAATCATTTTTATGATTTTTTTTCTGATTTTAAATAAAATTATTTTAGAAAAGAAAGTTAATTAAAAATTAAAAAAATAAAAAATAAAATGGGTCTGTAGTATAAGAAATTAAGATGGTGACAAGTAGAAAAAATAACTCAGGCCCAACTCAAGGAGTTTTTTGTTTGAAATAGAAAATAAAATAAAAAATAAAAAAACGTTAGAATGGGCCTGCTTATGTAAAAAGAAAATGGGAGGTGTTAGGAAGCAAAAATGAAAGACCCAAACAGAGGAGTTCACAGATTGTTTGTGATCCAGTAGGGATGGTTCTTTGGGATGTACCATAGGCTTGCGTTTAGGTGCATTGGATCTGATTGCATGATGATCTGATGGTGTTAATGTGAGGCTCATGATAGGCACGCTAGGCTTGTTTTTATTAACTCTGCAAGAAACAAATGTGAAAAAGAAAAGCATCCCACACCTGGCTCGAACCCGTGACCAGGCATAGATATGACTTAAACACGCGCGCACTGCCACTGGGGTGGTTGTTACATCCGATTGTAAAACAATAATCATTAAATATAAAATAAACAAATTTTCAAAAATGAACTTCATCTTCTTCCTCGCGCGCGTTTACAACAACAACAACAATATTTTTTTATTTTTCAAACTCTTCCATTTCTCAACCTTTTTGAAAACTTCTAAAACCAAACTTGTTCTAAATTTCACCATGAATTCAACCATGTAAATTATAAAAACTATAGGTTAAAGATGAGCATTAATTTTGCTTGGTACTAAACTGAAACCTAATATTTCAGAAATTTCAATTCCAAAATTCTCATCACACAGTCAACATAAATGAAAACTAAGCGCATGGTTAGTTTCAGGGCATTGATATCTACACTTTTGCTTTAGAAAATAAATACAAATGATGTTTGTATAGAGATTTCAAAGTTTAGAAAACTTACCTCTAAAGTGAGAATCAAGTTTGAAGTTAGAGCACTTCTGGAGGTGTTAGGATGATCTGGATAGGTTCATTGAACTCCCAGGAAGCTTTTGAAATGCCTACCTTGGATTGAGAGTGCCTCAATTCTTCTGGACAAGTTAAGTTGCGGAGGTGTAAAGTGAGGTTTGGAAAATGATGGTGGAGGTGTTATAATGATGAAACAGGGGTATGGATGACTTCTATATGATGTATAGATGATGTTTGAATGATAAAAAAGGAAAATGCACTAGTGGATTTGAAGTTGGGTGTTGGAAGCTTCAAATGTTCAACAATGGAGTTTTCTTGGTGATTCTGAGTTTGAGAGTGTTTGGGGGCTTGTGAACTCGTGTGTTAGCTTGCAAATAACCTCTATATTTATAGAGAAAATGTTTGAGGGCTTGAAGTAACCATAAATTCAAGATAACATGCTATGGTTTGGTTGAAAGTGAAAAACCAAGTTTATGTGAATTTCCATGTTTCCAAGTTGCAAGTACAAGCATGGTATCAGTTTGTTGAGTAAAGCAAATTTGATTCATTCTTTTGATCTTGCTTGTGATCAGAGATATAAGTTACAAGACTCAATGATTGACAATTTGTATAAAGCTTGATTTATGTAAATGGCAATGGTGCCTTTGTGTCATAAATGGAAAAATCATTTAGAAAATGTCTTAGACACTTGGATAATGATTAAATCAGTTGTGTAAACATTTAATTATGAAGAGATTTTCAAGATAATGGTCCTGAAAAGTGATATTATGCAGCATAGTTATGAGATTTGGTCTTGAGTTCTTTACAAAATGACTTGAAATTTCAAGAATGGATGCCCAACTTCATGTCTTCGAAACTTCTAGCTCAAGCATGATAAAATTGTGTTCTTGGACATTTTGGAAAGCTTGAAACATTGTATACAACTTTCATGTTGTGAGTTTTGGCTAAATCAAATGGGAACTTGGTCAAAATTGGCCATGATGTTGAGAGGAAAAACTGACCAAAACTTGTTGAAAATTTTTCTAAGTGTTGGGTGAAAATATTCAGAACTTCATGGGCCTATATCTCTTAATCCAAGAACTTTTTGAGGATCATCCCACTTTGAAAAAGTTATAGAATTCATTAATCACCACAAATTTCATGTCGAAAGTTTTCCTTGAATCAACTTGGATCTTGAGGAAACTTGCTTGTGAAGTTAAGGTTTTTTAAGCACAAAACACTTGAAATTTTTATAAGTGTTTGAAAATCTTGACTTTTGACTTTTGTTGACTTTCTTGATTCTTGATGATCAAGTTTGATAAGTTTGAATATCTTGGTGGTTCTTGATTTTTGAATCTCAATATTGACCAAAAAGTCAAAGTTTGACTTTTGAGTGACTGTTGACTTTTCATCAATTGATTCAAATTTTAACTATCAATCACTTGAATCTTTGGAAATGTATTGAGCCATGTAATTAGGTCAAGATGTTGTATTTGAGTCCTTAAGACCATGTTTCAAGTCATTAGGTCATGCATTAGGTCAACAGTCAATGATCAGTCATCCTCAGTCAAAACCGTAATTTTGGAAATTTTTGACCTCTGATAATTTGAGGGTTTTCCTTGAGGAATAATAATAAACCCTTGATAAAATGATGAATATCATTTCAAAATATTGATGTTAACCAAAAATCTTGAAGTTTGACTGTATATTTACCACAGTTGACTTTTTACCCAATGCAGTTGATTTTCAGTCATATGAGCAATTGATTGAGCAAACTTGTGATACAAGACTTGAAACTTGGCATGAGCATTATTGAGGACCTATGAAGAACCATGAAATTCATTTGAGACCTTTGAAAACCAATCTTCTCTGAGAAGCACCAAACCCTAAGTTAAGACTCATTGCTTAGGAGGAGGTTTTGACCAGTCAACTCTTGAGTAGCTTTGACTATTTGAGACCTTTATGAAAATGTATTGAAGAAAATGGGAGGGAAAATTTTGGGGGTACAACAGTAGAATTATGGTTTGAGCTTGTATCGATAAGTTCCTCGAACTTTCGTTTCACCGAACCTACGGTGAGTTTGTTGAATCCCCCGCCATATATGACCATGACAGTGGGAAAAGACTCCCACATGTTATGTGTTGTATTGTAGAGGGGGAAATCGGCCTCGTCGGGGATGAAGAAGTCCTCAGGCTGGGAGACGCTCATGGAGAACTGGAGGTTGGCAGCATCGTTAGAGGGTGGTGTCTCCTCCTTGTCCTTCTTTGCTTCCTGGATGTCTTGCCGAGGAGCTTCCCTTTTCTTGTATTGCTTCAGGTGCTCGTCCCCGATGAGAATCTCAATCGCATCCTTGAGGTGGACGCATTCTTTAGTAACGTGCATGTGGCTATTGTGGAATCGGAAATACTTGGTCTTATCTGTATTAGGTTTGGGAGGTGTCTTCTTGGAAAAGCGAACTCCTACTTGGCGGAATTCAGAGTTCTTGAACTCGGACAGAATGCGCTCGGGGGAAACGATTAGGGGAGTGTATTCCGTGAAATAGCCAGCAGTCCCTCTAGATTCCCTAGGCTCGCGGAGCTTATCTTCCTTTCATTCTTTTCCTCCGCGACGAGGTGTTAGGTGGTTGTCATTCCAAATTGGTGATAACGGTGGAGACTGGATGTATTTCCCTCGTCGGGGGCTGCCATCGTGTTGTGGCGGCGAGTTATGTGAGCAACCTTTTGGTTTTCATGGAGGCGAATGAAGGTTCTCCATTCGGCCTCCTTCCCTACTTTTCTTGGTGTGCCAGAAGTGTAGACCCTTGTGAAGAGGAGTTTGATCACTCTTCTTGGTCATTGGGGGTTGTTGCCTTTCCAATCGTGGGTGGCTGCTTGGTAGTCGCGGGGACGGACTTCGTGACTCGTACCGTTGGTGTCTCCAGGGGGAGAGCGCAAACAGAGGTCCTTCTCTAGCGCTCCAATCCTTTCGTTTTGGTGGTGGATCAGCATGTTTGTTTGGTTGATTGTCGCGAATAGGGCCACAGTTGTCAGTTCGGTGTTGGGGGCACCGGAATCACTTGAAATGTCTCTCGTGCTTCCTCTTGGGTCTCTTATTTTTGTAGGTTTTGACGTACAGAGCGAGATATGCGTCTGCATCATCGGAGAAAGGGAACCAGTGTGTCTGTCCCTCCTTGTTGAGGTGATGTCTTCCAAACATGGGATCTTGTGGCCATTGTCGAAGTTCAGGACGACGGAGCTAACAGTTTCAAGACCGTCGTCGTTCTTATCATTGGGAACATCTATAATCAGTTTTGAGTTTTGTTTTGATCTTTAGTTTCAAGGAAAGAAAGATGGGGAAACATAGATTCTCACAGACGGCGCCACTGATCTTACCGGTGATCAGAAGAGGAGTGGTCGGTCCAGACGTCCATTGATCCAAGTGTTTCACGGAGGGACTATTGTACCTATAAGGCACTTCGATACTGAAGTCTGAAAGAGTGAGAGGTAAAAGAGAGAGTTAGAGAATGTGAACAGAATACCTGACTCTCCTGTACAGGGAAGTACTTATAGAGCCCCCAAGCTGGGCCAATGGTCTCCATTATGAGCTGAGTATCCAGACCCATAATGAATGATTGTCGGGATTCTCACGTGAGAGTGAGGATGAGCAGCACATGCTCATCATCCTAGGTCAAGTGCTCCGAACTTGGTGGATAGTGGGCTGACTACGTTCGTTGCAAAGGGCGCATGCAATGGCTCCGAAGTGTGTGAAACACGCTGATGACGTGTCCTCAGATGAGGAGCATGTGGAGAATATGTCCTCAAATTGGGCCACGATGGATTTGGCCATCATGTAGGTCGTCCTCGACGCATGGCTGAGTTGGACTGTGCCCGACAGTGGACCAACCACGAGCCCAATCTATAACAATTTGTAATTCTAAAGTAACGATGTGGAAACATGTGCAATTTTGGACTTTGAAATTGCTGGTTCAATTTCGCTCAAACCAATTTTTTATTTTTATGATGTAATTTCAAAAATGTCCCAGCTAGAACTTGAACTCACGCCCAGAAGCTTAATGACCAAAACATCGAACGAAATATCCAAACACACCATATATATTTGAAAACAAAAATTATGACACCCCTGAAAAAATATTTTGGTTCCGCCATTGAACACGACTTCTTTAGTCATCATGATTGTTGCTTTGCATCCAACTATATATCCACATTGATAAATGTCAATGTCTCCTCTATAAACGTGATCAAGAGTCACACCTAAATAATTTTTAACTCACAATAATAGTTTCATTTCTCTCAAATAATGAATTGAGTTTTAGTACTAATCTTTATAAATACTCCTCTAATGATTAAATAATCAAAACTACTCCATGGAAAACTTCTTTTTACGGTGATTATCATCCATCTTAATTTGTTTCCGTATGAAATAAGAACAAACTCTTTTGGAAAAATGATGAATGGTCTGATCATATAATTGAATTAGTATTTTAAGGGAAATTTACAAAAAAATAAAGTTCATGACAAATTAAACTATCTTGACTTAGCTTCGATCACAAACTCATTTCAACTAAAGTTAAACAATAAAGTTGTGCTATTGTTTAAAAAAATACACTACCATATCATATAATTAATTGATTTAAATATACTTTTTATCTTTTTATTTTTAAGTTTTTTAAATTTTAATCCCCTATTTTAAAAACCATATTTTAGTCCTTAAATTTTACTTCACTAGAAATTTTATTAATTTGCTATAGTGTTGTATATGTGTCACCTTTAATAATAACATATAATACTGTTATAGTCATTCTTTATAATATGTATTCATCTAACATTAAACTAATGTAACAGCGTCATATTATTACATATTATTAATAAAGATGTCACATATATAAAATTAGAGAGATTAATAAAATAAAGTTTAAAAAATTTTAAAATTGAATTTTAAAATGAGAAATTAAAATTTAAAAAACATAAAAATAAATGAATCAAAACTACATTTAAACCTAATTAATTTTAAGATATCCCAATAATTTAACGGAGTACTAGTACGTGTGGTTAATTGAAGGCAAAATACCTTTTTTTAGTCCTTTAAGTTTACCCCAAGGTCCATTTTGGTCCTTTATCTAAAAAAAAATGTCAAACTGGTCCTATAATTCTTTCAAAAGGACCATAGGAGTCCTTTCCGTCCATTTTGGTTCATTGGAGAAGCTGCAAAATGAGCTTGATGGAGCAAAGATGGAGATACATCATCTAAAGGAAAGGGAGGATGGGCTGAAACATAAGATAATGGAGTTACAAATTGAAATAAAGAAGGATGGACTGAACCAAAAAGGACCAAAATGGACGGAAAGGACTCCTATGGTCCTTTTAAAAGAATTATAGGACCAGTTTGACACTTTTTTTTAGATAAAGGACCAAAATAGACCTTGGGGTAAACTTAAAAGACTAAAAAAGATATTTTGTCTTAATTGAACATAAGAGGGCATCTTCTATTTTCTCTTCAAATTATTTGCATGTTTATCTTGCAGAGTCCCCACCGGTGTCCCAACTGCTCGCGTTATTTCAAGACATTGTGACGTTGAGATTCACCCATACAATAATAATTTACTACTTTTAAGCGCGTGGTATTGACTTTCCCAAAACAAGAGTCGACCCATGCATCAACCTTTTGAAGTTTCAATTATAAAAAACCAAACATATTTTCCTTATAAAAGCAGCATTCGCACAGCTAAGCAAAGAAGAAATTAACCAAGTGTAATTACATTATTGGCTCTCACTACTCAATCATAACATCAAACTTGCAAATGGAACTCCAAACATTGATTTCGTGGTTACTTTTCTCTGCAAGTTTCATTGGGTTCTTATTCTTAGCCAGAAAAACACCTTCCTCTACCACCAACAACACACTACCCAAATCTTACCCCATTTTCGGTTCTGCTTTTTCTCTGCTAGCCAACTTCCACCGACGCATACAATGGACCTCCGACATTCTCCAAACCATCCCTTCCTCCACCTTCATCCTACACCGCCCTTTCGGTTCCCGACAAGTCTTCACGGCTCAACCCGCCGTGGTGCAACACATTCTCAAAACCAATTTCCCTTGCTACGGCAAAGGTCTCACGTTTTACCAATCTATCAATGATTTTCTCGGCGACGGAATCTTCACTGTCGACGGTGAAGCTTGGAAGTTCCAACGACAAATCTCCAGCCACGAATTCAACACTAAATCCCTCCGGAAATTCGTTGAAACGGTAGTAGATGTTGAACTCTCCGATCGCCTCCTACCTGTTCTCTCCGAAGCTTCTAAAAATCAAACCACTATTCTTGATTTCCAAGACATCCTCCAACGTTTCACCTTTGACAACATTTGCATGATCGCGTTTGGATACGATCCAGAGTATCTCATCCCTTCCCTTCCTGAAATATCATTTGCAAAAGCCTTCGAAGAAAGCTCAAAACTCAGTATCGAGAGGTTAAATGGGGTGATTCCATTACTATGGAAAGTGAAAAGATTCCTGAACATAGGAGTGGAGCGACAGCTGAAAGAAGCAGTTGCAGAAGTAAGAGGACTCGCCACTAAAATCGTTAAGAATAAGAAAAAAGAGCTTAAAGAAAAAGCAGTAAAGTCGGAATCTGTTGATCTTTTATGGCGATTTTTAAGTTCTGGACATTCAGATGAATCTTTTGTTATTGATATGGTAATAAGTTTTATTCTTGCTGGAAGAGATACAACTTCAGCTGCACTCACGTGGTTCTTTTGGTTACTCTCTAAGCATAGTCATGTCGAGAATGAGATTCTCAAAGAGATTACCGGAAAATCGGAAACTGTTGGCTACGATGAGGTGAAGGATATGGTTTACACTCACGCGGCGCTATGCGAGAGTATGAGACTATATCCTCCTGTTCCGGTGGATACTAAAGTAGCGGTGCACGACGATGTTTTGCCAGATGGGACTTTAGTGAATAAAGGATGGAGAGTGACGTATCATATATATGCTATGGGAAGATCTGAGAAGATATGGGGACCGGATTGGGCCGAGTTTCGACCGGAGAGGTGGTTGACTCGGGATGAGGTTGGGAAGTGGAGCTTTGTTGGGATTGATTATTATAGTTATCCGGTTTTCCAGGCTGGGCCGAGGGTGTGTATAGGGAAGGAAATGGCATTCTTGCAGATGAAGAGGGTGGTTGCTGGGATTTTGGGGCGGTTTAGGGTGGTTCCGGCGATAGTTGAAGGGACTGAGCCGGAGTACACTGCCCACATTACCTCATTAATGAAAGGTGGCTTCCCCGTCAAGATTGAAAAGCGATGTGCAGATGAGTTAATAATAATTTAGAAGATTAGCGCGATGTGCAGATGTGAATTAATTTTTATTTATTTTGTATCGGTTTTAATTAGGTTAAAAAATTTGATTTACTAAATATGGGTTATAAATTTATATTATAATAATTTATTATAAATTATAATCGAGACAATAATTTAAATTAATCATAAGTAAAAATATATATTTTACTTTAAAGAAAAGAAAATTTATGTTTATAAGTTGAAAGTGGTGTACAAAATTTTATTTTGTAAATTTAAATGATTTTAAAGTATAATGATTTATATTTTATTTTGACTCATAATTGAAAGTTGCAAACTAAACAATTGGAGTTAGTAAAAATCACCAAGAACTACTAATCACGAGTGTGCGAGAGAAAGAAAGAGGAAGAAAATACCATTGAGAAAGAGGAAGAAAGAGAGGATCCATATGAGAGAGAAAGATATGTTGCATTGGAACTACAAAGAATTTGAACATGTTAGCTTGAAAAAACTAAAATGTATTCATTAGTCTTACAAATTTATTTAATTGAGAAAATTTATTATTAGACTTATTTTACCCTAAAAAGATGGGATTGACCAATTAGAGTAAATGGTATTTTCAGATATTGGAAACCAATTTCTCATATAATGATTATTCGATGAATAAGTATCATCTCATTTAATTTTTTTAAAATTAAAACATTTTAAAATTATATTAGAAATACTAAATAAAAAAAATGTACCAAAATATCTTTTCTTTTAATTTTATAATTAAGAAATTATTTTAAAACAAATATGAATAATATTCTATAAAATTTATGAAAATAATATATATGAGCAAATTAGTTGCATGTTGAAAAATGATTTGTTTAGATTTAGTTAAAATCTAATTATATTTGTTTAATAATGTATTGCATCAAACTAATAATAATAAGTTTATTGGAAATAAATTAGTATGATATTTTTTAAAAAAATAAAAATTAATAAATAAATATTAGATTATTGTATTTTTGCATTTGTGAAGATTTGAACTCATGACCTTCTATAGAGTAACAATATGTTTTAACCTTTGAAAAATAGATTTTAAGAGATGCCTTGTAAGAAAATAAATGATGTGGCACAAAAAAGAGTTGAAGTGTCGCAAAATAGGAATTGAAGTGTCGCGAGATAATTTGATGCACTGGATTTAATAGATATAAAATAGATTATTTATATATTCCTCATATTTTATTGTTGCTTGAATCTCAATAGTTAATGTTCACATTACCTATAAATAAATAAAATGTTAGAATTATCTGTAGCGGTAGAAGTGTTGAGACTAAGCCATTTGATTAACTTAACTCATACAGATCAAATAAAAATCGTCACCGTGTTTTATTGTCTCTAAAGGAAATGGAAAAAGAACAAATAAACCCAAAAAAAGAGGGGAGAATGTAGATATAGGTGTTGGTTATGCAAAGAGAAAATATTAGTACTCTAAGCATCTACGGTACTCCACAGGAACCTCTTTGAAAATTTGTGTATTTTAACTATAAAAGAAGATGTGTACAAAGATAAGATAGTGGTGTCATACCCCAAATTTGTCCTACCATTTAACAAGGATCATCTGGCTTATGCATCTCATTCTCCTCATACGCATTACCTTTCCATTAGGTCATTTTACACAACATGCATCATTAATCAAATAACTTGGAATGGGATCAAGGATCTTGAGGAATTGGGGAGACTCTCATCTTCACTCAACGCCAAATTTGTATATTCATCAATCACGGTATGCCTCTATGTGTTTGGGAGGTTATCAGATAGACCTCAAGGCGTTGGTCATACGTTCCTCATGGGCTTGATGTACATGGCAAGATAGATTTCTCATGCGGGTTAGAGTCTGGTTCATCATAAATCCAAGATAATTCCTCTGAATAACTATGATGCGTGGGGAGCAAGATGTCACATTGCTTAAGCTATACAAGTTATATCTTTATTTCTCAGGGGAGCAAGATGTCACATTGCTTAAGCTATACAAGTTATATCTTTATTTCTCACACAAGGTTTTGACATGAATATTGTATTAGATCATTGATGAATACAAGGCATTTGGCACAAATGATATAAGCTACTTCTATATTCAAGGTCTTAGAATACAAGCATGCATGGATTGAGGTTCATTTTGATTCAAGTATGGCATATATGGTTGCTTCAGGTGAAAGTTCTTTAGCGTGAGGAAAACATGACCATTCATTTGATTCAAGGGTACAATTCTATTTCAAAGTCAAGTGCATTACAAAATACATATTCAAGTCTCATTTGGGAAAAAGGAGAAACATTATATCTCAAAGCCTGTTACATTACATCAAGAATATTATACATATAGAATGTACAATTTCGCACAAGTTGACCATTGACCGAACTATGACCTGTTGATCGTTGAACTTAAGTCATCAATCCTTTGTCTTGTACCAAGTCATATTCGTCTAGCCGTCCCACTTTCAACTTCAATTTTCTTCATTGCTTAAGCCAATTTGAAGCATAAGTGGCCTTTGTTACAACATTTGCCTAGTTTACAAACCATCTCTGTACCATGTATTTGTGTAATCCACCAAGACTATGCACATACCGACCGTACGCATAAATCTGCAACAGAAGAAAACACGAGACTACAATATGCCAAAATACTACCATGATACATGCCTCTATAAATTGAGCCTACAGACATCTAAATCAGTACCAATCATGATACAATCATCAATCCAATACTAGCCCTGTCCCACAACCCTTATCAGAAGGCCAACCAATGCAATGCAGTTACACAAGTTAAGGTCTCGTGATGCATATCAGATGCAAGGCAAAATCAAGCCTGATACAGACCTGTGAAATCTAAAACATACAGACCTACAATGCAAGCAAATCCATAATCAACATACATGCTATAGTATACATACACCAAGGCCATCTCATTCACAAAACAAGTCATGCATAGACATTTGCAATTCAGAAACTTTGCCATGAAAACCGTTTTTTGTTTGATCCATAACAGTTCTTAAGAATCAAAATACATGGTTCACAAAAGATGAAAACATATCCATATTAAAATTCGGTCCGTACCATTCACCATATACAAAGCTTCATACATACATGTCAATATACACCAGGTATGCCCTCATGATTTTGTACCTTCATTTCGTGTTGCTCCATGTTCAAAGTTGTACCTGCATCTCGAAAATCCCATAAACTTGCTGCAAAAATCCACCAAACCTGCATAAAATCGATTCAATATTAGTATCACTCTGCACTAGTTGAATCCAAATTGAACAAATTTGTATATTTCTATTTCATGAAAAAAAACAGCCCTGCAATTAAAGCATTTTTCAAAACCAGTTCAACTCACTTGAAACCAATTCACTATTTCAAAGCAGTTAACCTAATGTTCACTCAAGCTCACTCACTAAACAGAATCTTAACACACTAACAACTCGCCAAAATTCAAAAAAGGTTAGCTCATATAACTAACTGTGACATAACAGTAATAACAAAATAACAAAAATACTCTAACTAACTCTCAAAACCTCTCATCCTCACCTTTCATTTGGCATAACAAACTTCTAATCCAATGGCTCAGATGAGTTTAATCCTAACTAACAGAATATAAATTCAGATTTTACCTGAGATTGCATCATTCTCCATTCTCCTCAGAAGAATCATCAAAACTCACGGAAAAAACTATCTCTCTTTCCCTCTACATAACCAAAACTTCCTCTTCATCTTCATCCTCTCACAAACTTGCAACCTCGATTCCATTTTCGTCACCTCAATTCATTCTGAGTTTTTTGTAACCGCCGCACCATCCTTCACCGAGTATCAACTACGATCGCGTTTCCCACTCTTCATCCTCAACCATCATCATTCTGCACATCACCATCATCGTCATCTCTGCATTATAACCGTCATCATCCACACCACTTCTCTAACACTCACGAATCCAGATACTAAACTCACAGCGATACCACATGTAGAGGCTTCAAAGGAGACAAAGTAGAGGAAGAAGAAGAAAAGAAGAATCAACGGATATCCGTTATTACCTAACAGTTCATTGAAGATCCTCTGGTTTTCGGGCTTCTCTGACGCCGTTGAAAGAGCACCGGACCTGTTCTCCGGTAGGTAATGTTCGTTTCACCTTTTACATCAATTTTGTTACCATGGCGTGCGTCTCATTGTGCTGATTAAGAATCCTAAGGTCTCAAGCTTTGATTCGAGGACGTACTCATATAATTCCAGTTTTTAGCTCAGTTAGGGTTTTGATACCTAGATGTAGCACGTAAGGACAAGAACCTGAGGAAGGCCTAGAAATAGAAAGATGAGGCGAAGATGAGGGAGACGATGGAAGAAATTTGGAGATTTGTGAAGTTCCGCCGCCTCCGAAGCGACGGAACAATTTCTGGCGGAGTTTGAGTTGAGATAGAATAGAATGAGGAAGATGAAGCTTCAAGGTTTGAGGTTATCTGAAGAGCCACATTTCCATACCAAAATGCACCGTTTCTCCATATGCTGCTTTTTTTGTTTTATTATATTTTCTTTTTAATTCAGAAATAATAAAAAGGAATAAATATTTGATGGTGTTGTTGGGCTAATTTCTTCCTGGGCCGAATTGATCTCCCTAAAGCCCGTTAGCTTGTTTTTTGTAGGCCTAATGATGAATGTGAACAAAAAACACTTGTTGGACTCCTCCTAGTTGGGCCTTTCGCCCAGGCTATTATTGCAGAACCTCACCATCTGATTCAGACGTTACACCCCCCTATTCTTCAATTTCCTTGGTAGATTTAAGACTTTCTCTTAATTTTTTTCTATATCTTTTTATGATAAAAAATTACAAAATCAATAAAATTTGTTAGATTTTTTATTTTGATTTTAGGAATTAATTCATGATTATTCGATTACTTGAGACTTCTGATTCACTTTTGTTTGTCGAGATTTGAATCTTATGCAGGTTTATTATGTGATATGTGGATATGCTTGAGTTTTAGATTGTGATTTATTTTCACATTGATGATGCTTAGACACTATTTTAGACATCAGATCTCTCACTATTTTCTTTGATTGGTGAAGCTTGCACGAAGTATTTCGGGTTTCTTAGTTTTTTATCGCTTTGCTACGGATTGATATCAGTTTGGTACTTTTCGATTCTGGTTTAATTTCCACATTGTATTCTACGCTTTTCGTGATTGTGCTTGTGGCTTTCCATCTTTTGTCGATCGATGATGTCACTCAATTAGAATTGAGATAATGACTTCGATCTTTGCATGCTCCCCTTAGGATTTTGCCGTTTTCCTTTATTGATGGCCGATGATGTCATTCAATTAGAATTGAGATAAAGAATTTGATCTTTGCATGTTCCCTTAAGGCTTTTATCATTTTACTTTGTTAATGATCGATGATGTCACTCAATTAGAATTGAGATAACGACTTTGATCTTTGTATATTCCCTATAGGATAGTGATCCTCGCCCCTAGGTTTTTGGTATGCTAACATAGGTATACGTTTCCCTTATCATTTTCTTTCTCTTTTGCATATGCATTAAGACTAAAACCTTTTTTCTTTCAAACTCAAAGACACTCTAATAAAACAAAAACCCCTTTTCAAGGTAAAAAACATCAACCAATTCAAACTCTTTTCGTCTTCGGGCCTTTCATCGAAACTCTCAAAAGGATTTGTTAGTTCTACTTTAGGCGGTACGATGCGTAAATCCCCAAAGATCGGGCTGTACCCATGTCTACTTGCCAAAAAGTTGCGTATAAAACATTTTTTGCCTTTGGGCATCGAAGATACCTCGTTAGGTATGAGCATGTTAGTTCCTTTCTACTACAGACGCGTGAGTCTCCTAGGGTCGAGCATCGGTAGAATGTGAACCTTAACATTGTTCCATTAAAAATAATAAAATAAACCAGAAACATGTGAGATGAACTACAACACTCTGATTCCTCGAAAGGGGTACGCAGGCAACAGATCGCGGGGCCTAACCGAGTAAAATTCATAAATACTTCCTTCTTTTCCTAGCATTTCTTTTGCATGCATTCTACCTCTGTAGTAAGCAGTAGACATAGATTAGACACACCCATAAGATAGATAACATGAGTGAATACGATAGAGTAGTACGTGCGTGTAGGGTGTTAACATCTTCCCCTCGCGTAACAGACTCCCTTATTCGATCTCTCAGTCGTAAGACCATGACTTCTCCCTTCTCAGGTTTTCTCGATGTTCACCTTTCCCTTCATGTGGGATAAAAGACGTTCGATGGCGACTTCATTGTTTCATGATGTTCAGCCGGTTGTTTCACGTGGAGATGAGAAAAGTAGTATTGTTTACAATTTTGCACCCACCGCGGTTGTGAATACTTAGTGTCTACGTACCACCTTCTGTGGAATAGGGGATCAGGGTACTCATAGTTCACCTCAAAATTTTAAAACACATGTGTGTTATTTAATTTTAAGAGAAGAGACATCATCATCATATCTGAGTGAAAAACATACTACCCACAATTATGAGAAAAGAGCATTTGTGTCATCTCAAAGTGGAGGATATAACTTGGATTTAAAATCCATCACTCAACACCATAGTGGAAAATAACTCTCTTCACTACATATCGTAGAATTATTGTAGCTTGCGCCACTAAAAGAACCAACAAGAGTCTAATATTTTGAGAAAAGTTTTAAAGTAAAAAAAAAAAAAAAGTGGCCAAATGGTTTGAATGAGGTTAATGAATTTTAGTCTTTCAAAAAAAGATTTCAAAGTATGGTTAAATTGGTTAAAGTTTGATTAAGAAAAGATTTTGAAAATACATGGACCTAAGTCCAAGTTTATTATGAAAGCGATTCAAGTTATAAAACAAGAAGAGTTTTAAAAAGGAGGGAGAGGATTTTTGAAATTAAAGAAGATTGTAAGAGATGAAGGGACTATCCTATGTACACAAAGTAAAAGTTAAGGTAAGGGACAGTCTAACCAACAAGAAGCCAACACTTGACATAAAGAAGTCAATGTAGAATTCCCATTCTTTGGATTATAAAACCAAGAAAGCATAATAAAACCTAGCTTCATATGAAAATAAGCTTCAAATGAACTCGTGCCTCGGATGTATTAAGTATTCACAAAAATGGACAGTGTAACAGTTATATACAGAGGAGTTCTCAATCACAGAAAAAACATAAAATCAGAATAACTTGCACACAGAGTAAACCAACCCAATGCCTTGGAGTAAACCTCAAGGACTTCAGACAGAATAAAAATAGAGCAACAAGGTCCCCAAGTATCAAGGCTTATAATTCTAAGTCTGAGAGATCCACAACTCCACAATTCCAAGGATAGTAACCAAATAGTCCACAAAGAAATAAGTCTTTTAAGGTTCAAGTTCATTATTAAGTGTCTTTAAAAAAAATAAAGCTCAAGTGAGCAAAGAAAAAATGACATAAAAATAAATGCTCAGGTGAGCAAAAGAAAAAAATGACATGAAAATAAATGCTCAAGTGAGTAAAAGAAAAATGACATGAAATGTAAATGCTAAAAAATAAATGGTACATGAAAGTAAAGGCACAAAATAAAGGCATAAAGTAAAGTTAATTGTTACTGAATTAGAAGTTAGAGGTCAAGTATAACAAAAGGTTAGTTGAATGACCATCTTGAAGCTTGCTTTTGAAAACTCATTAGAAGATTGATAAAATCAAAGCCTCTCAACAACAAGTTTCATTTGCTTTTTGTCAAGTATATCATTTATTTTAAGTACTCAAAGCCAACACATATGACCAACGATAATTGAAGGTCAAACTTAGGCCAAAGTTGATGAAGGCTTGTTAGAGGATTGGTAAGACCAAAGCCTCCTAACAACAAGCTTCAAAGGGTTTGAACCAAAATCCAATCATCAATTATACTTGGGCTTTCTAACATAAACTTTGGGCCACGAATAATCATTTTTCGAATTGGAACAAATTTAGCACTATGTTAAGCAATCGTAAGTGGACTTATGTAGAAGCCATACCTATTTTGAGGTCGGTCAATAGCAATATATGTACCATACATGTTAGAGAAATGATATATAGACCATTCTCTAAAAACATGTAGCACAAGTAAAAACAAGAAAGGGATAAGATGAAGAGGGAGGGGAATGATAGTGTAACCAATGCCTCAGATGAAATTAGGATTTCAAATATCATCAACATCATTTATCCATTTTGGTGGATTTAGTTTTTCAACCTATCAACACCTAAGATCCAATGAGGTTGATGAACTTATCCAAAAATAACACTCAAGTGTCTCCAAATCAGAATGAATCACAAAAACAATAAAATATAATTAATAAAAAGCAATATTTAAATAACTAATAAAAAGGAAATAATTGGTAAAATGCACAAAGTCTATTAAAATACCAAATAAAAATCCAACAAAAAAATTAGAGATCAAACATGAGTCAACAAGTGTTGACAAATTTTTTAAGAATTTTTTAAAGTCAGAAACTACTTTTTCAATATAAAGAAATAAGCAAAATAAACCAAAATTTGTAAAAAAATAGTAATATCAAAAATAAAAATAAAATTAGGTCACGAATATTTGTTAAAAGGTCATTGGATCCTTCCATAAAATTTTGAGATTTTAAAAGATCAAAAAGTATTTTTAAACAATTAAATAAGTCAAATAAAGTGAAAAATCATAAAAAATACCAAATCAAAAAATAAAATTGTGAAAAAATAAAAATCAGAAGTATTTTTAATATTTTATTCACAACTTTAGAAGTTGAAATGAATTTTTTATGAATTTTTGAAGTTTAAAACAATTAAATAAAAATCAGAAAATAAAAAATAAAGCTAAAATAATGTAGACCACTGGATCAATGTCAAATCGTGTTAGTAAGCAGATCCAACAGATCTAACATGTTGTGCATGATATGGCCACCTTTGAATAACACACCGAATCCACAATTTAAATCAGATTTTATAAAATAAATCAAAAAATGTTGGCCATTAGATCAAAGTCAAAACACGTTAGTAAACAAATTCAATGGATCTGGCACGCTGTGCTTAATATGGACTTCAGCGAAAAATACACAGAATCAATAAAAGACAGACCAATGAAATTAAAACAATTGTCACACGATCATTGTTTGAAGAAAGACATGTAGGTCATCTTAAACCTCTAGACACCTGCGCATTGGGTCTTTATGAGATTCTTCAAACGAAATTGTTTAAATCTAAAACCGGTATCATTGGATTCGTCTCTTCCATATGATCCTAACCTCATCCTCGCAAAAAATTTCTTTAAACCACATCTCAGTCGATTTGGGAAAAACCAGAAGAAAAAGTGAAAACAAATTTTGAAATTAAATTATCAATTCACCATGAAAATGAAAACCAGAAGAGGCACGAGTTTCAGAGAAGAAGAGACTATAACTTAGTAACTTATTTGAAGCAAAATAATAGAGAATTCTACCTGAACGAAGTCCACTAAAATTTCTTTGAAACTTGACTTGGCTAGCACGATTTAAAGCACCTGAAGACTTAATTCTTCTTTTGTTAGCTTTAGTGAAGTTCAAGGATGAATAATCAATCAAAAAACAAGGGTTGGAAGTGAAGGAAATGGGAAATCGAAAATCAGAAATATGAGTTATGGAGAGAGTTTGGCAAAGTGATTTTAGTTATTCAAGCTTGGGAAATTAAAAGGAATTTGGTCTTCTATTTATACGAGAGTGAATGGCAATGAGAATTGATAGAAATAATGAGGTTTGGAGGGAATTCGAGTGAAGGTCGAAAGTGAGAAAAGTGTGACTTGCTTCGCATCAAAACTTACACAGTTCTTACATTTTGATGCTTAAACAAGTCTGAGAAAGTTTGTTAAACATGTTTAAGTGAAAAACACACACAAAATTGTTGATTAGAATTCACATTATGAAAATCAAATTCTGACTTAATGAGAAAACTTCAGTTTCGAGGTACCAACTTTGCAACCATGGTGCAAGTAACTCAGGGACTTTTATGATGCAATCTTGGGTTCTTTGGAAAGTTGGATGATTAATCTTGACAATATGCTTTTAAAGTTTTCATTTGGATGCTTGAGAAGAAAGTTATATCCATTTTAAATCATGAAAAACACACGAATTCTTTGTACTTAGAAAAAATCTAAGTGTTGAGCTTAAAAATTGATCTATAATGTCTTGCAAACTTACAAGACTTTCCACTCAAAATTTGATCTTGATCCTTGAGGATGAAATAAATTAGACTCTTCAAATTGAACTGTGGAATTGATATCATTCAAAAATCATAAAAATTTAAAGAGTTATGGTCTTTGGAAGATGAGGAACAAATTTGGGGAAATTCATAAATGACATATAATCTTTTCAATTCTTAAACAAACTTCCAAGCATTTTCAAGCCTAGCACCTTGAAACAAAGTTGTATTAGACATACCAAATATTATTATGAAAAAAGAATAAGCTCAAGGAGATAAAAATTACCAAGTTATGATCCTTTGAAGTCACACAAGAGAATTTGATAGCCTTTTCAAAGGACTTCTAATCTTCTTCAACCATTAGTGATATTCAATTCAAAATTAGCCTTAGATCCTTGAAGAGACGTTGTTAGGGACTCTTAAAAGAGAATCATGGATTTGGAATCAACCTAATATCTCAAAAAAATGAGCAAGATATGGTCCTTGGAAGTCAACCAACCCTTACCCAGAGAGTGCCAAAATGACTTGTAACCCCTTTCACCTTTTGATGACTTTCCTTGCACAATTGGATCTTGTAATGTGAAGAGAAGTTGTTTTAGATGATGATAAGAATCCATATCAAAAATAACTAACTAAAAATATTGAAAATTTAGATATTTAAGAACTTGTGACCATTGAATCAACTGCTTGTTCAATTAGGTCAAACTTGTTGAATCAACCTTGAATCTTTAGAACTTTCTATGAAAAATAGAGAATGATGGATCACATTAGACCTCGAAATGATGTTGTCTTGAAGCACACTCAAATATGGAGCTTAAGTCTAAATGAAAATTGTTGAAGAAGGCATGGAAGTAAACACATGAACCTATGAATCTTCTTGATGAATACCACCACCAACCTTGAGAAAAACTTGACCTAAATAAGGTGAGAGAGCTCTTTGAACCAAAAAAATTTGATATTATAAACATAGCCTTGAAGCTTAAGCTCTTGCAATCCATTTAAGAACCATTTAACTGAGGATTATCCCTTAAGACCCTAGTTAGAAGGTGAGATGGATGCATTTGTGTCATCACCTACAATATGAACATTTAAAGAAAAATATATACATATTTTGATTCTAGTTAAAAGTTAATCCAACTAAAAAAACACATGTACAAGATACACAATTCAAGGTGCTTGGTGATCCCTCAAGAGCAAACTTAAAGATAGGATGGAGTAGAAGGGAGAACCAACTCTAATGTGTGATCTTGATGTATTGATAATATGAGATAATGAGAGATCTTAGGGCGAAAATTAGGTTATAATAGCTGCCCTTATTTAAGTGTCTTCTATCTGGAGATACGAAGGTTAAAATCTTCGTCTCACGCGATTGAAATTACTTAAATACAAAACAAACACTATTTTTGGCCTTAAGATGCCACGTGTTGTACCCCAAAATTTTCCTTCTTCTTTCTCAAGACATTTTTCACCAAAGATCTCAAAATGCTCGAGGGTTCTCAAGGGTTTGATCAGACAAGCTCACTTATAAAGCACTGAGCCTTCGAATTAAGGTTTTGATTGAGAATGACTGATCACTGACTTTTGACTTAGTACGTGACCTAATGGCTTGAAACATAATCCCAAGGACTCAAACGCAACATGTTGACCTAATTTCATGGCTTGAATCAGTTCTCAGGATCAAAGGTTTGATAGTTGAAATTTGGATCAACTGACAAAAAGTCAACCGATACACAAAAAGTCAAACTTTAACTTTTTGGTCAACATTAAAATTCAAAGATCAAAATTCATCAAAACCTACAAAAATATCAAACTTGATCATCAAGAAAATCGAGAAAGTCAAGAAAGTCAACAAAAAAGTTAAAGTTTCCAATACTTTGAAATTTTCTAAGTGTTTTTGCACTTGATAATTTCAATACTTCATGATATTTTTTCACCAAGATGCAAGATGATTTAAAGAAAACTTTCAACATGAAAGTTGTAGATCTTGATGAATTATACAACTTTATATTAGAGGGTTGATGTCCAAAAAATGCTTAGATTTGAAGATACAGGCCCATGAAGTCATGACATTTTCATCTAACACTTAGAAATTTTCAACAGGTTTTGGTCAGGTTTTTATCCCAACTTCTTGGCCAGTTTTCATCAAGTTCCAATTTGATTTAGCCAAAATGGTCAACATGAAAGTTGTAGACAATGTTTCAAGCTTTCCAAAACATTCAAGAGAATTAATTTATCATACTAAATCTAGGAGATTCAAAGGCATGAAGTTGGACATCCATTCTTGAATTACAAGTCATTTTGGTGAAGAACACATAATTCAATCTACATGCTATGTTGCATAATCTTGTGTTGCAGGCCTTCTAACTTGCAAATCTCACCATAATTTAATTCTTATACAAAATTTTGAGCTATGGTCCATTTTATTTAAGCATTGTCCAAGTGATCTTTCCATTTTTGGCACAAAGTTGACATTGCCATTCTTTCAAAGTGCTTTAATCACAAAGTCAGCTCTTCTTGAGCTTCTAACTTGTTCCTTCTACACACACTCAACACACAAAATCACACAAGCATGCTTAAAGTGTCCAACAACTCTACGAAGCAAAGTACAAAGCATTGGAACTATGATCTTCAAGCTTGCTTCATGTACCATCCAACCTAGCCACAACATGTGATTTTGAAAATTTGATCAACCCTTGTCTTAAAAACTCTTGCCTATAAATAAAGAGATAATTTGCAAGATAAAGGAGATGATCAAGCCCTCAAAACTTCTATACTCTCAAAAAACCAGAATTGTCCACAAAACTTCCACTTTAGAGCTTCGAAGTCTAAATCATTGAGCCTCTCACACCTTGCAATTTCCCAAATAAACCATCCAAATACTTCACATACATCATATACAAGTTGTTCAAACACAAGAACAACTTCTGTAACATCATTATCACCATCTTCCAATCTAAAAAACGGTACTTTGCAACTTGACTGGTTTGGAGAGATTCAACAACTTTCAGCATAGAGTGAGGATTGGCATAGTTTCAAGAAGGTCCAAAGGAGCTCAATCAATCACCACTTTGCACCAAGAAACATCCGTACGTGTTCTAAAGTCTTCAGTTCAAGGGGTAAATTTTTTTAAACCGTAATATATTTATCCATACATCATTTGCTTTTGCTTTCAAAAGGATACAACAGGACAGACCCAAGAAATAACTTAGCCAAAAGCCAGACCAAGGGTTGACACGGGTGCCCGTGTCAGCTCAGCTGGTTAGAAAACTTAACAAAAATGCAGGGCAGGGGCTGACACGGGTGCCCGTGTCACACGACACGACTCGTGTCAGTCAGAAACACACAAAGCAGGAAGGGCATGGGTTGATACGGGTGCCCGTGTCACACGACACGGCCCGTGTTAATTTGGCTGGAACAAAATGTGCAAGGAGCCAAGAACAGGTTCTGACACGGGTGCCCGTGCCCATTGACACGGCCCGTGTCCATTGACACGGCCCGTGTCCATTGACACGGCCCGTGTCAGCTCAGGCATCACATTTCCTAATTTTGAGTTTTTTTTAGTTTATTTTTGGACATATTGCCTTTCTTGGAGATGACCTAACACCATAAAACTGTTTTTCTAAATAAAACACCAAAAACATCTTTCTAATCAATTAGTTTTCTTTTTATTTAACTTAGACCTAGGTTTTTCTTCAATCAAATGAACTACAAAAAAACCTTTCTATAAAAAAACCTTAAAAAAGAACAATTCCTTCTCACTTTACATTTTCTTGCGCATTTTACTATTTCACATTATAATGTATGTAATTTTCAAAGCCTTGTAATATTAATTAGGGTTTATTTTTACTTGTCATCCCCATTTGTAAATTTGTACCCCACATCCCCTCAAGTATTGTAATAGCGTAGGACATTTAATTTCTACAATTTATCGCTTTCCATATTATTGCTAGTAATTAGGGTTTGTATGAAAAGACCTAAAATCAATACTAGACAACCCTAATCAAGACAAAAATGCATGAAAACAAAAATACTTTGCACACTTGAACCTCTAGGGTAACCCATACTTGTTGCTCAGATAGAACACCCATGTCCCTCGAACGTGGGATACTTTAGCAAAAAGATCCTCAATTACAAGATTGTAGTCCCTCGATGACCCTTCGATGACGCCTTCGATAAACGATCTTAGTCCCTACGATAACGGCTAAAGCACCCTACAATGTTGCCTTCTATGACTATATGATGACCCACGCCCGTCCCTTCACATCCAATGATATGGTTTCTTACTAACTAATGGTAAGATAACGCTATCTAAAGGAGGAGGAAAAGAATAAAGAATTCATTTAGTAGGTAGAACGCTCGTAGTTGCTTACTCACAAACATTTCAAAACATCTTTCAAATGCACCAACACTTTTCCATGAAATATTTTCAAAAGTCAACACTTTGCATACATTCTTATAGAGATGAGAATCATTACAAAGTCCGCCTAAACAAAGGAACTTTTCAAAAATACTTTCAAAACTATCACAAACACATTTCAAATAAAGAATTTCAAACTGAGCTAGCAACTAAGAGCCCGTAGATAACTATGGATGAAAAGGGTGCTAACACCTTCCCTTTTCATAACCTACCCTCCGAACTTAAGAAAATTCTCAAAAGGTCTTTCTTGTTCTTTTTCACCCTTTCCATTATTGGATAAAAGAAAAGTCGGTGGCGACTCTTGCTATCCGCAACAATTGCGATAAAACGCAAAACACCCAAGTCAGTTCTCCCACCGTATAACAGAACTGGCGACTTTGTTGGGGAGAGTAAGTAAAAGTGGGGTTACCTTAAAGACTAGATCACCTTTAAATGCTTTCATTGTTTGAATTGATTTATTTATATTTTGGGTCCTTATTTTGGTTTTGTATTGATCCTCTACCCGAATCTGAGAACATTATTAGGTATGTAGAAAAGATTGTGGAGATTGTATGGCATAGACCGATATGGTTCAAGCAATAGCTACGTTAGTGTGACACATTTGTGGGTACCAGTATCATTTGTGTTGAATCAAGGAGAATACGGGGCCGTTGTGTGGTGTCATGAAGCACTAATTGATCTTAGAACCTTTATTTGAACAACTTGGCCATTAGGAAGTAGTGAAATAACCGTTTTCAGTGGAAAGCTGAAAATTGGTTGATACTTGATACTACGCTCATTGAGATCAGACTTTTGGGATATTTTGGCTGCAAGAAAAGATTGATTGTGCTGAGACAAAACCCAATGAAGAAAGATCAATGATATTGAGATTTCCAAGAACCTGGTTACTTTGTAGGACATGTTGAACCAACTAAACTTCAAGAGGGTACTTACCTATGAAACCTCATGCAAGCCAAAACCTAAGGACTTGTTTGCTTTGTTTGTATATGCTCATTTGTACATAACATCATGACATCATACCATAGCATTTGCACTAACCATTTCAAGGACCTAGGGATTTTTTTGTTCTATTTTGTAGGACATGGATTCCACTCGCAGAAAAACCATTTGAATCGGCTTTGTAAAGGTGCCTCCTCAACTCAAAAAGTTAGAGTCAAGGGTTCTTGAGAATTCTCCATTCATCCAAAGATATGGTCAACTTCTCAACTTGGCCACATCAAGCTTTAAAGAGAAAATGATGAGTGTGTTCTTTCAATTCTTTGACCCTAAACATCATTATTTCACATTTCCTGATTATCAATTGGTGCCGAAGATGGACGAGTTTTATCAACTATTGGGAGTTCCTATTATTGATCAAATTCCTTTCACCGATCTAGAGAAAGAGCCACGACCTGAGGAGATCGCATTAGCCTTATATTTTCAACGGTCTGACATTGTAGCCAACTGGGAAACAAGGAGCGAAGTCAAGGGTTTCCTAGCCAAGTTTCTGTTTGAGAAGGCTCAACAAATTTGGGATGCTCTAGGTGGTTTATTTCGCACCTTCCTCGATCTATTTTGAAGAATGAACAAGGCTTGGGGTGGTCTCTAAGGATGATGTCGCTTTCGCATTTGGATATCCATTGGTGTTCCCGATCTTTAGAGGATGTCACCATCATTGACTGTTATGGGGAATTCCCTAATGTCCCACTCTTTGGAATTAGGGGAGGTATCACTTATAATCCTTTCTTGGCTCTATAACAGTTTGTTTATGCTCGGAGGGATGGTCCTCATGATGCACTTGTCCAAGGTATTGTATTTGACTATGAGAACGATGTCATAGGTTATCGTTAAAGATTTGTACGAGCTTGGGGAATGGTAAACAAGTTGATTGCAAGACTTTGGGGAATAAGAACTCTATTCCTTTGGAGCCTTATCTCAAGTGGGTGAGAGCTCACACTCAAAACCTCATGATACCGTATCCATCCATCTTACCAATAATTGTGGAGCCTATTTCCGAAGGAGACATACCCTACACCATTCTTCATCCTGACATGCCTACTAGTCTCGAGGAGTTGCAAAGATCATGGATTCAACTCAAGGGAGAGCGAGACACCTTTGAAGTCCAATTCTACACAAGCGAGAAGAAAGTGTTGGAGCTCACAAGGCGATTTCACGAGGAGCGAAACTTGAATGCCTACATCAGTCTAAAGAGGAAGCGTCCATGGAAGAACTGAGTCTTTTTTTGTATAAGTTCTTTGTATTAGTTTTATTTCGTTGTAAGCCCATGGGGAAATCTGTAACCTTTGAACTTATTAATACAATTAATGTTTTGTTTCCTCTTTGTTTAAGAAAATTTAAATCTTAAAGGTCATTGAAAACATTGCATGCGCATAACATGCATCATATCACAAGAAGGTTTTTCGACACAGGTTTCCTCATCTTTCTACTATTTATTTCAGTATAAGATGTATCTCGGGAAAACCTTCAAGGACATGAAAGTTCAACACTCTCAATTCCAAGAGAATCTTCTCAACCTGGAAAAAGGTCAGCAAGAAACGATGGCGCTTCTTGTCACGAAGAAGAAGACCAAGAAGAAAGTTGTAAACAACATGGGGAAGAGGTTCAAAGGCCCTGCTCGACAAGTTCAAATTGAAGAGGTTTCCTCTGAGGAGGATGATAATCAAGATGAAGACGCTATAAGTACTCGTGTTAAGGGTGGAAACAATCAAATCCCCAAAGATAAGGATTATTCTGATGAGCAATACCCACCGGCCGACGACAAATATAAGCATCTAGAAGACAAACTAAAGGTTGTAGAGATCCAAGTTTTGCCTGGCTTGGACTTTGGAGACTTGGGTTTGGTAGTTGGGGTATTCATCCCCCATAAATTCAAAATCCCTATCTTCGTCAAGTACGACGGTGTCTCATGTCCGAAGCTTCATCTAAGATCATACGCCCGCAAGATCCAACCGTATACCGCTTATTGTACCCCAAAATTTGCCCTCCCATTTCTCAAGAGATTCATCCTGGATTCTCAGTTTTGCTTATATCAAGTTCCAAGTCTTGAATCATCATTTTTCAAGGAAATCATCCATAATGGCAAAATGGTCAAAAGTACACTGAAAAAGTCAAACTTTGACTTTTAAATCAAAATCAAGTTCCAAGAATCACATTTCATTAAGGCATAAAATTGGTCTGTCAAAAATCAGAAGTCAGAAGTTACTAAAAAAATCAATCACTCAAATTTTCTAAACATTTAGAAAATTTTCTAAGTGTCTAGAGAGTATGATACTCCAAAACTTCTGAGCCAGCCTCTATGCAAGTACGGTCAGAAGTTGCAAACACGATCCAGAATATAACGTTTCAATCAGAACTTGCAGAAAGATTGCCCTTTGGTCAGGACATAATGCTTCAGTCAGAACATGATTCTTCAGCATATAGAGGCTATGTTCAACGCTCTGGTCAGAAGATGCCCCTTCAACATTTGGAGGTTACGTTTCTGATTTTCTGCAATCAGAACATCACCAAATCCCAAACCTTAACCTGCTGCCCTGCTATGGCACAGTCCTGCAACCAGCTGCCACAACACTCCAAGGTGCTGCTGATCCAGTCCACGCCTGTATTTTTCTTGCACCAAATTAGCCTACGAAAACTGTGATTTAAAAACAAAGGGACAGTATGCCAAAAATGTTTAAAAACTCATTTGTTTTTCCCACCAAAACCACAACAAATCCATCTATAAATAGTTTGTTCCGTCACACGTTCAAGGGGTTGGTTTTTAGAGAGAGAGAATCACCAAAAGAAAGAAAAAGGCCTTGAATCTTTGCAAAACTCCAAGAACCCAAAAAGTTGTATACACCAAAATACCAAAACCTTAGCATTTGATTCTAGCATCAAAAATCCATTGTTCCTTGACTAAAACCATCCCCACGGCTGTTGATTCACATATTGGAAGCTATTTTAACTTCTATATTCATACTACCATACACTCTCCATTCACCTCCACCTCAAAAGAGTCAGAGTATCACCCCTTGGCTGTTCCAGAAGTTGAAAACCTCCATCCTGCTGAGTACGTGAAGAAGTTGCTCAGAATATCACCAGAGTCCAGGACCAACCTCCAGTTTACAGAATCTTTTCCAGCTGCAAGGTAAGATTCTACTGACTCTTATCACGTTGCTTAATCATTATCAGATTTGCATGTTCAAAAAATACAATGTAGATATCATGCTTCTGACGTTATACATATCCCGAGGCTTCACGTATTCGCTTGCCTAAGTATGGAATAAATCAGTTTCAGAACTTCTGAAAGAAATTAGAACTCAGAATTAGGATTAGCAGATTCACACTTGCCTCTGATTTATGGTTCTGATATTTCTTGTTTTTGAAATGTTATGAAACCTGCCATAACTGTCATATGCACATCTTTTGTTTTGTGGAGAAATGACCAAAATGCAGATGTTCTGACTACCATGAAGAGAGAGACCAAGTTCTTCCAGTGATATCAGAACCTCTGAGATCTACTTTATTGCTGGTGGTATCAGAACTTCTGAAACCTATTCTGTTGCTGGTGGTATCAGAACTTCTGAAAGCTAATGTGCTCCCAGTGGACTCAGAACTTCTGACTCTGCTTATGTTTTTTTTACTAACAGGAATTCTGTTTTGCAGTGTTCCAGAGTCAGAACTTCTGACCTCCCTTAATCAGCAATACGCTGATTCTATTTTTACTTTTTCTCACTATCTTTGCTATCACTTTCTATTTCATTAATCAACAAACACCAAAAACATTTTTTTCATGCTTTACTTTATTTCTTAAAACAAAAGACCAAAAAATATTTCCTTAGACAAAAAACTTATTTCTTTTCTAAAATAAATAAGCAATTCACATTTCTTGCACATTCTGATCCATTTCGATATGGTTGTAATAATAACTTAGAATTTAATTTTACTTGCAACCCCATTCATAAATATGTATCCCCATCCCCCTAAAGCGATGTAATAGCTTAGATTCTATTTTTTCGCGTTTTACTTGCCTTTCATATATTGCTAGTAAATAGGATGTATGGCGAGACATGAAAACAACAAAATAGACAACATTAATCAAGATTAAAATGCATGCAATCAAACACACTATTCACACATGCACCCTTAAGGTTAACTCCACTTGTTGTCTAAAAAATGGCCATGTTATGCATGTGGTGTGTCATAGCAAAAACAATCGAAATATAAGATCATAGTCCCTCGATGATGCTATTAGAGTTGCCTTTCTAAATGATCTTAGTCTCTAAAGAAAAATGCTAAGCCATCTCACAACATTGCTATCATGGTCACACGATGAACCAAACGCCCGTCCCTTTACATCCAAGGATGGGGTTTCCTACCAAATCAATGGTAAGGTAGCAACATCTAAAGGAAGAGGAAAAGCATATCTAAGACCTTTTGAGGAGGTAGGTTCGCTCTCGGTTACTCGCTTGCTCACAACAAAACATTTTTTACACTTACACTTTCATCTTTGAACTATTTTCCAAACAAACACTTTGTACGCGTTCTTATAGAGACGAGAACCGTTACAAAGACGTTTTCAAAATACTTTCAAAAACATACACCACAAGCACATTTTCAAACAAAAGCAAGTGATCTAGAAAGTAACTAAGAGCCCATAGGAAACCATGGATGAAAAGGGTGCTAATACCTTCCCTTTATATAATCTACCCCCCGAACTCAAAAATATTTCTAAAAGGTCTTTCCTGTGCTTTTTCACCTTTCCTTATTGGATAAAAGAAATGTCGATGGCGACTCTTGCTAAACCACAACATTTGCAAACACAAACGCAAAACCTCAAAGTCAGTTCTCCCACCATATCACACCGCTGATAGGAAACTATGGGTGTACTTTTTAAAGAGAGTCTATCTGGAATGCAAGTGGAGTGGTTTTACCAATTGGAGGGGACAAATATCCATACCTGGGAGGATCTAGCTGCTGCCTTTTACCGCTAATATCAATATAATGCTGATCTTGCGCCAACTCAGGTGCAATTATAAGGCATGACCATGGGTTCAAATGAGGGCTTCAAGGAGTACGCCCAAAAGTGGAGAGAATTGGCTGGCAGGGTGCAACCACCTTTAACTGATAGAGAGTTAGTAGACATGTTTATAGGAACACTGACTGGTCCATTTTTTAACTTGTTTATAGGAAGTTCATCATCCGGATTTACTGAATTGATCCTAACTGGTGAGAGGGTTGAAAGCGGGATTCAAAGCAGGAAGATACTCATGGCCTCCACCTCAAATGCTGTGAAAAACCATTTATTAGTAAAAAAGAGACTAATGATGTGTATGGATCAAGAAGTCGTACTAGGAATGACCGTCATCATTCAGTAGAGGCAGTATTGATTTCCAATCCAACTCCAACTCAACGATTGCGTCAACAAAGTAACCAACAAAGGCCGAATGCCCAGAGGAGACAATTTACTAGAATCAATATGCAATTGTCTCAAGCTCTACAACACCTATTGAAAGCTGATTTGGTAACACTACTAGATCCCCCTTCTAATCCTAACACAGCTTCTCCAAAATATAATCCCAATGCAAAATGTGCTTTCCATTCAAATAGTCCCGGACATGATACCAATGACTGTTAGGCATTAAATAACAAAATCCAAGACCTGATTGACAATAAAACAATCGAGTTTGACCCTCCACCAACTCCCAATGTGACCACCGCACCCATGCCCAGTCATGGTAAGGGTGTCAATGCTATTGAAGATGCCTCTTTTGTTTCCTTCGTCAATGATTTAACCACTCCTTTAAAGACTGTTAACAAGAATTTGCTGAAAACCGGTGTATTTCCAGGTTTTTTAAAGACTGCTACCATTGTGCTATACAAATTAATGGTTGTGAGTGGCTGAAGAAAGGTGTCCAACACCTGATGAATAACCATGAGATTATATTTGAGAAAACTCCATATTTGAAAAGTCTGACCAAAAGTGTATCTCAAGAGTTTGAAGACGTTTCCATCATTACTATATCAAACAAACCTATTAGGATCACCTCTAAAGGTCCTATTAGGATTTCTATTGAACCAAAAATAGCTCCATTAATTATCACCACACCGGGGCCAGTCCCCTACTCTTCTGATAAGGTTGTTGTTGTACCCCAAAATTTTCCCTCTCATTTTATCAACATTTCTCATCACAAGACTCTTGAAACTCAAGACCAAGCTAGGGTTTGCTCTGCTCAAAACACCTCATTGCACTGTTGACCTAAATTAGGGTTTGAGTTTGCACATGGATATTTTGACCTACAATGCCCAAAGTGACTTTCATACTTCATGTTGGACTCACAAGTTTGTCCATACCAAGTTTCAAGCCTTGAATCAAATTTTTGCCCAGTCAACTGGACAGTTGACCTAGAAATCAACTATATTGGGGGAAAAGTCAATTGTGGCCAATTTACAGTCAAAACTCATGAATTTTGACCCACATCAACATTATGAACTCATATGAACCATTTGATCAAGTTTGGATCACAATTCCACAAGAAATTCATCAGATCACCAAAGGGCAAAATGGTCATTTTTAGGGTTTTGATTGTACAATGGCAATTCTTGACTGTTTGACATAGCCAATGGCAAATTAAGCTCAACCATGGACTCAAGGACTCAATGAAATTAGATTTACCCATTCAAAAAGTTCAAAAGGTCTCAAATGCATAGGATTGACAGATGAATTTTTCAGTCAACTGATCAAAATTTGACTGTACATTGAAAAGTCAAACTTTGACTTTTTGGTCAAAATCAAGTGCCAAGGGTCATTTTTCATCAAGATGTGTCAAATTATGAAACTTGTTCATCAAGAAACCCAAAATTGCAAATTAGGGTTTGAAATTGAAAATTTTCATAACTTAGAATTTTTCTAAGTTATGAAATTTTCTTAATTTTTCTTAACTTTGTCACATATTTTCACCAAGATGCAAATGAATTCAAACAAAACCTTCAAAATGAAAGTTGTAGTCCTCCACAAAGTCTACAACTTTTATTCACAAAGTTTTCTCAAAAGAATCTTGGATCTCAAGTTATGATTTTTGGAACAAGGGTCCCTAAAACTTTTAACTTAGAGAAATTTTGCCCTAGTTTAGGCAGGATTTTGACCCATCTTCTTGGCCATTTTTCACATAGTTCCACTTGGAGTCTCAAGTTGAATTTCAAAGATGGATTATAGTACATGTTGCAAGATTTCAAAATTGTCCAAGAACTCCTCAAACACATTTGTGGTTAGGGAGAATCGAATGCTTGAAGTTGGCAAAAACTCACTTTGTAACCATGGCCAATACATGTTCATACAAGTTGCAAATCTGGCCAAACTAGCTTTGTACTTGATTAAAGTTCTCTAAACCAATTTACACTCAAAAATTGAATGCAAATACATTGGTTAGAGGCATTGTTCTGATCAAGGGAGCATTATACAATGAATAATTCCATTTTGGGCATACAGATAACACTTCCATTTTCATAAAGCATAACTTTTTCAAAGTTGTTTTTCTTGAGCCTTGGACTTCTTTCTCTGCAGCAAACAAGTTCCACAAACTTAGGCAAAGGTACAAGAAGCTTGTGCATGCTTGGAGATAGCCTGTACATGCCTATCTCATTTCACTTCACACTTTTCTTTCAAAACAAGTCAACTTGCCAAAAGTCCATAGCTTGCATATCTGATAGAATCAACTTAAGCCAACATTTGAAACACGTTTTACAGATCCTTGTAAGCCAGAAACACGAGCCAATCATCCCTCAAACACCCTTGAACACCAAAACACCAAAAACTTGCAAAACAGGGCAATTGCTACAACTTGAGTGCCATAGTTCATTTTGCTCGTGCGTTTTGCTCTTTTCCACTTTAAACACCTTCCATTCAACTCACTCAAGCTATCCCAAACCTCCATTGCCAACTGTAAATCCATTTATAGTGTTCACCATTTCTGTTTCAAGCTTATGCGGGTTGACTTCTAGAGGTTGATTTAGGCCATTTCAAAACAATTTAAGCATTGGGAAAGGTTTAGGGAACATCAAGCAAGCTCAAAAGAACCTCAAGCCTCACTGAAAGTTGCTGCATTGTCCAACTCGAATCCAACTGAAACAGGTTTTTTATGAACTTCTATCTCTCTATTTATGAACATTTAGCCTTAGGTTTGTGAATGAAAGATGTAGTACTCATTACCCTGAAACCATACATATGCTCAGTTTTCATTTATATTAAACGTACTAAGAGAATTTCATCCATGAACTTTCTGAAAAAACAAGGTTAGAAATTAGGGCCAGAGAAATTCTCTCTGGTCTTTGAGAGTTAGATTAAGTTTTTTATATGGTTGGAATTGTGTGATTATGCTCTACAACTTTCATGTTACAAGTTTTTGTTTTCAAGCACTGAAACAGGAGATACGAGTTTGAACTGAGCACACGCGTGTTTCTGTTGGACGAAGGTTGAAGATGAAGTAGATGGGCTGGGCCTGGCTATTTCCTACTTTTGGTACCCCCCCCCCCCCCCCCCCATTTTCAATTTCACACCCCTGGCCAATTTTCTTGTATTTTGATATTTTTGCATTTTTATTTTCTTTTCTAACTTTGATATTTTATTTTCAAACATAAAAAATACTTCAAAAATATTTTTATAATTTTTTACATTTATTTGGCATTTTATTTTATTTTTTCTAATATAGAAAACAATTTAAATACTTTATATTATTTGTTAAAACTTGAAAATAATGTAAATAACACTTTTATTTTCATTTATTATTTTTATTCACACCAAAAATATTTTCTTGAATATATTTTATTTTTGCAAATATTTTATTTTATTTTTATATATATTTAACATATTTAATATATACATATATACATATATACTTTATTTTATAAAAAAAACATGGAATAAAAATACAAAAAAATAGTACATTTTATTTTTATACTAAAAAACACTTTTTTTTAATATATTTTTTTACATATTAATATATTTTTGTATATAAATAATATATAATATTATTTTCTTTAAGGAAAATTAGGGTTTACCCCTTTATTAAATTAAACCAACCTTTTTTATTTATTTTAATTTCTTCACACCTTTTTTCACAATAAAAATACTTTACATACATAAATAAATAAAAACTTCTTTTTGGCATAATACATTTTATTTAATATTTGTTTATTTTGCCCATTTAAATATTGATTACATTTGAGATTCAATTTGGATGTAATAGTAATTAGGGTTTTATATTTCTTGTCAAATACCCCATATTCAAAATTTGTACCCCCATCCCCATAATCATGTTGTAATAGCTTAGATTTATTTTTACGCACTTAATGCTTTCAATTATGCCATGATTAGAGAATTAAGGTTTGTATGCAAAATCAAAGCCAACAAATAGTTTGACCTAATCAAAGACAAAATGCATGAAAAACAAACACAATGCACACTTGCACCCCTAGGGTTACAATCCACTTGTTGCCTTCAAAAATGGGTCATGGTATGCATGTTAAGTACTTTGGCAAAACAAAAACAAAACAAAAGATCATAGTCCATCGATGACGCTATCTGAGTTGCCTAAACAAAATGATCAAGTCCCTTAAGAAAATTGCCAAAAATACTTGACACAATTGCTATCATGGTCTATACGATGACCCATGCCTGTCCCGTTTAACATCCTAACACAAGGTTGTTCACCAAATACAATGGTGAAACAACACTGTTAAAAGGGTTAAAAACATAAGAAATATCTTTGAGTAAAATAGGGCAGATAACTCTTAGTTACTTGATCAAAAGCTTGCAAAAACATCCTTGATATTTTCAATACACACTTCACAACACAATTTCAAAATCCAACTTTCAAACATTGAAAAACTTTTCAAAATACAAAAACACCTTTGTATACATTCAAACAAGAATCATTACAAAGGTTGCCACAACGATGGCCTCTTTTCAAAACATCTTTCAAAACCACATACAAAGCACCATTTCAAACAATTGAAGAGCACCATTTCAAACAATTGAAAAGCAAAGCAAGTGATCTATACAAGTAACTAAGAGCCCGTGGATAACCATGGATAGACAGAGTGCTAATACCTTCCCTTTCTATAATCTACTCCCCGAACCCAAGAAAACATCTCAAAGGTATTTCCTGTGCTTTTTGACCTTTCCTTAGGATAAAATAAAAAGTCGGTGGCGACTCTTGCTAAACCGAAACATTTGCGAACACAAACGTAAAACCTCAAGTCAGTTCTCCCACCGTATCACAGTTGTGCCCCGGAATTATGGGGTGGAAGTGTATTACCATAGTATCAAACAAGATTCATGGATTGCCGAAGATGAAACACTTACATTACAAACATTGTTGGATCAAGTAAAGTTATTAGGAAGGGGAGGATTTTCTCTCCATAGATTTCACCTCCGACAACCACAACTACACCCATTTGTATTACTGTTGTTAAACCTATTGATGATACTCGAGGAAAGGAAAAAATGACAGAGCCTGCCAGGACGGAGGCGCCCACAAAAGATATTACCATTGAGGACCCATCTACCCAAGAGATGGAGGAGATTCTAAAAATTATCAGAAAAAGTGATTACAAGATAGTGGAACAGTTGGGGCAAACACCCTCGAAGATTTCCGTGTTGTCTTTGTTTCTATGCTCTGAGGCGCATGCTCAAGCACTGATAAAATTCTTGAAAAATGCACATGTCCCACAAGAAACTACAGCCGACCAATTTGAAAACCGTGTAGCAAGCCTGACTACTGACAATAGTTTGGGATTTTTGCATGCAGATTTAACCCCGACTGGGAAGAATCACAATAAAGCTCTGCATTTTTCCATCAAGTGTAAAGGCACCACTTTAGCACATGTGTTAGTGGATACTGGGTCCTCCTTGAATGTCTTACCAAAAGGTGCTCTGGATAGGTTGGACTGTGAAGGTTTAGTACTAAAACCTAGTGACATTATGGTAAGGGCTTTTGATAGATCAAAGAGAATGGTCCATGGAGAGGTTAATCTCCCTATCAAGGTTGGGTCTCGAGACTTTAACTCAACATTCTATATGATGGATATCTGCTCGGCTTATTCTTTCTTGCTTGGACGCTCGCGGATACATGGGGTAGGTATGGTTACCTCCACATTACACCAAAAGCTGAAGTACTCGGTTAAAGGGAAAATTGTCACCGTCCGTGGGGAAGAAGAGTTTATGATCAATCATATGAATTCATTCAAATGTTTTGAAATGTGTAACACGGTGGGAGAACTGACTTGGGTGTTTTTTGTTTGATCGCAAATGTTGCAGTTAGCAAGAGTCGCCACCGACTTTTCTTTTATCCAAAAGGAAAGGCTAAAAAGAACAGGAAAGACCTTTGTGATGTTTTCTTGAGTTCGGGGGTAGATTATGAAAATGGAAGGTATCAACACCCTTTTCATCCATAGTTATCTACGGGCTCTTAGTTACTTGCTAGATCACTTACTTTTGTTTGAAAATATGCTTTGTGTGGTTTTTGAAAGTATTTTGAAAATGCGCCATCGTTTAGGAAAACTTTGTAATGATTCTCGTTCGTAAGAATGTATACAAAGTGTTGATCCTTTGAAAATGTTTTCAAGTTTGAAAGATGTTTTTGAAAGTGTTGGTGTTTGTTTTGAAAATAGCAAGGATGTTTGGTTTGAAATTGAGCAAGCAACTAGGAACAATCTACCTACTCAAAAGTCTTTCATGTTTATTTCCTCCTTCCTTTGACATTGTTATCTTACCATTGATTTGGTAAGTAACCCTACCTTTGGATGTAAAAGGGACGGGCAAGGGTCATCGTATAACCATGATTAGCAATGTTGTGAGATATCTTAGCATTTTCTTTAAGGGACTAATATCATTTTTGAAAGGCAACTTTGATAGCGTCATCTAGGGACTATGATCTTGTATTTTTGTTTGTTTTTGCTAAGATACCTGATATGCATAATATGGCCATTTTGTAAGACAACAAAATGGATTTACCCTAAGGGTGTATGTGTGCAAGTGTATTGGTTTACATGCTTGATTTGTCTTGATTAGGGTTTGCTATTTGTTGATTTTATCTTTCTAAACAAACCCTAATTTACTAGCATTTGTATATAAAGCATTAAATTACGGAAAATAAAAATACTAAGCTATTACATCATTTAGGGGAGGGGCTATACAAATTATAAATGGGGAATCGCAAGAAAGTTAAATCTAAATAATTATTACAACCATATTGAATATTGCACAAAAAATGAATAAATAAAATGCAAGAATGCAAAATGGAAAAAGAGATGATTTTTATTTGGTTTTCATGAAAAGGTTTTTTGACCTAGTTAACTAAAAATAAAATAATTAACTAAAAATAAGAAAATTAAGATTAAGTTAGTAAAAATAAATAAATTTAAAGAGAACAAAATTTTTAGGTTTTTTTTTTTGTGAATTTGTTTAAATAAAATTAATTAAATAAAAGTCCTAAGTTCTAAATTGATTTTAATTTACAAGAAAATAATTTATAATAATTAAGACTAATTATCTAAGTATTTTAAAAAAGGGAAATTAATTCATTAAAGAAAATGTTTTTTGTTCTTTTTAGTTTCATAAAACAAAATAGACTAAATAAATGTAAAAAAAATAATAAAAAAAATATTTTTTGAGTTTTTATTAATGAAAATAACAATAATAATAATAATAATAATAATAATAATAATAATAATATTAATAATAATAATAATAAAGGAAAGAGAAATAAAATAAAAATATAAAATTAAAGTCAGGGGGTTAAAAAATGGGAATGGGGGTTAACAATAGTAAAAGGGGCGCTAGGCCCAAATGTGTGTTTTTGTAATCAGAAAAAAATAAAAAAAATGCATGAATGGGCCTGCATTAGAAAGTAAAGTGGGGGTGATAGTCAGCAATTCAGACTGGGCCCAAAGCAATAACCCCGTGCCTGTTTGGATCAAGTGTGGCTGCTCTCCCGAGGTACACCATGTGCTTGCATTGGAGTGTGTTGGATTTATCTTTACAATGATCTGATGGTGGTGATTGAAGAGTGTATCATACGCGCGTTGGCTGATTTGCATGGGATCTGTAAAAACAAAACAATAAAAAATAAAAGGGTACCACTGGGGCTCGAACCCAGGTCCCTATAGTCACAGGCGCGCGCTTCTACCACTGGGGTTTCTATACATCTGTTTATTAATACAAAACGAAGAATATATATTTAAAACACATTCCTAGGCCTGTATCATCTTCAACCTCGCGCCAGACCAATCAACATTATTTTTTTGAAATTGCTCTCTCTTTCATTTCTCAACCATTTGCAAAAGTATAAACATGAAACTTGCTCCTAATTTCATCACGAGTTCAATCATATAAATAACTAAAGCTATAAATAAAAAATGAGCATGAATTTTGAATGGTACCAAATCTGACCTAATTTTTTCAGAAAATTCAACTATAATATTCTCACTACTCAGGCAACATAAATGAATTCTAAGGACATGGTTAGTTTCAGGATTATGATGTATACATTTTATCTTCACAAATGGAAACCAAATGATGCTTATATGAAGAGTTCAAAAGTCAGAAAACTCAACTTGCAAGAGGGTATCGTGTTTTGAGTTTGAGCAGCTTTTGATGAGTTCCAGTGATTGGGCTAGCTTCCTCAAGTTCCCAGGAAGCTAATGTGATGCTTGGCTTGAGCTGAAAGTGGCTGAGGAGTTCTAGGGAAGTCAACTTGCAGACCCCTGTATTTGAAAATGGAACTTGATGATGATGGAGTTACAGTTATGAAACAGGGTCAGGGATGAGTTGTATTTGTTGTTTAGAAGCTTTAGGATTGATTAGGAAGGAAAACACATGAGAGAAATGAGAGATATAAGTTTAAGGTCAGAATTGTGTATCAGTGGAGTTTCTTGAGAAAATTCTGGCTTGAGGGAGTTTTGGTGTGTTTCAGGGTGCTTACGCTCGTGTTCTAGCTCACAAATAGTGCCTCTATTTATAAGCAACAAGTTTGGAAGCTTGTTGTTGATCAGAGTTCAAAATCTCAAGTTTAAGCATAACATGTGATTTTTGAGAAATTCAAGTTTCAAAGTCTTGTGTACGTGCTAAAATAGAGTGGTTATGCTTTAAACACACTTGCTTCTGACTTTGTAGATGGAGTGTGATCAGAGGGAACAAGTTAAAGGCTCAAGAATTGACTTTGTGCATAAAGCTTGCTTTTCAAGAATGGTATTCTTCACTTTCTTCCCAAAATGGCAATGTGAATTGGATAAAGCTTAAACCACTTGGATTATAGCTCAAAAGTTTGTGTAATCCATTAATGATGGATAGATACACAAGTTAGAAGGCCTGCAAAGCAAGATTATGCAGCCTAACATTGAAATTGCATTTTTGTTCATCATGAAAATGGCCTATAATTCAAGAATGAAATGCCAACTTCATGCCTTCAATTCTTCTTGCTCAAACATGATCTCAAGGAGTTCTTGGAAATTTTAGAAAGCTTGTAATGTGATCTACAACCCCATTTTGATTCACTTTTGGAAATTCCCCTTGGAACTATGTGAAAATTTACCATGAAGTTAGGTCAAAATCCTGCCTAAACTAGGGCAAAATTTTCACTAAGTTTTCAAGTTTCATGAACATGTATTCACAAAATCATAACTTGAAATACATGAATTTCTAGGAGAAGTTGTGTAAAGCAATGTTTTATATCTCATTGAGATCTACAACTCTCATGTTGAATGTTTCCTTTGAATCATCTTGCATCATGGTGAAAAATTGGCTCAAAATTGTGAAAAAATATGAAGTTTTCAACACTTGAAAAAAATTTTAAGTTTGGAAATTTTGACTTTTCAAAATGAAATCTTGAATTTTTGATTTCTTGATGAACAAGTTTCATATTTTGACATGTTTTGATGAATTGTGATCTTTGACACTTGATTTTGACCAAAAAGTCAATGTTTGACTTTTCAGTATACAGTTGACTTTTGACCAGTTGACTGAAAAATCAACTATCAATCAAATGACCTTGAGCAATGTTTTGAGTCATGAAATTAGGTCAAAATCATGCAATTTAACTCTTGAGATCATGTCTCAAACCAATTAACCATTTGCTAGGTCAAAAATCAGAAATTTCCCTTTCTCAGTCAAAACCCTAATTTTGACCATTTTGCCCTTTTGATGATCTGATCAAATTTCTTGAGGAATTATGGTCCAAACTTGATCAAATAACATATATGAGTTCATAATGTTGATATGGATAAAAAATTATGAATTTTGACTATAAATTGGCCATAGTTGACTTTTCCCCCAATATAGTTGATTTTTAGGTCAACTGCTCAATTGACTGAGCAAAAATGTGATCCAAGACTTGAAACTTGACATGAGCAATATTGGGTGTCTATAATGATACATGAAAGTCATATGAGGCATTAAAAGTTAAATTATCCTTGTGCAATCTCAAACCCTAATTTCAAGCATCAATGCTTAAGGAGGTGTCTTGAGCTGATCAACCCTTGTGTAGTCTTGAACCAAAGGAGATCTTGTGAGAAAAAAATTGATAAATGAGAGGAAAATTTTTGGGGTACAACATCTGCCCCTTTTCAATCTTCTTAAACCTGAAGAGTTAGATTGGCGGATCCGCCATTCGTGACTTGAAGGTGGGAGATGATTGGACACTAGAGTGCCCAGAAATTTTCACTCGAAGATGAAATGGGAATGGGCTTATAGATGCCATTTGGAGGAATGATGGAGATTTTACAGAGATGGGCTTGTAGATGCCATCCAAGGGTGACTGTTGACAGAGAAAGGACTAAGTTTGAACTTGATTTCAAATGGAAAAGAATCAGAATAAATCTTGTATGTTGTTTAACTGGGAAGAATCAGAATAAATCTTGGAGTGACTTATCTAAACAAGAAGTGTTCCTTTGGAAAGTATTAGGATAAACCATTGAGGGGTTTAAATTGAACCAAAATAGATCTTGAATATTCTTTAACTGGAAAGAATCAGGGTAAATCTTTGAGCGGTTTATCTGAACCAGAGAAAGTGTCTGCGGGAAAGAATCAGAATAAATCGTTGAGAGATTTAAACTGAACTGACAGGGATCTGGAGAAGAATCAGAACAAATCATTAAGAGATTTATCTGAACCAGAGAATACGTTTGCAGGAAAGAATCAGAATAAACCGTTGAGAGATTTAAACTGAACCGCATGGGATCTGGAGAAGAATCAGAACAAATCATTGAGAGATTTATCTAAACCAGAGAAGACATCTGTGAGAAAGAATTAGAATAAACAGTTGAGAGATTTAAACTAAACCGGAAGGGATCTGGATAAGAATCATAACAAATCATTAAGAGATTTATCTGAACCAGAGAAGACATTTACGGGAAAGAATGAGAATAAACTATTGAGAGATTTAACTGAACCGACAGGGATCTGGAGAAGAATCAGAATAAATCGTTGAGAGATTTATCTGAACCAGAAAAGACATCTGCGAGAAAGAATCAGAATAAATCGTTGAGAGATTTAAACTGAACTGGCAGGGGTCTGAAAGAAACATCTGTTATGTAGATGGTTGATTAGTCCTTTCTTGGGAATTGATCTGTAATTGACTTGTTGAGAATTTGATGATAATTCTCTGTTTATTGATCTTTCTTGAAAAAGATGAAAGGTTAGTTGCATGCAATGTCATGATGTATGAAATTCATGGTGCAATGATATTCTCAAAATAAATGAGATTGTGTCGCATGTATTTGTGTTGTCAATGCTATGACGTATGGATGTAATGTATGGACACATTAATTGTTATGCCGCAATGTCGCTGGAGTTGGGGAAAATAAATTCCTGAGCATTGCTGAGAATGAGGAGTGCAAGCCTTCATGTATTGAAGTGCTGATGAGTTTCCAATTGTTAGAGAAATAAACTCTGTTGTGTAAGGGAAACACCGTGTATTACTTGTGGACCTTGTGAAATCCTGTCGGGGAATCCTGAGAAACTGGGTGACTTTCACTGGGGAATCTTAGGAGCGGTAACTGGAAGTTTTTTTCTGTCTGGGATGTAAGAGAGCTTGATATCATTAAGCTGTATACCAGAGATATGTTAGCGATCCTGTAGTGGGATGTCCCATTTTTCGCTCTTGCTGGAAAAGTATCTGCGGGGGACTTTATGGAATAGTCTAAAGATATTATCCTATTTCTTAAGGCCATTAGTGATTGTCTTTCTATTTTATGTTCCTCTTTTTTTGTTCATTTGTAAACAATAGTCATGTTCAAATGCATATGTTTAAAAATAAATCATTTGATGTTTTTGCAAACAAAACACATAAATAAAGAAAAACAGATAGTTTTTCACTTTCAAAGGGATATCTTTGTAATAACTTGAATAAGTATTTTTGTACAATGAGACAAACATTATAGTAAGAGAATTTCATCGTAGAAAATGAAAATTGATACAAAGAAAAGATAGCTATGTGAAATAATCCCATGGGGTTCCCATTCTGCTATAGCATTCGTGTCTCTGAGCATCTTGTCCACTTGCTGCCTTGTCCGGAGTTGATTGGATTGATTAGACCCGTTTGAATTTATCAGTCGATGCTAGAGGTCGTATGTAAGGTGATCCAACGGGACATAGTCATACGCTTTAATTCCCTAACTTTTGCCTGGACCTCCCTTTCGGGTTTTCAGTCCACTGGGATACCCTTTTTTGCCCAAGCCGCCCTTTCGGGTTTTCAGCTTACCGGGTGTACAATTTTTTTTGTATTTTATCCCTAATTTTTGCCCGAACCTTTATGGTTCTCCGAGATGCGCTTGTTTTGCCTAGGTGTGTCAACCTAGCGGGTTTCTTATGCATAGTATCTTTTGACTATGTCCGCGTTTACAGGGTGCGGAAGGTCTTTGCCATCCATAGTGGTTAGGATCATTGCTCCACCAGAGAATATGCTTTTGATCACAAATGGTCCCTCGTATGTAGGAGTCTATTTTCCCCTGGGGTCACCTTATGGCAATATGATACGCTTGATTACCAAATCACCAACCTGATATACCTGACGTCTGACCTTTTTGTTAAAAGCTTTGATCATACGTTTTTGGTACATCTGGCCATGACAGACAGCCGTAAGCCTCTTCTCATCAATTAAGTTCAACTGGTCAAGTCGAGTTTGGATCCAATCTTCTACATTCAGCCCTGCATCCTTTATGATTCTTAGAGAGGGTATTTGGACTTCAATTGGTAGAACAAATTCCATGCCGTATACCAAGGAGAAGGGAGTTTCCCCTGTTGATGTGTGCACCGTGGTACGGTAACCGTGGAGAGAAAATGGTAACATCTCATGCCAGTCTTTGTAGGTCACTGTCATTTTTTGTATGATCTTTTTGATGTTTTTATTTGCGGCTTCGACATCGCCATTCATCTTTGGCCGGTAAGGAGAAGAATTATGGTGCTGGATCTTGAATTGCATGCACAATGCGGTGATCATGGTATTGTTGAGATTCATACCATTGTCTGTGATGATTCTCTCCGGAATACCGTACCGATAGATGAGATTATGTTTGATGAATTGGGCCACAACATTCTTGGTAATGGAAGCGAAAGAAGCTGCCTCAACCCACTTTGTGAAATAGTCAATGGCCACTAAGATGAAGCGGTGTTCATTAGAAGTTATAGGTTTGATTTCTCCAATCATATCGATGTCCCACATCACAAATGGCCAGGGAGCAGTCAGGATGTTTAGAGGCACTGGAGGTATATGCACTTTGTCAGCGTAGATCTGACACTTGTGACAGGTTCATGAATGCTGATGGCAATCTGCTTCCATGGTAGACCAGTAGTACCCTGCCCGTAGGATCTTTTTAGACATCGTGTGCCCACTAGAGTGGGTGTCAAAAGTGACTTCATGTAGATCAACCATGATCTTTTCTTCCTCAACCTTGTTTACGCAACGAAGCAAAACAGAGTTGTGGCTGTGCTTGTAGAGAATGCCATTAATGAGGAAGAACTTAGCAGAGAATCTTCTCAAGAACTTCTTATCATTGACTGAAGCTCCTTCCGGATACTCTTGGGCCTCGAGATACCTCTTAACCTCATGGAACCAAGGCTTTTCCACTATCTCTTCAGTATCGATCTCGTGACAGTAAGCTGGTTCATCCATCCGTTCAATGGTGATCTGGGGAGTCTCGTTACCCCACTTGAGTTTAAACATGGATGACATTGTGGCTAACGCGTCCGCTAGATGATTTTCCCCTCGTGGAAAATGCTCAAAGGTAATTTCCTCGAAATGTGGGAATAATGTCAACACATGTTCTTTGTAGGGGATGAGATTAGGGTGATTCGTGTCCCATTCTCCTTTGATCTGACTGATGACTAAGGCTGAATCTCCAAATACACTTAAGGATTTGATTCCCAAATCTATGGCAACTTTGAGACCAAAAATACATGCTTCATATTCTGCCATATTATTAGTACAGTTGAAGCAAAGTCTTGCAGTGAAGGGAGTATGACATCCTTCAGGGGATATAATTACAACACCTATGCCATTGCCGAGTGTGTTGGAGGCTCCGTCAAATACCAAGGTCCATCGGGATCCTCGTTCAGGTCCGTCATATGGTCTGAGTTCTTCACAATTGTTTACCATCATGATGTCTTCATCTGGGAACTCAAATTTCATGGACTGGTAGTCATCCACAGCCTGATGAGCAAGGTGATCGGCTAGCACACTTCTCTTTATTTCTTTTTGGGTAGTGTACTGAATGTCGTACTCAGTCAGGATCATCTGCCATCTTGCTATTCTCCTAGAGAGGGCATGCTTCTCGAATATGTATTTAATTGGATCCATCTTGGATATTAATAAGGTAGTATGGGTCAACATATACTGTCTGAGCCGACGAGTAACCCATGCCAGAGTGCAACAAGTTTTCTCGAGCAGTGAATATCTTATTTCACAGTCGGTAAACTTTTTGCTCAGGTAGTAAATATCATGCTCTTTTCGGCCAGACTCGTTATGCTTCCCCAACACACACCCCATTGAATTTTCCAAGATAATTAGATACATGATCAAAGGCCTTCCCTCGACTGGAGGCATCAAAACAGGAGGCTCTTGTAGGTAGTCTTTGATCTTTTCGAAAGCAACTTGGCATTCATCATTCCATCGGACTACTTGATCTTTCTTCAATAATTTAAAGATTGGTTCACAAGTAGCGGTTAGGTGAGAAATGAATTGGGCGATGTAGTTTAGCCGTTCGAAGAATCCTCTGACTTCCTTCTCGGTGCGAGGAGCAGGCATTTCTTGTATTGCTTTTACCTTGGCAGGGTCCACTTTGATACCTTTACCACTAACGATGAAGCCTAGGAGTTTACTGGACCTCACCCCAAATATGCATTTATTCGGTTTCAACCTTAGCTTGTATTTCTTTAGCCTTTCAAACAGTTTCTGCAAATGGTCGAGATGTTCCTCTTCAGTTTAAGATCTGGCTATCATGTCATCCACATAGACCTCTACTTCGTGATGGATCATGTCGTGAAATAGAGCTACCATGGCGTGCTGATAAGTTGCCCCAACGTTCTTCAACCCCAATGACATAACCTTGTAATAGAAAGTGCCCCACTGTGTGACGAAGGTCGTTTTCTCCATGTCCTCAGGTGCCATTTTGATTTGATTGTAGCCTAAGAAACCATCCATAAATGAGAACACTTTATGATGTGCGATATAGTCAACCAAAATATCGATATGGGGAAGTGGGAAATCATCCTTAGGGCTTGCCCTATTAAAATCTCGGTAATCCACACACATGCGTACTTTGTCGTCCTTTTTAGGAACTGGAACAAAATTGGCGACCCATTATGGATAGGAAGTGATGGCTAAGAATACGGTGTTGAATTGTGTGATCGGTGGGAATGAGAACAGACTATTTTTGTAAGCTGGTTTCGCGAAATGTCGCGGTAAGCAACAGTCGCCACCGTCTTTTATGTTCTCCAACATGGAAAGGACAAAAGCACAGCAAAATTCCTTCTTTGAGAATGTTTCTCGGTTCGGGAGGTAGATTTATAGAAAGGGAAGGTGTTAGCACCCTTTCTATCCGTGGTTATCCACGGGCTCTTAGGTACTTGCTCTTATGTTTTCAAAATGTTGTTTGCTTTTCAAGTGTGTGTGGGTTTTGAAAAAGTTCGTTTGGAAAAACTTCTAAGTAACTCTTGTATCAATCCTCAAGAGTGTATGAAGTGTTTTGTTTGAAAACTTTTTGAAAGTGTGGGGTGCGAAAAGATGTTTTTGTTTTGTTTTGAAAGAGCAAGTACTTAAGAGATCTACCTACCCTAAGGAATTAAGCTGTGTAAGAGTCCTTTAGATAGTGCTATCCCACCATTGAGAGGTAGGTAGCACCATCGTTGGAGGTATTCGGGTCAATTCGATGATTAGGGACAGTGTGGTCACCGAAGCAATGGTAGGACACCTTAGAAGTAACCCTAATGTCCTAGATCCTTTTATCCGAGGCAACCGTTTCGAGGCAACTGGATCTTTAGACAAAGGGCGACCTCTAAGACGTCCTATACTTGATGACCACGTTCGAGGCAACTTAGTGAGGCGTACCCTAAGAGTGGCATGTGCTTGTGTGTTGTTTTTCAGTTAATTGTCTTTGTACATGTTATTTGTGAGCTACAGATTGATTTTATTTACATACATTCTTTCATGCATTGTTAACAGTTAGGAGTGCGGAAAATAAATTGCGGAAAGATAAATTCTAACTATTACAAGGCGCGGGTCTATACATCGCCAAAGACAAAAACCCGTTTTGGTAAATAATGCGAGAAATTAAATAAAGCGGTAAAATTCCTATTTAACTATTACATATCCGGAGACAGTTACATAAATAATCAAAATAAAAATAATGCGCGAAAGAAATAAATCGGGAACGTCCTAAGGGTTTTGACCCTTTTAAGAAAAGAATTGAATTTTGTTTTTTTTTAATGAAATGGAATTAAAACTAATTATTTAATTTATTAAAAGAAAAATGTTTTTGTATTTTTTTATGTTTTTAATGAAATAAAATAAAAGGAATTAAAATTAAAAGTTAATAAAAATCTAATTCTAAATTTATTTTAGTTATTAAGAAAAAAGGTTAAAGTTGCCTAATTAAAACTAATTCAATTTATTAGTATTTATTTACAAAAATAACATGAAATTAATAATAATAATAATATTAGTTCTTTTTTGGATTTTTTATGAAAATATTAATTATGTTAATAATACTAATAATTAATAAAAAAAGAGTTATAAAAGAAAATAAAAAATAAAAAGATAAAAGAAATAACAAAACCAAGGGGGGGGGGGGGGGGGTTGGGCCAGATTGGAGGTGTTAATGGAATTGTGAGGCCCATGAACCTTCAAGCCCCTTTTGACTTTCCTGATTGCCTACGCCTGTGTTGACTCATGAGCACCATGATCTGCATTCTTTGGCCATCAGATCTGTAGGACTGGACACATGGCGCGCTGATTGCTTGAGACATATGGTGGACTTTCGCTGGAATGCTGCATGGGAATATGTTAGAGAAAAAATGAAACAAGCGTTTGGGGGACCTGGGAAAACTTACAGCGCGATATGATGGACCTTAGGACATGGCAAGGGTTGCTTTAGCTTCAGAGTATGGCAAAGAAGAGAGTCACGTTCTCCTTTTGGCCTGAAAATGCTTGCAACACTCCTTTTGATCTCACACTTTTTTTGACACTTTTTGGATTTTGCTCTGGCCATTTGTGTAATGTTCTAGGTTGTGAATGAGGCTTGCAAGGCTTGTATATATAGTAATGAATGAGAATAAGTCACATTTAGGAGCCTTTAACCATTGCAATTAAGCTTTGGATTTTGTCTTAACCACCATTAAAGGTCTTTCAAAGCTTGTTCAAAATTTGAATTTCCATGCCTAAATGAGTTTAGCACGAAATTGGTAGGTTGAAAATGCTTCATGAAGGCTATTCAAACCATAAGATACCATTTAATTAATTTTTTTAGATTTACTTGGATTATTATGGATTAAAATGAATTAAATCCATAAAAAATAAATAAAAATAGAAAAATAATTATTTGGTCTTGAAATTGATCATGGGACACGTGGGTGGCATGACAAGGCTGAATCAAGTGGAAAAAAGTGGGCCCTTTTGTCAAAAATTGAAGTTTCAAGGATAGTTGACTTTTGCCATTTCACAAAAATTTCCCAACTTCTCCAATGCATATCTTGCTCAATTTTGATCATATGAACATGTTCTTGGACATTTTGGAAAGGTCTTGAAGTCCTCTAACCAATGCCTTTGGTCCCATGTCATTTGAATTTACCAATCTCAAGTTATGGTCTTTGACTTAAAATTCCTTTTTGTTGACTTTTGAAAATGACCTATAATGTTGAAATTGGTAACTTTTTGTGAGAGCATTTCTTCGACTTGGAATGTGAAGATGAGTTGTAGGAGATGTCCTCCCCTTCAAAATGAGCATTGGATGGGGTTTTTCTGATGAACCATGAAAAAGTTATGCTTTGGTCAAGTTACAGTTGACTTTTCAGCTGTCCAAAAATGGAAACTTTTGCATCTTGATGATTTTTGAGCCATTCTTGTAGAATCATGATCAAGACTTGATCAAATGATGATTGTGGCTTCAAAATAAGACGTTGACCAAAAATTTTGACTTTTGACTGCCAAATGACCATTTTACCCCTATAGTTGATTGTGAAGCAATTAGGGTTTTTGACTGTGCAACTTGACCTTGTGAGCCTTGAAACTTGACATGTAGGTGCTTGACAATGTATATGAGCATATGGGACTTGATTGAGCCCTTGAAAACCTCAACTTCCTTGCAAGAACTAAAACCCTAATTTTGACTGGCTTAGGAGGATGGTTTGACTGTGCAACCCTTGAGTAGACTTTGAGCAAATTGAGATGATGCTTGTCAAAACTTTGAAGAATATGGGAGGGAAAATTTTGGGGTACAACAGTTGCCCCTGTTCAATCTTCTTAGACCTGAGGATGTAGATTGGCTTGTGTGCCTTTCGTGATCCGAAGGTGGAAGATGATTGAACACTAAAGTGCCCAGAAATTTGCACTCACATAGTAGAGTATCAGCAGTGTGATGGCGGGAATGGGCTTACAGATGCCATTTAGAGGGATGTTGGATAGGAGGATGGGCTTATAAATGCCATCTGGAAGTTTAATGGATAGGAGGATGGGCTTATAGATGCCATCTGGAGACGTGACAGAGTCTTATCGGGAATGGGCTCATAGATGCCATTTGAAAATGCGATGGATAGTTGAATCTGAATAAGAAATAGAATAGCTTCCGTGTCTGGGGCATATCTAGTCTATATCTAATTGCTGACGTCTGAACGAGTAGTAGAATGACCGCCGGGTCTGGGGTATATCCATACTGCGTCTGAATGAGTGGCAGAATGTCATCCGAATCTGGATCGTATCTGGATTGGACAATAGAATAGCATCCGGGCTGGAGCATCTCTAAGTTGTCTTTAGAAGTTTGAATCTGAATAAGCAATAGAATAGCGTCCGGATCTGGAGCATCTCTAGGCCATCTCCGGAGAGAAATCTGAATAAGCAGTAGGATAACATCCGGGTCAGGAGCATCTCTAAGCTATATCTGAAAGGAAATCTGAATAAGTATCAAAATGTCGCCATGTCTGGGTTGCATCTGAACTATCTCTGGACGGAATCTGGAATAAGTATCAGAATATCGCCATGCCTGGGTTGCATCTGAACTATCTCTAGAAGGAAATCTGAATAAGCAATAGAATAGCATCCGGATCTGGAGCATCTCTAGGCCATCTCTGAAAGGAATCTCTGAATAAGCAATAGAATAACAGCCGGGTCCGGAGCATCTCTGAGCTATTACTGGAGAGAAAATCTGAATAAGCAAAAGAATAGCATCCGGGTCAGGAGCATCTCTAAGCTATATCTGAAAGGAAATCTGAATAAGTATCAAAATGTCGCCATGTCTAGGTCGCATCTGAACCATCTCTAGAAGGGAATCTGGAATAAGCAATAGAATAGCATCCGTGTCCGGAGCATTTCTAAGCTATCTCTAGAAGGGAGTCTGGAATAAGTATCAGAATGTAGCCATGTCTGGATCGCATCTGAACCATCTCTAGAAAGAATCTCTGAATAAACAATAGAATAGCATCCGTGGTTGGAGCATCTCTAAGTTATCTCTGAAAAGAAGCCCTGAATAAGCAACAAAATAGCGTCTGGTTCTGGAGCATATCTGAACAAGCAACTCTGAATAAGCAACAGAAAAGCGTCCATCTCTGGAGCATTTCCCAGCTATATCTGAAAGGAAACTCTTGAATAAGCAAAAGAATAACATCCATCTCTGGAGCATTTCTAAGCTATCTCTGAAGAGAAAATCTGAATAAGCAAAAGAACAACATCCATATCTGGAGCATTTCCCAGCTATATCTGAAACTTTGAATAAGCAAAAGAATAGCATCCATCTCTGGAGCATTTCTACGCTATCTCTGAAGAGAAAATCTGAATAAGCAAAAGAATAACATCCATGTCTGGAGCATTTCCCAGCTATCTCTTTAATCTCTTTAATGTAGACATGCCCTGGCTAGATACAGGTATCGAATCCATAATCAATCGCTCACAGATATGCCCTGGCTAGATGCAGGTATCGAATCTGGAATTGTGACAGTTGATAGTAATCGTCTTTGGATTGACCTTTTTCCTGAAAAGGCAAAACACCAGTTGTATGCAATGTCATGATGCATGAACTGCATGATTTTAAGATGTTCTCAAAAATAAATGAGATTTGTGTTGTATGATGCGTATGCATGCTATAGTGTATGAAGATGTGATGTTTATGAATGTATTTTCATCTAGGAAAATAAATCCTTGACGAATGCCGGGAATTTGTTGAATCCTGGGCTGATGTTTGAAGAGTAGAGTTCTTCGTTTCCGCTGGGGACGACGGTTGCAAGAATAAACCTGTAGGAGAAGATGACTTCGTTGGGGAATAAACTTGTTGGAGTGATACTCTGCGGGGAATACTCTGTGGGAAGAGACACTTCGCTGAGGTTTGACGATAACTCCGCTGGAGATACCGTTGATGAGCTATGTTGGGGAATTTGAGGAACTCCGCTGGGGGATAGGAAGAACTTCGTCGAGGACGATCTTTCCGTGGTAATTAGCTGAGGATAACCCAGTTATACCCTGGTGGGGAATAACCTTTGAATAAAGCCGGGGAGACGCGTTCGTACTCTGCAGGGGATAAGCTTCCAGAATCTACTGGGGATAAGCTTCCAAAACCTACTAGGGAGATTGATTCAACTCTCCTGGGGAAACTTTTGGACTGTACTGGGGAAATGGCTCCACTGGGGTGTCTTGTATTCCGCCGGGGAACAATCTTATATTAAGACTGCCGGGGATGCTTTCTTAGGAATATCCGTATACTCCGCTGGAGAATATTGAGATCTTTTGAGGATGCCCAACTTCCTTAAGGCTGACAGTAGCCTAACTCTGCTTGGGGCGAGTGTTGCTGACTTGCTGGAGATACTGTGCCTTTTCAGGGCTGATGGGAGACCAACTCTTCTTGAGGAGAGCATTGTTGCATCTTGTCTTTCTCTACGGGGAGTGGAGATATCTTGGTTACATTCTTCAGTCGAACTTACCTTGGTACCTTGGTGGACAGAGCAACTAGATCGCTTAGACAACTCATTATTGCCCCTGTTTCTGATGTGGGAGAAGAAGATACCTTGTGGAGGTGCTTGATGACTGCCGATTTGACAAATCTTCTTCTGGTAGGCAAGTGACAAGATGACGGGACATAGTCGTACGCTTTGATCCCTAACTTTTTCCTGGACCGCCCTTTCGGGTTTTCAATCCAACGGGATACCCATTTTTTCCCAAGCCGCCTTTTCAGGTTTTCGACTTGTCGGGTGTACAGATTTTTTCATTTTCATCCCTTATTTTTCCCGAACCCTTTTGGTTCGCCGGGAAGCCCTTATTTTTGCCTAGGTGTGTCAACCTAGCGGGTCTTTGATTATGCGTAGTATTTTTTCGACTATGTCCGTGCTCAGAATGCAGGGAGTTGTCACCGTCAGTAGTGTTTTGTTGTCGTACTACCAGAAAATGTTAATCGTGCAAGATTCGTCGTTGGAATTCATGTCCAATGCCCCAAGTGATCCAGATGGAGATTTGCCCCAAGCTGGTTGGCCTTTTGAGAGATTCTCCGAATCTTGACTTAACTGCCCCAGATGATGAACAATGATCATGCCATGCCCCTTGATTGGAGGTGCTTTTGTTCATTTAGACATTCGTCGTGCGAACTTCTATGCTGTTCAAACAAATAGTCATATGCAAGCAATGTTATATTAAAAATGCAAAGCTTATGTCTGTCTTGAAGTTTTTGAAAATGTATTTTTTCCAGTAAAACAAGCAAATTTTATAAAATGTGATGTCAACTCAGGATTTTACCGCGAGCCTTAAGGAGTCAGGATACCTTTTGTAACAGTATGCTTTCGAACCAACCCGTGCTTCAGCTAGGACTTTTAAGGGTTGTAACGTGGCCTGGTTCACGTTTTAAGAAACAAAGGATAAGGCTCAAAATGTAATTGTACCCACCCGCTCTTCGTGATGTTCTTCAAACCTAAACTCAGCTAATCGTGCATTAGACCTTGTTTGAGTCTTTTCTCTGATATTCCGGTGATGGTTCAGATATTGACAATTTATGTTGAATAGGCAGTCATTTCCTTTTGTGTTGAGGGTTTGTAGGACCTCTTTCTTTTTTGATTTCGTTATCCCTATTTTTGCCTGAACTATTTCTTTCATGATCACAGTCAGCGGGATGCCCCAGTTTTTGTAAGTCTCCTTCATAGGTTTTGACTTATTGGGCTTTAGTTTTTTTTTTGTAATGACTGCCTGTCTTTATGATTATTCAGAACCATCACTGTCTTTTGCTTTGTGAGGACTTCTTTGGTGCCATTCGTTGTGCACCTGGATCCACTGAGAAAACTACCCTGCCCCCAGGTTATGATTAAGGGTTTTAATTTTCGAAAAGAAAAACTCCTACTTCTTTGGCTCGAAGGGGTTGACGAGGGATTATCTTCCTTATTACTCCAGTGTTTAGGAATTGAAACAACGCCTGTACCTCATCAGTGGGGTCTGTTCAAAAGCATACTGTAGATCGTGGTATCGTTTTCGTCATCCTCCCTCAAGAGGCTTAGAATTATTAATTGAGAGTTGACATCAAAAAATGAAAGCAGTTTGAATATAGCGAATGCGAATATATTGATTCAAAACAGACATATGCGATGCATTGATAACGTAAAAGAGTTTGACATGAACAAATGTTTGAACAATCAAAGAAAAATACAACTTGAACATTCGAATGAACAAAAGCTTCTTAGTTTTCACTAGTCATCTCAGATGGAAGATTCTCAGCAGAAGATTTTCATTTTGCCACCCGGCATGAACTCCAGCACCCTTCCGTCGATCAAGTCCTGGATCTTGTTCCTCAAGCTCCAACAGTTGTCAATGTCATGTCCAGGACTGTCAGAATGGTAGGCACACCTTTCATCAGGATTGTACTTTAGGGAGGTTATGTTGAGATTCTTAGGAGGATCCTTTAAAGCAATCAGCTTGACCTCCAACAAGCGTCTCAGTATCAGTGATGATGGTATACCAGTCTCTGAGAAATGTCTTCCATACGTATTTCGCTTACGCCGATTACCCTGTTGACGCTGGTGAGGTTGATGTTGGGCTTGTGACCCTGAAGCAAACTGAGGAGCTTTTCCCTAGTCTTCTTGCACCACAGGTGGTTGAATGATGGCTTGCTCTTCAACCTTAGATGTTTGCCCCAGTTGGTTATCCTGAAGCAGTTGGTTGATGAGAACCCTGAGCTCCCCTTTTCTTTGAGATAAGTCTTGGATAAGAGCCATTTGCCCCAGCATCTGGGTTCTCATTGTATCCACCTCAGCTTGTAGACGTTTTAGCCGTTCGTCCTTATCGTCTTCAGGACTGTTCCTGACCAAAGTCCCCATGAGGAGTGTTCTCAGCTCTTCCTGCCCCTTGGATAGATTTAGGAGGATTTCCCCTAACTGAGTCTCTTGAATATGAAGGTCCCGGTTGTCTTGTTGGGAAGCCATTGCTGAAATAAACAGCGAAGAAGGTAAGTGACATGTACAAAGGGTACCTGTAATGCAATGATATGTATGCATGCATGCAATGTTTTCAAGGATCTCGCGGGGTAAACAAGAAAATTTTTAGAATTTGAATTTCGTGGCTTGATTGAAGGAACTTCGTGTTGTGGAGATTCCTTCTTCAAGAGTCAAGGCTCACCATATCGAGTGGGTCATAGCCCCTGACTCAAGTCATTAACTTTGGCCAGAGGAAAATAAATCCCCTTTTGCCCCTTGCTAGACATTTGATTCATCATGACCTGTATCACAAACCCTTGAGATCCTTGAAATGGGTTAGTCCTTATGCAGGATGTATGCAATGGTATGATGTTATGATGTTATGCTATGCATGGAGTGAGGTAAGTAGGCCCTGTAATGAGTCCAGATTAAGGATTGTAAATAAAACCTGCAAGAAACTCAAGTGTCAGATAACAAGCACGCAAGTAGTCAAGTTTGAAGGCACACAAGTCACACAAGACAACCCTTAGAGTTCAGGCCAGCATGAAGTTTGGGTACTACCCTCTTGAAGTTGGTGGGCTCAAAAACCTGTCCTATCAAAAGTAACCGGGTTCTAAGGAGCTCAATATCATTGGGTTGTTTTCTGTGTTCATTGTTTTGATTTAGCCACTAAACTGGCGATCAAAATATTCCAAGAAAACAACCCTCAATGAGTGTAGTATCGAGTATCTACCAACTTCGGACTGTACCAAAGTCAGTCATCTCACTACCCTAAAGAGGCCAGGATGGTCAAGTAAGGTTCCTAAGGTCAGTTGATGCTTCACGACACCATGCGGCGGCCTCGTACTCTCCTTGACTTGACTCAAGGGTTACTGATACTCACCAAAGTGCCACATTAATGTAGCAAACTGCTTCAACCGTGTCGGTATACCCCGCACAGTTCCCTCACAGTTTGTTGCTACTTTCTAAGAAGGTATCCCCCAGATCCGGGTTAGGATCTATGAAACTTCAAGACAGTCCCCATAATATTAAATCAGGCAAAGCAAGCAATTGAAAACATGATGATAAACTATTCCTAAGGTACACTTCACTTTTGTTATCCCCAGCAGAGTCGCCAGTTCTGTGATCGGTGGGAATGAGAACTGACTGTTTTTGTAAGCTGGTTTCGCGAAATGTCGCGGTAAGCAAGAGTCGCCACCGTCTTTTATGTTCTCCAACATGGAAAGGAAAAAAGCACAGCAAAATTCCTTCTTTGAGAATGTTTCTCGGTTCGGGAGATAGATTTATAGAAAGGGAAGGTGTTAGCACCCTTTCTATCCGTGGTTATCCACGGGCTCTTAGGTACTTGCTCTTATGTTTTCAAAATGTTGTTTGCTTTTCAGTGTGTGTGGGTTTTGAAAAAGTTCGTTTGGAAAAACTTCTAAGTAACTCTTGTATCAGTCCTCAAGAGTGTATGAAGTGTTTTGTTTGAAAACTTTTTGAAAGTGTGGGGTGCGAAAAGATGTTTTTGTTTTGTTTTGAAAGAGCAAGTACTTAAGAGATCTACCTACCCTAAGGAATTAAGCTGTGTAAGAGTCCTTTAGATAGTGCTATCCCACCATTGAGAGGTAGGTAGCACCATCGTTGGAGGTATTCGGGTCAATTCGATGATTAGGGACAGTGTGGTCACCGAAGCAATGGTAGGACACCTTAGAAGTAACCCTAATGTCCTAGATCCTTTTATCCGAGGCAACCGTTTCGAGGCAACTGGATCTTTAGACAAAGGGCGACCTCTAAGACGTCCTATACTTGATGACCACGTTCGAGGCAACTTAGTGAGGCGTACCCTAAGAGTGGCATGTGCTTGTGTGTTGTTTTTCAGTTAATTGTCTTTGTACATGTTATTTGTGAGCTACAGATTGATTTTATTTACATACATTCTTTCATGCATTGTTAACAGTTAGGAGTGCGGAAAATAAATTGCGGAAAGATAAATTCTAACTATTACAAGGCGCGGGTCTATACATCGCCAAAGACAAAAACCCGTTTTGGTAAATAAATGCGAGAAATTAAATAGAGCGGTAAAATTCCTATTTAACTATTACATATCCAGAGACAATTACATAAATAATCAAAATAAAAATAATGCGCGAAAGAAATAAATCGGGAACGTCCTAAGGGTTTTGACCCTTTTAAGAAAAGAATTGAATTTTGTCTTTTTTTTTAATGAAATGGAATTAAAACTAATTATTTAATTTATTAAAAGAAAAATGTTTTTGTATTTTTTATGTTTTTAATGAAATAATTAAAAGTTAATAAAAATCTAATTCTAAATTTATTTTAGTTATTAAGAAAAAAGGTTAAAGTTGCCTAATTAAAACTAATTCAATTTATTAGTATTTATTTACAAAAATAACATGAAATTAATAATAATAATAATATTAGTTCTTTTTTGGATTTTTTATGAAAATATTAATTATGTTAATAATACTAATAATTAATAAAAAAAAGAGTTATAAAAGAAAATAAAAAATAAAAAGATAAAAGAAATAACAAAACCAAGGGGGGGGGGGGGGGGGGGGGTTGGGCCAGATTGGAGGTGTTAATGGAATTGTGAGGCCCATGAACCTTCAAGCCCCTTTTGACTTTCCTGATTGCCTACGCCTGTGTTGACTCATGAGCACCATGGTCTGCATTCTTTGGCCATCAGATCTGTAGGACTGGACACATGGCACGCTGATTGCTTGAGACATATGGTGGACTTTCGCTGGAATGTTGCATGGGAATATGTTAGAGAAAAAATGAAACAAGCGTTTGGGGGACCTGGGAAAACTTACAGCGCGATATGATGGACCTTAGGACGTGGCAAGGGTTGCTTTAGCTTCAGAGTATGGCAAAGAAGAGAGTCACGTTCTCCTTTTGGCCTGAAAATGCTTGCAACACTCCTTTTGATCTCACACTTTTTTTGACACTTTTTGGATTTTTCTCTGGCCGTTTTTGTAATGTTCTAGGTTGTGAATGAGGCTTGCAAGGCTTGTATATATAGTAATGAATGAGAATAAGTCACATTTAGGAGCCTTTAACTATTGCAATTAAGCTTTGGATTTTGTCTTAACCACCATTAAAGGTCTTTCAAAGCTTGTTCAAAATTTGAATTTCCATGCCTAAATGAGCTTAGCACGAAATTGGTAGGTTGAAAATGCTTCATGAAGGCTATTCAAACCATAAGATACCATTTAATTAATTTTTTGAGATTTACTTGGATTATTATGGATTAAAATGAATTAAATCCATAAAAATTAAATAAAAATAGAAAAATAATTATTTGGTCTTGAAATTGATCATGAGACACATGGGTGGCATGACAAGGCTGAATCAAGTGGAAAAAAGTGGGCCCTTTTGTCAAAAATTGAAGTTTCAAGGATAGTTGACTCTTGCCATTTCACAAAAATTTCCCAACTTCTCCAATGCATATCTTGCTCAATTTTGATCATATGAACATGTTCTTGGACATTTTGGAAAGGTCTTGAAGTCCTCTAACCAATGCCTTTGGTACCATGTCATTTGAATTTACCAATCTCAAGTTATGGTCTTTGACTTAAAATGCTTTTTTGTTGACTTTTGAAAATGACCAATAATGTTGAAATTGGTAACTTTTTGTGAGAGAATTTCTTGGACTTGGAATGTGAAGATAAGTTGTAGGAGATGTCCTCCCCTTCAAAATGAGCATTGGATGGGGTTTTTCTGATGAACCATGAAAAAGTTATGCTTTGGTCAAGTTACAGTTGACTTTTCAACTGTCCAAAAATGGAAACTTTTGCATCTTGATGATTTTTGAGCCATTCTTGTAGAATCATGATCAAGACTTGATCAAATGATGATTGTAACTTCAAAATAAGATGTTGACCAAAAATTTTGACTTTTTACTGCCAAATGACCATTTTACCCCTACAGTTGATTGTGAAGCAATTAAGGTTTTTGACTGTGCAACTTGACCTTGTGAGCCTTGAAACTTGACATGTAGGTGCTTGACAATGTATATGAGCATATGGGACTTGATTGAGCCCTTGAAAACCTTAACTTCCTTGCAAGAACCAAAACCCTAATTTTGACTGGCTTAGGAGGATGGTTTGACTGTGCAACCCTTGAGTAGACTTTGAGCAAATTGAGATGATGCTTGTCAAAACTTTGAAGAATATGGGAGGGCAAATTTTGGGGTACAACAAATTGTTTCATGAATTCAGTCTTGATCTTCTCTGACATGTCTGGCCGCATGCGACATACTTTTTGTTTTATCGGAGGGCAGTCTTCTTTTGTCGGTAGATGATGGACCATGATATCAGCATCAAGTCCTAGCATGTCTTCGTATGACCAAGCAAAGACCTCAACATAGTCATGTAGTAACTGAGTTAAGCGCTTCTTGACACTAGGTTCCAGATTGGCTCCTACCTTGACTTCTTTCTTGTCCTCTTCGGTACCTAAGTTAATTGTGTCCACTGGTTCTTCGTGGGGCTGTATGGTCCTTTCTTCCTATTGTAGTAACTTGTCTAGTTCCCCTGACACTTCAAAATCTTCCTCACCTTCATCTTAGGTTTGGTAGATTAGATTTTCAAAGTCAGAATAGGCCATAGCAGAATCGTTACCCATGGGATCCTGAGTGGACGTAGATCTGCATTTTGATATGTGAATGTGTGTAAGAGCATAGCTATTATTGAAAGAAATAAAAATGTAGAAAAGAAAGACAAAGAGCACAAAGTTTGCATGCAAAAACGTCCATGATTCATTGATGACATATGAAAGTGAAGTAACAACCCTTACAAATGGACCGTTGTGCCTCGGGTAAGACACAAGGTTTTAAAAGTCTGAATTGTTTAATTATTACAAGTCCGACAAAAATTTAAAGACAATTACTGTTGGATAAAAGTAATTGGGACAAAATCTTTGGCTTCCCAGTTGGTGAGTCCTCTGTTGATGATTGGGAAAATCCAATCTTCTAGGTCACAACTATCATCATTATCCTCCATTACGTTGACTCCATGGTTGCTGATCCGCAAAGGTGGTCCCCCAACATGAGCATGACGAACAGATTTTTGGGCTCCTGAAGTGAAACCTAAACCAAAATTTTCAGATTTGTAGGGAATATCTGGGAGTTGGCTCCAAATAGTACACCCACCTTCTTCGACTACTGCCCTGACATCTTTTAGTGAAGACATCTTTAGCGGAGGTCTGGTAATCTTCAGGACTTGGGAAATAGTCTTGGTTGCTGCCACTGTTTGTGGGACTTCCTCGAAATGCTGACACGGAGTTTCGATGAATTCACCATCCATTTCTACGTATCTGAAGGAGTTCAAGTGACTGACCATATATTCCTCTTCTCCATGGACAATGATGATTTTCCCTTGGTTGGGTATTTCAGCATCTGATGTAATGTAGAGGTGACGGCACCAGCGTCATGAATCCAAGTTCGGCCAAATAAACAGGAATAGGAATGGCGTATATCCATTACATATAAAGTTGAATAAAAGGTTTGAGTTCCAACTTTTATGGGGATGTCCACCTCCCCATGCACCATTCCTTTTGAACCATCGAAGGTCCTTACCACTATGTTGCTGGGTTTTAAGGTCAAACCTTCACAGTCGAGTCTATCAAGAGCCTTCTTAGGTAGCACATTCAAAGATGAAGCAATATCAACCAGGACATGGGCCAATGTTGTGCCCCTGCATTTGACAGAGACATGCAACACCTCGTTATGTTTCCTCCCTCTAGGTGTCAGGTCAGCATCAGAAAAGCCTAAACCGTTATCAGCGGTCAAACTTGCCACACAGTCTTGGAATTGGTCAGCAGAGGTTTCTTGTGGCACATGGGAAATTTTAAGAAATTTCACCAAGGCCTTCGCATGAGCCTCGGAGCCCAACAGTAAAGCTAGCATAGAAATCTTTGACGGAGTCTGCCCTAGCTGTTCGACTATGTTGTAGTCGCTTCTCTTTATAATTTTCAGAATTTCTTTCATCTCCTTTTTGGAGGCCTCTGGGATAGATACTGATTGCGCCTTCATCCGGACAGGCTCAACCAGAATTCCTTTGCCCCGAGTCTCGGTCGACTCGACAGTAGGGGTGTCAGTAGGGGTAACCATAGGAACTGTAGTGGTAGTGTCAACAGGAATAAATGCAGGGATGATCATAGGAACGATAACAGTTTTCAGAGGAGCAATCTCAGGGGAGAATACTCTTCCACTTCAGGTTATTTTCCTGGTTCCCGCAATGTTTCCGATGTCGGGGCCAGCCTTCTCAAAAATCGAGTCTTCATCAGCCAGCCAATCCTGCTTGACGACGTGATAGTAGACGTCACCCCCGTAGTTCCAGGGGACAGATTTATCTGAGGAGTACGGGATCGGCCCTGGCATAGTAATTATCAATGGAGTCACCTTAGGAACAGATGTAATCCTAATGGGTCTTTTGGTGGAGACCCTGGAAGGATTAGCGAAAATGATTACTATTGAAACATATTTGTAAGAAATGGTTGGAACGGGAGTCTTTTCAAACAAAATATCTTTGTCATCCATTAAGCGCTGGACACCTACTTTTAATAAACGACAACCAGTTGGTAGGGATAAATAGAGGTGACAGCCTTCGCCACAGCCTGGAAATAAACCGGCCTTCAACAGGTTCCTCTTGATGGTCAGGAGAGGAGTAACAAGTTTATCAACAACAGTAATAAATGCATCATCTTCAACAACGTTAACATCACGACCATGCTTGGGCATAGGAGCGGTGATAACATTTGGGATCTCAAGAGCATCAATTCAATTTCTTTTTCCTCGAGAAGGCCTTGCACCTTGTTTTTCAAAGCCCAACAGTTATTGGTATCATGGTCTGGACTTTATGAATGGTAAGAACAACGAGCATTAGGGTTGTAATAAGGAGAGGCGGTGTTGGGATTCTTCGGGGCTTCCTTCAAAGGTACCAAATTAGATCTCAACATATGTGGCAGGACTTAAGACAGCGTCATATTTATCTGGGTAAATTGTCTTACTGGTCTTTCTGTTCTAGGCTGGTTATTCCTTTGTTGAGTAGGTGCGGGCTTAGGAATCATGACAACCCTTACCGTTGGACGGAGTTCAGTTTTGTCCTGATTCCTTTGAGGGTACACAACACCAACCTCTTTCTTCCCAATAAATGGTTTTCTCACGGCACTGGAGGATGCGTCCTTTTGGATCTTCCCACTCTTAATCCCAACTTCCACTCTTTCCCCGTTCAAGATTAATTCAGTCAAGTCTGTTGAGGAGCTTCCAATTAGATGATTAAAGAAAGGACCGAACAGGGTACCCAGAAACATGTCCACTAGCTCTGTGTTAGACAGGGGAGGATGGACTCTTCCTGCTAAGTCCCTCCATTTCTGAGCGTAGTTTTTGAAACCCTCGTTTGAACCCATAGTCAAACTTTGGAGTTGAGTACAGGTGGGAGCAAAGTCTGTGTTGTATTGATACTGCTTATAAAAATAAGCGGCAAGGTCTTCCCAATTATGGATATTGTTCCTTTCCAGTTTATAGAACCAATCTAGCTGAGTCCCGGATAGACTATCCTGAAAGAAGTGGACCCATAAATCTTTGTCAGCAATGTGAGGCTGTATCTTTCTCACATAAGATCGGAGATGCATCTTGGGACACAAAACTCCGTCGTACTTAGCAAACAATTGTGCCTTGAATTTTGGTGGAATAACAATCCCAAACACCAAACCCAGCTCCTCAAAGTCCAGCCCAGGCACTTTCTGAATCTCTATTGCATTTAGACGCTCTTCCAGATGTTTGTATTTGTTGTCGGCCGAAGGATACCGCTCTTCAGAGTAATCATCTTCTTCTTCCTCTTCAGATTCTGGATGGGCAATCACTTCCTTGTTTTCCCCTTCTTGATTATCCTTTTCACCTGATGATGTTGCGAAGTCTAGGGTCCATCTGGCTGGCCCTGGGAACCTTCTTCCTAAATTCAAAACACCGATTGATTTCTTTGCTTTCTTCTTCTTTTCTTCGATCAACAAAGTTTTCAAATCCTCTTGTCTTTTTTCCAAAGTCAAGAACATTTGTTGAAATTGAGCATTCTACGCCTCGAGAACTTTTACCGTATGTTCCATGTCCATCTTACTGAAATAAATAGTAGAAAGATGAGGAGACCTGTTGTAAGAAACCTGCTTATGTTATGATGAATGAAGATGCATATGCAATGATTTCAAGGAAATTAGAGATTTAAATTTGCTTTAGACAAAAAGGAACACACATTATATTAATAAATCAAAGTTTGAGTACATCATGCCTCTTTGGGCTTACAAAGAAAATACAAAAACTCTAAGATAAAAAAGTTGAACGCATCCTCTTTGGTGCGATGTAGGCGTTCAGACTCCGCTCCTCATGAAGCTGTTTGGTGAGTTCCAGAACTTTCTTCTCGTTGGGGTAGAATTGGGCCTCGAAAGTGTCTCTCTCCCCCTTAAGCTGTATCCAATCCTTTTGCAAGTATTCGAGAGAGGTGGGCATGTCAGGATGTAGGATAGTGTATGTGACATCTCCTTCCACAATAGGCTCTATGATAACTGGAAGAATAGAGGGGTAAGGCATCATAAGACTTTGAGCACGGGCTCGTAACCATTTGAGATAAGGCTCAAGAGGAATGGAATTATTATGCCCCAACGTCTTGCTATCTACCTTGTTCAACATCCTCCAAGCTCGGATAAACCTCTGGCGGTGACCTTGATCATCATTCTCGTAGTCAAATACCAACCCTTGAATAAGCATCTCATGTGGACCATCCCTTCGGGCGTAACCAAACTGTCTTAAGGCTAAGCAGGGGTTGTAGGTGATACCTCCTCTAATGCCAAGTAAGGGGAGATTAGGGAATTCTTCACAACGATCGATGATAGTAACATTCTCTACAGATCGGGAACACCAATGAATGTATGAATGTTTTAGCGTTATCAACCTATGTGACCTCCTTGAATCTTGATCGTTCTTTAATACAGATTGGGGAAGATGCGAAATAAACCATCTTGCTAAGATAGGAGTACAACACATAAGTATACCTCTTTTCCTCATAGTGTGAGTGTGAAAAGAATGTAGGATGTCTCCTAACAAAGTAGGCACCGGGTTACAAGACATAAAGATTTTGAAGACATTTACATCTGAGTTGGTTAGGATTTGGAAACAAAACCAACCCATAAATGAGGAAAGCCACAATTTCCTCAAAAGCATGCAAGTCCAAGGAGTTTCAACAGTTTAGAGCTTTCTCAAACAAGAACTTGGCTAAGAAACCTTTGACACCACTCCTTGTTTCCCAATTTGTTGTGACATCAGATGGTTGCAAGTGTAAGGCTTGAGCAATCTCTTATGGTTTTAGATCTCTTTCCGTACCGTTGAAGGGTAGTTGATTGAGAACGGGAATCCTCAAGAGTTGGGAGAATTCTTCCAAAGTTGGCACAAGTTGATAATCAGGAAATATAAAGCAATGGTGTAGAGGATCGAAGAATTGGAAGAGCACCTTCAATATGCCCTCATCAGTTTTAGAAGTAACAAAGTTTAGGAGGTGACCATGTCTTTCGGTAAATGGAGAATTCTCAGGAACCCTGGATGCTAACTCTTTAAGTTGAGGAGAGGTCCTTACGAGATTGACTTGAATGGTTTTCCTACAAATAGAATCCATGTCCTACAAAACAGAACAAAGATAAATCCTAAAAATCCTTGAAATGGTTAGTGAGAATGAGTATGATGTCATGATGTTTATGATGTTATGTACAAGTATATATATATATATATATATATATATATATATATATATATATATATATATATATATATATATATATATAAAAACAAAACAAATAAGTTCTTAGGTTTAGACTTGCATGGAGTCTCATAGGTAAGTACCCTCTTGAAGTTTAGTTGGCTCAAACCTGTCATAGCAATAGTAACCGGGTTCTAAGGGAGCTCAATATCACTGGTTTATTTTCTCGGGCATTGTTTCAGTGCAAGCCTCTTTAATGGCAATCGAAATATCCCAAAAAACCAAACCTCAATGAGTGAAGTATCGAGTATCTACCAACTTCGGACTGCACCAAAGCCGGTCATCTCACTACGTCCTAATGGCCAAGTTGGTCAAGTAAAGGTTCTAGAAGTTAGTTAGTGCTTCACGACATCACTCAGCGGCCCCATATTCTCCTTGACTACTCAAGGGCTATCGATACCCACAAATATGTCACACTAATGTAGCTATTGCTTAGACCATGTAGGTATACCCTACACAGTTTCCACAATGTATTGCTACTTACCTATAAGGTATCCCAAATCCGGGAAGAGGATTCAAACCCAAACAAAGAACCAAAATGTAAAGCATACAAGTTAAACAATAAAAGCAAGTAAATGTGATCTAGCCCTAAGGTAACCCCACTTTTAAAATTTTCCCCAGCAAAGTCGCCAGTTCTGTAACACGGTGGGAGAACTGACTTGGGTGTTTTATGTTTGATTACAAATGTTGTGGTTAGCAAGAGTCGCCACCGACTTTTCTTTTATCCAAAAGAAAAGGCTGAAAAGAACAGGAAAGACTTTTGAGATGTTTTCTTGAGTTCGGGGGGTAGATTATGAAAAAGGAAGGTATGAGCACCCTTTTCATCCATAGTTATCTACGGGCTCTTAGTTACTTCCTAGATCACTTGATTTTGTTTGAAAATGTGCTTTGTGTGGTTTTTGAAAGTATTTTGAAAAGGCGCTATCGTTTAGGAAAACTTTGTAATGATTCTCGTTCGTAAGAATGTATACAAAGTGTTGATCTTTTGAAAATGTTTTCAAGTTTGAAAGATGTTTTTGAAAGTGTTGGTGTTTGTTTTGCAAATAGCAAGGATGTTTGGTTTGAAATTGAGCAAGCAACTAGGAACAATCTACCTACTCAAAAGTCTTTCATGTTTATTTCCTCTTTCCTTTGATATTGTTATCTAACCATTGATTTAGTAAGTAACCCTACCTTTGGATGTAAAAGCGACGAGCAAGGGTCATCGTATAGCCATGATTAGCAATGTTGTGAGATTTCTTAGCATTTTCTTTAAGGGACTAAGATCATTTTTGAAAGGCAACTTTGATAGCGTCATCGAGGGGCTATGATCTTGTATTTTTGTTTGTTTTTGCTAAGATAACTCACATGCATAGTATGGCCATTTTGTAAGGCAACAAAGTGGATTTACCCTAAGGGTGTATGTGTGCAAGTGTATTGGTTTACATACTTGATTTGTCTTGATTAGGGTTTACTATTTATTGATTTTATCTTTCCATACAAATCCTAATTTACTAGTATTTGTATATAAAGCATTAAATTGCAGAAAATAAAAATACTAAGCTATTACATCATTTAGGGGAGGGGGTATACAAATTATAAATGGGGAATTGCAAGAAAATTAAATCTAAATAATTATTACAACCATATTGAATATTGCATAAAAAAATGAATAAATAAAAATGCAAGAATGCAAAATGGAAAAAGAGATGATTTTTATTTGGTTTTCATGAAAAGGTTTTTTGACCTAGTTAACTAAAAATAATATAATTAACTAAAGATAAGAAAATTAAGATTAAGTTAGTAAAAATAAATTAATTTAAAGAGAACACAATTTTTTAGGGTTTTTTTTTTGTTATGAATTTGATTAAATAAAATTAATTAAATAAAAGTCCTAAGTTCTAAATTGATTTTAATTTACAAGAAAATAATATATAATAATTAAGATTAATTATCTAAGTATTTTAAAAAAGGGAAATTAATTCATTAAAGAAAATGTTTTTGTTCTTTTTAGTTTTATAAAACAAAATAAACAAAATAAACAAAATAAATGTAAAAAAAAATAAAATAAAATATTTTTTGGGTTTTTATTAATGATAATAATAATAATAATAATAATAATAATAATAATATTAATAATAATAATAAAGTATAGAGAAATAAAATAAATATATAAAATTAAAGTCAAGGGGTTAAAAAAATGGAAATGGGGGTTAACAATAGTAAAAAGGGGCGCTAGGCCCAAATGTGTGTTTTTGTAATCTAAAAAAATTTAAAAAAATGCATGAATGAGCTTGCATTAGAAAATAAAAATGGGGGTGAGAGTCAACAATTCAGACTGGGCCCAAAGCAATAACCCATCGCCAGTTTGGATCAAGTGTGGCTGCCCTCCTGAGGTACACCATGTGCTTGCATTGGAGTGTGTTGAATTTATCTTTACAAAGATCTGATGGTGGCGATTGAAGAGTATACCATACGCGCGTTGGCAGATTTGCATGGGATCTGTAAAAACAAAATAAGAAAAAATAAAAGGGTACCACTGGGGTTCGAACCCAGGTTCCTATAGACACAGGCGTGCGCTTCTACCACTGGGTTGGCTATACATCCGTTTATTAATACAAAACCAAGAATATATATTTGAAACACATTCCTAGGCTTGTATCATCTTCAACCTCGCGCCAGACCAATCAACATGATTTTTTTGAAATTACTATCTCTTTCATTTCTCAATCATTTGAAAAAGTATAAACATGAAACTTGCTCCAAATTTCATCACGAGTTCAGTCATATAAATAACTAAAGCTATAAATAAAAAATGAGCATGAATTTTGAATAGTACAAAATCTGGCCTAATTTTTTTCAGAAAATTCAACTCTAAAATTCTCACTACTCAAGCAACATAAATGAATTCTAAGGACATGGTTAGTTTCAGGATTATGATGTCTACATTTTATCTTCATAAATGGAGACCAAATGATGCTTATATGAAGAGTTCAAAAGTCAGAAAACTCACCTTGCAAGAGGATATCGTGTTTTGTGTTTGAGCAGCTTTTGATGAGTTCCAGTGATTGGGTTAGCTTCCTCAAGTTCCTAGGAAGCTAATGTGATGCTTGGCTTGAGCTGAAAGTGGCTGAGGAGTTCTAGAGAAGTCAACTTGCATACCCCTATTTTTGAAAATGGAACTTGATGATGATGATGGAGTTACATTTATGAAACAGGGTCAAGGATGAGTTGTATTTGATGTTTAGAAGCTTTAGGATTGATTAGGAAGGAAAACGCACGAGGGAAATGAGAGATATAAGTTTAAGGTTAGAACTGTTCATCAATGGAGTTTCTTGTGCAAATTCTGGCTTGAGGGAGTTTTGGTGTGTTTTAGTGCCTCTATTTATAAGCAACAAGTTTGGAAGCTTGTTATTAATCAGAATTCAAAATCTCAAGTTTAATCATAACATGTGATTTTTGAGAAATTCAAGTTTCAAAGTCTTGTGTACTTGCTAAGATAAAGTGGTTATGCTTTAAAAAAACTTGCTTCTGACTTTGTAGATGGAGTGTGATCAGAGGGAACAAGTTAGAGGCTCAAGAATTGACTTTTTGCATAAAGCTTGCTTTTCAAGAATGGTATTCTTCACTTTCTTCCCAAAATGGCAATGTGAATTGGATAAAGCTTAAACCACTTGGATTATAGCTCAAACGTTTGTGTAATCCATTAATGATGGATAGATACACAAGTTAGAAGGTCTGCAAAGCAAGATTATGCAGCCTAACATTGAAATTTCATTTTTGTTCATCATGAAAATGACCTATAATTCAAGAATGAAATTCCAACTTCATGCCTTCGATTCTCCTTACTCAAACATGATCTCAAGGAGTTCTTAGACATTTTAGAAAGCTTGTAATGTTATCTACAACCCCTTTTTGAATCACTTTTAAAAATTCCCCTTGGAACTATGTGAAAAATTGCCATGAAGTTAGGTCAAAATCCTGCCAAAACTAGGGCAAAATTTTCACTAAGTTTCCAAGTTTCATGAACATGTATTCACAAAATCATAACTTGAAATCCATGAATTTCTAGGAGAAGTTGTGTAAATAAGTGTTTTAGATCTCATTTAGATATACCACTTTCATGTTTAAAGTTTCCTTTGAATCATCTTGCATCATGGTGAAAAATTGGCTCAAAGTTGTGAAAAAATATGAAGTTTTCAACACTTGAAAAAAATTTTAAGTTTGGAAATTTTGACTTTTCAAAATGAAATCTTGAATTTTTGATTTCTTGATGAACAAGTTTCATATTTTGACATGTTTTGATGAATTGTGATCTTTGACACTTGATTTTGACCAAAAAGTCAATGTTTGACTTTTCAGTATACAGTTGACTTTTGACCAGTTGACTGAAAAATCAACTATCAATCAAATGACCATGAGCAATGTTTTGAGTCATGACATTAGTTTAAAATGATGAAATTGAACTCTTGAGATCATGTCTCAAACCAATTAACAATTTGCTAGGTTAAAAATTAGAAATTGCCCTTTCTCAGTCAAAACCCTAATTTTGACCATTTTGCCCTTTTGATGATCTGATCAAATTTCTTGAGGAATTATGGTACAAACTTGATCAAATGAAATATATGATTTCATAATGTTGATATGGATAAGAAATTATGAATTTTGACTATAAATTGGCCATAGTTAACTTTTTCCCCAATATAGCTGATTTTTAGGTCAACTGCTCAATTGACTGAGCAAAAATGTGATCCAAGACTTGAAACTTGACCTGAGCAATCTTGGAGGTCCATAATGATCCATGAAAGTCATATGAGGCATTAAAAGTTCAATTATCCTTGTGCAATCTCAAACCCTAATTTCAAGCATCAGTGCTTAAGGAGGTGTCTTGAGCAGATCAGCCCTTGTGTAGTCTTGAACCAAAGGAGATCTTGTGAGAAAAAAATTGATAAATGAGAGGGAAAATTTTGGGGTACAACAAAATGGATTGTGAATTCATTGAAATCCCATGTCAATCATTTGAAGTGGTCCATCCCATGATTGTTGATGCCAAGGCCATTCTTGTCACTCCCAAAGCCGCTAAAGATACACCAAGAATGACCTCTCTCAAAGATGCTCGTTCTGTTACTGAAGACAGAGGTTGCATCATTTGGGGACAACTCCACGATATCCCATACAAGTCAGACAAGTTTGGGTTAGGTTTCACTTCCAAGGCTCAAAAATAGGTTCGGCGTGCTCGTGTAGGGAAACCGCCTCTCTGTATCAGTAATAATGAAGTAAATGCTCTTGGAGACTCTGACAGTGAGTGTCTGGGATGACTGGATCTACCCAACTACTGATGGAGGACTCAAAAACTGGAATACCAAGGACTTCATCCCAATCTCCTTCAGCCAGGAGTAATTGTCATTTCCTGTTTTTATTACTTTGAGAATTTTGTCTGTAATTTCCATTAAAATAATGACTTTAAACTGTGTGCCTTGCCCGGGGCACAATGGCCCATTTGTTAAGGGTTTGTCATTTTCATATGCCATATATTCATTTTAATGAAAAACATTGGACTATTTTACATTCAAATTTTTCACTCTTTGTCTTTCTTTCACTTTACTGCATTTTCAAATAGCCATGTGACCTTACATGCACACACACACATTTGCAGATCCATGTCCACTCTGGATCTTATTGATAATGATTCTGCTATTGCCATATATGACTTTGAAAATCTAATCTATCAAGTCGAAGATGAAGGTGAAGAAGATTGTGAAATACCTGGAGAACTCGCCAGACTCCTGATACAAGAGTAAAAATCCATTCAACTGCACGAAGAACCAGTTGAAGTGATCAACCTAGGTACTAAGGAAGATAAGAAAGAGGTCAAGATCAGAACCAACTTGAAAGACGGTATCAAAGACATATTGATCCAGATGTTACATGACTATGTTGAGGTGTTTTCTTGGTCATATGAAGATATGTCGGGGCTTGATACCGACATTGTGGTTCATCGTCTACCAACAAAGGAAGATTACCCTCCAGTCAAGCAAAAAGTTCGTCGTATGCGGCCAAACATGTTTGAAAAGATAAAAGATGAGGTAATGAAGAAATTCAATGCAAGTTTTATAGCAGTGATGTCATATCCCCAATGTGTGTAAAATGTGGTCCCCGTGCCAAGGAAAGATGGGAAAGTTTGTATGTGTGTAGACTATAGGGATTTGAATAGGGCAAGCTCCAAAGATGATTTCCCACTACCGCATATTAACGTCTTGGTCGATAACACTACTCAACATAAAGTCTCCTCCTTCATGTATGGTTTCTCTAGCTATAATAAAACCAAAATGGCTCCCGAAAACATGTAGAAAACCACTTTTGTTACACAGTCGGGCACTTTTTGTTACAAGGTCATGCATTTTGGTTTGAAGAACACAGATGCAACCTATCAACGAGCTATGGTAGCCCTATTCCATGACATTATCCATCATGAAATAGAAGTGTACGTTGATGATATGATTACAAGGTCACAAACTAAGGAACAACACCTTGATCATCTTCACAAGCCGTTTGAAAGATTGAAGAGATAAAAGTTAAGGCTAAATCCCAACAAATGCACCTTTGGGGTAAGATCTGGAAAACTCTTAGGGTTCGTCGTCAGTGGAAAAGGTATTGAGGTCGACCCTGGAAAAGTCAAAGCCATACAAGAAATGCCAGCTCCCTGTACTGAGAAAGAGTTCAAGGGTTTCTTATGTCGACTAAACTACATTGCTCAATTCACATCTCACTTGGCTGCTACTTGTGATCCAATCTTCAAACTCTTGAAGAAAGATCAAGTAGTCAGATGGAATGATGACTACTAAACAGCCTTTGATAAGATCAAGGAATATTTACAAGAACCTCCCATCTTGATGCCTCCAGTTGAAGGAAGACCTCTGATTATGTACTTGACTATATTAGAGAACTCAATGGGGTGCGTGTTGGGCAAACATGACGAGTCTGGCCAAAAAGAGCATGCAATATACTACCCGAGAAAAAAGTTTACCGACTATGAAACAAGATACTCACTGCTCGAGAAAACTTGCTGCACTCTGGCATGGGTTTCTCACCGGCTAAGATAATATATGTTGACTCACACCACTTTGTTGATTTCTAAAATGGACCCTATCAAGTACATCTTCGAGAAACCAACTCTCTCTCCGGATGAATAGCTAGATGGAAAATGATATTGATTGAATATGATATCCAATATACTACACAAAAGGCCATCAAAGGAAGTATATTGGCATATCATTTGGCCCATCAATCTGTTAATGATTACCAATCCATGGACTTTGAATTCCCGAACGAGAATATCATGCTGATAATTGATTGTGAAAAGCCTGGACCGTATGACGGACCTGAACAAGGATCCTGATGGACTATGGTTTTTGGTGATGCTTCCGATGCTTTGGGTAATGGAGTTGGTGCTGTGATTATTTCTCCTGAAGGTTGCCATACACCTTTCACTGCCAGATTATGCTTTGACTGTACAAACAACATGGCTGAATATGAGGCATGCATCTTGGGTCTTAGGGCTGTCATTGACCTAAAAATTAAGTTCTTAAATGTATATGGAGGTTCAGCTTTAGTCATCAGTCAAGTTAAAGGAGAGTGGGATACCAAACATCCTAATCTAATCCCCTATAAAGAGCTTGTGTTAACCCTGATCACATACTTTGAGGAGGTTACCTTCGAACACTTTCCATGAGAAGAAAATCAGTTGGCGGATACCTTAGAAACAATGCCATCCATGTTCAAGGTCAAGTGGGACAACGAAGCTCCTAGAATTATGATTGAAAGATTTGACGAAACTGCACACGGTTGTAAGATCGACACTGATAATGAGAAACCATGGTACCATGAAGTGAGGAGATATCTGGAAGCACAAGAATATTCTGAAGGAGCTTCCATCAACAACAAGAAATTCCTCCGAAGGTTTTCAGTCAAATTCTTCCTGAGCAGTGGGATCCTATATAAGCGCAACCACTATTCGACTCTACTGTGTTGTATGGACAAGAAGGAGGCAGAAAAAATCATGGAGGACATGCATGACAATATCTTTTGAACTCACTCTAGTGGGCACACTATGGCCAAGAAGATTCTAAGGGCTGGTTACTATTGGTCGACTATGGAAACTGATTGTCACCATCACTCGAAGACTTGCCACAAGTGTCAAATTTACGCTGACAAGGTCCATGTGCCTCCAATTCATTTGAATGTCATGACTGATCTATGGCTATTTGCAATGTGGGGCATAAACATGATTGGAGAGATCAAGCCCACAACTTCTAATGGACATTGTTTCATCCTAGTTTCCATTGATTACTTCACCAAATGGGCCGAAGCTGCCTCATTTGCCTCAGTTACAAAGAACATTGTAGCCCGATTTATCAAGCATAACCTCATCTTCCATTACGTTATCCCTGAAAGGATCATCACTGACAATGGAACTAATCTCAATAATTCTATGATTATGGAGCTCTGCACTCAATTCAAAATCAAGTATCATAATTCTTCTCCGTACAGACCTAAGATGAATGTCACAGTGGAAGTTGCCAATAAAAACATAAAGAAGATTATGCAAAATATGGTAGTGACCTACAAAGACTAGCATGAGATGCTACCGTTTACTCTCCATGGCTACCGTACTTCAGCTCGAACATCAACTGGGGAAACCCCATTTTCCTTAGTCTATGGCATGAAAGCTGTTTTGCCTATGGAAGTTCAAATTCCTTCCTTAAGGATTATGAAAGAAGAAGATTTAGGCGAAGACGAATGGATTCATACTAGGTTAGGTCAGTTGAACTTAATTGACTAGAAGAGACTGGCTGTTGTTTGTCACGGTCAAATGTATTAAAAGCGTATGATCAAGGCTTTCAACAAAAAGATTAAACCTCTAGTGTATCAGGCTGGCGACTTGGTAATAAAATGCATCATTCTTCCACAAGGCGATCCCAGGGGAAAATGGACTCCCACTTATGAAGGGTCATTTGTTGTTAAGAAAGTATTCTCTGGTGGTGCCATGATGCTAACTACTATGGACAACAAATATTTTCCATATCCTGTAAACGCGGACATAGTAAAAAAATACTACGCATAAAAATGACTCGCTAGGTTGACATACCTAGGCAAAAATAAGGGCATCCTGGCGAACCAAAAGGGTTCGGGAAAAAGTTAGGGATATATACAAAAGATTGTACACCCGGTAAGTCGAAAACCTGAAAGGGCGACTTAGGCAAAAAAGGGTATCCTGGTGGGCTGAAAACCTGAAAAGGCGGTCCAAGAAAAAGTTAAAGATTAAAGCGTATGACTATGTCCCGTAAAATCACCACAACCAAATTTATTACCAAGATCCAATTTCTTGGGTGTAAGATCAATTCAATCAACTTCTTTCAATGGCAAGGGATGATGTTCGAAGACATAGGGGTAACAACAGAGTTAGAACACAATGATATCACTTCCACATGGCTATTGTTTTTTGTTTCCACTTTATATTCTTTCTTGATTTCCTCTTACTAGGATCTCTGTCTCCTTGTACAAAAACGCCTGTTTATAGGCAAGACATCAATACAAATATAGTTTGAAATGCAAACTTTTTGTTTTCCTGTTTTGAGTGCAAAAACGTCCAATGACTAAAATCGAATGAACATATTCATATGAACATGATTAACTATTGACAAATGTATGTTTAAAAATGGTAATAAACATTTTCTTAAAATATTTTGAGATATCCCCCACAGAGTTACTTCAAAAATATTATCCCCGCATATTTGAATTCACGCGGTATCCATCTAAACTTCTAATCTCCTGACAATCATTTCCCCAGCTGACTTGGTCCTAAACTACAAGGGAAACTTTATGGAGTTTGTCTCCAAAAATAATTCACCCCCCGATAGGTTCTTCAAAATGCTTTCCTCAACAGGGCTTATTTCCCCAACAAACTACCAAATTCCCCAGTATAAGTCTTCCTCTCAAACCATTACAACGGACAAAAACCCATTTGTCCCCACCAAAGTCATTACAATCCCCAACAGAGTCGTTACTATCCATAGAAAGTTACTGCAAAGCCTGGAATTCGACCAGATACTAGTTAACTTTCATTATCCCCAGTCAAGTTATAATTCCCCAATAGATAAATGGACAACCAAGACTCCTAAACTCTACTCCTCAAGCAGAAATCGACATTTCACAGTGGAGTTTCCTCAAACAAAATTCAATACATCCCCTGCAGAGTTTCCTCAAACAGAAAATAACGATCCCCAGCGGAATTATTCCATACAGTTGAAGATACACATACTCTTCATCCCTAGCAGTAGTCTAGTATTTAGCTTCCCAAAACTCCCCAGCAGTAGACAGGGATTTATTTTCCCAGACAAAGATACATTTCAACAACATTTCATATTCATACATCACAACATATGCATACGAAATGCATATAGCACAATCTCATTTATTTTAAGAACATCATTGCGCAATGCATTTCATGCATCATGACATTGCATAAAACTAACTCTTTACCCTTTTCAAGAAAGATCAGTCGCCAAGATGAATAAGATCAATAACAAACATTTCCTTCACAAGAACTCGACTGGTTCAGTTTAAATCGATCAATGATTTATGCTGATTTGTTTCTAATGGCCGCTTTCTCTGGTTCAGTTAAATCGATCCTAATATTTATGCTGATTCGATATACAGTTAAAAACCATTTTAGACCTCTGTTGGTTCAGTTTAAATCGACCCATGATTTATCCAGATTTGTGTCCGGTAGACAATTTCTCTGGTTTAGTTAAATCGATCCTAAGATTTATGTTGGTTCAATATCCAGTTAAAGACCATTTTAGACCCCTGCTGGTTCAGTTTAAATCGACCAATGATTTATCCTGATTTGTTTCTGGTAGGCACTTCCTCTGGTTTAGTTAAGTCGATCCTAAGATTTATGCTTATTTGACATCCAGTTAAAGACCATTCAAGACCTCTACTGGTTCAGTTTAAATCGATCAATGATTTATCCTGATTTTTTTCTGGTAGGCACTTTCCCTGTTTTAGTTAAATCGATCCTAAGATATATCTTGATTCGATATCCAGTTAAAGACCATTTTAGATCTTTGTTGGTTCAGTTTAAATCGACCAATGATTTATCCTGATTTGTTTCCGGTAGGCACTTTCTCTGGTTCTATTAAATCAATCTAAGATTTATGCTGATTCGATATCCTGTTAAAGACCATTCAAGACACCCACTGATTCAGTTTAAATTGACCAATGATTTATCCTGATTTGTTTCCGGTAGGAACTTTCTCTGGTTCAGTTAAATTGATTCTAAGATTTATACTGATTCGACATCCACTTAAAGACCATTCAAGACCTCCGTCGGTTCAGTTTAAATCGATCAATGATTCATCCTAATTTGTTTCCGGTAGGCACTTTCTCTGGTTCAGTTAAATCGATCCTAAGATTTATGCTGATTTGGAATCTAGTTAAAGACCATTCAAGACCTCCATTAATTCAGTTTAAATCGACCAATGATTTATCCTGATTTGTTTCCGGTAGGCACTTTCTCTGGTTCAGTTAAATCGATCCTAATATTTATGCTGATTCGACATCCAGTTAAATACCATTCAAGACCTTCGTTGGTTCAGTTTAAATTGACCAATGATTTACCTGATTTCCTTCCGGTAGGAACTTTCTCTGGTTCAGTTAAATCGATCCTAAGATTTATGCTGATTCGATATCCAATTAAAGACCATTTTAGACCTATGCTGGTTTAGTTTAAATCAACCAATGATTTATCCTGATTTATGTCCGGTAGACAATTTCTCTGCTTCAGTTAAATCGATCCTAAGATTTATGCTGATTTGATATCTAGTTAATGACCATTTTAGACCTTTGCTGGTTCAATTTAAATCGACCAGTGATTTATCCTGATTTGTTTCCGGTAGACACTTTCTCTGGTTCAGTTAAATCGACCCTAAGATTTATTCTGATTCTTATCCAGTCAAAGACAAATACAAACATCTGCTTGTTTCAGTATAAATCGACCAAAGATTTATTCTAATACTTCTTCCAATCTCTATAGACAGTTACTTTGGATGGCATCTATAAGCCCATCTCCAATAACTCTTTATCACCTCTCTAAATGGAATCTATAAGCCCATTCTCCACACAATCAATGAACGACATTACTTTGAACACTAGCAAGTGCAAATTTCTGGGCACTTTAGTGTTCAATCATCTTCCACCTTCAAGTTACGAATGGCGAACATACCAATCTAACTCTTCAGGTTTAAGAAGAATGAACAGGGGCAGCTGTTGCACCCCAAAATTCTCCCCTTATTTCTCAAGACATTTCTCACCAAATATCTCATAATGCTCGAGGGTTCTCAAGGGTTTGATCAGACAAGCTCACTTCCAAAGCACTGAGCCTCCGAATTAGGGTTTTGACTAAGAATGACTGATCACAGACTTTTGACTTAGTACATAACCTAATGGCTTGAAACATAATCCCAAGGACTCAAACTCAAAATGTTGACCTAATTTCATGGCTCAAATCAGTTCTCAGGATCAAGGTTTGATAGTTGAAATTGGATTAACTGACAAAAAGTCAACATATACACAAAATGTCAAACTTTGACTTTTTAGTCAACATTAAAATTCAAAGATCAAAATTCATCAAGACCTACAAAAATATCAAACTTGATCATCAAGAAAATCAAGAAATTCAATAAAGTCAACAAAAAAGTCAAAGTTTCCAATACTTATAAATTTTCTAAATGTTTTTACACTTGATAATTTCAATGCTTCATGACATTTTTTCACCAAGATGCAAGATGATTCAAAGAATACTTTCAACATGAAAGTTGTAGATCTTGATGAATTCTACAACTTTGTATTAGAGGACTGATGTCCAAAAAATTCTTAAATTTAAAGATACAGGCCCATGAAGTCAATGACATTTTCATCTAACACTTAGAGAAATTTTCAACAGGTTTTGGTCAGGTTTTGGTCACAATTTATTGGCCAGTTTTCATCAAGTTCCAATTTGATTTAGCCAAAATGGTAAATATGAAAGTTGTAGACAATGTTTAAATCTTTCCAAAACATTCAAGATAATGAATTTATCATACTAAAGCTAGGAGATTCAAAGGCATGGAGTTGGGCATCCATTCTTGAATGTCAAGTCATTTTGGTGAAGAACACATAATTCAATCTACATGCTATGCTGAATAATCTTGTTTTGCATGCTTTCTAACTTACAAGTCTCACCATAATTTAATGCTTACACAAAATTTTGAGCTATGGTCCATTTGATTTAAGCATTGTCCAAGTGATATTTCCATTTTTGGCACAAAGTTGACATTGCCATTCTTGCAAAGTAGCTTTAATCACAAAGTCAACTCTTCTTGAGCTTCTAACTTGTTCCTTCTACACACACTCAATACATAAAATCAGATAAGCATGCTTAATGTGTCCAACAACTCTATGAAGCAAAGTATAAAGCATTGGAACTATGATCTTCAAGCTTGCTTCATATACCATCCAACCTAGCCACAACATGTGATTTTTAAAATATGATCAACCCTTGTCTTAAAAACTCTTTCCTATAAATAGAGAGATCATTTGCAAGATAAAGGAGATGAAGAAGCCCTCAAAACTTCTATACTCTCAAAAACCAGAATTGTCCACAAAACCTCCACGTTTGAGCTTTGAAGTCTAAATCTTTGAGCCTCTCACACCCTACAAGTTTTGCCCAAATAAACCATCCAAATACTTCACATACATCATATAGAAGTTATTAAAACATAAGAACAACTTCTATAACATCATTATCACCATCTTCCAAACTCAAAAATGATACTTTGCAACTTGGCTGGTTTGGAGAGATTCAACAACTTTCAGCACAGAGTGAGGATTGGCATAGTTTCAAGAAGGTCCAAAGGAGCTCAATCAATAACCGCTTCACACCCGGAAACATCCGTACATGTTCTAAAGTCTTCACTTCAAGGGGTAAATTTTTTCAAACCGTAATATCTTTATCCATATATCATTTACTTTTGCTTTCAAAAGGATACAATAGGACAGACCCAAGAAATAACTTAGCAAAAAGCCAAGCTAGGGGATGACACGACTGCCTGTGTTATACGACACGACCCGTGTCATCTAAGTTGGTTAGAAAACTTAACAAAAATGCAGGGCAGGGGCTGACACGGGTGCCCGTGTCATATGACACGACCCGTGTCATATGACACGACCCGTGTCAGTCAGAAACACACAGAGCAGGAAGGGCAGGGGTTGCCACGGGCTCCCGTGTCACACGACACGACCTGTGTCAATTCGGATGGAACAAAATGTGCAAGGAGCCAGGAACAGGTCCTGACACGGGTGCCCGTATCCACTGACACGGCCCGTGTCGGCTCAGACACCAAATTTCCTAATTTTGAGTTTTTTAGTTCATTTTTGGACACATTTCCTTTCTTGGAGATGACCTAACACCATAAAACCGTTTTTCTAAATAAAACACCAAACAAATCTTTCTAAACAATTAGTTTTCTTTTTAGCTAACTTAGACTTAGGTTTCTCTTCAATCAAATGAACTACAAAAAACCTTTCTATAAAAAAAACGTAAAAAAGAACAATTCCTTTTCACTTTACATTTTCTTGCGCATTTTACTATTTCACATTATAATTTATGTAATTGTCAAAGTCTTGTAATAATAATTAGGGTTTATTTTTACTTGTCATCCCCATTTTTAAATTTGTACCCCATCCCCTCAAGTATTGTAATAGCGTAGGACATTTAATTACCGCAATTTATCGCTTTCCATATTATTGCTAGTAATTAAGGTTTGTATGGCAAGACCTAAAATCAATACTGACAACCCTAATCAAGTCAAAAATGCATGAAAACAAAAACACTTTGCACACTTACACCTCTAGGGTAACCCACACTTGTTGCCTCAGATAAAACAGTCACATCCCTCGAACGTGGGATACTTTAGCAAAAAGACCCTCGATTACAAGATCGTAGTCCCTTGATGACCCTTTGATGACGCCTTCGGTAAACAATCTTAGTCCCTATGACAATTTCTAAAGCACCCTACAATGTTTCCTTCTATGACTATTTGATGATCCACGCCCGTCCCTTCACATCCAATGATATGGTTTCTTACTAACTAATGGTAAGATAACGCTATCTAAAGAAGGAGGAAAAGAACAAAGACTTCTTTTGAGTAGGTAGAATGCTCGTAGTTTCTTACTCATAAACATTTCAAAACATATTTCAAACGCACCAACAATTTTCCATGAAATATTTTCAAAAGTAAACATTTTGTATACATTCTTATAGAGACGAGAATCATTACAAAGTTCGCCTAAACAAAGGCACTTTTCAAAAATACTTTCAAAACTATCACAAACACATTTTAAACAAAGCATTTCAAAGTGAGCTAGCAACTAAGAGCCCGTAGATAACCATATATGAAAATGGTGATAACACCTTCCCTTTTTATAACCTACCCCCCGAACTCAAGAAAATTCTCAAAAGGTCTTTCCTGTTCTTTTCACCCTTTCCTTTATTGGATTAAAGAAAAGTCGATGGTGTCTCTTGCTATCCGCAACAATTACGATAAAACACAAAACACCCAAGTCAGTTCTCCCACCGTATAACAACATGAAATGTTTATGATTATGAATGAAAATGACCAACTCCATAGGTGACACATAACACTACTGGGGAGGCAAAAATAAAACAGGCAGCCTAATGAAGAGAGTTCAATCAGGAAAAAACTATTGGGGAACGATAAGATTTTGGGGATGACTATAAATAGGAAAAAACAAAATCACGATTAAAGAACCCAAATGCATAATAACATTTCAACGACGAGAAGTTTTAACAATGCAAGCAACAAGCTAATAAGGAGGTAACCATTAAAAAGGGTTACCGACTCGACTAGGGAAAGAAACTTAACTCTATTGGAGAAAAAACAAATCCGCTGGGGAAAAGAAGACTCATTTCTACTGGGGTAAAGCCCAAAGAGTAGACAAAGTATCATCAACTCAATAAATGAGGAAAAAGCAATGGATAACAACGACCGATAAATAACTGTGAACTACCAAATCATAGAGGAGATAGAAAAAAGAGAGTAACATCGACTCATAGGGGATGTTAAACTACCCACTTAGGGTTGAAGGTAGAACAAACAACATAATAGTTACTCATAGACGATGGTGAATGTCAGCCTCGAGACTAGTAAATGAATGATTGGCATCAGTACTTATAACCTATAACAAATGGTTGACATTGGTACTTATGACTGGGAACAAAGGATTGGAATTAATACTTATGACTGGTAACAAAGGATGACATCAATATTTATGACTGGTAACAAAGAGTTGACATCAGCGCTTATGGCTGGGAATAAATAATTGACATCAGTACTTATGACTGGGAACAACAGATTGACATTAGCGCTTATGGCTGGGAACAAAGGATTGACATCAGTACTTATGACTGAGAATAATTGGTTGACATCAGTACTTATGACTGGGAACAATTGGTTGACATTAGTATTTATGACTGGGAATAAATGATTGACATCTGTGATTATGACTGGGAACAATTGGTTGACATCAGTAATTATGACTGAGAACAAATGATTGACATCAATACTTATGACTGGTAAAAAAGAGTTGACATCAGTACTTATGACTGAAAAACAACTCAACTCTATTGGGATGAGGTCCAATGAGGAGAAAAAGATAAATATTGACTAACGAATGACGGTGAACTACCAACTCAAGGATGAAGGTAGAAAAAAACACAGAGTAATAACAAGTTTCCAAAAATTATGGCATTCCACATAGAATGGGTCTCAACTTCTTCTTTAACCAAGGCATTCCACCTAGAAAGGTTAACAAATTTTTCTAACTTATGGATTTCACCGAGAACGGTAACAATTTCTTCTTTGATCAAAATATCACTAGAAAAGGGTGATAACTGATGTAAGGATCTTTCAACAAAATGTATTTATCATCGAAGTACAACCAATCTCAACAACAAATTATCTCCCATAACATATAGACTACCATTCATCGGAGTAAAAACATCTTCTCTAGCATTATTAGGCTTACTGGGGAAGTACATGTTGCTCAAATAAAGAGACAACCACTTACTGTTACGAAAAGGATTGCAATAACACTGTTGGGAAATGAATTTTGATTTCATAGGGAAATACCAACACATTCTTGCTGAGATAAAGTCTTCATGTGCAAAATAAATGCACATTCTCAATCCAGCACTCACAACCTATAGGGATCAAAATAATATTGATGTCGAGAACCAAAAATTAAACCAGGAACAAACCAGAGTGAAACAGTCAACCAAGATACAATCTAATGAGGAATAAACTCAAATGGGGATCAAATTCCATCCAGATAATGAGCTGGGTAGGAAGGCTAAAGCAAAAATTTTCCATGAGAGATAACTCAGTAGGGAAATTGAAAGGATATACACTTTCTGCTTAAGGTTGAAACTCTATTGGAGAGAGGATAACATGACTCTGCAAAGAGGATAATATGCCAACAAAACATCGATGAGTGAAAATGAACCATGAGTTTTAATTTAGCTATGCATGATGTGTATATGAGTGTATGAATGTTATCATGTATATGGTGACAAAAGAGACATACTGCACTGGGGATAATCAGACAAAACTTACTTGGGTGAAGACAACATTCACCTAAACCACATATAGGATGAAGATTCTATAAGAGATCAAGCATCAACTAAGGACACAAAGTCCTACTTCAAGGCTTAACTTCACTGGGAAGAAACATGGCTTGAAAATAATTAAAGCAAAATCTGATAGCAATAAATTAATACATTTGCAGGGATATAATAAACTCCTTCAGGCTTCACTGGAGAATAGCATACATACTTCACTAGGGAAGACAATGCCTCATTGTCTAGCCTTTAACTGGGGATGTCGTACTGACTTCACTAGGGAAGATAATTCCACATCATCGAGGGGAGCCCAAATACATTCTTCAATATCAAGAGTAGTGGTTACGCAAACTTCTCTGGGGAAGTCAGAGAAACTTTATGGGGATATTCAAACTTAAAGGGAAACATCATCCTTGATTCATCTGGAGAGACTTAATAAGTTAACACCACAACAAGAAGTCAAAATTATGGGGATTTTAAATCAAACTCAACACATGGTGAGAGAAAACCCAAAAAATTGACAGATGTCTCAACACTTCTTAGAAAAGGTACTTCTTTTGCCTGGATACTTAGGGAGTTCACAAAAACAACACTGTTATAACTGGAGAGAACAATTCTCTTCGAGAAATTATTCATCAATTCTCAACATAAATGGAGAAGGACTCCAACAAATGAGCAAAGGCTTCATAACTTTACAATTTCAGCTTGATCATAACCCAGCTGAGGAAAGAATCACACTCAGCTAGAGAAATCCACATCATGACCTAACTTGGGAATATGGGATAGAGGTATCAAACCGCCCAAACCAACACCACACATTAACTAGTATGAAATCCAACTATCCAAGGAACAATCGCAGGTGGACTATGCGTATATCAGCAAGAGTAACCCATGAATACTTCTTAGGGAGTTCACAATAACATCATTGTTATAACTGGAGAGTGAAATGCTCTTCGAGAAATTCTTCATCAATTCTCAACACAAAGGGAGAAGGACTCCAATGAATGAGCAAATGCTTCATAACTTTACAATTTCTGCTTGATCATAACCCAGCTAGGGAAAGAATCACACTCAGCTAGAGAAATATGCATCAAGACCTAACTGGGGAATACGGGATAAAGGTATCAAACCACCCAAACCAACACCACATATCAACTGGTATGAAATCCAACTATCTAAGAAAAAATCATAGGTGGACTATACACATATCAACAAGAGTAACCCAAGAATACTTCTTGGGGAATCTTTTCAAAACTTTGAAGTTCGTCCATCCTTGGAACCACTACTTTTGTCCCGCTTGAATCACATAATTGAAGTAAAAAGTGATTTACAAATTCTTTTCAAAAATTTTGTTTTTATTATTAAGTCTTTTTGTATTTGACAATTACTATCAGTAATAAATGAAATTTTTGTAAACATAATAAAATAAGAACTACAAAGAATTGTATAAAGGCACAAACTTTATTAATAGAATGGTAGTCCGCAAATGGCGTGACTCCATGGATGATTACAAATTTTTGGAAAATGGTAAATACATGGAAAAGATACATTGAAACACAATGACCACTATTCTCCCTAACAACTTTGAACTCCTGAGCATAGGCTTCAGTTGAAGTGTGATGAGAATTCGAGAAGATTGTTACTTCAATAATCAAGTCTTGTCTCACGCATTTACTTGCCAAGAAATCCCTAACTTTTTTCTAGGTTGCCCTTGCCGTTTTTCAACCTACCGGGAAAATTTATTCTGTTTATGTCTCTAACTTTTTCCTAGACCGCCCTTTCGGGTTTTTCAGCCTACCGAGACGCTCCTTTTTTTTCCTAAGTTGCCCTTTCGGGTTTTCAACTTAACAAGCTGTTCTTTTATTTATTTAGGAGAAGTATTTCTTGACTGCGTCAGCATTCATGGAACGTGGGAACTCCTCACCATCCATAGTTTCAAGAATCAATGCACTGCCAAAGAAGGCTTTCTTGACAACATATGAGCCTTCATAATTGGGAGTCCACTTGCCCCTAGAATCAATGTTAAAATGCATGATCTTTCTAAGCATGAGGTCGCCTTCTCTAAATTCATGAGGCTTGACCTTCTTATCAAAAGCTTTCTTCATTCTTCTCTGATATAACTAACCATGACACAAGGCCGTCATTCTCTTTTCTTCAATTAAATTTAACTAGTCAAACATGTTCTGGACCCATTCAGCCTTTGACAATTAAGTTTCCATTATTACGCGCAAAGAGGGAATCTCAACCTCAACGGGGAGCACTACTTACATATCATACACAAGAGAGAACAGGGTTGTCCCTGTTGAAGTGCGGACAGATGTACATACTAATACAAAGCAAAAGGGAGCATCTCTTGACAATCCTTATAGGTAACAACCATCTTTTGGATAATTTTCTTAATGTTTTTATTAACAGCTTCAACAACCCCATTCATCTTAGGCCTGTAAGGAGACGAGCTGTGATGGACAATCTTGAATTCTTCATAAAGTTCTGTCATCATCTAATTATTCAAATTTGAGCATTTATCAGTGATAATCCTACTTGGCACACCATACCAACATATAAGGTTATTCTTGATTAAGCGTACTACCACCTGCTTGGTGACATTAGCATAAGAGGCTGCTTTCACCCACTTGGTAAAGTAGTCAATTGCCACTAAGATGAAACGATGTCCATTCGACGCCTTGGGTTCAATCATTCCAATCATATCAATACTCTACATAGAAAAGGCCATGGGGAAGAAATAACATTGAGAAGCATTGGAGGCACATGAATCTTGTCAGCATAAATCTGAAACTTATGGCAGTTTTTCATAAATTTAAAACAATCAAATTCCATTGTCAGCCAATAGTTACATGCCCTAAGCATCGTCTTTGCCATTGAATGTCCATTGGCATGTGTGATACGGTGGGAGAACTGACTTGAGGTTTTATGTTTCATTCGCACTTGTGTGGTTAGCAAGAGTCGCCACCTACTTTTCTTTTATCCAAAAGGAAAGGTAAAAAAGCACAGGAAATACCTTTCGAGAATTTTCTCGGGTTCGGGGGGTAGATTATGAAAAGGGAAGGTGTTAGCACCCTTTTCATCCATGGTTTTCCATGGGCTCTTAGTTACTCGTTTAGATCACTTGCTTTTGTTTGATTGTGTGCTTGTGGTGTGGTTTTTGAAAGTATTTTGGAAAGTCTCTTTGTAATAGTTCTCGTCTCTATAAGAACGTATACAAAGTTTAGTTTCGAAAAATGGTTCAAAGATGTGTTTGTGAATCGTGTTTTGAAAAGAGTTTTGAAAAGAGGTTTTGCAATGGTTTTTGTCTCTATAAGAACGTATACAAAATGTTTTATCTTTTGAAAATGTTTGTAAATGGAAGTGTAGGTGTGAAAGTTTTTGTCGTGAGCAAGCGAGTAACTAAGAGCGAATCTATCTACTCGAAAGGTCTTAAGGTGTTGTTTTTTCTTCCTTTTAATGGTGCTATCTTACCATTGATTTGGTAAGATTCCCCATCCTTGGATGTGAAGGGACAAGCGCGGGTCAATTTTACAATCATTGAAGGCAACTTGTGAGACACTCTAGCAATATTTTGTAAGGGACGAGATCGTTTTAATCGAAGGCAACATCGAGGGTCATCGAGGGACTACGATATTTGTTTATCGAAGGGTCATTGCTAGAGTGTCTCATATTCGAGGGACATGATTGTATTTCCGAGGAAACAAGCAAGGTTACCCTAGAGGTGCGCGTGTGAGAAGTGTGTTGATTTCAAGTTATTTATTCTTGGATTAGGTAATCTAGCGATTGATTTTTGAATCTTGCCATACATGCCTAATTACTACACAGTATATAGAAAGCAATAAATTACGGGAATTAAAATTCTAAGCTATTACAAAAGTATCCGGGAATGGGGGTACAATTATTACAAATGGGGATGAATCACATAAAAATAGCAATGTCCAAATAATACAACCAAATCGAATTGTTGTGCGATTTAATACAAAGCTATGACAATTTATAAAATAAAGAAATCAATAAAGTATGAAATGCAATGTATTTACTTGAAAAAAGAAAAATAAAACTTAATCTAAAAATAAAATGATTTAAGTTAAAAAAATTTATTATATTTTTGTGTATTTTATTAATTATAAGCTTAAAGAAAGAAAACTAATTAAATCAAAGTTTCTGATGTTTTTATTATATGTAATAAATTAATAAAGATAAATTAAAAGAAGAAAAAGAAAATGATAAAAAATTAACTTCAAGATTAATTAAATAATAAGAAAAATGTATTTGGGTTTTATTTAGCATTTTTTAAAATAAATAAAAACAAATTAAAAAAAGAAATGGGCTTAAGAAGTTCTAGGAATATTGGGCCCAAAGAGAAGGGATGCTTGCTATTAACAAAAATAAATCAGATGGGGGTGGGTTATTAGCAAAATGTGCTGGGCTTTTAAGGGATTTGGCAAGGCAGGCCCAATATCCTTTAACTATGTTTAATGTTTCTGATTAGGGTAAACATATTAGGGTTTGTGCTTGTGTTTCTCACAGCGGCGCCGCTTATGATCGTTTCTATCGCTTCTCTCTCTCTCGTTCATCTTTCTTACTCAACGTCCCTCTTCTCGTCCTAATTTCGCGAATAAAACGTCCCTTGGTCCCTTTGATTAAACCTGGTTTACGCTTTTCTTTCTGGAAATCCCTAATTTGAAATGAAATCATCTAAAGGGTTTGAAATGCATTTTGATCTGATTTTCTTCTCGTCTTCGTTACCGGAGCACTCTCTCTCTCACATCCTAAGCGCCAACGTTTTTGTTTCTTGAAAGGTATGATTCTGTTTTGAAGTTTGAACGAGTTTTTGTTATTGTTTAAGCTTGTTCATGTTTTCTTTATGTTGATCAAGTTTATTGTTCATTGAGATGTGAGAAACAGTTTATGAGGGATGTGAAGAATCCATACCTTTGGGGCTTTTCTGTGGAATGGAGAGGAATGTGAGACTGAGATGAGGCGCTCCCTGGTGGTGGACTTGGTGAGAATGAAGAGATGATGACGAAGGTGCTAGGTAACCTTTCCTTTCTGCTTTGAATGATGATGATGTTTGTTTCTGACTTTGTGATTTTTTCGTGCTTTGTTGGATGTTGTTTGCTGATGACTTGATGATGTTGATGGAATGTTGGGATGTTGGGATGGCTTTGGCAGCTCTGGAAGCTTGGCTTGAACTGTTTTTTTTTAACAGTTTTTGGTTGAGTATATTTCTTCTGGTTTTTTTGCCTGTTACAGTTTTGTTTGAACTGTTTGGATTTGGATGTTTTTTGATGGTTATGTTTGTGGCCTCGAGATCAAACTTGGGATATTGGTTAATAGATTTTGGTTGTTTGAGGATGTTGGACTGTTTTACAGTTTTGAGGATGATTTGAATTGTTCTGCAGTTTTGGGATTTGAATGCTTTTTTGTTTGTTTTGGTTACAGTTGAAGGTTGGTGGTGTTTGGAGGTTGATGGAAGTTGGAATGCTCTTTACTATTTGGGTTTTATAGTTTGCAGGTTATGTTTGATGGGAGATGCAAGGAGTTTTTGTTTGTGATTTTCTGGTTTACAGTTTGGTATTGTTTTAACAGGTTTGGTGGATGGTTTGACAGTTTGTTTGAGGTTGGGCAGCTTGAAGGTTTTTTGACAGTTTTTGAGAGTTTTGATAAAATGTTCTTTTTGATTTTTTATGTTCTCCCCCTTCTCTTGAGTTTTGTCTACTGTTATATTCATGTGGCTTTTTGTTTGATAGCTTATTCAAAATGGTGGGAAAATCACCAAATTTTGAATACTTTGGGCATGTTCTCCTTATGCTCTTTTCCTTGCAGCTTTGTTTTCTAGCTTTTCTGGTGCAATTGTGACAGCAGGGCAGCATCCCTAGGTGACTTCTTTCCTCTTCCTCTCTTAATGACTCTAAGCCAAATGCTTTTTTTCTGAAAAGTTTGCAATTTATTTGGAAAATGATGAAAAATGGCTTATTGAACAAGCCTCCTCTTGCTTGTTGACTTAGTTTATATTTTCTTCTTGCTGATGCTGTTTTGTTTGCTACTGCTATGCTGCCTCGTTCTTGCTGTTATGCTGCTTCGTTCTTGCTGTTATGCTGCTTGCCATTTTGCTGCTTGTTTGGCCATGCTGCTGTTTGGCCATTGGGAAATTTGCGCGCCCGCTGCCTGTTATATCTGTTTGGCCATGCTGCTTGCATATTTCCACTTGTTTGGGCAGCCTAGTTGTATTTGGACAAATTGCTTGCATTCTTTTTTATTTGGACAGCTTTGCTTGCATTTTTCTTTTTCTTTTTGTGAACCAAGAAGAGTAATCTTCTTGTGATTTGCAAATATAAAAATAAAAACATGATGAATTAAAAATAGCCTTCTGATTCCAAATTGCAAACTTTAATGATGAACACATTTTATTTCTTTTGAAGATTCTTATTCATGTCCAATTAATTGTGCTAGTTATTTTTCTGTCTTTCTTTCATGTGAGCGCAAACTGGATGGTGGCAAAGCAGAGGAAGCAAGAGATTCTTTGGCAAGCATGGAAGCAATGGAAGCTTAGTCATCCTTAGGCTTAGACTTTTCTTTGTAATTTAGAGAGAAATACTCAAACAATTGTACTAATTTATTTTTTCAAATACAATAAGTTGTAAATCTTAAAGCATTTAAATAATAAATTATATTGTAACAATTTTTGAAATAAATGAAAAAAGTCTTATGAGATATTTTGATGTCCATTAAAATCCTTTACTGTCAATAACTCGCAATTTTCTCTTTGCATCTTCACTAATTCTTTAAGATTCCTGATTAAGATAATTGAAACTGTATTCCAATAATTCCAACTAAGATAACCTAAATTCCAATGATCATGTAATCTTGCCACTGCGTTCCAAATAAACACGCACTGTGTATTCCTTAAACAAACAAATGTTTATTCCATAAACAAACAAATATTTATTCCATTAACAAGCAAATGTCTTAACAGACGCAAATTATCTGCTTAACCTGGATCAAACAAAACATGAATGTTCCAAATGACAGTCTTAGATCCCATCTCTTGTCCCAAATGAACATGCCTTGAGAACAAACAGTAACCTTTCAGTAAACTTGAAAAAGCATGGAAATGTGTGAAAGCCAATTGGATCTTTGAGAATTCATTTCTTGTGAGAATTGAAAAAAAAACCTAATTGATGGTTTACTGCCAAAGGAGAAAATCTGTCTGATCGATTCCTGAGCCAATCTTGAATATATGAGAAACCCTAGGGTTGTGATTTCTGTGAAAAATGGGAGGGCAAATTTTGGGGTACAACAGCTGCCCCTGTTCAATCTTCTTGAACCTAAAGAGTTAGATCGGCGAGTCTTGTCGTTCGTGACTCGAAGGTAAAAGATGATTGGACACTAGAGTGCCCATAAATTTGTGCTCGACAAAAGTGTAATTGAGGGAATGGGCTTAAAGATGCCATTCAGAGAGATATTAGAATCTTGTTGGAGATGGGCTTGTAGATACCATCCAAGAATGTTTGGTTGTAAATCGACAGAATAAGCATCAGAATGGTGTTCGTATTTGAAACGTATCTGAACTGTATCTATACTTGAATCCGAATAAGCGACAAAATGACTTCCGTGTCTGGAGCGTATCTGAACTGTATCTAAATTCGAATCTGGATAAATGACAGAATGACTTCCGTGTTTGGAGTGTATCTATATTGTATCTTGAAATTAGGTCTGAATGAGTGACAGAATGGCTTCCGTGTCTGGAGCGTATCTGAACTGTATCTGAATTTGAATCTGGATAAATGACAGAATGACTTCCGTGTACGGAGTGTATCTGTATTATATCTCGAAATTAAGTCTGAATGAGTAACAAAATGACTTCCGTGTCTGGAGTGTATCTGTACTGTATCGGAACTTGGAATTTGATTAAGTATCAGAATGACTTCCGTGTCTGGAGTGTATCTGTACTATATCGGAACTTGGAATTTGATTAAGTATCAGAATGACTTCCGTGTCTGGAGTGTATCTGTACTGTATCTGAAGTTGAGATTTGAATGAGTGACAGAATGGCTTCCGTGTCTGGAGCGTATCTGTACTGTATCAGTAATCTGTGGATATTTTGTTAAAGATAGCTGTTAATCTTATCCTGAAAAGGGTAGAGTGTTAGCTGAAACACAAATTTATGTTGCATGAAATGTATGATGCAATAAATGTGTTTTATCCATGTTTATGATGTAATGTATGCGCATGTAAGCTGATTTGCTGTATTACTGAGGAAAATAAATCCTTGATTGCTGCCAGGGAAAATAAATCCTTGACTGTTGAGGATTCTGCTGTGAGAGTAATGCCATATACTTCTTGAGGAATCTGCTTGGGGAATCCAGAGAATTTTAATGACTTTTATTGGGGATTACTGACGGGAGTCTTTGTTCTGTCGAGAAGTGTTGTACCCCAAAATTTGCCCTCTCATGTTTTCCAAAATCTTCCCCCTTCATGGTTGATCACAAACTCTTGCCTAAGGAAAAAGAAAATTTTTGAGTGGTGCTTTAAGTACCTTTCGATTGGAATTCTGAAAGACCCTTCGATTGGTATTCTGAAGGAGCCTTTCGATTGGCATTATGGACAAGCACTTCGATTGGCATTATGTCAAGGCCTTCAATTGGCATTCTGAAAGACCCTTCGATTGGTATTCTGAAGGAGCCTTTCGATTGGCATTATGGACAAGCACTTCGATTGGCATTATGTCAAGGCTTTCGATTGGTATTCGGAAAGACCCTTTGATTGGCATTATGTCAAGGCTTTCGATTGGTATTCTGAAGGAGCCAATCTACATCCTCAGGTTTAAGAAGATTGAACAGGGGCAACTGTTGTACCCCAAAATTTGCCCTCTCATGTTTTCTAAAGTATTCCCCCTTCATGGTTGATCACAAACTCTTGCTTAAGGAAAAAGAAAATTTTTGAGTGGTGCTTTAAGTACCTTTCGATTGGCATTCTGAAAGACCCTTCGATTGGTATTCTGAAGGAGCCTTTCGATTGGCATTATGGACAAGCACTTCGATTGGCATTATGTCAAGGCTTTCGATTGGCATTCTGAAATACCCTTCGATTGGTATTCTGAAGGAGCCTTTCGATTGGCATTATGGACAAGCACTTCGATTGGCATTATGTCAAGGCCTTCGATTAGAATTCTGGAAGACCTTTTCGTTTGGCACCCTGGGCCAAGCCTTTCAATTGGCATGCCAAGGGATCCTTCGATTTAGCATTGTGTCAAGGCAGCTTCGACAAGCATGTTAGCCATGTCCTTCGATTAGCATGAACAACACCTTTCGATTGGCCTGTTAATGAAGCCTTTAGATTGGAATTTTAATTAGTACCCTTCGATTGATATTTGGACCAGGGCCATTTGAAGAACTCCTTCCAGGCCATTTGAAAGAGGCCATCAAGAGGGCACTCCAAAAAAAACATGTCCAGGCCAGATTCTTGCCTTTTCTATTCCTAAAGAGCTGATTCGACCAGAGTGATTCTGTTCAAATCAAGACCAATCGAAGAGCAGGGCCTGAAGGCATTCGAAAATCAAAAGTGTCCAGGTTCATTCCAGATTCCAAAGAGACACGAATATTTCAAAAAGGAAATATTTTAATGTGTCTGATTCTTGTCTCATGAATTTAATGGCCTGGTTAAATGGATGTCCCTTTCCATTTTCATGCACCCTCACACTCCTATAAATACGAGGCTAGCATACAGTGCAGAGGACGGGGAAGAACAGAGAACGAAACACAGAAAAAACAGAGAAAAGAAAAGAAACAGGGAAGATTTGGAGAGGCGTTGCCCATACAATCCATCAAAGGTTGTCAGAATTTTCCAAGCCAAAGCAGTCCTTCAGATCGAAGGTGCCCACGCCCAGAAGCCCTTAGATTGAAAGTGCTCCCATCCAGCCAGTACCCAAATCGAAGATTCAATCTGCTGGGGGTAAATTGTCAAAACTTTTCATTTTGCATAACACCTCCATATTTTCTATCCCATTCAATTTGCCATCCTAGACAGAATTCAAGGGCTTGTGTTTGGCCCCAGGTCATGTTCTTCGTTTGCTAACATTTGCTGCAGATTTAGCCTGAAAAGACTCAGCGCACGCAGGATCGAAGGGCCTAGGGTTCGATACCAGGCCCTGAGTTTTATTTTGCTAACATACTTTTGCAGGTATATCATCCCAGATCGAAGGAGACACCTTCTCTGGATTGAAGCTTCCCATAGTCCTCCTGGATCGAAGAAGGCATTTTCCCCAGGATCGAAGGGAAATCCCCTTCCCTGGATCGAAGGCTGTTCATGCCCACTTCTTGGCCCAATCGAAAGAACCATGACCCTGTTTGGATCGAAGCTTCCATTCCCTCCTTGGCTCTAAGCTCCTTTTTTTCCCCATGGATCGAAGGATCCCCCTTGTATTTTATTTTTGTTTTCATTGACATCTATTTATCTTTTTAATTAACATTAAATAAAAAAATCACAAAAACATTAGGCTAGTTGTTTTTCCAACTATATTTATTTCTTAAATAAATTAATTAATTATTTTAACATTTTTTCTTAAAATTAAAAAAATTAATTGACTTAGGCCTTATGTTCTTTTATATAAAAAACAACAAAAAGATTTTATTCTTAGGATTTTTAGAGGTTATTTTCAGATTCGCGCGCGTTTATTTTATTGTAATTGCCTACTGGTTTGTAATAGCTTAACTAAGACTTTTACACTTTACTGCTTTATCCCCCCAATTTTGGACATGTAAATAATCTCCCTCCCTGAAGCCTTGTAATAGCATAGGATTTACAATTCCCGCACTTTAAATTCCTGTACATATATTAACTGTTTAGATGTATGCTAACTAGGATTGTATGACAAGATCTATCTTAACTTAAATCAACCGTAGCTCACCATGAAATGTACAAAGATAATATAAACTGAAAATTGACACACTCGCACATGTCACTCTTAGGGTACGCCTCACTTGGTTGCCTCGAACGTGGTCATTGAGTATAGGATGTTTTAGAGGTCGCTCTCCTGTCCAAAGATCAAAGTTGCCTCGAAATGGTTGCCTCGGAAAAATGATCGAAGACATTAGGGTTACCGCTAAAGCGTCCTAACATTGCTTTAGTGACCACACGTCCCTTAAGCCGAATTGACCCAAAAACTCCAACGACGGTGCTACCTACTCCTCAATAGTGGGATAGCACTGTCTAAAGGACATTTGCACAGTTTAATTCCTTTTTGAGTAGGTAGATGTTCTTAAGTACTTGCTCCTTTTAAAAAACAAAACAAAACTTTTCGCACTTACACTCTCTTCAAAAACAAAACTCTTTTCAAAACCCACAATCACAAAGAAAAGCAAACTTTTGAAAACATAGTGAGCAAGTACCTAAGAGCCCGTGGATAACCACAGATAGAAAGGGTGCTAACACCTTCCCTTTCTATAATCTACCTCCCAAACCCGAGAAACATCTCGAAAAGGAATTGTTTTGTGCTTTTGTCCTTTCCTTGTTGGATAAAATAAAAGACGATGGCGACTCTTGCTTACCGCAACATTTTGCAAAAACAAACGCAAACGCGAACCAGCATTCCAAAACAGTCAGTTCTCATTCCTACCAATCACAGAACTGGCGACTCTGTTGGGGATAATCATAAGTGAGGTGTACCTTAGGATTAGATCACTTGTGTTTTCAATTGTATTGATTTGTATGCTTTTAATTTTGTGGGTTTGTATCGGAGTTCTATAGATCCTAACCCGGATTTGGGAAACATTCATAGATAACAATACGTTGTGGAAACTGTGCGGGGTATACCGACACGGTTGAAGCAATAGTTATATTAGTGCGACATATTTGTGAGTACCGGTAGCCTTTGAGTCAATCAAAGAGAATACGGGGCCGCTGAGTGATGTCACTAAGCACTAATGAACTAGAACCTTACTTGACCATCTTGGCCTTTTTTAGGGGTAGTGAGATGACCGAATTTGGTGCAGTCCGAAGTTGGTAGATACTCGATACTACACTCATTGAGGATTATTTTCTTGGAATATTTTGGTCGCTAGTTCAGTGGCTAAACCAAAACGATGAACATAGAAAACAATCCAATGATATTGAGCTCCTTAGAACCCGGTTACTATTTTTTAGGACATGTCTTAACCAACTGAAGCTGAAAGAGGGTAATACCTAAACTCCATGCCAGCCTAAACTTAAGGTTGTTTGTGTGACTTGTGTGCCTTCAAACTTGAACTACTTGCACATTCTTGTTATCTGACAACATGGGTTCCTTGCAGGTTTTGTTTACAGTCCTTATCCAATAATCTGGATTTATTGCAGGGCTTACTCACATCACCTCACACTTTTGCTTAAACGCATAACATACAAATCATAACATCATGCCTTAACATTTCCTTAACCATTTCAAGGATCTCAAGGGTCTGTGATGCAGGTTATGGTAAATCAAATGTCTAGCAAGGGGCAAGGGGATTTATTTTCCTCTAGCCAATGCCGTCTAGAAATCAAAACACGATAACTTGAGTCAGGGGCTATGACCCACTCGATATGGTGAGCTTGACTCTTGAGGAAGGACTCTCAGCAACATGAAGTTCCTTCAATCAAGCTACCAGATTCAGATTCTAACAGTTTCTTGTTTACCCCGTGAGATCCTTGAAAACATTGCATACATATATCATACATATCATTGCATAACAGGTCTCCCAGTACAGGTCTCTCATGTTCTCGCTGTTTATTTCAGCAATGGCTCTCCAACAAGACAACCAAGATCTTCATACTCAAGAGACTCAGTTCAGGGAAATCTTCCTAAACCTATCCAAGGGGCAGGAAGATTTGAGAACACTCCTCATGGGGAATTTGGTCAAGAAAAGTCCTGAAGATAATAAGGACGAACGACTGGAGCAACTACAAGCTGAATTCAGTGCAATGAAAACCCAGATGCTGGGGCAGATGGCTCTTATCCAAGGCTTAGCTCGGGAACAAGAAGAGCTGAGAACCATTATCATCCAGCTTCATCAAGACAGATACAACAACATGAAGCAAACAGTCAAGGCCGAGGACCAAGTCATTAATCAACTTCCGAGAAGTCAAAGGTTTGGTTTGATGAAGAATGGACCTCTCCAAGTTGCTACTACCTCAAGGGTCCAACAACAACTTCACCAAAAACAATAGGTTGATCAGAGTAAGCCAAACATGCCCAGGAGGAAATTTACCAAGATCAACATGTCACTGACTCAAGTGCTACAACACATGTTGAAGGCAGAGCTGATTACGTTAAAGGCTCCTCTCCAGAACCCAAATACTTCTGCTCCTACCTATCATCCCAATGAAAGGTGTGCATACCACTCTGATAGTCCGAGACATGACACAAACAACTGTTGGGCTCTGAAGAACAAGGTCCAAGACATGATTGATGCCAAGGAGATCAAGTTTGACCCTCCAGAGACTCCAAACATAATCACTGCTCCTAGGACGAATCATTGAAAGCTTTTGTTCATTTGAATTTTCAAGTTGTAATCTCTTTGTTTCATTAATGCATTGCATATGTTTGTCTTGATTTGATCCACTCATTTTCATTACATTTAAACTATGCTTTTTACTATCCTTATGACATTCAACTCTTGCTAAAAGTTACAAGCCTTTAGAGGGAGGATGACGAAACAATGCCATAATCTCATACAGTATGCTTTTGGACAGACCTTGCTGACGATGTACAGGCGTTTCTTTCAAATCCTAAACACTGGAGTTATAAGGAAGATAATCCCTAGTCAACCCCTTCGAGCCAAAGAAGTAGGAGTTTTCTGTTTTAAACACAAATTGAAACCTTTAATTTAAACCTGGGGCAGGGTAGTCTCTCAGTTAATTCAAAAGATGCGCATTGAAGTTGCAAAACTCTCAGTTCATAATACAACGAACGACATCAAAAGCATTCCTCTGGAATCAAAAGACAATGGTGGTTCCTTATCTTATAGGCAGTCAATCCCTCAAAAGAGAAAAGCCCACTGAGCCAAAACCTATAAAGGAGGCTTAAGAAAGCTGGGGCATCCCGCTGAATGTAATCTCGAAAATAGGAATAGTCAGGCAAAAGTTAGGGATAACAAATCAAAAGAACGAGGTCGCTAAAAATCCTCAACAACATGAAAAATGTTGCAAAAATGACTGCCTTCCAACAAATTCAACTTGTGTGAACCATCACCAAAAACTTCATTCCAGACTCATTTGGAGTTCAAATGCACAATTAACTGAGTTTAGGATTGAAGAACATCACGAAGAGCGGGTGGATACAAATATACTTTGAGCCTTTATCCTTTGTTTCTTAAACCGTGAACCAAGCCACGTTACAACCCTTCAAAAGTCCTAACTGAAGCATGGGTTAGTTCGAAAGCATACTGTTACAAAAGGTAACCTGACTCCTGTAAGGCTTTGCCCTAAATCTTGTGTTGAATTTGTCTTATAAGGAGTTTTCTGCTAAAAATGCATTTTTTCAAAACTTCGAGACAAGCATAAACTTTGCATTATTTGAATATCACTGTTTGCATTTGGCTATTTGTTTGACAGCGGAGAAATTCACACAATGAAAATCCAGTGAACAAAAGCTCTCTCAGTGAACAAATTCACTTCAAGAAAGATGACACTTCCATTGACGAATCTCTTATCAACAGGGGGACTTAACATGTCACTATCCAGCACACCTGGGGCAGTCCAGTTAAGATTTCAAGAAATCTCTGAAGAAGTACATAGTAACCAGGGGAAAGTCTCCAACTCCGTCACTTGGGGCATTGAACATCAATCTCGGTGAAGGGTTACGTACAATTAAACATTTTCTGGCAATGTCACAAACACTTGCTACTAGGGGCAATGACAAATCTCCCCAAAATCCTTCTCATAGGATGACTCCCAGCAAGGGTTTAATATCTGAAAGCCTTTCCCCAGCTGAATCAACCTCAAGAATCCTCGAGGACTTCCCCCAACGAAGATGTCACCTCTCTAGCAGACTGACAACAAGGTTTATTTCCCCAACAACACCAGGATTCCCCAGCTTGAGTTTGCCTCTCTGACTACTACAAATTAAAGGACCACAACTCCTCTTCCCCAGTAGACTACTCTACAATCCCCAGTAAGTTACTGTGAAACCTGGACCCGACCAGATGTTAGTTTAACTTTGACTCCCCAGTAGAGCAACGGACAACCGAGACTCCTGAACTTGTTCCCCAAGAATGAATCAATACTCTCCACAGAGTTCACAACTTTCCCCAACGGAGTTCTCCTAAACAAAACAAGGATCCTCAGTGGAAACATTCTAAGAAAAGTTTGAAGACATGTCTACTCTTCAACAACAGTCCAGGATTTAATAACTCCCCAACACTTGTCAAGAATTTATTCTCCAAGACAAAATTACATTTCAATAACATTCATAGCATATGCATACAAAATACATATAACATGAATCTCATTTATTTTGAGAACATCATTACACAATGCATACATCATGACATTGTATACAAATAACTCTTTACCTTTTCAGGAAAGATCGATCAACAGATAAAAGTCATTACCTTTTGAAGTATCAGTCGTCAAAGATTCCTTCATCATCCCGTTGAGGTAGTAATCGTCCAAGATTCCTTCACCATCCTGCTGAGGTAGTAATCATCCAAGATTCCTTCATCATCCTGCTGAGGTAGTAATCGTCCAAAATTCCTTCATCATCCTGTTGAGGTAGTAATCGTCCAAGATTCCTTCATCATCCTGCTGAGGTAGTAATCATCCAAGATTCCTTCACCATCCTGCTGAGGTAGTAATCGTCCAAGATTCCTTCAACATCCCGCTGAGGTAGTAATCATCCAAGATTCCTTCATCATCCTGCTGAGGTAGAAGTCGTCCAAGATTCCTTCATCATCCTGCTGAGGTAGAAGTCATCCAAGATTCCTTCATCATCCTGCTGAGGTAGTAATCGTCCAAGATTCCTTTACCATCCTGCTGAGGTAGTAATCGTCCAAGATTCCTTCATCATACTGCTGAGGTAGTAATCATCCAAGATTCCTTCATCATCCTGCTGAGGTAGAAGTCATCCAAGATTCCTTCATCATCCTGCTGAGGTAGTAATCATCCAAGATTCCTTCATCATCCTACTGTTATAGTAGTCATCCAAGATTCCTTCATCATCCTGCTGAGGTAGTAATCGTCCAAGATTCCTTCATCATCTGTTTGGAGTAGCAATCTTCTCAGACTCCTTCATCACACATCATTATCAAAAAAGACCTCCTCTGGTTAGATTTATTTCTTCCAGTTAATGACAGGCAATCAGAGACCTTCAAATAACAGTCCAGATACGATCCAGATTCGGATGTAATTCTGTCACTCATTCAAATACAGTTCAGCAATCGTCCCTGGATGGCATCTTTAAGCCCATCTCCAATGACTATCCATTACCTCTCCAAATGGCATCTGTAAGCCCATTCTCGATGTCACAATGCTGATACTACACCGTGTGAGTGCAAATTTCTGGGCACTCTGGTGTTCAATCATCTTCCACCTTCGGATCACGAAAGGCACGCAAGCCAATCTACATCCTCAGGTTTAAGAAGATTGAACAGGGGCAACTGTTGTACCCCAAAATTTGCCCTCTCATGTTTTCTAAAGTATTCCCCCTTCATGGTTGATCACAAACTCTTGCCTAAGGAAAAATAAAATTTTTGAGTGGTGCTTTAAGTACCTTTCGATTGGCATTCTGAAAGACCCTTCGATTGGTATTCTGAAGGAGCCTTTCGATTGGCATTATGGACAAGCACTTCAATTGGCATTATGTCAAGGCCTTCGATTGGCATTCTGAAAGACCCTTCGATTGGTATTCTGAAGGAGCCTTTCGATTGGCATTATGGACAAGCACTTCGATTGGCATTATGTCAAGGCTTTCGATTGGTATTCTGAAAGACCCTTCGATTGGTATTCTGAAGGAGCCTTTCGATTGGCATTATGGACAAGCACTTCGATTGGCATTATGTCAAGGCCTTCGATTAGAATTTTGGAAGACCTTTTCGTTTGGCACCCTGGGCCAAGCCTTTCAATTGGCATGCCAAGGGATCCTTCGTTTAGCATTGTGTCAAGGCAACTTTGACAGGCATGTTAGCCATGTCCTTCGATTAGCATGAACAACACCTTTCAATTGGCCTGTTAACGAAGCCTTTCGATTGGAATTTTAATTAGTACCCTTCGATTGATATTTGGACCAGGGCCATTTGAAGAACTCCTTCCAGGCCATTTGAAAGAGGCCATCAAGAGGGCACTCCAAAAAAAACATGTCCAGGCCAGATTCTTGCCTTTTCTGTTCCTAAAGAGCTGATTCGACCAGAGTGATTCTGTTCAAATCAAGACCAATCGAAGAGCAGGGCCTGAAGGCATTCGAAAATCAAAAGTGTCCAGGTTCATTCCAGATTCTAAAGAGACACGAATATTTCAAAAAGGAAATATTTTAATGTGTCTGATTCTTGTCTCATGGCTTTAATGGCCTGTTTAAATGGCTGTCCCTTGCCATTTTCATGCACCCTCACATTCCTATAAATACGAGGCCAGCATACAGTGCAGAGGACGGGGAAAAACAGAGAACGAAACACAGAAAAAACAGAGAAAAGAAAAGAAACAGGGAAGATTTGGAGAGGCGCTGCCCATACAATCCATCAAAGGTTGTCAGAATTTTCCAAGCTAAAGCAGTCCTTCAGATCGAAGGTGCCCACGCCCAGAAGCCCTCAGATTGAAAGTGCTCCCATCCAGCCAGTACCCAAATCGAAGATTCAATCTGCTGGTAAGAGAGGGTAAATTGTCAAAACTTTTCATTTTGCATAACACCTCCATATTTTCTATCCCATTCGATTTTCCATCCTAGACAAAATTCAAGGGCTTGGGTTTGGCCCCAGGTCATGTTCTTCGTTTGCTAACATTTGCTGCAGATTTAGCCTGAAAAGACTCAGCGCACGCAGGATCGAAGGGCCTGGGGTTCGATACCAGGCCCTGAGTTTTATTTTGCTAACATACTTTTGCAGGTATAGCATCCCAGATCGAAGGAGACACCTTCTCTGGATGGAAGCTTCCCATAGTCCTCCTGGATCGAAGAAGGCATTTTTCCCAGGATCGAAGGGAAATCCCCTTCCCTGGATCGAAGGCTGTTCATTGTTCATGCCCACTTCCTGGCCCAATCGAAAGAACCATGACCCTGTTTGGATCGAAGCTTCCATTCCCTCCTTGGCTCTAAGCTCCTTTTTTTCCCCTGGATCGAAGGATCCCCCTTGTATTTTATTTTTGTTTTCATTGACATCTTTTTATCTTTTTAATTAACATTAAAATAAAAAAATCACAAAAATATTAGGCTAGTTGTTTTTCCAACTATATTTATTTTTTAAATAAATTAATTAATTATTTTAACATTTTTTCTTAAAATTAAAAAAATTAATTGACTTAGGCCCTATGTTCTTTTATATAGAAAACAACAAAAAGATTTTATTCTTAGGATTTTTATAGGTTATTTTCAGATTCGCGCGCGTTTATTTTGTTGTAATTTCCTACTGGTTTGTAATAGCTTAACTAAGACTTTTACACTTTACTGCTTTATCCCCCCAATTTTGGACATGTAAATAATCCCCTTCCCCGAAGCCTTGTAATAGCGTAGGATTTACAATTCCTGCACTTTAAATTCCTGTACATATATTAACTGTTTAGATGTATGCTAACTAGGATTGTATGACAAGATCTATCTTAACTTAAATCAACCGTAGCTCACCATGACATGTACACAGATAATATAAACTGAAAATTGACACACTCGCACATGTCACTCTTAGGGTACGCCTCACTTGGTTGCCTCGAACGTGGTCATTGAGTATAGGATGTTTTAGAGGTCGCCCTCCTGTCCAAAGATCAAAGTTGCCTCGAAATGGTTGCCTCGGAAAAATGATCTAAGACATTAGGGTTACCGCTAAAGCGTCCTAACATTGCTTTAGTGACCACACGTCCCTTAAACTGAATTGACCCGAAAACTCCAACGACGGTGCTACCTACTCCTCAATAGTGGGATAGCACTGTCTAAAGGACATTTGCACAGTTTAATTCCTTTTTGAGTAGGTAGATGTTCTTAAGTACTTGCTCCTTTTAAAAAACAAAACAAAACTTTTAGCACTTACACTCTCTTCAAAAACAAAACTCTTTTCAAAACCCACAATCACAAAGAAAAGCAAACTTTTGAAAACATAGTGAGCAAGTACCTAAGAGCCCGTGGATAACTACGGATAGAAAGGGTGCTAACACCTTCCCTTTCTATAATCTACCTCCCGAACCCGAGAAACATCTCGAAAAGGAATTTTTCTGTGCTTTTGTCCTTTCCTTGTTGGATAAAATAAAAGACGGTGGCGACTCTTGCTTACCGCGACATTTTGCAAAAACAAACACAAACGCGAACCAGCATTCCAAAACATTCAGTTCTCATTCCCACCGATCACAAGAAGCAATAAAACTCTATGGGAAAAAGTTTATCATGTAATGAAAACTCTGTGGGGGAAAAGCTTAATTCCGCTGATGAGTTCAGGAGTTTGGGTTGTATGCCACTTTACTGGGGAGTTACCCTAGGTTGGGGAAAAACAAAAAGTTAACCGTTAACTGGTTGATTTTTAGGCTTCAAGACAACTTGCTGGGGAAACCTGGAGAAACTGGATGATTTCCGCTATGGGTTGGAAGTTTCAGCACCGCTGGGGATTGGTAGTTGGTAGTCTCAGCTCCGCTGGGGATCTGTAGTTCAAAGTTTTGGCTCCATTGGGGGATCTTAATGACGTGTTATAGAGATTTCTCATGGAGTAACCTAAAGACGTTTTCCTAATCTTTCTACCTGTCAGTAATTACTCTTTTTCATCCTGTTTATTTGTAAACGGTAATTATGTTCAAATGCATATGTTCATTAATGAATCATTGGAAGTTTTTGCAAATAAAACATAAGTGTAAAGAAAAAGGCAAATAGTTTTTTGTACTTTGAAAGAGATATCTTTGTATTTACTTTGAATAAGTGTTTTGTACAAAGGAGACAGACATCCTAGTAAGAGGATGGTGTCATAAAAAATGAGAAAAATTTATACAAAGAAAGATGGCTAAGTTAAAAATTCCATGGGGTTCCCATTCTGCTATAGCCTTCGTAACTCCGAATATCTTGTCCATTCGTTGCTTCGTCCGAAGATGATTGGATTGATCAGAAGCCTCAGAGTTTGTCTGTGAAGAGATTGTCTTTAAAGTGATCCGACGAGACATAGACATATGCTTTAATTCCCTAACTTTTTCCTAGACCGCCCTTTCAGGTTTTCAGTCCATCGGGAAACCCTTTTTTGCCCAAGTCTCCCTTTCAGGTTTTCAACTTGTCGGGTGTACAAATTTTTTGTTTTATCCATAATTTTTGCTTGAACCGCCCTTTCGGGTTTTCGATTCACCGGGATGCCCTTGTTTTGCCAAGGTATATCAACCTAGCGGGTCTCTTATGCGTAGTATCTTTTGACTATGTCTGCATTCGCAGGGTGCGGCAGATCGTCGCCGTCCATGGTGGTTAAAATCATTTCCCCACTAGAAAAGATCTTCTTGATCACAAATGGTCCTTCGTAGGTAGGAGTCCACTTGCCCCTGGGATCACTTTGCGGCAAGATGATACGCTTGATCACAAGATCTCCAACTTGATACACTTGGCGCCTGACTTTCTTGTTGAAAGCTTTGATCATCTGTTTTTGATACGTCTGACCGTGGCAAACAGCAGTAAGTCTCTTCTCGTCAATCAAATTTAAATGACCAAGCCGGGTTTGGATCCAATCGTCTTCACTCAAACCAGCATCTTTCATGATTCTCAAGGAGGGAATATGAATCTCAATAGGTAAAACAACTTCCATGCCATATACCAAGGAAAAAGGTGTTTCCCCAGTTGAAGTGCGAGCCATGGTACGGTACCCGTGGAGAGCAAACGGTAGCATCTCATGCTAGTCTTTGTAGGTGACTGTCATTTTTTGTATGATCTTCTTGATATTTTTGTTCGCAGCTTCGACAACGCCATTCATATTTGGCCGGTAGGGAGATGAATTATGATGTTGAATCTTGAACTGCTCGTACAAGGCGGTGATCATAGTATTGTTAAGGTTTGTAGTGTTATCGGTGATGATCCTTTCGAGGATACCATACCGAAAAATGAGGTTCTACCTGATGAAGCGGGCAACAAAATTATTTGTAACGGATGCGAAGGAAGCTTCTTCGACCCACTTTGTGAAGTAATCAATGGCCACCAAAATGAAACGGTGTCCATTGGATGTTGTAGGCTTGATCTCTCCAATCATGTCGATTCCCCACATAGCGAATGACCAAGGAGCTGTTAAGACGTTGAGAGGAACTGGAGGTATATGTATCTTGTCCACATAAATCTGACATTTGTGACAAGTTCTGGAATACTGATAGCAGTCAGCTTCTATGGTAGACCAGTAATAGTCTGCCCTTAGAATCTTATTAGCCATCGTATGCCCGCTAGAGTGAATGCCAAAGGTACCATTGTGCAGTTCAGCCATGATTTGTTCAGCTTCAATCTTGTCCACACAATGGAGTAGAATGTAATCATGATTGCGCTTGTATAGGATACCATTGCTCAGGAAGAACTTAGCTGAGAATCTCCTTAAGAACTTTTTGTCATTGACTGAAGCTCCTTCAGGATATTCTTGAGCCTCAATATACCTTTTGACTTCGTGAAACCAAGGTCGGTCCACTACTTCTTCGGTATTAATCTCGTGACAGTGTGGGGGTTCATCCATCCGTTCAATGGTGATCCGGGGAGCCTCATTATCCCAGTTAAGTTTAAACATGGATGACATTGTAGCTAGAGCATCAGATAGCTGATTTACTTCTCGCGGGAAGTGCTCGAAGGTAATCTGCTCGAAATGTGGTAGCAATGTCAAGACATGTTCTTTGTAAGGGATGAGGTTGGGATGTTTAGTGTCCCACTCTCCTTTGATTTGACTGATAACCAAAGCTGAGTCCTCAAACACATCTAAGGATTTTATTCCCAAGTCTATTGCAGTCTTGAGTCCAAAGATGAAAGCTTCATACTCTGCCATGTTGTTGGTACAGTGGAAGCAAAGTCTAGCTGTGAAAGGTGTATGGAAACCTTCTGGGGATATGAGTACCGCTTCTGTGATACGGTGGTAGAACTGACTTGGGATTTTGCATTTGTGTTCGCAAATGTTTCAGTTTAGCAAGAGTCGCCACCGACTTTTTATTTTATCCTAAGGAAAGGTTAAAAAGCACAGGAAAGACCTTTGAGATGTTTTCTTGGGTTCGGGGAGTAGATTATAGAAAGGGAAGGTATTAGCACCCTTTCTATCCATGGTTATCCATGGGCTCTTAGTTACTTGCTTAGATCACTTGCTTTTCTTTTCAATTGTTTGAAATGGTGCTCTTCAATTGTTTAAAATGGTGCTTTGTGCGTGGTTTTGAAAGATGTTTTGAAAAGAGACCATCATTGTGGAAACCTTTGTAATAATTCTTGTTTGAATGTATACAAAGGTGTTTTTGTCTTTTTGAAAAGTTTTCAATCTTTGAAAGTAGGGTTTTGAAATTGTGTAGTGAAGTGTGTTTTGAAGATAGCAAGGATGTTTTTGCAAGTTCTGATCAAGTAACAAAGAGTTGTCTACCCTATTTTACTCAAAGATCTTTCTTATGTTTTTAACCCTTTCAACAGTGTTATTTCACCATTGTATTTGGTGAACAATCTTGTGTTAGGATGTTAAACGGGACAGGCGCGGGTCATCGTATAGACCATGATAGCAATTGTGTCAAGTATTTTTGGCAATTTCCTTGAGGGACTTGATCATTTTGTTTAGGCAACTCAGATAACGTCATCGAGGGACTATGATCTTTTGTTTTGTTTTTGTTTTGCCAAAGTACTTAACATGCATACCATGGCCCATTTTTGAAGGCAACAAGTGGATTATAACCCTAGGGGTGCAAGTGTACATTGTGTTTGTTTTTCATGCATTTTTATCTTGGATTAGGTCAAACTATTTGTTAATTTGACTTTTGCATACAAAACCCTAAGTCTAATCATGGCATAATTGAAAGCATTTAAAAGGTGCGAGAATTTAAATTCTATACTATTACAACATGATATAGGGAGGGGGGTACAAATTTGAATAGGGGATTATTTTGACAAGAAATTAAATTCTAAATTATTACAACCAAATTCAATGTATAAGGCATAACAATTAAATGTACAATATTTAAATAAATACAATAAATAAATAATAATAAAATGTATTATGCAAAAAAAGTTTTTATGTATGTGAAAAGCATTTTTAATGTGAAATGTAAATAAATAAAAAGTCAATTTCAAATATTTTTGTTTTTTAGGGAAAAAACCCTAATTTCTTAAATAAATAATATTTTTTATTATTTATATACAATAATGTATCAATTTGTACAAAAAATAAAAGTATATTAAAAAAAGGTATTTTTAGTATAAAATATTAATAAAAATAAAAATGTATTATTTTTGTTCTAATTATTTAATAAAATATAGTATATGTATATATATGTATTAAATATATTAAGTGTATAAAAATAAAATAAATTATTTACAAAAAATGTATATATTTCAAGAAAATATTTTCAAATGTGTATAAAATAATAAATGGAAATAAACATATTTTTTTTTACATTATTTTTAAGTTTTAACAAAAGAATATAAAGTATTTAAACATGTTTACATTAGGAAAAATTAAAATAAAATATCTAATAAATGAAAAAAAATGTGAAAATATTTTTAGAATATTTTTTATACTTGAAAATAAAATATCAAAGTCAGAGAAAAAAAATGCAAAAATAATGAGAATACAAAGCAATGGGCCAGGGGGGTGTGAACTGAAAATGCAAGTGTGAAAAGCAGGAAGTAGCTAGGCCCAACCCAGTTACTTCATCTTCTTCATGTGTTCAAACAACAACGCGCCCTCTCTGTAGAAAATGCTATCTCCTGATTCTGTGCTTTTTTGACAAAACTCAAAACATGAAACTTGTAGAGCATCAAACAATGAATCTAACCATATAAAAAACTTAAGCTAACTCTCAAAGACCAGAGAAATTTCTCTGGCCCTAATTTCTAACCTAGTTTTTTCAAAAAGTTCATGGATGAAATTCTCCTAGCACGATTAATATAAATGAAAACCAAGCACATGTATGGTTTCAGGGCTATGAATACAACATCTTTCATTCACAAACCTAAGTCTAACTATTCCTAAATAGAGAGATAGAAGTCCATGAAATACCTGTTTCAGTTGAGTTCGAGCTAGACAATGCAGCAACTTCCAAGGGTGTTTGAGGTTCTTTTGAGCTTGCCTGATGTCCACTGAAGCTTTCCCAATGCTTAGTTTGTTTTGAGGTGGCCTGAATCGTGCTACAGAACTCAACCTGCAAAGCTTCCAAACAAAAATGGCAATGTGTGTTAATGGAGTTACAACAACTTGTGAGTGGTCTGGATAGCTCAGGTATGTTGGTTGGAATGTGTTTGAAGTAGCTTTGGACAAAACACATGAGGGAATTTGATGGTGGCTTACAAAATGCAGAACTGGCCATGTTTTGCAAGAAAATGGGGATTTTATGCACAAGGAGGTTTTAGTGGTCAAGGGCTCGTGTTTCTGGCTTGCTAGGGTATATGAAACTTGTTTGACAACTTTGTTTTAGTTGGTTTTATCAGATGTGTGAGATGTTGGCTTTTTGCATAATGCCTTGGTTATGAAGCAAAGTGAAAAGTGACAAAGAGCAGGCCTGTACAGGCTAGCTCTAACTCTGCACACATTGTGTAAGCTTGGCCCCAAGTTTTTGGATTTGGTTTGCAGCATAAGATCTGGCTCAAGGTTCTAGGATGTTGTTTTGACATAAAGCAAAGTTCAAGCAAAAATGGCAATGTTGCTTTTTCCATTTAAGGATTAAACTTGTGTACAATACCCTAATGACCAAGACAAAGCATTGGCTCAATGGATTTGCATTAAATTATGGAGTACAAACTGGTTTATATGCCTGTAATTGTGAACCAAGCTAGCTAGGTCAGATTTTGCAAGTGGTATGAACATGTAATGGCCATGGTTACAAAGTGAGTTTTTGCCAACTTCAAACATTCGATTCTCCCTAACCACAAAGGTGTTTGAGGAGTTCTTTGACAATTTGGAAAGCATTAAACATGTAATACAATCCATCTTTGAAATGCAACTTGAAACTCCAAGTGGACTTATGTGAAAAATTTCCAAGAAGATGGGTCAAAATCCTGCCTAAACTAGGGCAAAATTTCTCTAAGTTAAAAGTTTTAGGTACCCTTGTTCCAAAAATCATAACTTGAGATACAAGCTTCTTTTGAGAAAACTTTGTGAATCAAAGTCGTAGAATTTGTGATGTAATACAACTTTCATGTTTCAAGTTTTGTTTGAATCCATTTGCATCTTGGTGAAAAAATGGGACAAAGTTAGGAAAAAATAAGAAAATTTTATAACTTAGAAAATTTCTAAGTTATGAAAATTTTCCATTTTAAACACTAATTTGCATTTTTGGGTTTCTTGATGAACAAGTTTCATAATTTTACATGTCTTGATGAAAAATGACCCTTGGCACTTGATTTTGACCAAAAAGTTAAAGTTTGACTTTTCAGTATACAGTCAAATTTTGATCAGTTGACTGAAAAATTCATCTGTCAATCCTATGCATTTGACATCTTTTGAACTTTTTGAATGGGTCAAGACAATGTCATTGAGTCCTTGAGTCCATGGTTGAGCTTGATTTGCAATTGGCTAGGTCGAACAGTCAAAAATTGCCTTTGTACAGTCAAAACCCTAAAAATGACCATTTTGCCCTTTTTGTGATCTGATCAAATTTCTTGTGGAATTGTGATCCAAACTTGATCAAATGGTTCATATGAGTTTATAATGTTGATGTGGGTCAAATTTCATGAGGTTTAACTGCCAATTGGCCACAGTTGACTTTTTCCCCAATACAACTAATTTCTAGGTCAACTGTCCAATTGACTGGGAAAAAAATTGAATTAAGGCTTGAAACTTGGTATGGAAAAACTTGTGAGTCCAATATGAAGTATGAAAGTAATTTTGGGCATTGTAGGTCAAAACATCCCTGTGCAAACTCAAACCCTAATTTAGGTCAACAGTGCAAGGAGGTGTCTTAAGCAGAGCAAACCCTAGCTTGGTCTTGAATTCCAAGAGTCTTGTGATGAGAAATGTTGATAAAATGAGAGGGAAAATTTTAGGGTACAACATTTTCCCCTGTTCAATCTTCTTGAACCTGAAGAGTTAGATTGGAAAGTTTTCCTTTCGCGACTCGAAGGTAAAAGAGGATTGGACACTAGAGTGCCCGTAAATTTGCACTCGTCAAAATATAGCTGAGGAAATGGGCTTAAAGATGCCATTTGGAGATGGTAGAATCTTGTTGGAGATGGGCTTAAAGATGCCATCCAAACTTTGTTTGTTGAATTGCAATGTTGTAGGTCAGAAGAATGAGCATCAGAATGGTATCCGTGTCTGGAATGCATTTGAATTGTATCTGGAGACTTAGTCTGTATGAGCAGAAGAATGACGCCCGTGTCTGGAGCGTATCTGAGCTGTAACTGTATTTGAACTTTGAATGAATATCAGAATGACTTCCGTGTCTAGAGTGTATCTGTATCGTATCTGAATTCTGGAATGGACGACAGAGAAACATCTGTGTATGGAGCATCTCTGGGCTGAGGATAAATTCTGAATGAGTGACAGAATGGCAATCGTGTCTGGAGCATATCTGGACTGTATCTGAAGTTGAGATCTGTATGAGTAGCAGAATGACTTCCGTGTCTGGAGTATATCTGAGACTGTAATTGGGATCTGAATAAGTGACAGAATGACTTCCACGGCGACTGCACTGGGGAGAATCAAACTGCTGGTGTAAAGGCCAGAATGGCATCCGTGTTTGGAGCGTATCTGAACTTGAAGTTGATAGTTGAATCTGAATGAGAGATAGAATGGCCGCCGTGTCTGGAGCGTATCTAGTCTGTATCGGATTGCTGAAGTCTGAATGAGTTAGTAGAATGACCGCCGTGTCTGGGGTGTATCTGTACTGTATTTTGACTTGAAATTCTGAATGAGTAATAGAATGACCGTCGTGTCTGGGGTGTATCCATACTGTATCTGAATAATTGTTAATGATAGCCTTTTAATTTTATCCTGAAAAGGGTAAAATGTTAGCTAAAACACAAAGTTATGTTGCATGATATGTATGATGCAATGAACTGTGTTTCATCAATGTTTATGATATATGAATGTAATGGTTATGCATGTAAGCTGAGTAGCTGTCTTTCTGAGGAAAATAAATCCTTGATAAATGGAGATAATGAAATCTTCGATTGCTATTGGGGAAAGTAAATCCTTGACCGATGCTGGGGATTCCAGAAATCTTTGATTACTGAAGATGAGAAATCCTTGCTGACTGCTTGGGGAATAAAGATCTCTGTTTGTTTGAGAAGGAGAAATCCCTGGACCACTGCTAGAGATTGAAAATCCTCGGCGATTTGTGGGGATTAAGAAGGCCTTTGACAACTTCTGCAGGGAATGAGAATCCTTTATGACTTTCCTGGGAAATAGGGAAAACTCTGAAAATCTCTACTGGAGAGTTAAAACCTAGGAGGCTTCTGCTTGGAGAAATGAGATCGAGAATCTTCGATCTGTTGGGAGATAACTCCGTGGGGAGAATGTATACTCGGCCGGTGGAATCAGGAGTTTTGGGTTGTATGCCAAACTACTGGGGAATCATCCTAGTTGGGGATAAGTCAAGAAGTTAACTGTTATTTGCTTGGTATTAAGATAACCTGTCGGGGAAATTTGGGAAAGTTGAACAGTTCCCACCGGGGGTTGATAGCTGGAAACTTGACTTTGTTGGGGAAGAAGGTTTAGAATATTCTGGTTCCGCTGGGGATAGGTATTTTAGGGTTTTCGGGCTCCACTGGGGATCTTGAAGTTTAACTCTGATGGGAATTTTGAAACTTAACTCAGCTGGGGAATCAAGTTTAGAATGTACTAGCTCCGCTGGGGATCTTGAAGCTTAACTCCACTGGGGAAATGTACTCCAAATTTTAGCTTTGTTGAGGATCTGAACGATGTACTGTAGGGGATTTTCTTTCTGTAATAGCACAAAGATATCTTCCCACACCTTCAACCTATCAGTAATTATCCTTTCTAAATTTCGTTTTATTTGTAAGCAGTGATAATATTCAAATGCATATGCCTATTTAACGAAACATTGGACGTTTTCAAATAAAACATAAGTGTAAAAAGAAAAGAAAGGCAAGCAAATTTCTGCACTTTGAAGTATCTTTGTATTAAATTTTGTGAGTATCTTTGTACAAAGGAGACAGACATCCTAGTAAGAGAATGTTGTCGTAAAAATTGAAAAATTTTATACAAAAGAAAGATGGCTATGTGTAACAATTCCATGGGATTCCCATTCTGCTATAGCCTTCACAACTTTGAGTATCTTGTCCATTTGCTGCTTCGTCCGTCGATGACTGGATTGATCAGAAGCTTGGAGCTTGTTGGTGAAGAGATTATTCTTAAAGTGATCCGATGAGACACAGTCATACGCTTTAATTCCCTAACTTTTTCCTGGACCACCCTTTCGGGTTTTCAATCCACCGGGAAACCCTTTTTTGCCCAAGTCGCCCTTTCGGGTTTTCAACTTGCCGGGTGTACAAATTTCTTTTTGTTTTATCCCTAGTTTTTGCCTGAACCGCCCTTTCGGGTTTTCGATTCAACGGGATGCCCATTTTTGCCCAAGTCGCCCTTTCGGGTTTTCAACTTGTCGGGTCGTCTTATGCATAGTATCTTTTGACTATGTCTGCGTTCGTAGGGTGCGGAAAGTCATCACCGTCCATGGTGGTTAGAATCATTGCCCCACCAGAAAATATGCTCTTAATCACAAATGGTCCTTCGTAAGTAGGAGTCCACTTGCCCCTGGGATCACTTTGCGGCAAGATGATCCGCTTGATTACAAGATCTCCGACTTGATATACCTGACGCCTGACTTTCTTGTTGAAAGCCTTGATCATCCGTTTTTGATACGTCTGACCATGACAAACAATAGTAAGTTGCTTCTCGTTGATCAAATTAAGTTGATCAAGCTGAGTCTGAATCCAATCGTCTTCACTCAAACCGGCATCCTTCATAATCCTCAAAGAAGGAATCTGAACTTCCATAGGTAAAACAACTTCCATGCCATACACCAAAGAAAATGGGGTTGCCCCCGTTGAAGTACGTTCCGTGGTACGATATCCATGCAGAGCAAACGGTAACATCTCATGCCAGTCCTTGTAGGTGACTGTCATTTTTTGAATGATCTTCTTGATATTTTTGTTCGCGGCTTCAACGACACCGTTCATCTTCGGCCGATAGGGAGATGAATTGTGATGATAAATCTTGAACTGTTCGCATAGAGCAGTGATCATGGTATTGTTCAAATTTGTACTGTTGTCCGTGATGATCCTGTCGGGGACACTATACCGACATATGAGGTTCTGCTTGATGAAGCAGGCAACCACATTCTTTGTAACTGAGGCGTAGGAAGCTGCTTCGACCCACTTGGTAAAATAATCAATAGCCACCATGATGAAGCGATGTCCATTGGATGCTGTAGGCTTGATCTCTCCAATCATGTCAATGCCCCATATTGCGAATGGCCAAGGAGCTGTCAGCATATTGAGAGGAACAGGAGAAATATGTACCTTGTCAGCATAGACTTGACATTTGTAACAAGTACGGGAATATTGATGACAGTCAGCTTCCGTGGTAGACCAATAGTAGCCTGCCCTTAGAATCTTCTTAGCCATTGTATGTCCGCTCAAGCGGGTGCCAAATGTGCCATTGTGTATTTCGGTCATGATCAACTCTGCTTCAACCTTGTCCACACAACGAAGTAGAACACAATCATGGTTGCGCTTATAAAGGATGCCATTGCTTAGGAAGAAATTGGCAGCAAATCTCCTTAAGAACTTCTTGTCATTGACAGAAGCTCCTTCAGGGTATTCTCTAGTCTGGAGATACCTTTTGATTTCGTGAAACCAGGGTTGTTCCACTATTTCTTCGGTATTAATCTCATGACAGTGTGCAGGTTCGTCCATTCGCTCGATGGTAATTTGGGGAGCCTCATTATCCCATTTGAGTTTAAACATGGAAGACATTGTAGCCAAAGCATCTGCTAGCTGATTTTCTTCTGCGGGAAATGCTCAAAGGTAATCTGCTCGAAATGAGGCAACAACGTCAAGACATGTTCTTTGTATGGGATAAGATTAGGATGTTTAGTGTCCCACTCTCCTTTGACTTGACTGATAACCAAAGCCGAGTCCCCAAATACGACCAAAGATTTGATTCCAAAGTCTATAGCAGCCTTGAGACCAAAGATGCAAGCTTCATATTCAGCCATGTTGTTGGTACAACTAAAGCAAAGTTGGGCAGTGAAGGGTGTATGGCAACCTTCCATAAAAATGAGTACCGCACCGATACCATTGCCAAGTGCATTTGAAGCACCATTGAAGTACAGGGTCCATCGGGATCCTTGTTCAGGTTCGTCATACGGTCCATTACCTTAAATGTTGTCCAATGTCATGATGTCCTCGTCAGGGAAGTCGAATCTCATAGATTGGTAATCTTCGACGGCTTGATGAGCTAGATGGTCAACTAGTACACTCCCCTTTATAGCTTTTTAGGTAGTATACTGGATATCATACTCAGTCAGGATCATTTGCCATCTAGCGATTCTTCCAGATAAAGCAGGCTTCTCGAAGATATACTTGATCGGATCCATTTTGGAAATCAGCAAAGTGGTATGAGTCAACATATACTGCCTTAGCCGGCGAGCAGCCCATACCAAAGCGCGACAAGTTTTCTCGAGCAGTGAGTAGCGAGTCTCACAGTCGGTAAACTTTTTGCTAAGGTAATAAATGGCATGCTCTTTTCGTCCAGACTCGTCATGTTGGCCCAGCATGCACCCCATTGAGTTATCCAAAACAGCCAGATACATGATTAACGGCCTTCCTTCGACGGGTGGCATCAAAATAGGTGGTTCTAGTAAATACTCCTTGATCTTATCAAAAGCAACTTGACAATCATTGTTCCATTCAACTACCTGATCTTTCTTCAACAGTTTGAAAATTGGCTCACAGGTAGATGTCAGGTGAGAGATAAACCTCACGATATAGTTTAAGCGTCCCAAGAATCCTCTAACCTCCTTTTCAGTGCGGGGGGCAGGCATTTCTTGTATAGCCTTTACTTTAGCTGGATCAACCTTAATGCCTTTGTTGTTGACAATAAATCCCAAAAGTTTACCAGACCTAACTCCAAAAGTGCACTTGCTTGGGTTCAGTCTGAGCTTATACTCCTTCAACCTGGCAAACAACTTTTGCAAATGATCAAGGTGTTCTTCTTCTGTCTGTGATCGAGCTATCATGTCGTCTACATAAACTTCGATCTCATGATGTATCATATCATGAAACAAAGCTACCATGGCGCGTTGATAGGTTGCCCCTGCATTCTTCAGTCCGAATGGCATCACTTTGTAGCAGAAGGTACCCCATTGCGTGACAAAAGTTGTTTTCTCCATGTCTTCGGGGGCCATTTTGATCTGGTTGTATCCCGAGAATCCATCCATGAATGAAAAAACTTATGTTAAGCTGTGTTGTCAACCAAGATGTCAATATGTGGTAGTGGAAAATCATCTTTAGGGCTAGCCCTGTTCAAATCCCGATAGTCCACACACATTCTGACTTTGCCTTCCTTCTTAGGCACTGGCACAATGTTAGCAACCCATTATGGATAGGAAGTAACAGCCAGAAAGCCAGCGTTGAATTGCTTCATTACCTCAACCTTGATCTTCTCAGACATGTTGGGCCTCATTCGGCGGACCTTTTGTTTTATCGATGGACAAACTTCTCTTGTAGGGAGACGGTGGACCACGATATCTGTGTCTAGTCCTGGCATGTCTTCATAAGACCAGGCGAAGATTTCAACATATTCGTTCAACAACTGCACTAAGCGCTCCTTGACACTTGGTTCCAGGTTGGCACCCACTTTTACTTCCTTTTTGTCCTCCTCCGTCCCCAAGTTGATGGTTTCTAGCAACTCTTCATGAGGCAGAATAACCCTCTCTTCTTGTTGTAGAAGTCTGGCTAACTCTCCCGGCACTTCACATTCTTCATCAACTTCGTACTTGATAACGAGAAATCATATAATATAATTACTATGCTTTTTACCGATTTTTATAATACATTGAGTCATCTAACTCCCGATTATTCTGAGTTTTTGTGGCTTTTCACAGGAACAACATTTGTCAACTCAAATCAATGAAAAAGGACCACATGAAGGAAGCTAAACAAGAAACAGAAGAGAAGGAACCAAATCTGCAAAGTCTGCAAATTTTGTAATGGTGACGACCGTCACACCCTGTAACGACCGTAACGCCTCCCCAACTAGAAAGAACGCTCGTCACACATCATTGACGAGTGTAATGCGCTATTTAAGCGCATTACGACCGTCACCCCCTTGTGACGACCGTCACACTCTTAAAGGGAAACGTTATGAATTAGTGGAGACGTGGGCAATGTTAAGGGCAAAATTCTTCTCCTATATTTCCTCCACTCAGTAACCATGCATCCGGGTCTTACTCCACTCAAGCCTTTTCCAAGATTTTCTCAACTGCAATATTTTCTTCTATATATATGTGGTAGTTCAATGGATGATGGTCGAAGAATTTTTCCCAGAACAAAATTTCTATTTTTCTGCAATTATTCTATTTTCTTGTTTTTGAACCTTTTCTACACGTACTGTAATTTTTATTTCCAGCATTAGTTTTAGAGTGTTAATTCTTCATCTAAGAATTAACACAATTATTGATTTCGATTGAGCTGCAAGAATTTGTAAGCATCCAAGATTACCATAACAACATTATTTCCAGGTTTTTTATGCAATTGATATTTATTTATTCTTGTGTTATGTCATTTATTTTTATGGATTATATTTTAAATTGCATAGTTATTAAATATATTATGTCCAGCTAAATTAATTGTACCGGTATGTGACTCCTAAGTACCGAAAGAATTCAGTGATACCTTGGCTAAAAACATTTATAAACAATTTCTGGTTTCCAATTTCCATGTTTAATTTAACTACCCTTGTCACGAGAGTGAGAGGATAATTAACACGATTTTACCACGAGAGTGGGAAATTAATTAAGGCAAGAACCTGCATGCGAGAGCTGGGGTTCAACCCAGATAGTGGTAACGAAACATTAATTTTTAAATACATGAGAGTGTTTTAATAAATTAATTAAACTCAAATTGTTTTCAAAAAGTGTTATTAAATTTAAAGTGCATCCACTAAGTTTAGTAGCATGACTTATTTCATGAACACGAGAGTGTATGTCTCAGGTTTTTAAACAATTCGTTTTTACCGAAATACTTTATATGTCAAGCGATTCACCGAATTCCCGAAGTCCGACTATCACATACCGGTATAACTTTTACTATTATTTTTAATTAAACTATTTCCCCCCTAAAACCAAATATTCATCGCTTAGTTAAACAACTGTAGCATTAGATCATACGCGATTGATCCTTAGTCTCTGTGGGTTCGATAATCATTTAAAACTAGAACGACTAAACTGTATACTTGCAGTTAGTATCCCAATAGACTTATAAAGTCCCAATCAAGTTTTTGGAACCGTTGTCGGGGACTGATTAGTCAATTAAGTATGATTCTTCTGTTGCGCGTTTAGACTAGGCAACAAAAACCCTTTTTCGATTTGTATGCCAAGGACTCGATCACAAGGCGAACCACTTGACAAATCGACGGACGAACCTGAACGCATCCTTTCCGTAAGACGTGCAGTCAGGGATTACTGTTTAAATCACGCTATTCCTTTACCCAAACCCGAAATCAAGATTGATTCTGAAACATATTCTAATTCTTCCTCTGAAACAGAAACTAATCCAGAAGTAGACATGGCCGAAGAACAAAGGACCCGTCCACTGAAGGAGTACGCAACTCCATCACAACAAGAACCCCACAACAGCATTGCTGCTCCAGCAATAAATTGAAACGATTTTGAGTTGAAACCGTCATTGATATCAGCTATCCAACAACGCCAATTCTCTGGAGATCCTTCCGAGGATCCAAATGAACATCTTACAAAATTCGTTCAATTTGCCGACACAGTTATAGCAAATGGTGTTAGTAAAGATGAAATAAGATTACGTCTTTTCCCTTTCTCGCTAAGAGATAGAGCTTGGGCTTGGTTGCAATCCTTGCCATCAAATTCCGTCACTACGTGGGAAGGACTTAAGATTGTATTTTTAGCACAATACTTTCCCCCAAGCAAGACTGCTGCACTAAGATCCCAAATCAACGGATTTAGGCAGAAAGATACTGAATCGCTATTTGATGCATGGGAATGCTACAAAGATATGATGTGAATGTGCCCACATCACGGACTAGAAAAATGGCTGATCATCCACATGTTTTATAATGGACTCTTATACAACACAAGACTCTCTATAGATGCCGCCGCAGGTGGTACACTGATGGACAAGCCTTATGACGAAGCTAACCAACTCATTGAAAATATGGCTCAAAACCACTATCAGTGGGGAGGAGAAAGAACATCTGTGGAGAAAACTCAAACCAAAGGTGGGATGTACAAGATTAGTAGCCTAAATAAAGTTAATGCTAAGGTAGATGCTCTTACCCAAAAGATAGAAAGCTTGACCTTACCTCCTGCAGCCACCGTGGCTGCAGTTACCCCAAACTGTGAAGTTGGTGGAGTCCCTGGTCATGTTGGAACCGAATGTCAAATCTTAGCAGGAATATCAGTTGATCAGGTAAATTATGCTCAAGGTAATACTTATGCTAATACCTATAATCCTGGTTAAAAGAACCATCCTAACTTCTCGTACAAGAGCAATAACGCTTTATATGCACCAGGCCAAGCACCTGCTGTACCTCCAGGTTATCAAAAACCCGCTGTCAATGTTCCTAACATTCCTAAGAAATCTAACCTTGAAATCCTAATGGAAAATTTTATCACTAATCAAGCTCAACAAAACAAAGAATTCCTCAATCAAAACGTTCACACCGGTGAACAATTGAAGCTATTAGCAAATAAGGTAGATGCCCTAGCAACTCACAATAAAATGTTAGAAACCCAAATCTCCCAAGTAGCACAACACCAAGCTAGGTCTGCCGCACCTGCTGGTACATTTCCTGAACAGCCACAACCCAATCCTAAAGGACACGCTAATGCTATCACATTACGAAGTGGGACAGCCCTCGATGGACCGATAGATCCTAGACTCCAAAACCCGACCATGTATCAGAAACCTGAAAAGGAAGTAGAGAAGTCGAAAGATCAATCTGAGAATGTAGAGGAAGACGCGAATGAGAACAGAGAGGTTTCAGAAAAACCTTACGTACCTCCACCGCCATATAAACCACCAATTCCATACCCTCAAAGACTTGCAAAATCCAAGAACGAGGGGAAATTCAAGAAATTTGTAGAACTTCTGAAACAATTAAACGTTACTATTCCGTTTACATAAGCTATAACCCAAATGTCATCATATGCTAAATTCCTAAAACAAATATTGTCTAATAAGAAAAAAATCGTTGAAAACGAAACCGTTATGCTAACTGCTGAATGTAGCGCCATAATTCAAAATAACATGCCTCCAAAGCTAAAAGATCCTGGTAGTTTCTCCATACCATGTGTAATTGGAAAATCTGTCATAGACAAAGCTCTATGCGATTTAGGAGCAAGTGTTAGTCTAATGCCCTTATCTATTTGCGAGAAGCTCAAACTAGGTGACACGAGACCTACCAAGATGTCCCTACAACTAGCCGACAGATCAGTCAAATTCCCTGTTGGTATGCTAGAAAACATTCCTGTCCGAATAGGACAATTTTACATACCGACTGACTTTATAATAATGGAAATCAAGGAAGATTCAAACATTCCCATCATATTAGGAAGACCATTTTTAGCTACTGCAGGAGCCATCATTGACGTTAAGAAAGGAAAGCTTACCTTCGAGGTAGGAGAAGAAAAAGTAGAATTCATTCTTTCCCAGTTCTTCAAAGCCCCTTCTATAGATGACTCATGCTGTCTCCTAGATATTATTGATGAATGTGTCAAAGAACTAGAAAGCCAAGAAGACACCTATTCTGGGATGCTGAAAATTTCGACACCAACTATCCTCAAGGATGATGACTGGAAGAAAGAAGATCTAGATGCCAACCTAGGCGAATATTTCACCTTAACACCCGATCCTACCCCAACTGATAAGAAAACTGGTATAGAACTTAAAACATTACCTGAAGATCTTAGGTATGAATTTTTAGATAAAGAACTCGAATTTCCAGTTATAGTCAATGCCAATTTAGGGAAGATCAAAACCGAAAAACTTCTTAGTGTGTTAAGGAAGTATCCAACTGCGTTAGGTTATAATATATCCGATCTAAAAGGAATAAGCCCTTCTCTCTGTATGCATCGCATTATGTTGGAGGAGGACTGCAAGACTTCTAGAGAACATCAAAGACGAATAAATCTTATCCTAAGTGAAGTCGTTAAGAAAGAAGTGCAGAAACTGCTAGAGGAAGGCATCATATACCCAATATCAGATGGTAACTGGGTCAGTCCAGTTCACGTAGTACCTAAGAAAGGAGGTGTTACGGTTATAACAAACACAAAAGGCGAATCAGTGGCACAACATACTCAAACAGGATGAAGAATGTGTATCGATTACAGAAAACTAAACAAAGCTACGCACAAGGACCATTTCCAATTACCATTCATTGATCAAATGCTCGAGCGCTTAGCCAAACATTCCCATTTCTGATATCTTGACGGATACTCAGGATTCTTCCAAATTCCCATTCATCCTGATGATCAAGAGAAAACCATGTTCACATGCCCCTATGGTACCTTTGCATACCGAAGAATGCCATTTGGACTATGTAACGCACCTGCAACTTTCCAACGATGCATGATGGCGATTTTCGCACTTTTTAGACGGAATTATGGAAGTATTCATGGACGATTTTTCTGTCTGTGGAGAAAGTTTTGACGGGTGTTTATCAAATCTCGAATTAGTACTGAAATGATGTGTCAATGTCAACCTAGTGCTCAATTGGGAAAAATGTCACTTCATGGTGAGACAAGGAATTGTGTTGGGTCATATTGCATCAAACAGAGGGATTGAAGTCAACAAAGCAAAAATCGAGATTATCAAAAACCTTCAACCACCCAAAACAGTTATAGAAATAAGAAGTTTTCTAGGACACGCTGGTTTTTACCGACGTTTTATAAAAGATTTCTCTAAAATCACTAAGCCGCTTACTGAATTATTAATGAAAGAAGCCGAGTTTATTTTCGACGATAAATGCTTAAACGCATTTGAGACGCTTAAAGAAGCCTTAATTTCAACACCTATTATGCAACCTCTTGATTGGAACCTACCATTTGAAATAATGTGTGATGCGAGCGATTATGCTGTAGGTGCAGTCCTAGGACAACGCAAGGATAAAAAGCTTCACGCTATCTACTACGCAAGCAGAACACTCGATCCCGCACAAATGAAATACGCCACTACAGAGAAGGAACTCTTAGCTGTTGTATTCGCATTAGATAAATTTCATTCCTACTTAGTGGGCGCCAAAATCATTATTTACACAGATCATGCTGCGATCCGATACTTGCTAAGTAAGAAAGACGCCAAACCGCGACTACTCAGATGGATCTTACTCCTACAAGAGTTTGACTTGGAAATAAAAGACAAAAGAGGGACTGAAAACATGGTAGCAGACCATTTATCAAGATTAGATGGAATCCAAACCGAGAGTGTTCCCATAAACGAAGATTTCCCTTATGAACGCCTTATTTCTAAACTAGAGATAACTCCTACCGACGATTTAGATCAACATAATGAACCTTTAACAACTGCGGTAGTAAAAGCCATTTGTACCAACACCACATTACCATGGTACGCTGATTTCGTCAACTATTTAGCTGCCGGTGTTTTACCACCCGATTTAACGTACCAACAGCGGAAGAAATTCTTCCATGATCTTAAACACTACTTTTGGGATGAACCATTACTCTTTAAAAGAGGCGCCGATGGTATCTACCATCTCTATGTTCCTAACGATGAAATAGACGATGTCATCTCCCATTGCCATTCCGTCCCTTATGGTGGACACGCTAGTACATCAAAAACTTGTGCAAAAATACTTCAAGCTGGCTTCTTTTGGCCTACTTTATAGAAAGACGTCCACGTAGCAATTATGAACTGCGATAGATGTCAGCACACAGGAAATATATCTAGACGTGACGAAATGCCGCAAAAAGGGATTCTCGAAGTAGAAATTTTCGATGTATGGGGAATTGATTTCATGGGACCGTTCCCCGCATCTTTCGGAAATAAGTATATATTGGTAGTTGTTGACTACGTATCAAAATGGATTGAAGCCATCGCTGCACCCACAAACGATACACGAGTGGTACTTAAACTATTCAAGCATGTTATCTTCCCACGATTCAGTGTACCAAGACTAGCAATCAGTGATGGCGGTTCCCATTTTATCTCTAGAATTTTCGAAAAACTACTTTCAAAATATAGCGTTAAACATCGCATAGCCACACCATACCATCCTCAAACGAGTGGACAAGTGAAAGTGTCAAATAGGGAAATTAAACAAATCCTTGAAAAAATCGTAGCCACATCCAGAAAAGATTGGTCCCAAGCTAAATGATGCTCTTTGGGCATATAGGACAGCTTTTAAAACCCCTATCGAAACAACACCGTTTAAATTAGTTTATGGAAAATCTTGTCATTTGCCAGTAGAATTAGAACATAAAGCTTACTGGGCAATTAAAACCCTTAACTTAAATTACAAGATTGCTGGCGAGAAACGAATATTAGATATCCATGAATTAGAAGAATTGCGTTTAGACGCTTATGAAAATGATAGAATTTATAAGGAAAGAACAAAAAAATGGCACGATAAGCGTATCTCGTGGAAAGAATTTAAGGAAGGAGACATCGTACTCCTATTCAACTCTAGATTGAAACTTTTCCCGAGAAAATTACGTTCCAGATGGTCAGGACCGTTCGAAATTCATAAAGTTTTCCCAAGTGGTGCGATAGAAATTAAAGGAAATTCTATCGAACCATTCATAGTCAATGGCCAGCGCTTAAAGCACTACTTTAACGTCGGAAATTTAAACTATTCGGCTTATCTTCAGTTAAGTGAGCCACCCATCCTGATACCTAACTGAATAGGTACTATCTGTCGAGCCATCGACATAAAACAAAGGCGCTTCGTGGGAGGCAACCCATGTTTTCTTTTAATTATTTTTATTGTTTTACTATGTTTTTATTTTTCTTTTCTTTTTCTTAATCTTTAAAACTTTCATGTTGCATCTCTTACTCCTTTTATTTATTTTCTTTTTCTTCTATTTTTATTTTTTCCTGTTTCTTTAAACTTTCTTTTTTCTTTTTGATTTAACTTCGACATTTTTAACCTGAAAATACTAACTTAGTTTTTCAAACATTTATTAAATATTTTCAGGGGTAATTCTTTAGCTTTCATATTTAGCTCCATGGCACGAGTAAACTACATGAATATCACCTTGAGAAACAGGCACCAGAGAAGACGCTTTGAGGATCTGGCTGAGCATGAAATGTGTCCTACAATTTACACTGATGACCATGCTATGACTGCTCTAGGCATTCGTGAGAGTGTCATGTATCTGCTACACCAGATAGGGTGGGACACTGCTCCTATTCGGAGACGGTATTGTACCTTCAGGAAGCTGACCCTTGAATTCCTGAGCACACTGAGCTACCTTCCAAATCATGGGTTAGGTTTCAACCGTGGGCTGATCACTTTTAGACTGTTTGACATGGACTACCGCTATAACCATAGGGAGTTTGCCAACCTATTAGGATTCCCTTATGGCCCTGATATTATTACTATGACCCAGGAAGACCTATTGCTTGATACTGACCTTGATTACTTCTGGGGTAGCATTGCTGGCAATAACCATCCAGAGCCGTCTGACCTTTATTCTGAGTACATCCACAACCCGGCTATCAGGTACTTTCATAAGATCATCGCCCATACCCTTTTTGGTAAAGAGCAAAACGTTACATCAATGTCACGTGATGAGCTTTTCATTATGTACTGTGCTTCTCAGAGCCGTCCAGTGAACGGTGCCGCTTATATGCTAGCTAACATGGAACGTATTATACAAACTCCGAATGCACCAATCCTGTTGGGTGGTTTAGTCACCATGATCTCTAATTCCATTGGACTCCGAAGGCCTATGTTAGGATCAACACCGCATTATGGAATCAAGCCAATGAACATTGAATTTTTCTTCAACACTAGTTTTATAGGAAATCTTGGGCCAGATGAATTTGAGCTGTTAATTAATCATGAGACTGTCCACCAGTTTATGCTCCCGAACCCTATAACTAGTGTCCATAATAGAGCAAACTGGCTTTTTGACCTCCACCATCCTCCTACACCGCCTTCGTCTCCTTCCACTATTGACATCTATGAAGTACCCAACACCTCTCGCGATGCTGAAGATCCTGCAACACCACCGGGATACCACCAGTTTCCTGACCCATGGGAGCAGCAAGTAGTTTCTACTGATACCACCACCCAGGCTCCAGAGATACCACCACCGCCTCCACCTACTGTCACCCTCGACTCTTTGCATGAATAAATTACTGAAATGCGGGGTGAGCTTACATCTCTACGAGTGGATTTCACCGCTTTTATGGATTTGGTGACAGACCAACTGGATTTCATGCACCAGCATATGTTCCCTACTCCCTGTGGCTAGAGATTGCCGTTGTTATCTTGATTTGTTCTTCTCTTGCATTTGTACATACAGTGAGGTCACTGTTTAGTTTTAGTGTGGGGGAGGAATCTAGTTTGTTCTAGTATTTTATCATTTTTTATTATTTAAGTTATTGTTATTTCCAAACAATTTTTCTGGATTAATGAAATTTCAATTATTTATAAAGTTCCAAGTTTTATTGCCCTAATGCCATTATTTTATTTCATACATGTTATTTCATTTTCAGTATATTTTTCATTTTTTATTAATTTATTGTTTATATTTTCTGCAAAAATTTAATCATGTGACGTGTGTTGGTAAATACTATTACTGCTTACTATGCTTGAATTTCAAATTATAATATTAGAAAGAAAAAAATGTGTAACGTTCTTCTCATTAATGCAATTGAACGCGTGACACTCGTAACACCCTCATGACGAGCGTAACACGCGTTTCACCGTGTTACGCCCGTCACACCCTCGTGACGACCGTCACACGCGCATTATATCAGAACCTGCTATTACAAAGCCGTTCCATCTTTGTCTTCAAAACCTACAAACCTCCATTGCTGCAAAATATGGGTAACATACCCACTCCATTTTTTTCAAACTTCCAACATTCTAACACTAAAAACCCCATCAACCCACTACCCCATTCTCATTCCAAACCTTTTTCAATCCGTTTTACAAACACCATGGCTAACAATCAACAAGCTCCCGCTCTCACTTTCAGATTCGGGGAACAAGGCGAAACCCAACGGGTCAAATTCCAGAAGTTTCAACGCCGCGGTCTCCAACCTACACGGTATGTTGATCTTGAATGTTTGAAGAGTTTGGGACTACTTGACAGTGTCCAACAATTGTTGCAGAGTGTGGATTTATGGAACCTGTACCGCGAACCGCGACCGATTTATGAAATTCTAACCCTTGAGTTTTTGAGTTCCTTTGTATACATCACTCCCCCAGGTGCCACAAACCAACTGTCAGGCCTGGCCAAGTTTCATATGTTTGGCATAGAGCACGAGCTCCCCCAAACCGACATCGCACGACTTTTAGGCTTCTATTCTGACGAGGGTGTCCATCTCCGGGTGCCGGATAATTTTGGTGAGGAAGCTTTCAACTTATGGCACAGTATGACGAACATCCGTGCCGGATCCTACGACCACCTCAATTCCACCCACATTCATAATCCGACCATCCACTATTTCCACCGCATCCTCAGCAACACAATCTTCGCCTGTGACAACAACCACAAGCTCAACTCCAAGGAGCTCTTCTTCATGCATAGCGCATTCACCGGGTAAAAGATCAACGCCGCCTCGTTCTTACTGGCTCATATCCACTCTATTTGTGCTAGAGGCAGAAAACCCTTTTATTTCGGAGGGCTGGTCACTTCACTTGCCATAACTCTGAACTATGGTGCTGCTCTCGCGGATATGCCTTCTATGGCACCAGATTTGCTAACTTTGGATCACTGCAAGGCCGCACATCTCATTTATGAGCGGGAGGATGGCAGATTCCACCCTGTGATCAGAAACACTGTTTATCATAACATCATTTTGCCTTGCAGGGACCGAATCGATCCACGAAACCGAGCTAACTGGTTGTTCGATCCTACAGCTCCCGCGGGGCGTGCTCCTACTCATGAAGACCAACCTAATGCCCCCACAGACGAAATGCAAGAAGAGCTGGACAGTGCTCCTCCCGTCCACGAAATTCCAGGACCTTCATCCACACTACCTCCTATTACCCTTGAAGAAGTTCTCCGTGCAATTCATATGCAAAATCAAATGAGCGCAGCGCTTGAAAGAAGACAGCAAGAACAATATGAGTATCTATGCGCTCAAAACACTCAGATCTTGACTGGACAGCGGAGCATGCATGAGAGGTTGGATGAGGCCCTGTCAGAGCTCAACGCCTTAAGGCTGGATGTCAGCACCCTTGGTTACCAGGATACTGACACAGAAGCCACTCCTACCAGACGCTCTCGCACCAGGAGTAGAGGACGTGGTCACCAGTAGTTTTCTTTATTTTCTATGTAGTTTACTTTTTTCTGTTTCATTTCCTTTCTGTTTGTTTTTGTAATTGTACTTCCCCGCCTATATACCGCAACATTGAGGACAATGTCGGATTTAGTGTGGGAGAGGTACCTTTCCATCTTTTATAAACTAGTAAGTTTTTATGATATGTCTCGATTTAAATTCTTCGCTTTATTTAGCCATACCAAAAATTTTTTATCTTCGCATTAGCCCGACATACCTATTTTAACGAAATCCCAGTTGAGGAAGCCGAAAACGACATAACAAGATCGATACGGTTATGACACCGTAGACTTCCTACTCACGCGATCCGTTTCAATAACCATTATACCGATATCTGGAGTTTTAGTTCTAAAGTAACCCCTAGTAGTTTATACTAGCAGTCAACACCGTCTTGACACAAACCACGTGGAGAATGGATGAATATAAGTGTTTGATGCCTGATCATTGAAATATCCTTCTTATGTCGCTGCTAAAAGAAAAGAAATTTTGTGCACCAAAACATACGGTCACATATAAGAGTTGAGCAAATAATGAAGGAATCCAGTGTTGGTTGGTTCAGAGGTATCTGGTTCTGAACTCGGTAGGGCGTGCTACGGCCCGATCCCCCATAACCTCCAATTTGGATAACATATGTAGGGTTGCCACATTCGTGTACCAGACCCTGTGCTAAAAGGATCAAAGTCACTAACCGGTTACTCCACTACGTGCGTGCTAAGACAAAGGGCTTAATGTGATTGCGCCAGAGTGAAACCGGGTGAAATTGATACGAGGAACTCTGGGCAGAATTATAACGGAACTGTTGGATAGCTCGTTTGAAATGGAAGCCTATGAATAAGCTTATTGCTCGTGTCATTAGCGTATCTTTAGTGTTTCACTCAAGTATTGGCCGAACCGACAAGGATTTCCCGAAATTGCTTTAAAAATCCAAGGTATGTCATGCATATGCGCTTGACAAAACTTGTCCGGCCTCTCGAATGACTATTTACTTGAGGACAAGCAAAGGTTTAAGTATGGGGGAATTTGATAACGAGAAATCATATCATATAATTACTACGCTTTTTACCGATTTTTATAATACATTGAGTCGTCTAACTACCGATTGTTCCGAGTTTTTGTGTCTTTTCACAGGAACAACATTTGTCAACTCAAATCAATGAAAAAGGACCACATGAAGGAAGCTAAACAAGAAACAGAAGAGAAGGAACCAAATTTGCAAAGTCTGCAGATTTTATAACGGTGACGACCGTCACACCCTGTGACGACCGTAACGCCTCCCCAACTAGAAAGAATGCTCATCACACATCATTGACGAGCGTAATGCGCTATTTAAGCGCATTATGACCGTCACCCCCTTGTGACGACCATCACACTCTTAAAGGGCAACGTTATGAATTAGTGGAGACGTGGGCAACGTTAAGGGCATAATTCTTCTCCTATATTTCCTCCACTCAGTAACCATGCATCCGGGTCTTACTCCACTCAAGCCTTTTCCAAGATTTTCTCAACTGCAATATTTTCTTCTATATATATGTGGTAGTTCAATGGATGATGGTCGAAGAATTTTTCCCATAACCAAATTTCTATTTTTCTGCAATTATTCTATTTTCTTGTTTTTGAACCTTTTCTACACGTACTGTAATTTTTATTTCCAGCATTAGTTTTAGAGTGTTAATTCTTCATCTAAGAATTAACACAATTATTGATTTCGATTGAGCTGCAAGAATTTGTAAGCATCCAAGATTACCATAGCAACATTATTTCCAGGTTTTTTATGCAATTGATATTTATTTATTCTTGTGTTATGTCATTTATTTTTATGGATTATATTTTAAATTGCATAGTTATTAAATATATTATGTCCGGCTAAATTAATTGTACCGGTATGTGACTCCTAAGTACCGAAAGAATTCAGTGATACCTTGGCTAAAAACATTTATAAAAAATTTCTGGTTTCCAATTTCCATGTTTAATTTAACTACCCTTGTCACGAGAGTGAGAGGATAATTAACACGATTTTGCCACGAGAGTGGGAAATTAATTAAGGCAAGAACCTGCATGCAAGAGCTGGGGTTCAACCCAGATAGTGGTAACGAAACATTAATTTTTAAATACATGAGAGTGTTTTAATAAATTAATTAAACTCAAATTGTTTTCAAAAAGTGTTATTAAATTTAAAGTGCATCCACTAGGTTTAGTAGCATGACTTATTTCATGAACACGAGAGTGTATGTCTCAGGTTTTTAAACAATTCGTTTTTACCGAAATACTTTATATGCCAAGCGATTCACCGAATTCCCGAAGTCCGACTATCACATACCGGTATAGCTATTACTATTATTTTTAATTAAACTATTTCCCCCCTCAAACCAAATATTCATCGCTTAGTTAAACAACTGTAGCATTAGATCGTACGCGATTGATCCTCAGTCTCTGTGGGTTCGATAATCATTTAAAACTAGAACGACTAAACTGTATACTTGCAGTTAGTATCCCAATAGACTTATAAAGTCCCGATCAGTACTCAGCATGATTGACCAAATATTCAGAGTTATCGAAGGTTAAAGCAGAATAGTCACCCATGGAATACAGAGTGGATGGGTACCTGCATTTGTGAGTGTGGGTGTGTGTAAGGGATAGCCATCCTTAAACAAAATAAAATGCAAGAGGAAAGAAAATGAACACAACAGTTTAGATGAAGACGTCCAATGATTCATTAAAACATGGCATATGATAATGAAGAAAATCAAGCCCTTACAAATGGACCTACATTCCCCAGGCAAGGCATGAGGTGAAAATAGTGTACGAATGGTTTAGTTATTACAGACCAAAAAATGGGAAATTGTTCAAAGATAAAATTACTGGTTGATAAAGGTGATGGGAATAAAATCCCTTGCTTCCCAGTTGCTTAAACCCCCTTCGACGGTCGGAAATATCCAATCTTCAAAGTGGCTCTCTTCATCTTCATCTTCTACAACATTGATTCTGTGGTGAGTGATTTTGATGGGTGGCCCTCCAGCCTTGGAGCGACGCATAGCCTTTTGTCCTGCAGCATTGAACCCTAATCCAAACTTGTCCGTCTTATGGGGAAATCAGGCAGTTGCCCACACACTGTGCTTTTTCCTTCTTTAACTGCAGCCTCTGCGTCCTTGAGAGATTCCATCATAGATACATGCTTGGGAACGATAGGCACCTCAACCATTGTCTTTGCAACTGCAATCTCAGGAGATACTTCCTCAAAATGTTGGAAAGGCGTTTCGATGAACTCGCCATCTAACTCCACATAGCGGAAGGAATTGAGATGAATTATCATGTACTCTTCCTCGCCGTGCACCGTTATAATCTTACCCTTAACAGGATATTTCAGCATTTGGTGCAAAGAGGAGGTAACTGCCCCGGCATAATGGATCCACGGTCTTCCTAACAAACACGAATATGACGGACGGATGTCCATCACGTAAAAGGTGGAGTTGAAAACTTCTGTGCCTACTTTGATAGAAATGTCAACCTCTCCATGTACCATTCTTTTGGACCCATCAAAGGCCCTAACAACGATGTTACTAGGTTTGAGGGTCAATCCTTCGCAGTCTAAACGGTCTAAGGCTTTCTTCGGCAGCACATTCAAGGAAGAACCAGTATCAACTAAGACATGGGCGAGGGTAGTTCCCCTGTATTCAACTGAGACATGTAGCGTGTCGTTGTGTTTCCTTCCTTTGGGAGTCAAGTCAGCATCGAAAAAGCCAAGGCCATTATCAACAGTAAGACTGACCACACACTCCTGAAACTGGTCGGCCGAAGTCTCTTGGGGTACATGTGCCGCCTTCAAAAATTTGATTAGGGCCTTAGCATGGGCCTCAGAGAAGAGTAGAAGAGCCAACATTGAAATTTTAGAAGGGGTCTGCCCTAGCTGTTCCAAGATGTCGTAGTCACTCTTCCTGATTATTTTCAAGATTTCATCCATTTCTTTCTGGGTGGTTTCGGGGATAACCACAACATGAGCCTTCATCCTGACAGGCTCTTCTAGTATCCCCTTACCTTTATCGGTAGTATCAACAGATGGTCTTACTTCAGGAGTTTCCAATTCTTCAATCATAGGGCCTTGCACAAATGGTCTAACAGGTACAGAAGCTTTCGAGGGTCCGAAAACTACTCGAGGGGGAGCAATCTTCGGAGAAAAAATCCGGCCGCTGCGGGTTATCTTGCTTGTACTCGCAGTGTTCCCTATATCAGGGTTTTCTTCTTCAGAATTCTCTTGGACTGCTTCAATTTGTTTGATACCATGATAGAAGATTTCTCCCCCATAGTTCCATGGTATCATTTTGCTGGATTGGTACGGGACAGGTCCCGGCATGGTGATCTTTAATGGTACAAATTTAGGGTCGGGCGTAATCCTGACAGGCCTTTTGCAAGCCTTGGGAGGATTGTCGGAAATGGTTATGATTGCAATATCGTTGGTTGAAGTAGAAAAAGTAGCAGGAGTGAAGGTATCAACAGGGTTTTTTTGGAAAAGTATCTCTTGGGTATCCATCAGGCGTTGGACACCTGATTTCAACATTGGGCAGTCAGCTTGTATGTTTAAACAAAAGTAACAGTCCTTCCCACAACCTGGGAATATCCTGGCTCTCATCAACTTCTCTTTAATCACTAATAACAGAGTCAAAAGATCAGCAACATCAGTAACATGAAGGTCTTCCATAACGGCATGAACATTATGGCTGTGCTTAGGCATCGGAGCAGATATCACATTGGGCTTCTCAGGAGCATCAAATTCTACTTCCTTGGCGTCAATCAGGTCTTGGATTTTGTTCTTAAGCGCCCAGCAATTATTGGTATCGTGCCCAACACTGTCAGAATGGTAGGCACATTTGGCATTGGAGTGGTAGTATGGAGAGGAGGTGTTAGGGTTCTTTGGCGCTTCCTTCAAACTGGTAAGATTCAGCTTCAACAAATGAGGGAGTACTTGAGCAGGCGTCATGTTGATTCGGGTGAACTGCCGTTGTGGCCTTTCTACCCGTTGTTGATTAGGTCTTGACTGATTGCCACGAGGTTGATCATTTGAAGAGTTTTGAATCATCACAGCCCCTACAGTTGGCCGACGCTCGGTTCTTCCCTGACCCTTCTGAGAATACACAACAGAGCCTTCCTTCTTAGCTGGGAAGGTTTTCTTAACAGCAGCGTACGCAAAGGTATCCTTCTGAATCTTACTACTTTTAATACCGGCCTCGACCCTTTCGCCGGTCAAAATTAATTCGGTAAATCCCGCGTAGGAACTCCCAATTAAATGATTGAAGAAAGGGCCAGACAGGGTCCCCAGAAACATATCCACTAGCTCTCTATCCGACAACGGTGACTACACCTTTCCAGCCAGATCACACCACTTCTGGGCATACTCTTTAAACCCTTCATTGGAAGCCATTCCCATACTTTGTAGCTGAGTACAAGTGGGCGCCAAATTAGTGTTGTATTGGTATTGACGATAAAAATCAGCAGCTAAGTCTTCCCAATTGTGAACCTCTGATCTCTCGAGTTGATAGAACCAATCCAACTGTGTGCCAGATAAACTGTCTTGGAAAAAGTGTACCCAGAGGTCTTTATCAGATGAGTGGGGTTGGATCTTTCTGACATACGATCTCAGGTGCATCTTTGGGCAGGATAGTCCGTCATACTTAGCAAATGTCGGTACCTTGAACTTTGGAGGGATAACGATCCCAACTACCAACCCTAGTTCTTCAAAATCCAAACCAGGTACCCTCTGCAACTCCATGGCTGCCAGTCTATCCTCAAGATTCTTATATTTATCATCCGCTGGGGGATATTTTTGTTCGGAATAGTCTTCATCTTCTTCCTCTTCTTCCTTTTCAACCTCAGATTCAGAAGGTACAGCAGCCCCTTTCCCTTTACCAGCCCCTTCGTCAGACGTTGAGGGGAACTCGAGAACCTTCCTAGCATTGCTTTCAAACCTTCTTCCAAAAGTGGCCACTCCGGGCCTCTTCTTCTTTTTCTCTTTATTCTTCTCCAACAGAGCTTTGAGGTCCTCTTGACCCTTTGCCAAGGTCATGAGGAGTTGCTGGAATTAAGAATTCTGCGCTTGCAGATCCTTGACCGTCTGCTCCAAATCCATCTTGCTGAAATAAACAGCAGAAAGATAAGGAAACCTGGTGTGAAGACCTGTTTATGCATATGATGAATGGTATGTTATTCATGTAATGCATTCAAGGATTCAGAAATTCAAATTTGTTGCAAACAAAAAGGAACACACGTCATATTAAGAAGAAATTGTTAGTACATAAGTGCCCCATGGGAAAAATATTACAAAGTTCTTAATGTAAAAAGACATTGCGCATCCTCTTTGGTGCGATGTAAGTGTTGAGAGTTTCCTCCTCATGAAGTCGGCTGGTAAGCTCCAAAACCTTCTTCTCACTGGCGTAGAAGCTAGCTTCAAAAGTATTTTGTTCTTCCTTGATTTGTATCCAACTCTTTTGCATTTCTTCCCATGATGTTGGCATGTCAGGATGTAGGATGGTGTATGGAACCTCTCCTTCCATAACAGGCTCTTTGATCAAGGGGAGAATGTGAGGGTATGGCATCATAAGATTCTGGGCGCAGGTTCGTACCCACTTAAGATAAGGCTCAAGGGGGATGGAATTTTTGTGCCCCAGTGTCTTACTATCCACCTTGTTGGGCATCCTCCAAGCTCTGATGAACCTTTGTCGAAGTCCTTGCGCATCATTGTCAAAGTAAAAAACTAGGTCAGAAATTAGCATGTCATGAGGGCCATCCCTCCGAGCATATCCAAACTGTCTTATAGCTAAATAAGGGTTGTAGGTAATGCCTCCCCTAATGCCAAGTAGTGGGACATTAGGGAATTCCCCACAAAGATCAATGATGATGACATTTTCTCTAGACCAAGAACACCAATGTACATCAGAATGTGTGAGGGTCATCAACTGTTGTGACCACCTTAAACCCTGCTCATTCTTCAAAACTGATTGTGGAAGGTGAGAAATAAACCACCTTGCTAGGAGAGGAGTACAACACATGAGAACACCTCTTTTCCTCATTGTTCGCGTGTAAAATGAGTGTAGGATATCCCCAAGAAATGTAGGTACAGGATTCCTGGATATGAAAATCTTGACAACATTCACATCTATAAGCTGATCAGGGTTTGGGAACAAGACCAACCCATAGATGAGAAGTGTCACAATCTCTTCAAAGGCTTGTAGATCAAGAGAATTCCAGCAGTCTTGTGCCTTCTCAAACATAAACTTTGCCAAGAAACCCTTGACACCACTTCTGGTTTCCCAATGTCCCTTGATGTCAGATGGTTGCAAGTGTAAAGCTTGAGCAACATCTTCAGGCTTTGGTTCTTTTTCCGTACTATTGTAGGGTAGTTGATGAAGAATAGGAATTCTCAAGAGTTGAGAAAATTCTTCCAAAGTAGGTACCAATTGGTAATCAGGGAATGTGAAACAGTGGTGTAGGGGGTCAAAGAACTGGAAGAGAACTTTCACCATGTCTTCTTGAATGTTGGAGTTGACCAAGTTGAGAATTCTACCATGTCTTTCACTGAAGAGATAATTCTCTGGAATCCTGGAAGTAAGCTCCTTAAGTTGAGGAGGGATTCTCACAAGGTTGACTTGAATTGTTTTCCTGCGAAGAGATTCCATGACCTACAAAACAAGAACAAAGATGAAGATCCAAACCCTTGAAATGGTTAGTGGATGCATATGATGCTTTATGATGTTCATGATGTATGCACAAACACATGTACAAGCAAGTCACACAAAACCCTAGTTTCAGGCTTGCATGAGGTTTCATAGGTAAGTACCCTCTTGAGTTTAGTTGGCTCAAACTTGTCCTATAAATAGTAACCGGGTTCTAAGGAGCTCAATATCACTGGATTGTTTTCTATGTTCATTGTTTTGGTTTAGCCACTTAACTAGCGACCAAAATATTCCAAGAAAACAACCCTCAATGAGTGTAGTATCGAGTATCTACCAACTTCGGACTGCACCAAAGCCGGTCATCTCACTACTCCTAACAAAAGACCAAGATGGTCAAGTAAGGTTCTAAGAGTTCATTAGTGCTTCATAACATCACTCAGTGGCCCCGTATTCTCTTTGATTGACTCAAAGGCTACCGGTACTCACAAATATGTCGCACTAATATAGCTATTGCTTCAACCATGTTGGTATACCCCGCACATTTTCCACAACGTATTGCTATTTACCTATGAATGTTTCCCAAATCCGGGTAGAGGATTTCAAGCCCAAACAAGAGAACCAAATGTAAAGCAATCAAGGCAAACAATATAATCATGCAAAGGGTGATCTAAGCCCTAAGGTTACTCCACTTTTAAAGTTCTCCCCAACAGAGTCGCCAGTTCTGGTGTACGGTGGGAGAACTGACTTGGGATTTTGCGTTTGTGTTTGCAAATGTTTCGGTTTAGCAAGAGTCGCCACCGACTTTTTATTTTATCCTAAGGAAAGGTCAAAAAGCACAAGAAAGACCTTTGAGATGTTTTCTCGGGTTCGGGGAGTAGATTATAGAAAGGGAAGGTATTAGCACCATTTTTATCCATGGTTATCCATGGGCTCTTAGTTACTTGCTTAGATCACTTGCTTTGCTTTTCAATTGTTTGAAATGGTGCTCTTCAATTGTTTGAAATGGTGCTTTGTGCGTGGTTTTGAAAGATGTTTTGAAAAGAGGCCATCATTGTGGCAACCTTTGTAATAATTCTTGTTTGAATGTATACAAAGGTGTTTTTGTCTTTTTGAAAAGTTTTCAATGTTTGAAAGTAGGGTTTTGAAATTGTGTAGTAAAGTGTGTTTTGAAGATAGCAAGGATGTTTTTGCAAGTTCTGATCAAGTAACTAAGAGTTGTCTACCCTATTTTACTCAAAGATCTTTCTTATGTTTTTAACCTTTTTAACAGTGTTGTTTCACCATTGTATTTGGTGAACAACCTTGTGTTAGGATGTTAAACGGGACAGGTGCGGGTCATCGTATAGACCATGATAGCAATTGTGTCAAGTATTTTTGGCAATTTCCTTGAGGGACTTGATCATTTTGTTTAGGCAACTCAGATAACGTCATCGAGGGACTATGATCTTTTGTTTTGCCAAATTACTTAACATGCATACCATGGCCCATTTTTGAAGGAAACAAGTGGATTGTAACCCTAGGGGTGCAAGTGTGCATTGTGTTTGTTTTTCATGCATTTTTATCTTGGATTAGGTCAAACTATTTGTTAATTTGACTTTTGCATACAAAACCATAAGTCTAATCATAGCATAATTGAAAGCATTTAAAAGGTGCGAGAATTTAAATTCTACACTATTACAACATGATATAGGGAGGGGGTAGAAATTTGAATAGGGGATTATTTTGACAAGAAATTAAATTCTAAATTATTACAACCAAATTGAATGTATAAGGAATAACAATTAAATGTACAATATTTAAATAAATACAATAAATAAATATTAAATAAAATGTATTATGCAAAAAAAGTTTTTATGTATGTAAAAAACATTTTTAATGTGAAATGTAAATAAATAAAAAGTCAATTTCAAATATTTTTGTTTTTTAGGGCAAAAACCCTAATTTCTTAAATAAATAATATTTTTTATTATTTATATACAATAATGTATCAATTTGTACAAAAAATAAAAGTATATTAAAAAAAAGGTATTTTTAGTATAAAATATTAATAAAAATAAAAATGTATTATTTTTGTGTTTTTTTTTTGTTCTAATTATTTAATAAAATATAATATATGTATATATATGTATTAAATATATTAAGTGTATAAAAATAAAATAAATTATTTACAAAAAATGTATATATTTCAAGAAAATATTTTCAAATGTGTATAAAATAATAAATGGAAATAAACATATTTTTTTTTTTACATTATTTTTAAGTTTTAACAAAAGAATATAAAGTATTTAAACATGTTTACATTAGGAAAAATTAAAATAAAATATCTAATAAATGAAAAAAAATGTGAAAATATTTTTAGAATATTTTTTATACTTGAAAATAAAATATCAAAGTCAGAGAAAAAATAAAAATGAAAAAATAATGAGAATACAAAGCAATGGGCCAGGGGGGTGTGAACTGAAAATGCAAGTGTGAAAAGCAGGAAGTAGCTAGGCCCAGCCCAACTACTTCATCTTCTTCCTCTGTTCAAACAACAACGCGCCTTCTGTGTAGAAAATGCTATCTCTTGATTCTGTGCTTTTTTGACAAAACTCAAAACATGAAACTTGTAGAGCATCAAACAACGAATCTAACCATATAAAAAACTTAAGCTAACTCTCAAAGACCAGAGAGAATTTCTCTGGCCCTAATTTCTAACCTAGTTTTTTCAGAAAGTTCATGGATGAAATTCTCCTAGCACGATTAATATAAATGAAAACCAAGCACATGTATGGTTTCAGGGTTATGAATACAACATCTTTCATTCACAAACCTAAGTCTAACTATTCCTAAATAGAGAGATAGAAGTCCATGAAATACCTATTTCAGTTGAGTTTGAGCTGGACAATGCAGCAACTTCCAAGGGTGTTTGAGGTTCTTTTGAGCTTGCCTGATGTCCACTAAAGCTTTCCCAATGCTTAGTTTATTTTGAGGTGGCCTGAATCGTGCTACAGAACTCAACCTGCAAAGCTTCCAAACAAAAATGGCAATGTGTGTTAATAGAGTTACAGCAACTTGTGAGTGGTCTGGATAGCTCAGGTATGTTGGTTGGAATGTGTTTGAAGTAGCTTTGGACAAAACGCACGAGGGAATTTGATGGTGGCTTGCAAAATGCAGAACTGGCCCTGTTTTGCAAGAAAATGGGGATTTTGTGCACAAGGAGGTTTTAGTGGTCAAGGGCTCGTGTTTCTGGCTTGCTAGGGTATATGAAACTTGTTTGACAACTTTGTTTTAGTTGGTTTTATCAGATGTGTGAGATGTTGGCTTTTTGCATAATGCCTTGGTTATGAAGCAAAGTGAGAAGTGACAAAGAGCAGGCTTGTACAGGCTAGCTCTAACTCTGCACACATTGTGTAAGCTTGGCCCCAAGTTTGTGGATTTGGTTTGCAGCATAAGATCTGGTTCAAGGCTCTAGGATGCTGTTTTGACATAAAGCAAAGTTCAAGCAAAAATGGCAATGTTGCTTTTTCCATTTAAGGATTAAACTTGTGTACAATACCCTAATGACCAAGACAAAGAATTGGCTCAATGGATTTGCATTAAATTATGGAGTACAAACTGGTTTAGAGGCCTGTAATTGTGAACCAAGCTAGCTAGGTCAGATTTGGCAAGTGGTATGAACATGTAATGGCCATGGTTACAAAGTGAGTTTTTGCCAACTTCAAGCATTCGATTCTCCCTAAACACAAAGGTGTTTGAGGAGTTCTTGGACAATTTGGAAATCTTGCAACATGTACTACAATCCATATTTGAAATTCAACTTGAAACTCCAAGTGGACTTATGTGAAAAATGGCCAAGAAGATGGGTCAAAATCCTGCCTAAACTAGGGCAAAATTTCTCTAAGTTAAAAGTTTTAGGTACCCTTGTTCCAAAATTCATAACTTGAGATACAAGCTTCTTTTGAGATAACTTTGTGAATCAAAGTTGTAGACTTTGTGATGGACTACAACTTTTATGTTTCAAGTTTTGTTTGAATCCATTTGCATCTTGGTAAAAAAATTGGACAAAATTAGGAAAAATTAAGAAAATTTTATAACTTAGAAAATTTCTAAGTTATGAAATTTTTCCATTTTAAATCCTAATTTGCATTTTTGGGTTTCTTGATGAACAAGTTTCATAATTTGACATGTCTTGATGAAAAATTACCCTTGGCACTTGATTTTGACCAAAAAGTCAAAGTTTGACTTTTCAGTATACCGTCAAATTTTGATCAGTTGACTGAAAAATTCATCTGTCAATCCTATGCATTTGAGATCTTTTGAACTTGTTGAATGGGTCAAGACATTTTCATTGAGTCCTTGAGTCCATGGTTGAGCTTGATTTTCCATTGGCTAGGTCAAACAGTCAAAAATTGCCTTTTTTTACAATCAAAACCCTAAAAATGACCATTTTGCCCTTTTTGTGATCTGATCAAATTTCTTGTGGAATTATGATCCAAACTTGATCAAATGGTTCATATGAGTTCATAATGTTGATGTGGGTCAAATTTCATGAGGTTTGACTGTCAATTGGCCACAGTTGACTTTTTCCCCAATACAACTGATTTCTAGGTCAACTGTCCAATTGACTGGGCAAAAATTTGAATCAAGGCTTGAAACTTGGTATGGACAAACTTGTGAGTCCAATATGAAGTATGAAAGTCATTTTGGGAATTGTAGGTCAAAACATCCCTGTGCAAACTCAAACCCTAATTTAGGTCAATAGTGCAAGGAGGTGTCTTAAGTAGAGAAAACCCTAGCTTGGTCTTGAATTCCAAGAGTCTTGTGATGAGAAATGTTGATAAAATGAGAGGGAAAAATTTGGGGTACAACAGCGTCGATACCGTTGCCAAGCGCATTGGAAGCACCATCAAAGTACAGGGTCCATCGAGATCCTTGTTCAGGTCCGTCATATGGTCTGATATCTTCAATATTGTCCAATGTCATAATGTCTTCGTCGGGGAAGTCGAACTTCATGGATTGGTAATCTTCGACAGCTTGATGAGCCAGATGATCAGCTAGCACACTCCCTTTTATAGCTTTTTGGGTCGTGTACTGTATGTCATACTCTATGAGGATCATTTTCCATCTAGCTATTCTTCCAGACAAAGCAGGCTTCTCAAAGATGTACTTTATCGGATCCATCTTATATATCAGCAAAGTGGTATGAGTCAACATATACTGCCTTAGCCGGCGAGCAACCCATACCAAAGCGCAACAAGTTTTCTCGAGCAGTGAATATCTTGTTTCAAAGTCGGTAAACTTTTTGCTAAGCTAATAAATGGCATGCTCTTTTTGGCCAGACTCGTCATGCTGCCCCAGTACGCACCCCATTGAATTTTCTAAGACAGTCAGATACATGATTGTAGCGGTGAAAATCGGAGATCGAGCTATTAATTAACTCGACTCACAAAAGCAAGAGTCGTCACCGCGCTTTATTATTTCCAAGGGAAAAGGGAAAAGAGCGAAATAAAACCCTAAAATATGCAATGTAAAATAATACTTAAAAGTAATAAAAATACAATGTGTTTTTGAAAGAGATCGAGAGTTCGGGGGTTGGTTATACAATGAGAAGGTATTAGCACCCAATGCATCTGCGGTACTCCGCAGGAACCTTTTGAAATATCTGTTTTTTGGTTAAAATTGTTTGTTTGATAAAAATGGTTCGTTTGGCTAAAAATGGGTATGGACGAGATTTTGAAAATGCGACGACCTAGTGTCGAAGTTTTGACTTAAAAGGTGTGAGTTTAAAAATTGAATCTTTCGGGAAAATTATCTTAAGTTTGGAAAAATAGTAAACAAGCAAAAAATGAATGAGGCTATTCGCACGATCGGATGAGATGTATTTGATGACGTGAAGTCAACAAAATTAAAATATTTCCCTTGGAATTAGCAAAATAAAATGAACATCAAAATATAAACATTCAGAAGTTCACAAGAAAATAAATCTGACAAAAACAAATTAATGATCAAGAGGCACCGAGAAATTGAAATGACAGAAATATACAAATAAAAGGAATATAACTAATTATCTAAAGAGGTTATTCGAACTAAACTAAAAATTAATTACTAAAATAATTCTAAACTAATTACAAATTCTAAGGTTATAAAAAATCTAGTATTATTGAATTTGATCCAAACTAAACTAAAGTTTTAAAATTTAGTAAGTTAAATCTAGATTAAATTAAAATCCTAAGGTTACTAAATTAAATCTAAAACAAATGAAAATTCCAAAGTTGCTAAACTAAATTTAAATCGAATAAAATTCTAAAACTACTAAACTAAATTTAAATCAAATAAAAACTCTAAAGTTATTAAACTAAATCTAAATCGAATAAAATTCTAAAAAACTACTAAACTAAATTTAAATCAAATAAAAAAACTCTAAAGTTATTAAACTAAATAAAAATTATAAACTTATTAAACTAATTCTAAATCAAATAAAAATTATAAATTTATTAAACTAACTCTAAATTAAATAAAAATTCTAAAATTAACTAAATAAAAGTCAAATGAAATTCTAAAGTCACTAAACTAAAACTAAAATTAAACTAATTCTAAATCAAATAAAAATTATAAATTTATTAAACTAATTCTAAATTAAATAAAAATTATAAAGTTAACTAAATAAAAGTCAAATGAAATTCTAAACTAAAACTAAACTAAAACTAAACTAAAACTAAACTAAAATTTACTAATATTTTGTTTATATATTTTTTAAGACAAACAAATTAAGAACACCAACATTTACACAGTAACATATTAATTGATTCAATTCTAAACTAAAACTACCCTACTGTGATAATCACTTCAATTCATAATAAAATAAACCACACCCTAGTTAAAGTAAAAAAAACGTGGATATGAAACAGAACAAACACAATATGCTAACTCTACCTTCAATCCTTTCAGTAAACCCCATGGTCCAAGTACCATTGCAGGAGCAGCACATACCGCGGCATAAAGCTTTCCATCCTCAACATGCTTCTTTACAAGCCCTTCCAACACTGCAGAATCTCTAAGATTGTCCATCCATGCCAGTAATCACTATCAATGGTAAGAAGCTTAGTGAGAGCAAAAGTACCAGCAGCAAGAACAATACTAGCATTAATACTCCTATCTAGAAGCTTCTCCATACTCTCCTCATTCTCATTACCAACCAAACCAGAAGAAGAAGGAAACCCTTCCAACGATAACAAACCCTCATTCGCTCCAAATCCATTCACCTGCGTCGTTAATTCACCATCTCCGCCATCATTCTCCACACGGCTCAACATCAAACCTTCTTGCTGATCCGTTACATCGTCGCTCTGAACCGCTATCACTTCGAACTCCTTCGCCGATAGTTTCGTCGCTACCACCGCCAGTTTTTTTTCTTCGAGAAATTCAGATTTACGGAGAATATCGACGCCGGAAAGTTTTGCGCCTTCGGTTTTGATTTTCCTTTGGAGATTGAAGGTAAGAAGATCTGCGGATAGACGGTGCTGTGAACCGACGCCATTGTAGCGAGTTGGTGAGTTCTGAGTTCTGACTTCCCGAGTCACTGAGTTTCGTCTTCTCCTTGCTCATTTGGGACATGGTGGTGAGGGTTGAAAATAGTTTGATGGCTGGAAGGGAGAAGCTTCACAATTTGTGGTGTGATGCAAACTGGACGGGTGGATATGTGTTGTCTGCGGATGGCTTTGGTGCAGTACGGCTGCGAAGGTGATGAAATCGCGGTTGTCAATTTGCATCGGTCAAAAAGGGTGGTTCATGGTGCTGTTTGTGTGTTTGAGGAGGATATGCATAGTTGATGAATAAATAAATAAGGGGTCGAGGTTGTTGTGGTTGCGGAATTGTGGGTTAAAGCTGGAGGTTTAACTCAGGCCATTATAGTTTAAATATGAAGCTCTAATGGCCATTGATTTGGAGCTTCGAAGCTAGTTTTTTTTGTGGTGTTTGTATGCTTGTGGTGATAGGTGGTATAGGAATGGTCAAGAGAGAAGGGTGTTGCTGAGAGAAGATGAGGAAAACGAAAAGGAGTTTAGAAAAAAAGATGGTATGGGTTACTGTAAGCTTTTTTTGTTCTTGTTTTTTTTTGAACTAGTTTGTGATGTTTTTTATTGTGGGACTAGAAAATGAAGATAAAATATTGTTGTTGTTTTTGGTGATTTTGTATCGATCCTCAATTTCATCCAACAGCCAATAGGAATAGAGTATTGTATGTGTATCGATCCTCAACTTTTGTCAACAACCAATAAAAATTAAGCAACGTCTAAATGATATATTTTTGTGACCAAAACGTCCTTTAATGATAAAATAACCAAAAAAAACTAAATGTATTGCAATTAACTCAATTAAAAATGATTTTTTTCGAATATTTTATGAATAAAAAATAAAGAGTTAAAATGACCGAAAATGATAAAAAACGGACGAAAATTTATCCGAAAAATAAAATAACACATTAAAATAATCTACATGTCACAAAGATTAAAGACAAAATATTCAAGAAGTCAAAAATCAAAAATAAAATAATAATGAAAATATCAGACTAAACAGACGTTTAAGGTTAAAAACAAGACTTCGAACTGTACCGAAAAATAAAGCGAGCATACCGTCATAATCTACGCGAAGCGCAGATTCATAAAATGATCGGTAAAAGGTGAAAACTTGAAATATTTTCTCGCTACTTTCCCGCATAGTGTCGAATCGCTTTTAACTGCCTGTCTATAAAACCAAAATATTTTTATTATTGACATGTAAACAACTTGGAGCAATGCAACAAATGAGTAAATGGATAAAAATGCATGAAGCAAAATGCCGGGTATTTTACAACTGAAAGACGATGCAAACTTTGATTTAAACGGACTTTTTCTGATCAACTTAAATACGACTAATGATGCAAAATATGATGGATGAAGATATTTACTAATGATTGTGACCAAATGACAAAATATGGTATGAATGTGCGACTGAAAAAAATTAGGGGCGAAATTAAGGGTGCAACGGTGTGCCTTGATGAATCAGTCTTCGAGAATCCATAATCAACCGTACTTTTGGCTTGGGAGACTCAAAACCTTAATTGAGGCGCGACACCTGATGCTCTTGATTCAGACCTGTCTCTGCACATGACACAAAAGAAAACATGAACATACACCTTTGTATGCGATTAGAAATTAATGATACATATGCTAAAAATGTTCAAAACACTTGACAATCTTCGCATAGTCAAAGCTCGAAGGTGAGACGTTAAAACCGACCGTATTTCGTGACCTTGACTTATCTTAAAAAATGCAAAAATAAAAATGGGATCTTAGGTCAAAAATTGGGGTACAACAGCTGCCCCTATTTAAGTTTCTTCTATCTGGAGATATGAAGATTGGGATCTTCATTTCGGCGAGATTGAAGGGACTTAAATATAGAATACACAATTTTTGGCCTTAAGATACCGCGATTATGTTCATGATATGATATGAATGTAATGCTCTGAATTTTATGGGGAATGACGCCATATGAGACAGACTATGCTGGAGAAACCAAGCACATTATAGTAATCCTACAGGGGAACAGATTATAACACCACTGGGGAAACAAAGTCATAGACTTCAAGTGAGAGACTCTTGAATGATTTACATCAGTATTGAGACTGGAAAAGGTAATGATTTACATCAGTATTGAGACTGGAAAAGGTAATGATTTACATCAGTACTGTGACTGGAAAATGATTGACATCAGCACTGTGGCTGGAAAATAAAATGATTGACATCAGCATTGTGGCTGGAAAACAAAATGATTGACATCAGCACTGTGGCTGGAGATAAACATCTCTGATTTCTGAATTTTACCAAGAACGGTAACATATTTCTTCTTTAACTGAGATATCGCTTGAAAAGGATAAAATAACAAACTTCCCCACGGGACTTTTCCGAAAGGGATGCCATTTGTTGAGTAGACATTATTGTTGGGGATACACAAGCTGCTCAAATAAAGAGGCCGCCACTTGCTTCCTTTCAAAGGTGTCAATAACATACAAGCTGCTCATGAAGAGACCGCCACTTGTTGTCTTCAAAGAATATTAAAGCACACAAGCTGCTCATGAAGAGTCCGCCACTTGTTGCCAAAAACCCACAAGCTGCTCATAAAGAAGCTGCCACTTGCTGTCTTCAAAAAGTGTTGATAATATACAAGTTGCTCATGAAGAGGCTGCCGCTTGCTGTTTTTCAAAGATAACAATAACATACAAGTTGCTCATGAAGAGGTTGCCGCTTGCCGTTTTCTCTAAGGTATCAATAACATACAAGTTGCTCATGAAGAGACCGCCACTTGATGTTTTTTCCAAGGTATCAATGACGTACAAGTTGCTCATGAAGAGACCGCCGCTTGATGTTTTCAAAGGTGTCAATAACATACAAGTTGCTCATGAAGAGACTGCCGCTTGATGTTTTCAAAGGTGACAATAACATACAAGTTGCTCATGAAGAGACCGCCGCTTGCTGTTTGTCAAGAGTATCCATAACACACAAGTTGCCTCATGAAGAGACTGCCGCTTTCTGTTTTTAAACATGTTGATAACATACAAGTTGTCCATGAAGAGACTGCCGCTTGCTGTTTTTCAAAGATAACAATAACATACAAGTTGTTCATGAAGAGGCTGCCGCTTGCCGTTTTCTCTAAGGTATCAATAACATACAAGTTGCTCATGAAGAGACCGCCGCTTGATGTTTTCAAAGGTGTCAATAACATACAAGTTGCTCATGAAGAGACCGCCGCTTGATGTTTTCAAAGGTGACAATAACATACAAGTTGCTCATGAAGAGACCGCCGCTTGCTGTTTGTCAAGAGTATCCATAACACACAAGTTGCCTCATGAAGAGACTGCCGCTTTCTGTTTTTAAACATGTTGATAACATACAAGTTGTCCATGAAGAGACTGCCACTTGCTGTTTTTCAAAGATAACAATAACATACAAGTTGCTCATGAAGAGGCTGCCGCTTGCCGTTTTCTCTAAGGTATCAATAACATACAAGTTGCTCATGAAGAGACCGCCGCTTGATGTTTTTTTCCAAGGTATCAATGACGTACAAGTTGCTCATGAAGAGACCGCCGCTTGATGTTTTCAAAGGTGTCAATAACATACAAGTTGCTCATGAAGAGACCGCCGCTTGATGTTTTCAAAGGTGACAATAACATACAAGTTGCTCATGAAGAGACCGCCGCTTGCTGTTTGTCAAGAGTATCCATAACACACAAGTTGCCTCATGAAGAGACTGCCGCTTGCTGTTTCCCAAAAAGATACCCATAAAATATCGTGAAGATATTGCTGGAGGTGAGAACCAATAATTTCATCGGGGATGGACAAATTGCTCATGAAGAGACCGTCATTGGTCATAAAGAAAATCAGAAATAATCAAACTGCTCAAATAAAGAGTCAGTCACTTGTTGTCATGTTGATATTCCAGAAGAAGGTTGTGATAACACTGCTGGGGAATAAAGTTCATCTCCAATGGGGAACCATGAATAAATCCTTCCTGAGAAGACCCGCTATTTGAATTGCAAAATAAATGCACTCTCCATCTAGGTTTCACGGCCTAGAGAGATCCACAGGGTATCGTTCACAAGAGACACAGCTCAATCCAGGAATAAACTGGAGAAAAAATAGTCAAACAAGACTCCACCCAATGAGGAAACAACTCAAATGGGGATTTATCCTATCCAGAGATGGAAAAGGAAAGCTAAAGCAAGATCCTTCCACGAGAGTTAACTCAGTGGGGAATTAGAAAGAAGACGCACTTTCTGCTTAAGTTGGCACTCTATTTGGAAAGATCAAATACGCTATTTGAATAGACATAACCAAGGTGTACGAACTCAATGACATCAACAAATACGACTGTGCATGCATGATGCAAGTGTGAATGAATAAATGAATGTTATGTATATGCTGACAAAACAGACAGGGGAGATAGACAGAAGATGATAAGACATCCCAGTACAACCCTACACTCGGCTAATCTCAACAAGATGGTAACATTACTGGAGATAGAAAACAAAAGCCATCATTGGAGCAAAGTCCTTTTACAAGGCTTAAATATCTCTGGAGAGGAGGATATTTTCAGGTAGAAAACCCAAAGTTTAGTCTTCTATTGCAAACAATCCATTGAAAGGATAACAACACAAACAAAGTTTCAGCTGGAAAGAAGTCTTGCTTAGCTGGAGATACTGGGAACACCACCCTCTGATAATGTATGAAAAACATATTTTGACAAATCTGGATTGCCCCTGGGATTAATTTTGGATGCCCCAAATTTACTGCTGATAAGCTGCGTGATGCACGCTAATTCTCGCGAATAGCTTCACTTAAAATGCCCCAAGCTATATGGCTGATGAGGAGAAATCATCTCAAGAGGATTTTACAAAAGACATGGCATTCACTATGCTCTGGTATCTTCAAACTCTTAGAGAGATTCGTCAAATCTCGACGTGATTGCCCCGGATTGACTGTAGTTGGCACAACAAAGTCTTCAAATTTTGCCCCAAAAGAGTAAACAAGTTGGGAAAGCATTAATTAGGAGAAGAAACATGTTTGTGCTTAAGGTCTTCAGGTGACATGCCCCTGCATATGATTTTTTTCTTGAAATGATTCTCTAATTACTCAACAGAGTTTCAGGCCTTAAAAGAATAAAACTCATCACTGGTGCTTATGTGAGCTTCCTTGATAACAAACAAATGTTTTGCAGTTAGAAAAAGTTTACAATGAGAATGAAAATTCTAATGCAACAGTTACGTAAGTCTTGAAGATTTTGAAAGATATCGCACAAATTTTGCGAGTTAAAGCACCATTTATTTTTGTGTAGGAAAAACATATGATACCAACATAACTATTTAGAACATTCATGGGAGTCAGGAACACTATCTCATTGAAGTATGCTTTCAAAATAACCTTGCTTCAATTAGGACTTTTGAAGGTTGTAACGTGGTCTGGTTCATGGTTTTTAGAAAAAAGATTTTAAGGCTCAAAATATTTGGTGCCCACCCCCTTCATGATGTTCTCCAATCCTATGTTCAGTTAATTCAACATGAGTGTTCATCTCTCAAAAGGATTTTGTGACGGTCAAGGAAACGACGAGGCTTTCGGAGTAGAAACCACCCTCATGTCTTCGTGTTTGTAGTCACCAATTTGTTCTTTGCTGAGGACTTTTCTTTGCAGTCCTTTTCTTTGCGATTTTATTTTCCCTAACTTTTGCCTGAATTAATTCTTTTGAATTGATAGTCCAGCGGGATGCCTTAATTTTGCCTAAGTCACACATTTTCATGTTTTTTGACTTAGCAGGCTTTTTCTTTTTTTCTCGATTTTTGACTTTTTGAACAAAATGTGTGACATTAGCTTGCATTTGCTTGTTGAGAAGATTTTGATTGCCTCGTTTCTTGATGAATGAGGGATAACATTGTGATTACACATCTTCTGGCTTCATTATACATGAAAGATAGCCCTCGTAGTTTCTCTTCAAAAAACATCTTCCTTATGAATTTCGAACACTCAGTCAGATTAACTAAAAACTACCCTGCCCCAGGTTAAAATTCAAGGTTTTTTGGTATAGAAAAGAAACTTCTACTTCAAGGCTCAAAAGGGGTTAGCAAGGGATTATCTTCCTTATATCTTCGGTGTTTAGGGATTTGAAACAATGCCTGTACATCATCAGCAAGATTTTATCCAAAAGCAAACAAACAGAGATTTTGTGTTCTTTAGATCATCATCCTCCCTTTAATCTCTGCCCAGGCAAGAGAATGGGCAACAAGTTGGTATCATAATGCAAAAAGAACTTTAAAATTTGAAAACAAATATGAGTGAAACGAATGAATTTCTTCAAGACAAACATACTCATTGTATTAAGATAATCATTCAGATGCAAACAAGTTCTTACATGCAAACAATGTTTTGATAAACAAGAAAAACTAAAAAAGCATGAATAAGTTAATAATCTAGGAAGGCTTTCCATCTGGACTTGAATTACCGAAAACATCCTTCAAAAATCAAAGTCACCATCAATCGTGTTTACTCTTCGGCGCATGCTTGATTTGAACTTCAAAACCAACGTCCTTGAATGACAAGATACCACTTCTGACCAACTTCTGAACCTCAATCTTCAAAGCAAAGCAACCCTCCAAGTCATGCCCAGGAGCACCTTGATGAAAGGTACAAGCCAAATTAGCTTTGTAGTACCAATGTATCTTCTCAGGAACCTTCGGTGGAGGTCGGGTCTGAACCAAATTCCTCTGCATCAGGATAGGGAACAACTCTGTATAGGTAATTGGAATTGGATCAAACTAGGTTTTCCTTTGATTAGGAACTTGCTGATTCTGTTGATGAATAGGAGAAACATGATGATTCTGATGATGATTATTTCTTCCTCTGGTTCTCTTCTTGGAAAAGTTATTATCAAACTTCTTTACACCATTAGTTGAGCTACCATCTTCATATGAACATCCCTTCCCAACATCTTCTTCTAGACGCACTCCCACATTCACCTTGTCAGGAAAGTCATTAGGTGCATTAACCATCACCTTCTCATGAGAGAATGATTTTAGAGTTTCAGTGAATACTTTTATCATCGCTTCCTCCCTCCTAGAAGGATTGACTTGGGCGGCAACCAGAATTTCAACCAAGCCAGTTAAGTGCTCCACACTAGCTTTCAAAATAGTCATCTCTCTACGGAGTTCAGAAACCTCTTGCTTGATATTCTCCATTGTTCTCTTAGCGCGAGTGTTGTACTGGTGAGACCAAAGGAAAAATAAGACTCGGAAAAGGACCTTTGAAAGTGAAACAAAAAATGTAGAATGATGTATGGTATGCAAAAGAGAGTTTTTATTTGATTTTCAAAGAACTCAAGATATTAAGTTGTAAACATCAAAGTATGAAGATAGAAGATGAATTTTAAATTGGCTCCAAACATTGATCAAGTTATCATCAAGATCAATCATCCGTTTTGGTGGATTAGGGTTTTCGCCCTATCAACACCCAAGATCCATTGAGCTTGACAAAACTTGTGATGTTTACAAAGAAAGACCTCCAAATTCCTTGAAAGTCAAGTGAAAAGGGTTTTATGGATGCATGAATGCATGGCTATGCAAAAACCACAAGCAAGGTCACAAATAAAGTTGAAAGGTTCAACGTCACGAGCATGGAGTCAAGGTAAGGAACACCCCCAAGGTATGTACTAACGGTTTAATCACACCTGCAAGACAAGGTTCTAAGAGTTCCCGGAGTCTACATCCCTCCTTCGGATATTACCAACGTCTTGATTACTCAATAATCGGTAATATTCTCAAGAGAGACTCATCCGAGCGTAGCATCGCGTAACAATTACTTCCGGATTACTCCGTTATAATCTCCGCGCTACACCTAAAAGGCCAAGATGGGTTAGGGTTCTACGGTTCCCAGCTTCTCTGGCTCCCAGGTCGAAAATAATAATGTCTTCCCGATTACTCGGTAAACAAATATTACGTTCAAAAGGGCCTTCCAATGAGTGGGGGATCTCATGCCTCCTTCTTCGGGATTACTCCCTCAAAGTTAACATGACTATACCGCCCGTCCTATTCCTAAGTGTAACTTAGTCCAGGTATAGGACTTGTCCTTTGTAAATATTATCAACACCCAAATAATCATAGCATATACATATAATCAAACAATCAAATAATGATAAAACAGATAAAACAAATTAGGCTTAACCCACTTAGGGATGGACAAGCAAGAGGTCAATCTTTCCCCAGCAGAGTCGCCAATTCTGTAGCGGTGAAAATCGGAGATCGAGCTATTAATTAACTCGACTCACAAAAGCAAGAGTCGCCACCGCGCTTTATTATTTCCAAGGGAAAAGGGAAAAGAGCGAAATAAAACCCTAAAATATGCAATGTAAAATAATACTTAAAAGTAATAAAAATACAATGTGTTTTTGAAAGAGATCGAGAGTTCGGGGGTTGGTTATACAATGAGAAGGTATTAGCACCCAATGCATCTGCGGTACTCCGCAGGAACCTTTTGAAATATCTGTTTTTTGGTTAAAATTGTTTGTTTGATAAAAATGGTTCGTTTGGCTAAAAATGGGTATGGACGAGATTTTGAAAATGCGACGACCTAGTGTCGAAGTTTTGACTTAAAAGGTGTGAGTTTAAAAATTGAATCTTTCGGGAAAATTATCTTAAGTTTGGAAAAATAGTAAACAAGCAAAAAATGAATGAGGCTATTCGCACGATCGGATGAGATGTATTTGATGACGTGAAGTCAACAAAATTAAAATATTTCCCTTGGAATTAGCAAAATAAAATGAACATCAAAATATAAACATTCAGAAGTTCACAAGAAAATAAATCTGACAAAAACAAATTAATGATCAAGAGGCACCGAGAAATTGAAATGACAGAAATATACAAATAAAAGGAATATAACTAATTATCTAAAGAGGTTATTCGAACTAAACTAAAAATTAATTACTAAAATAATTCTAAACTAATTACAAATTCTAAGGTTATAAAAAATCTAGTATTATTGAATTTGATCCAAACTAAACTAAAGTTTTAAAATTTAGTAAGTTAAATCTAGATTAAATTAAAATCCTAAGGTTACTAAATTAAATCTAAAACAAATGAAAATTCCAAAGTTGCTAAACTAAATTTAAATCGAATAAAATTCTAAAACTACTAAACTAAATTTAAATCAAATAAAAACTCTAAAGTTATTAAACTAAATCTAAATCGAATAAAATTCTAAAAAACTACTAAACTAAATTTAAATCAAATAAAAAAACTCTAAAGTTATTAAACTAAATAAAAATTATAAACTTATTAAACTAATTCTAAATCAAATAAAAATTATAAATTTATTAAACTAACTCTAAATTAAATAAAAATTCTAAAATTAACTAAATAAAAGTCAAATGAAATTCTAAAGTCACTAAACTAAAACTAAAATTAAACTAATTCTAAATCAAATAAAAATTATAAATTTATTAAACTAATTCTAAATTAAATAAAAATTATAAAGTTAACTAAATAAAAGTCAAATGAAATTCTAAACTAAAACTAAACTAAAACTAAACTAAAACTAAACTAAAATTTACTAATATTTTGTTTATATATTTTTTAAGACAAACAAATTAAGAACACCAACATTTACACAGTAACATATTAATTGATTCAATTCTAAACTAAAACTACCCTACTGTGATAATCACTTCAATTCATAATAAAATAAACCACACCCTAGTTAAAGTAAAAAAAACGTGGATATGAAACAGAACAAACACAATATGCTAACTCTACCTTCAATCCTTTCAGTAAACCCCATGGTCCAAGTACCATTGCAGGAGCAGCACATACCGCGGCATAAAGCTTTCCATCCTCAACATGCTTCTTTACAAGCCCTTCCAACACTGCAGAATCTCTAAGATTGTCCATCCATGCCAGTAATCACTATCAATGGTAAGAAGCTTAGTGAGAGCAAAAGTACCAGCAGCAAGAACAATACTAGCATTAATACTCCTATCTAGAAGCTTCTCCATACTCTCCTCATTCTCATTACCAACCAAACCAGAAGAAGAAGGAAACCCTTCCAACGATAACAAACCCTCATTCGCTCCAAATCCATTCACCTGCGTCGTTAATTCACCATCTCCGCCATCATTCTCCACACGGCTCAACATCAAACCTTCTTGCTGATCCGTTACATCGTCGCTCTGAACCGCTATCACTTCGAACTCCTTCGCCGATAGTTTCGTCGCTACCACCGCCAGTTTTTTTTCTTCGAGAAATTCAGATTTACGGAGAATATCGACGCCGGAAAGTTTTGCGCCTTCGGTTTTGATTTTCCTTTGGAGATTGAAGGTAAGAAGATCTGCGGATAGACGGTGCTGTGAACCGACGCCATTGTAGCGAGTTGGTGAGTTCTGAGTTCTGACTTCCCGAGTCACTGAGTTTCGTCTTCTCCTTGCTCATTTGGGACATGGTGGTGAGGGTTGAAAATAGTTTGATGGCTGGAAGGGAGAAGCTTCACAATTTGTGGTGTGATGCAAACTGGACGGGTGGATATGTGTTGTCTGCGGATGGCTTTGGTGCAGTACGGCTGCGAAGGTGATGAAATCGCGGTTGTCAATTTGCATCGGTCAAAAAGGGTGGTTCATGGTGCTGTTTGTGTGTTTGAGGAGGATATGCATAGTTGATGAATAAATAAATAAGGGGTCGAGGTTGTTGTGGTTGCGGAATTGTGGGTTAAAGCTGGAGGTTTAACTCAGGCCATTATAGTTTAAATATGAAGCTCTAATGGCCATTGATTTGGAGCTTCGAAGCTAGTTTTTTTTGTGGTGTTTGTATGCTTGTGGTGATAGGTGGTATAGGAATGGTCAAGAGAGAAGGGTGTTGCTGAGAGAAGATGAGGAAAACGAAAAGGAGTTTAGAAAAAAAGATGGTATGGGTTACTGTAAGCTTTTTTTGTTCTTGTTTTTTTTTGAACTAGTTTGTGATGTTTTTTATTGTGGGACTAGAAAATGAAGATAAAATATTGTTGTTGTTTTTGGTGATTTTGTATCGATCCTCAATTTCATCCAACAGCCAATAGGAATAGAGTATTGTATGTGTATCGATCCTCAACTTTTGTCAACAACCAATAAAAATTAAGCAACGTCTAAATGATATATTTTTGTGACCAAAACGTCCTTTAATGATAAAATAACCAAAAAAAACTAAATGTATTGCAATTAACTCAATTAAAAATGATTTTTTTCGAATATTTTATGAATAAAAAATAAAGAGTTAAAATGACCGAAAATGATAAAAAACGGACGAAAATTTATCCGAAAAATAAAATAACACATTAAAATAATCTACATGTCACAAAGATTAAAGACAAAATATTCAAGAAGTCAAAAATCAAAAATAAAATAATAATGAAAATATCAGACTAAACAGACGTTTAAGGTTAAAAACAAGACTTCGAACTGTACCGAAAAATAAAGCGAGCATACCGTCATAATCTACGCGAAGCGCAGATTCATAAAATGATCGGTAAAAGGTGAAAACTTGAAATATTTTCTCGCTACTTTCCCGCATAGTGTCGAATCGCTTTTAACTGCCTGTCTATAAAACCAAAATATTTTTATTATTGACATGTAAACAACTTGGAGCAATGCAACAAATGAGTAAATGGATAAAAATGCATGAAGCAAAATGCCGGGTATTTTACAACTGAAAGACGATGCAAACTTTGATTTAAACGGACTTTTTCTGATCAACTTAAATACGACTAATGATGCAAAATATGATGGATGAAGATATTTACTAATGATTGTGACCAAATGACAAAATATGGTATGAATGTGCGACTGAAAAAAATTAGGGGCGAAATTAAGGGTGCAACGGTGTGCCTTGATGAATCAGTCTTCGAGAATCCATAATCAACCGTACTTTTGGCTTGGGAGACTCAAAACCTTAATTGAGGCGCGACACCTGATGCTCTTGATTCAGACCTGTCTCTGCACATGACACAAAAGAAAACATGAACATACACCTTTGTATGCGATTAGAAATTAATGATACATATGCTAAAAATGTTCAAAACACTTGACAATCTTCGCATAGTCAAAGCTCGAAGGTGAGACGTTAAAACCGACCGTATTTCGTGACCTTGACTTATCTTAAAAAATGCAAAAATGAAAATGGGATCTTAGGTCAAAAATTGGGGTACAACAATGATTAGTGGTCTTCCTTCGACGGGTGGCATCAAGATAGGAGGCTCTAGCAAATACTCCTTGATTTTATCGAAAGCAACTTGGCAGTCATCATTCCATTTAACTACCTGATCTTTCTTCAACAGCTTGAGGATTGGTTCACAGGTAGATGTTAGGTGAGAAATGAACCTTGCAATGTAGTTTAGGCGTCCCAAGAAACCTCTGACCTCCTTCTCAGTGCGAGGAGCAGGCATTTCTTGTATAGCTTTGACTTTGGCAGGATCAACCTCGATGCCTTTGTTGCTGACAATGAAACCCAAGAGTTTACTGGACCGGACTCCGAAGGTGCACTTATTAGGGTTTAACCTTAGCTTGTACTCCTTCAACCTGACAAACAACTTTTGCAAGTAGTCGAGGTGTTCTTCTTCCGTTTGTGAACGGGCTATCATATCATCTACATAGACCTCTATCTCATGATGTATCATATCATGAAATAAAGCTACCATGGCGCGTTGGTAGGTTGCCCCGACATTCTTCAGTCCGAATGGAATCACTTTGTAGCAGAACGTACCCCACTGTGTAACAAAAGTAGTTTTCTCCATGTCTTCAGGTGCCATTTTGATCTGGTTGTAACCTGAAAATCCGTCCATGAAAGAAAATACCTTGTGCTGAGTTATATTGTCAACCAAGATGTCAATGTGCAGAAGTGGAGAGTCATCTTTAGGGATGGCCCTGCTTAAGTCTCTATAATCCACGTACATTCTCAATTTGCCATCCTTCTTAGGCACGGGCACAATGTTAGCAACCCATTGTGGATAAGAAGTAACAGCAAGAAATCCAGCATTGAACTGTTTCATAACTTATGCATTGATCTTTTCAGACATGTCGGGCCTTATGGGGCGAAATTTCTGTTTAACTGGTGGACATTCTTCTCTTGTGGGGAGATGGTGTACCATAATGTCTGTATCAAGTCCCGGCATGTCTTCGTAGGACCAGGCAAAGATCTCAACATATTCATTCAACAGCTGAATTAAGCGCTCCTTGACATTTGGCTCTAGGTTGGCACCCACTCTGACTTTTTTTTTGTCTTCCTCAGTACCCAAGTTGATTGTCTCTAACAGCTCCTCATGAGGTAGAATAGCCCTTTCTTCTTATTGTAGCAGTCTAGCCAATTCTCCCGGCACTTCACAGTCTTCTTCACCTTCGTATTTGGCATGGTAGACCATATCTTCAGAGTCACTGAAGGTCATAGCAGAATTGTATCCCATGGAATCCGAAATGGAAGGGTACCTGCATTTGTGAGTGTGCGTGTGTGTAAGGGATAGCCACCTTTAAACAAATAAAATGTAAAAAGAAGGAAAATGAACACAAAAGTTTATATGTGAAAATGTCCATGATTCATTAAAATGGCATATGAAGATGAAAAATTAAACCCTTACAAATGGACCTATGTGCCTCGGGTAAGGCACAAGGTTAAAAGAGTAGAAATTGTTTAAGAATTATTACAAACCAACATAAATGTTTGAAAGATAAATTACTGATTTATGAAAGTAATAGGAACAAAGTCCTTTGCCTCCCAATTGCACAATCCTCCGTCAACAGTAGGGAAAATCCAGTCTTTCAAGTTGCTCTCTTCTTCCCCATCCTCCAAAGCATTGACTCCATGATGGGTGATATTCACTAGTGGCCCTCCAGCCCGGGAGCGGCGTACAGCCTTTTGAGCAGAAGCAGTGAAACCCAAGCCGAATTTATCAGATTTAAAGGGAAAGTCGGGAAGTTGCCCCCAGATTGTGCTTCTTCCTTCTTCAACCTTTGCATCTTTGAGAGACGACATCCGAGGCGGAGGTCTAGTAATCATAGGCACAGAAGCCACTATTTTGGTTGCCGCAATCTCCTGAGCTACTTCTTCAAAATGCTGAAAGGGGGTTTCGATGAATTCACCATCCAATTCTACATAGCGGAAAGAATTTATATGGCTTATCATGTATTCCTCCTTGCCGTGAACAGTTATAATTTTCCCCTGGACAGGGTACTTGAGCATTTGATGCATAGTAGAAGTGACGACTCCAGCATGGTGAATCCAGGGTCTTCCAAACAAGCAAGAATAGGAAGGATGGATGTCCATCACATAGAATATGGAGTTGAAGGTTTCAGTTCCCACTTTAATCGGGATGTCCACCTCCCAGTGGACCATCCTTTTAGAACCATCAAAGGCTCTGACAATGATGTTTCTGGGTTTCAGGGTTAGGCCTTCACAATCCAGCCTATCCAATTCCTTCTTTGGCAAGACGTTCAGCGATGAACCAGTGTCTACCAGTACGTGTGCTAGAGTAGTCCCTCTGTATTCCACCGAGACATGCAAATCATCATTATGTTTTCTCCCTTTGATTGTTAGATCAACATCGGAGAATCCTAGACCATTGTCAGCTGTTAGGCTAGCTACACATTCCTGGAACTGATCCGCGGAGGTTTCCTGAGGCACATGGGCCGTCTTCAAAAATCTGATCAGAGCTTTAGCATGAGCCTCTGAACAAAGCAGTAGGGCCAACATAGATATCTTTGAGGGGGTTTGCCCCAGTTGCTCCATAACATCATAATCGCTTTTCTTGATTATTTTCAAAATCTCCTCCATTTCTTTTTGATAGGTTTCAGGGATGATCAACGGATGAGCCCTCGTCCTGATGGGCTCTTCTTAGATCCCTTTCCCTCGAACATCAATAGCAGCAGAGGGGATAATCACGGGGGTTGCAACTTCTTCAATAATTGGAGTTCTCGCAGATATGTTTATCGGTACAGGGGTAACCTTAGGAGTAGTTGAGGGTCCGAAGATTGCCTTTGGAGGGGCAATCTCCGGAGAGAAAATTCTTCCATTGCGGGTGATTTTACTCGTTCCGGCAATGTTTCCAATGTCGGAAGTCTCTTCATCAGAACTCTCTTCATTCGATTCAATTTGCTTAACACTGTGGTAAAAGATATCTCCCCCATAGTTCCACGGTATTGATTTGTCGAAGTTGTACGGGACGGGCCCCGACATGGTTATCTTCAAAGATGCAATCTTCGGATTAGATGTAATCTTAACAGGTCTTTTAGAGACCTTGGAAAGATTGGCGGATATGGTAATTATTGAAATATCATTGACAGGAGTCGGTATAACATGAGTCTTCTCAAAAAGGATTTATTGGTTATCCATTAGGCGTTGGATGCCTAACTTCAACAATGGACAGTCGGCTGGTAAGGATGAACAAAGGCAGCAATCTTCTTCACAACCTGGGAAAATCCCAGCCTTCAGCAAATTCAACTTGATTATCGTTAGCGGAGTCATCAAATCATCAACAGTAGCAACAAAAATATCTTCTTCAACAGCATGGGCATTGTGGCCATGCTTTGGCATTGGAGCAGAGATTACATTCAACTTTTCAGGGGCGTCGAATTCCACTTCTTTAGCGTCTATCAAATCCTGAATCTTATTCTTGAGGGGCCAACAATTGTTGGTGTCGTGCCCTATACTCCCTGAATGATAAGCACATTTGGTATTCGAATGGTAGTAAGGAGAAGCTGTATTCGGATTCTTCGGGGCCTCTTTCAGACTGGCAAGGTTTAACTTCAAGAGATGGGGTAGAACCTGGGCAGGAGTCATGTTTATCTGGGTGAATTTCTGTATAGGCCTTTCCACCCTTGCTTGGTTGGTTCTGGGTTGATTGTTTCTGGGCTAATCAGCTGCAGTCTTCTAAATCATTACGGCCCCCACCATTGGCCGGCGCTCAACTCTTCCTTGACCTCTTTGAGAGTAGACAACTGACACTTCCTTCTTTGCTGGGAAAGGCTTTTTGATGGTAGCGGAGGCAGATGCATCTTTTTGAATTTTCCAGCTCTTGATTCTGACTTCAACTCTTTCACCAGTTAGAATCAGCTCGGTGAACCCCGCAGAAGAGCTTCCTATCAGGTGATTAAAGAAAGGCCCCGACAGAGTTCCCAAGAACATATCTACTAGCTCCCTCTCAGATAGAGGTGGTTGTACTCGTCCTTCCAAGTCTCTCCATTTCTGGGCATACTCTTTGAAACCTTCATTTGAGACCATGCCCATACTCTATAATTGAGTACGGGTTGGTGCTAAGTCCGTATTGTATTGATACTGCTTGTAAAAGGCGGCTGCCAAATCCTCCCAATTGTGCATATCAGACCCCTCTAATTGGTAGAACCAATCTAATTGCGTCCCCGACAAATTGTCCTGGAAGAAGTGGACCCACAGGTCTTTGTCAGAAGAATGTGGTTGGATTTTCCTGACATAAGATCGTATGTGCATCTTTGGGCAAGACACCCCATCGTACTTAGCAAACAGAGGTACTTTAAATTTCGGAGGGATAACTATTCCAGATACCAACCCTAAATCTTCAAAGTCCAGCTCAGGCACTCTCTGTATCTCCATAGCTGCCAGACGTTCTTCCAGATTTTTGTACTTTTCATCTGCAGGAGGATACTGTTGTTCTGAATAATCTTCATCTACCTCTTCTTCAGCTTCAAAATCAGAAGGCATTGTAACTCCTTTACTCTTTCCTTCACCTTCTTTAGATGTTTATGGGAAATCCAAGACCCTTCTGGCTTGACCTTCAAATCTTCTGCCCAAGGTAGCCACACCAACTCTCTTCTTCTTCTTTTTCTCATTTTCCTTTTCCTTCTCTAACAGAGCTTTGAGCTCCTCCTGACCCTTAGCCAAAGTCATGAGTAACTGTTGGAATTGTGAATTCTGAGCTTGCAAGTCTTTGACCGTTTGTTCAAGATCCATGTTGCTGAAATAAACAGCAGAGGGATGAGGAAACTTGGTGTGAAGACCTGCTTATGCATATGATGAATGAAGATGCAATATGCAAATGATTTCAAGCAAATTTAGAAGATTTAAATTTACCCAAACCAAAAAGAACGCACGTCATATTAAATAAAACCAAGTTTGAATACATCATGCCTCCTTGGACTTACAAAGAAAGAAACTAAAATACAGCAAAATTCTCAAGACAAAAAGATCGAACGCATCCTTTTTGGAGTAATGTAAGTATTCAGATTCTTCTCTTCATGAAGCAGCTTGGTGAGCTCCAGAACCTTCTTCTCACTGGCGTAGTACTGGGTTTCAAAGGTGTCTCGCTCCTCCTTCAACTAAATCCAGGCTTTCTGCAGGTCTTCGAGAGAGGTAGGCATGTCTGGATGAAGAACGGTGTACGGGATGTCTCCTTCAATAATAGGCTCAATGATTACAAGAAGGATGGAAGGGTGAGGCATTAAGAGACTCTGGGCACGAGCCCGTACCCACTTAAGGTAAGGCTCGAGAGGGATAGAGTTTTTATGTACCAAAGTCCTACTGTCCACTTTGTTTATCATTCCCCAAGCATATGTAAACCTCTGGCGGTAACCTTGGTCTTCTTTGTCGTAGTCAAAAACCAGACCTCGGACGAGCATCTCTTGAGGGCCGTCCCTTTGGGCATACCCAAACTGCCGAAGAGCTAAACACGGGTTGTAGGTGATACCTCCCCTAATACCTAGTAGAGGTACATTAGGGAACTCACCACAGCGGTCGATGATAGAGATATCTTCCAAGGATCTTGAGCACCAATGGATATCAGAGTGGGTGAGATACATCATCCTTTGAGACTAAATCAATCTTTGCTCGTTCTTCAATGCTGACTGAGGCAGGTGTGAAGTGAACCACTTAGCAAGTAGAGGTATACAACACAAAAGGGTACCTCTTTTCTTCATGGTACGGGTATGAAGACAATGCAAGATATCTCCTAGCAAGGTGGGCATAGGATTGCGAGAGAGAAAGACTTTGATGGCATTAACGTCTATGAATTGATCCGAGTTAGGAAACAGAACCAAACCATAAATGAGGAGAGCTAGCACTTATTTGAAAGCTTGGAAATCCATGTCATCCCAAAATGAACGAGCTTTTTCCAACAGAAACCTAGCTAAAAATCCTTTAACCCCACTTCTTATCTCCCAATTGGCTGTGACGTCGGCCCTCTTCATGTGTAAAGCTTCGGCGATGACTTCAGGTTTTGGAATCCCTTCTAGACCGGTGAAAGGTATCTGATTAAGCACGGGCACCCTTAAGAGCAGAGAGAACTCTTCAAATGTTAGTACCAACTGATAGTCCGGAAAAGTGAAACAATGATGTACGGCGTCAAAGAATTGGAACAATACACACATCATCTCTTCTTGGAAGTTGGATGTAGCCAAACTGAGAAGTCGACCATACTTCTTGGTAAAAGGAGAATCCCCAGGCACTCTTGAGGCTAGCTCTTGAAGTTGAGGATGTGCTTTCACAAAGCTGATTCGGATGGTGTTTCTTCGGAGAGGATTCACTTCCTACAAAACAAAACAAAGATAAATTTCTAAATCCTTGAAATGGTTAGTGAGCATGCATATGATGTTGATGATGTTTATGTACAAGCAAGCATATATATACACACAACAAACAGATCCCTATGTTTCAGGCTTGCATGAGTTTGTAGGTAAGTACCCTCTTGAAGTTTTAGTGGGCTCAACCTGTCCTAGAAATAAAGATCGGGTTCTAAAGGATCTCAATATCACCGACCTTTCTCTTAGGCATTGTCTCAGCACAACAATCTTTTCTTGCGGCCGAGATATCCCAAAAGCCTAGCCTCAATGAGTGTAGTATCGAGTGTCAACCAATTTTCAGCTTTACACCGAAACCGGCTACCTCACTACGTCCTAATGGCCAAGTTTGTTCAATTAGGGTTCTAAGGTCAATTAGTGCTTCACGATGCCACTCAGCGGCCCCGTATTCTCCTCGATTCACCACGAGGGATACCGGTACCCACAAATGCGTCACACTAACATAGCTACTGTTTCAACTGTATCGGTCTACGTCGTACAGTTCCCTCACAGTTTATTGCTACTTACCTAAAAGGTATTTCCCAGATCCGGGTAGAGGATTCAAACCCAAACAATAGAACCAAAAGATAAAGCATACAAGTCAAGCAAGATAAGCATGTAAAGGTGATCTAAAACCCTAAGGTAACCCCACTTTTTGTTTTCTCCCCAGCAGAGTCGCCAGTTCTGTGATACGGTAGGAGAACTGACTTGAGGTTTTGCGTTTCGTTCGCACTTGTGCAGTTAGCAAGAGTCGCCACCGACTTTTCTTTTATCCAAAAGGAAAGGTAAAAAAGCACAGGAAAGACCTTTTGAGAATTTTCTCGGGTTCGGGGGGTAGATTATGAAAAAGGAAGGTGTTAGCACCCTTTTCATCCATGGTTTTCCATGGGCTCTTAGTTACTCGTTTAGATCACTTGCTTTTGTTTGATTGTGTGCTTGTGGTGTGGTTTTTGAAAGTATTTTGGAAAGTCTCTTTGTAATGGTTCTCATCTCTATAAGAATGTATACAAAGTTTAGTTTCGAAAAATGGTTCAAAGATGTGTTTGTGAATCGTGTTTTGAAAAGAGTTTTGAAAAGAAGTTTTTCAATGGTTCTCGTCTCTATAAGAACGTATACAAAACGTTTTATCTTTTGAAAATGTTTAGAAATGGAAGTGTAGGTGTGAAAGTTTTTGTCGTGAGCAAGCGAGTAACTAAGAGCGAATCTATCTACTCGAAAGGTCTTAAGGTGTTCTTTTTTCTTCCTTTTAATGGTGTTATCTTACCATTGATTTGGTAAGAAGCCCCGTCCTTGGATGTGAAGGGACAGGCGCGGGTCAATTTTATAATCATTGAAGGGAACTTGTGAGACGCTCTAGCAATTTTTTGTAAGGGACGAGATCATTTTAATCGAAGGTAACATCGAGGGTCATCGAGGGACTACGATCTTTGTTTATCGAAGGATCATTGCTAGAGTGTCTCATATTCGAGGGACATGATTGTATTTCTGAGGCAACAAGCAAGGTTACCCTAGAGGTGCGCGTGTGAGAAGTGTGTTGATTTCAAGTTATTTATTCTTGGATTAGGTCATCTAGCGATTGATTTTTGAATCTTTCCATACATGCCTAATTACTACACAATATATATATATAAAGTAATAAATTGCGGGAATTAAAATTCTAAGCTATTACAAAAGTATCCGGAATGGGGGTACAATTATTACAAATGGGGATGAATCACATAAAAATAGCAATGTCCAAAGAATACAACCAAATCGAATTGTTGTGCGATTTAATACAAAGCTATGACAATTTATGAAATAAAGAAATAAATAAAGTATGAAATGCAACGTATTTACTTGAAAAAAGAAAAATAAAACTTAATCTAAAAAGAAAATGATTTAAGTTAAAAATCTTTATTATATTTTTGTGTATTTTATTAATTATAAGCTTAAAGAAAGAAAACTAATTAAATCAAAGTTTTTGATGTTTTTATTATATGTAACAAATTAATAAAGATAAATTAAAAGAAGAAAAAGAAAAAGATAAAAAGTTAACTTCAAGATTAATTAAATAATAAGAAAAATGTATTTGGGTTTTCTTTAGCATTTTTTAAAATAAATAAAAACAAATTAAAAAAAGAAATGGGCTTAAGAAGTTCTAGGAATATTGGGCCCAAAGAGAAGGGATGCTTGCTATTAACAAAAACAAATCAGATGAGGGTGGGTTATTAGCAAAATGTGATGGGCTTTTAAGGGATTTGGCAAGGCAGGCCCAATATCCTTTAACTCTGTTTAATGTTTCTGATTAGGGTAAACAGATTAGGGTTTATGCTTGTGTTTCTCACAACGGCGCCGCTTCTGATTGTTTCTATCGCTTCTCTCTCTCGTTCATCTTTCTCACTCAATGTCCCTCTTCTCGTCCTAATTTCGCGAATAAAATGTCCCTTGGTCCCTTTGATTAAACTTGGTTTACGCTTTTCTTTATGGAAATCCCTAATTTGAAATGAAATCATCTAAAGGGTTAGAAATGCATTTTGATCTGATTTTCTTCTCGCCTTCGTTACCAGAGCACACTCTCTCTCACATCCTAAGCGCCAACGTTTTTGTTTCTTGAAAGGTATGATTCTGTTTTGAAGTTTGAACGAGTTTATGTTATTGTTTAAGCTTGTTCATGTTTTTCTTTATGTTGATCAAGTTTATTGTTCATTGAGATGTGAGAAATAGTTTATGAGGGATGTGAAGAATCCATACCTTTGGGGCTTTTCTATGGAATGGAGAGGAATGTGAGACTGAGATGAGGCGCTCCCTGGTGGAGGACTTGGTGAGAATTAAGAGATGATGACGAAGGTGCTAGGTAACCTTTCCTCTTTGCTTTGAACGATGATGATGTTTGTTTCTGACTTTGTGATTTTTTCGTGCTTTGTTGGATGTTGTTTGCTGATGATTTGATGATGTTGATGGAATGTTGGGATGTTGGGATGGCTTTGGCAGTTCTGGAAGCTTGGCTTGAACTGTTTTTTTTTACAGTTTTTGGTTGAGTATATTTCTTATGGTTTTTTGCCTGTTACAGTTTTGTTTGAACTGTTTGGATTTGGATGTTTTTTTGATGGTTATGTTTGTGGCCTTGAGATCAAACTTGGGATATTGGTTAATAGATTTTGGTTGTTTGAGGATGTTGGATTTTTTTACAGTTTTGAGGATGATTTGAATTGTTCTGCAATTTTGGGATTTGAATGCTTTTTTTTTTGTTTTGGTTACAGTTGAAGGTTGGTGGTGTTTGGAGGTTGATGGCAGTTGGAATGCTCTTTACTATTTGGGTTTTATAGTTTGCAGGTTATGTTTGATGGGAGATGCATGGAGTTTTTGTTTGTGATTTTCTGGTTTACAGTTTGGTATTGTTTTAACAGGTTTGGTGGATGGTTTGACAGTTTGTTTGAGGTTGGGCAGCTTGAAGGTTTTTTGACAGTTTTTGAGAGTTTTGATAAAATGTTCTTTTTGATTTTTTATGTTCTCCCCCTTCTCTTGAGCTTTGTCTATTGTTATATTCATGTGGCTTTTTGTTTGATAGCTTATTCAAAATGGTGGGAAAACCACCAAATTTTGAATACATTGGGCATGTTCTCCTTATGCTCTTTTCCTTGCAGTTTTGTTTTCTAGCATTTCTGGTGCAATTGTGACAGCAGGGCAGCATCCTTAGGTGACTTCTTTCCTCTTCCTCTCTTAATGAATCTAAGCCAAATGCTTTTTTTTTCTGAAAAGTTTGCAATTTATTTGGAAAATGATGAAAAATTGCTTATTGAACAAGCCTCCTCTTGCTTGTTGACTTAGTTTATATTTTCTTCTTGCTTATGCTGTTTTGTTTGCTAATGCTATGCTGCCTCGTTCTTATTGTTATGCTGCTTCATTCTTGCTATTATGCTGCTTTCCATTTTGCTGCTTGTTTGGCCATGCTGCTATTTTACCATTGGGCAATTTGCGCGCCTGCTGCCTGTTATATCTGTTTGGCCATGTTGCTTGCATATTTCCACTTGTTTGGGCAGCCTAGTTGTATTTGGACAAATTGCTTGCATTCTTTTTTATTTGGAAAACTTTGTTTGCATTTTTATTTTTCTTTTTGTGAACCAAGAAGAGTAATCTTCTTGTGATTTGCAAATAGAAAAATAAAAACATGATGAATTAAAAATAGCCTTCTGATTCCAAATTGCAAACTTTAATGATGAACACATTTTTTTTCTTTTGAAGATTCTTATTCATGTCCAATTAACTGCGCTAATTATTTTTCTGTCTTTCTTTCATGTGAGCGCAAACTGGATGGTGGCAAAGCAGAGGAAGCAAGATATTCTTTGGCAAGCATGGAAGCAATGGAAGCTTAGTCATCCTTAGGCTTAGACTTTTCTTTGTAATTTAGAGAGAAATACTCAAACAATTGTACTGATTTATTTTTTCAAATACAATAAGTTGTAAAACTTAAAGCATTTAAATAATAAATTGTATTGTAACAATTTTTGAAATAAATGAAAAAAGTCTTATGAGGTATTCTGATGTCCGTTAAAATCCTTTACTGTCAATAACTCGCAATTTTCTCTTTGCATCTTCACTAATTCTTTAAGATTCCTGATTAAGATAATTGAAACTGTATTCTAATAATTCCAACCAAGATAACTTAAATTCCAATGATCATGTAATCTTGCCACTGCATTCCAAATAAACACGCACTGTGTATTCCATAAACAAACAAATGTTTATTCCATAAACAAACAAATATTTATTCCATTAACAAGCAAATGTCTTAACAGACGCAAATTATCTGGTTAACTTGGATCAAACAAAACATGAATGTTCCAAATGACAGTCTTAGATCCCATCTCTTGTCCCAAATGAACATGCCTTGAGAACAAACAGTAACCTTTCAGTAAACATGAAAAAGCATGGAAATGTGTGAAAGCCAATTGAATCTTTGAGAATTCATTTCTTGTGAGAATTGCAAAAAAAAAAACCTAATTGCTGGTTTACTGCCAAAGGAGAAAATTTGTCTGATCGATTCCTGAGCCAATCTTGAATATCTGAGAAACCCTAGGGTTGTGATTTCTGTGAAAATGGGAGGGCAAATTTTGGGGTACAACAACATGGGTACCAAAGGAACCTTCACGAATCTCATGCATTAACATGTCCTCTTTGTATCTCTCCACACATTTGAGCAAGACCATGTCATAATTTCTCTTTTATAACACATCTTCATTGAGGAAAAAGCTACCTGCCAACCTTCTCAATGTATTTTTATCTTTGTTGGACGTACCAAACATTTATTCTTGAGTCTGAAGGAAGTGCTTGATATCATAATACCAAGGTTTTTCATCTGACGTCCCCTCTGTAGCAAACACATGAGCTGGTCTATCAAGATGTTGAACTGTAATCTGAGGTACATCATTCCAAGCATTTACTTGGTACATGGAAGCCAAAGTGTCTAAAGTATCTATCATATGATTCTCATCTCTGGGAATATGATGGAATTCAACTTTATTGAAGAAAGGTAATAATCTTCTTGCATAATCTTTGTAGGGAATCAAGCCAATGTGACGAGTGCCCCATATGACCTTGCTCAGTCTGAGATTTAGCAGTTATATCATCAACGTATACTTTGATTTCCTTATGCATCAGATCATGGAATATGGTTGTCATAGCTTTCTGGTTTGTTGCACCAGCATTCTTTAACTCGAAAGGCATCACTCTATAGCAGAATGTTCCCCAGGGTGTGATAAACATTGTTTTTTCCATGTCCTCAAGAGCCATCCTAATTTGATTGTATCTAGAAAATCCATCCATAAACAAGAACACTTTGGATTTTGTTGTGCTATCAACCAACATATAAATATGGGGCAATGGGAAATCATCTTTTGGACTTGCTTTATTTAAATCTCTATAATCAACGCACATGTGGACTTTTTCGTATTTCTTTGGTACTGGAACAATATTGGCAATCCACTGAGGGTATATTGACGTCACAAGAAAACCATCATCAATCTGCTTCAAAACCTCTTATTTAATCTTCACTGCCATGTCAGGATGAGTTCTTCGCAGCTTCTGCTTCATTGGTGGACATTATGGCTTTAGCGGAAAATAATGTTCCACAATATCGGTGTCCAAACTAAGCATGTCTTGGTAAGACCAAGCAAAGATATCCACATACTCTTTTAGAAACTCAATCAATATGCTCTTCGCATCAGAATGAAGCAGTGCCCCAATCTTGACTTCTTTCAAATATTCTTCTGAACCCAAGTTAATCGTCTCCAACGACTCTTTATATGGCTGAATGGTATTTTCTCCACGCCCAAGAAATCATGAAACCTCTTCTGATATTTCATCATATTCTTCTTCTTCTTCAGCCACATACACATGATATTCAAAGTTGGGAGAGGGTGTAGGGTCATTATACTCAACGGGGTTTTTAATTAATCTGCACATATGATTTATGATTGATTTTAGAAACTGACACATGTAATAAGTGATTATGCATATTTATTTACAGTTATTATTTATTTTAAAAGGTTTTTTCTGATTACCATTTTCCAAGAAAAAAACAGAAAATAAAGACACAATTTAGAAATAAAAAACAACATTTATTAATGATCTTAAAATTCAAAACAAAAGACACGCCCATACAACATCACTTTCACCTTGGGCAGAGTGAAAGACTTTTGAAAAGACAAACAAAAAACAAATTACTTTGAAACGTGAATGCAAGAAGGAACATCAACAATGATCTAATTTTGGATTCTAACTCCATGTGTCACAAAGTTAGACATCTCTTGCTCTAGCTCATCTTCGAGAATAACGTTGATCTTTAGAGTAGTCGGATAGAGATATCCCACACTGTGAAAGATGTCTTGATATTTAATCAAAGCGGATTTTGGCTTCACAACTTCATTCTTCATGGAGAAACCCAAACCAGTCTCATTCTTGTTCATAAGTGGATTAATAACCTGCCCCCACACCTTGCTAGGGCCCTTCTGCACTACCTGTTGCACATCCTTAAATGAGGTGATAGAATCTCTATTCTTCCTTATATTATCAATGGACTAAGCTTGGAACTGAGTTCCAACAATGGCTTCATCGGCTTGTATAATGCTAAAGGAAGATAAATGAGATATCAATAGAGCTTGCTCGCCATTCACAATAACTACTTTTTCTTCACGGACAAGTTTCAATTTCTGATGCAAGGTTGAAGTAACAACTCCTACTTCATGGATCCAGGGTCGTCTCAGTAAACAACTATAGGATGGGACAATATCCATAACCTTAAAGGTGATTTGGAATAAGTGCGGACCTATTTGAATAGGTAAATCCACCTCTCCAATGGCATATTTCTCAAACTATCAAAAGCTTTTACTATAATTCCACTAGGGGCGCATAGGAGTTCCCTGGTATTTGAGCTTCATGAGAGTTCATTTTGGCATGACATTCAGAGCAGATCCATTGTCTATCAGCACATTGGACAAGGAGTCATTCTTACAATTCATAGATATAATCCAGGTTATAGTTTCTCCCTTCATAAGGCAATTCCTCATCACAAAAACTCAAATTGTTACAAGACGTAATATTCTCCACAACACTATTGAACTGATCCCGAGACATATCCCTTACAACAAAAGCCTGATCCAACACCCTCATCAGAGATTCTTGATGAGCAGAAGAGTTCATCAACAAGGCTAAAATGGATATCTTAGATGGAGTTTGCAACAACTGATCCACAATCTTGTAATCACTCATCTTGATTATTTTTAATAGATCATCAACATCCATTTCCAAGGAGGTGCCACTAGATTCTCCTACCACTTTCTTAGGTTCATCATTATCAATAACCTTCTTAGCAGAATTAATGTCTCCTCGAAAGGTAGGGGCAAAGACACGACCACTGCGAGTTACCCGACTAGCTTCAGCAATATTCTCAACATGGGACACATGTTGGATATGAATTTCCACACCATCTTCCAGGATAGTTGCATTGTACTTATAAGACACAACTTTATCTGATTCATATGGGATAAGAACAGGCATACAAATAACTACGGGAGAAACAACATATATAATGTGATATGTAATCTCTATAGGACTGGTAATATCAAAATATGGCGCAATGACATTCACCCCCGCTTCTTCAGAATACTCAGGAATCACATAATTCTCATAAAACATACATTCAACAGAGAAAAAGAATTCATCGCAAAAACATACTCATCATCAAACATGGCCCCAATAGAGTAGTCTTTAATCATATTAACTTCATTATAATGATCTTTGTTTCTTGTGACTATGATAGTACCTTTGTCTAACAGTAGTTGAATACCTCTTCTCACAATAGAATAACCACAGGAATCTCTACAGAAAATCTGATAGGAACCATAATGATGTATCTTCTGACCATCCATATAACAAAAGTTAGCATGCAACTGCACCAGATCATCATCCATATAATTCACATCTTAAATCTGAAATTCACTGGGATGTCCATAAACCATATTCACATCATTCTCATATTGTTCCTTTTCCCTGATGATATGGATAAAGCCTTGATCCAACATATCTTATAAATCACCTTCTACCATAGAACAACCACAAGTGCTTTCTCTACATACCCGACAAGCTTTATGGTCATGCTCATAGTGACTGTATTGACATATAATAGCATGAATCTTCACCAAATTCCATCTTACCATGTTTATGTCAAAGATTCTGAATTCTTCTGGACAACCAACAACCATATTCACAGTACATCCACCTCCATGCTTGGTTAGTGGATTAGCCTTCACACTGGGACTGATATCTTTAAAAGACAGGAGACCAGATCTTATCATCTTCTACACTTTAAACTTCAATGGATAACAATTTTCAATGTTGTGCCTAGGAGCCCCTTGATGAAAAGGACAAGTCTAATCAGCTTTATAATACCATGGCAAAGTTGGAGGTATAACAGAGGGAGGCCTAGTCTGCAACAGGTTCTTCTGAATCAAAGTTGGAAACAATTCTGTATAACTCATCAAAATAGGATCAAAAGCTTCCCTCTTTTGACCTTGCCCTTGATTACCTTGTTGAGGTGCTCTCTGATAGGCAACACCAATCAGAGCTACATTGACGACCAGAGTTACTAAAGCAACCTGTTATTGATGTTGATGACTAATACTGTGGCAGAACTGACTTTTGGTTTTGTGTTTTATTACAAATGTTGCGGATAGCAAGAGTCGCCACCAAGTTTTCTTTTATCCAATAAGGAAAGGGTAAAAGAGTAGGAAAGACCTTTGAGAATTTTTCTGAGTAAGGTGGTTAGGTTATGAAAAGGGAAGGTGTTAGCATCCTTTTCATCTGTAGTTATCTATGGGCTCTTAATCGCTAGCTCACTTTGAAAATGCCTTGTGTTTTGTGTATGTTTGCAAATATTTTGAAAATGTCTAAGCGCAGAAATTTTGTAATGATTCTCGTATCGTTGAGAATGTATACAAAATGTTTGTTTTGACAATATTTGTTGAAAAGGGAGTGTTTGAAAATGCCAATGTAATGCAATTTTGTAATGATTCTCGTATCATTGAGAATGTATACAAAATATTTGTTTTGAAAAGTGTATTGAAAAATAGTTGTTTTGAAAGTGTGAAGTGTGGAAATTGTTTTAGTTTGTGAGCAAGTGATTACGGGTGATCTACCTACTCAAAAAGTCTTTGTTTTTTCTTCCTCCTTTAGATAGTCTTATCCTACCCTTAGTTAGTAGGAAGCCCTTTCATTGGATATGAGGGACAGGCATGGGTCATCGTACCGTCATAGAAGGCATCTTGTAGGATGCTTTAGCAATTTGTTGTAAGGGGATAAGATCGTTTACCGAAGGCAACATTGAAGGGTCATCGAGGGACTACGATATTTTAACCGAGGGTCTTTGCTAAAATATTTTATGTTTGTGGAACATGACTGTTTAAATCTGAGGAAACAAGTGAGGTGTACCCTAGAGGTGCATGTGTGCAAAGTGTGCTTGATTCAATTTTTTGTCTTGGATTAGAGTTTTGCTATGATTGATTTTAATCTTGCCATACAAACGCTAGTTACTAACAGAATAACGAAAGCGGTAAATTGCAGAATTTAAATATCCTACGCTATTACAACACTTCGGTGGGGATGAAAAGCAATAAATCCCTAATTAAACAATTACAATCCATAAGCAATTACATGACTATAATGATGCAAAAAATAAACAAACGCACGAAGATAGAAAGATGTTTTAAGAAACCCTAAAAATTCTAAGTATTTGAGGAAATAGTTTGTTGTTTCTTTGTTTAGAGAATATTTGCAATGTGAGGTAAAAATTAAGCATAATTCTACAATAAAAATAAAACAGTCTTTTATTATCAAAATTAAATTAAAGTCTAAAGAATTCTAAATATCTAGAAAATAATTTTGGAGTTTTATTTAGAAGAGATATTTGAAGTATAACTAAATTTTTTAATAAAATCAAAGTGATTAAAATAAATCAATTTTGTCAAAAATTAAATTAACTAATTAATTTTTAAAAAAAACTAAATCTAAATTTTATAAATAAAAATTATTTTTTTGGTATTTTAATTAAATGAGATAAATAAATTCAAGTGAAGAAAATATGAAAAGAAAAAAAAAGGATTGGGCTTGTGGTGTTGTGAAAGAAATTTAGAGGGTGTGAAAATGAATACTAGGCCCAAAACAAATTTTTTGTTTGAATCAGAAAAATAAAATAAAAATGAAATGGGCCTTCAAGTTAGTAAAAAGGGGGGTGAAGAATAGCAAAAGTCCCAGGCCCAACATAGAGAGTTTAGCGCCTGTTTGATCCAGTGAGGTTGGCCTTTTGAAAGTGTATCATGCGTTTGTCGTCTGGGACGTTGGATCTGGCCATGAAGAGATTAGATAGTGATGATGAGAGGGTGTATAACATGCACAATGGGCTTGTTTGTATTGAATCTGCAAGAAATAAATGTGAAATAAATAAAAGGGTACCACTGGGGCTCAAACACAGGTCCCTATAGTCACAGACGCGCACTTTAACCACTAGGGTGTTGATACATCCGATAGTTAAAACAACAACTATTAAATATATTACAAACTTGTTTCTGAATTGAATTCATCTTCTTCCTTGCGCCAGTAACTTCAATAACTTTTTTGGAATTTCAAACTCTTCCATTTCTCAATCATTTTTAAAAATATAAACATGAAAGTTGTTTATTTTTTCACCACGAATCCAACCATGCCATTAACATAAGCTAACACTCAAATATTAAAGTGAATTTTTGTTGGTACCAAATTAAACCCTAATATTTCAGAAATTTCAAATCCAAAATTCTCATCACTCAGGCAAGATAAATGAAATGTAAGCACATGGTTAGTTTCAGGGCAATGATGTCTACATTTTTTATTCAGAAGGTAAACATTAATGATGCTTTTACAGAAAGTTCAAAGTTTAGAAAACTTATCTCAAAAGTGAGAATCGCGTTTGAATTTGGAGCACTCCTAGAGGTGTTGTGATAATCTGGATATCTTCACTGAACTCCCAGGAAGCTATTGCAATGCTTACCTTGGATTCAGAGTGGCTAGATTCTTCTAGACAAGTCAAGTTGCAGAGCTTTGTTTTTTAAAATGGAGGATGATGAAGATGATGTTACAGTGGTGAAACAGGGCTTTGGATAGGTTCTATATGGGTTATAGAAACTTTATGAATGATTTAGAATGAAAATTCATGAGTGGATTGAGTGTTTGATGTTTAAGGTCAGAATTTGCAACAAAAGGGAGTTTAAGAGAAATTATGACTTTGGGATTGTTTGAGGGAGTTTAAGAGCTTATGAACTTATGCCTTAGCTTTCAAATACTTCCTCTATTTATAGGCAAGATGTTTTAAGACAAGGGTTGATCAGATTTGCAAGATCACATGTTATGGGTAGGTTGGATTGTAAATGAAGCAAGCTTGAAGATCATAGTTCCAATGTGAAGTACAGGGAAATCTGAAGTGGTTAGGAACTTTAAACATGTTGCTTCTGGCTTTTGTGTTGAGTGTGTGTAGAGGGAGCAAGTTAGAGGCTCAATAAGTTGACTTTGTGATTAGAGCAACTTTGTAAGAATGGCAATGTTAACTTTGTTCCAAAAATGGAAAAATGGTTTGGCCAATGCTTAAATCAAATGGACCATAGCTCAAAAAATTGTGTAAGCATTTAATTATAGAGTGATTTGGAAGTTAAGAGGCCTGTAAATCAAGATTATGCTGCATGGCATGAGGATATTTTCTTGAGCTCTTCACAAATATGACCTATAATTCAAGAATGGATGCCTAACTTTATCTCTCCGAATCTCTTAGCTCAAGCATGATAAAAATGTGTTCTTGGACATTTTGTAAATATTTAAACATTTTCTACAACCTTCATGTTGACCACTTTGGCTAAATCAACTTGGACCTTGGTGAAAAATTGCCAAGAAGTTGGGACAAAAATCTGACCCAGACTTGTTAAACATTTATCTAAGTGTTTAGATAAAAATGTCATGACTTCATGGGCCTATATCTCCTAATCCAGGCATTTTTTGGACATCATTCCTCAAGAACAAAGTTGTATAATTCATCATTCTCTATAACTTTGATGTTGAAAGTTTTCCTTGAATCATCTTGTATCTTAGTGAAAATGATCATGAAGTAGTGAATTTATTAAGGACAAATCACTTAGAATTTTTCTAAGTATTGGAAATTTTGGCTTTTTTGTTGACTTTGTGATTCTTGTTGATCAAGCTTGATAAATTTGAGTATTTTGATGACTCTTGACCTTTGAAGTTCAAAGTTGACCAAAAAGTCAAAGTTTGACTTTTGTGTGATAATTGACTTTTCATTAGTTGATCTCAATTATTCAACTATCAATCTCATGCACCTTTGGAAATGTCTTGAACCATGTAATTAGGTCAATATGTTGAGTTTGATTCCTTAATATCATGCTTCAAGTCATTAGGTTATATACTAGGTCAAAAGTCAATGATCAGTCATTCTCAGTCAAAACCCTAATTTGGTCAATTTTGCCCCTTTGATTATTTGAATGCTTTCCTTGAGGAATTATGATCAACCCTTGATAAAATGGTGAATATAACTTCAAAATGTTGATGTTGACAAAAAATCTTGAAGTTTGGATGTATATTGACCACAATTGACTTTTTGTCCAATATAGTTGATTTTTAGTCATCTGAGCAATTGACTGGGAAAATTTGTGATGTAAGACTTGAAACTTTGTATGAGCATTCTTGGTGACCTATAATGAATCATGAAAGCCACTTTAGGCATTAGAAGTCCAATTTTCCTTGAGAAAACCAAAACCCCAGTTGTGGACCCAGTGCTTAGGAGGTGAGCTTGTCTGATCATCTCTTGGGGATTCTTGAGCTTTTGAGAACTTTTGTAAGAAATGTATTGAGAAAAAGGGAGGGAAAATTTTAGGGTACAACAACTTCCCCTGTTTAATCTTCTTAAACCTTAAGATTTAGATTGACATGTCTGTTATTCATGACTTGAAGGTGGAAGATGATTGAACACTTAAGTGCCCAGAAATTTGCACTTGCTTGTGCACAGAGTAATGCTGTTGGTTGACTATGCCGGGAATGGGATTAAAGATTCCATTTGGAGATGTAATTAAGAGTTGTAGGATATGGGCTTATAGATGAAATCCAAAGTAGCTGTTGATAGAGAAATTAGACTAAGTCTACGCTAGACTTTAAATGGGAGAAGTATCGGAGTAAATTTAGTCGATTTAATCTGAGCCAGAAGAGGTCTATTGGGAGAAGTATCAAAATAAATCTTTGGTCGATTTAATCTGAGCCAGGAAATGTCTACTGGGAGAAGTATCAGATTAAATCTTTGGTCGATTTAATCTGAGCCAGGAAATGTCTATTGGAAGAAGTATCAGAATAAATCTTTGGTTGATTTAATCTGAGCCAGGAAATGTCTACTGGAAGAAATATCAGAATAAATCTTTGGTCAATTTAATTTGAGCTAGAAGATGTTTTTGTTTGTCTTTAACTGAGAGAAGTATCAGAATAAATCTTTGGTCGATTTAATCTGAGCCAGAAAAAGTGTCTATTGGAAGAAGTATCAGAATAAATCTTTGGTTGATTTAATCTGAGCCAAAAGATGTTTTGTCTTTCTTTAGCTGGGAGAAGTATTAGAATAAATCTTTGGTTGATTTAATCTGAGCCAGACAATGTCTATTGGAAGAAGTATCAGAATAAATCTTTGTTCAATTTAATCTGAGCCAGAAAATGTCTACGACCGTCTTCAACTGGAAGAAGTATCAGAATAAACCTATGATTGATTTAATTTGAGCCAGGAGAGGTCTATGCTTGATTGTATCTGAAAAATACATTAGAATGAGTCTATGCTCGACCGTATCTTAAAAGTGGATCAGAATGAGTCTTCGCCCAACTGTATCTGAACAATTTATGGGAATGAGTCTACGCTTGATTGTATCCAGAAGTGGATCAGAATGAGTCTTCGCCCGACTGTATTTGAAAAATGTATTAGAATGAGTCTACACCCGACTGCATCTAAAAGTGGATCAGAATTAGTGTTCGCCCGACTGCATCTGAAAAATGTATTACAATGAGTCTACGCCCGACTGTATTTAAAAGTGGATCAGAATGAGTCTTCGCCCAACTATATCTGAACAATTTATGGGAATGAGTCTATGTCTGACTGTATCCAGAAGTGGATCAGAATGAGTCTTCGCCCGATTGTATCTGAAAAATGTATTAGAATGAGTCTACGCCTGACTGTATCTAAAAGTGGATCAAAATAAGTCTTCGCCCGACTGTAACTAAAAAATGTATTAGAATGAGTCTACGCCCGACTATATTCAGAAGTGGATCAGAATGAGTCTTCGCCCAACTGTATCTGGAAAATGTATTAGAATGAGTCTATGTCCGACTGTGTCTAAAAGTGGATCAGAATGAGTCTTTGCCTGACTGTATCTGAACCATGCTTTCCAGAATGAAACTCTGGGAAAGGTATATGAGTAGCTTCTTGTCATGTAGATAGTCACCCCATCCTGTTTCAGAATTTGTTCTACAACAGTTTGTTGGTAAACCTGTCCTGTTTCGGGAGTTCATATTGTTGGTGATAAAGATAGTCGCCTCGTCCTGTTTCAGGAATTGATATTTATCTGACCATAAAGAAAGAAAGATAGTTTCCCCATCTTGTTTTGGGAGTTAATCTTTAACCTGTTCATGCAGATAGTCGCCCCGTTTTGTTTCGGGAATTAATCTCTGACCTGGTCACGTAGATAGTTTCCCCGTCTTGTTTCGAGAATTAATCTTGGACCTGTTTGAAAATTGTTGATGATATTCGTATGTAGATAGATCTTTCAGGAGTTAATCTTTAACCTGTTCATGCAGATAGTCGCCCTGTTTTGTTTCGAGAATTAATTTGGAACCTGCTTTTTGTTGGCCGTAGAGATTGTTTCCTCATCTTGTTTCAGGAATTAATCTGACCTGGTCACGTAGATAGTTTCTTCGTCTTGTTTCGAGAATTAATCTTGGACCTGTTTAAAAATTGTTGATGATATTCGTATGTTGATTGATCTTTCCTGAAAAGGTAAAGAGTTAGTTGTATGCAATGTCATGATGTATGAAATTAATTGCGTAATGATGTTCTCAAAATAAATGAGACTGTGCTATATGCATTTCGTATGCACATACTATGATGTATGAATGTGAGATGTTGTTGAAGTGTATTTATAAACTTATGCAATATTTCTGTCTGGGAAAATAAATCTTTGACTGGTGATGGGGATGAAGAACATGTGCAATCTTCAACCTTGTCTAGAATGCTTCCGTTGGGGATTCCTACTTGTTGTTTGAGGAAACTCCAATGAGGAATGTTGAATTTTGTTTGGGAAAAAGAGTTCAAGAACATTAGTCGTTCATCGCTCTACTGGGGAGTTTAATTCTTATATACCGTGACTAGGGATAAAAGAGATGGACAACCTTCTGACTCGTCTGGGGAGGATAATTCTTACATACCCTGAATGGGGATAAAAGATATGGATAACCTTCCGAATTGTATGGGGAGGATAATTCTTATATACCCCTAACTGGGGATAAAAGAGATGGATAACCTTCTGACTCGTCTAAGAAGGATAATTCTTATATACCCTGAATGGGGATAAAAGAGATGGATAACCTTCTGACTCGTCTGGGGAGGATAAAGTTTGACTGATATTTGGTCTAATTACAGGTTTGTAGCAACTCTCTGGGGATAGTGGTAATTTCACTGGGGAGAAGAATTTTGTCGGTGATTCATAGCAATCTGGGGATACTATAATCTGTTGGGGAAATAAACCCTGTTGACGGAAGAATACTCTACTAAGGAAACAAATTCTCCTGGGGGATTGAATTTTGCTAAAGATAAGAAATCTGCAGGGGTTTTATAGTTTTCAAACTCAGACGGGGAAGAGAATTTTCATGAACTGTACTGATTGGAACTCCGTAGGTGGTCAATATTGTCGGGGAGAAGATCATTCTCCTTTACTCTCTAGGGGGATTTACTGGTGAGTATGACTATATTATCAGCTGGAAGATGCCCCACTTTCTGTTTGAAGGCATTTTAGACCTGTAGGGGAATGTATCTTTGTTGAAGATGAGCTGGTGAAGATGACTCTGTAGGGATAATCCCATAGAGATTTCTTTATGGGGATTTATGGATGACTTGAAAATTATCCTATCTCCTAGAGTCCTCGATAAATGCTGATCAGAGTGATAAGTCTTTTACTGACAGACAAGTGATGAGATAACGAGACATAGTCGTGCACTTTAATTCCTAACTTTTGCCTGAACTGTCTTTTCATGTTTTCAGTCCATTGGGATACCCTTTTTTTGCCCAAGCCGCCTTTTCAGGTTTTCGAATTGCCAGGTGTACCATCTTTATGTATATATATATATATATATATATATATATATATATATATATATATATATATATATATATATATATATATATATCCCTAATTTCTTACCGAACCCTTTTGGTTCGCCAGGATGCCCTTACTTTTGCCTAGGCATGTCAACCTAGTGGGTCTCTTTTATGCGTAGTATCTTCCGACTATGTCTGCATTCACAGGGTGTGAAGAGTTGTCATTGTCTATGGTAATAAGTGTTGTAGCACTGCTAGAAAATGTTTGCTTGGGTCTTATGTGACCCTTCGTATGCGGGAGTCCGCTTGCCCCTGGGGTTTGTCTGGTGCACCCGATGTTTGAAGTTATTGACCAACCATAGATTGCCAAGTTTCTGATAATCTTGACCTTCCTCAGTATTTTTATAAGAACTGTCACGACAGAATGACACCATCTGATACTGCTGACATAGACAAGCAATTTTGTGATACCTAAGATTCAATTTTCATATTGGCTTTTCCTGAATCTAATGATTAATGTAACATCCCCCAAGTGATTCAGATGGAGATCTACCTCTAGTTATTCAGGACATTATGAGAGATTCTTTGAATCTCGACTTGACTGCCACATATGAGTTGAAAAATAACATGTCATGCCCCTAGATTATAGAAGGTTTGTCATTGGATGTGTCTTTCCATTTGAAGTGATTTTGTTCATTGAGAGGATTTTCGTTTATTGAATATTCATCATGTGAATTTATCTGTTGTGGACCAATTAGTTATATGCAAATAGTGGTATCTTAAAAATGAAAAGCATATGTTTGTCTTGAAGTTTTTGAAAATGCATTTTTAACGAACAACAGAATCTTACATAAGAATATCAATTCAACTCAGGATTTATAGTAAGCCTTATAGGAGTCAGGATACCTTTTTTGTAACTCTATGCTTTCGAACTAACCCATGCTTGAGCTAGGACTTTTAAGGGACGTAACGTGGCCTAGTTCACAGTTTAAGAAACAAAGGATAAGGCTCAATTTTATTTGTACCCAACACGTTCTCAGTGATGTTCTTCAGCCTTATACTCAATTAATTATGCGCTTAGATTCCAATTGAGTCTGGAATGATATTTTGGTGATGGTTCGGATACTGGAAGTTTATTTGAGAAGGCAGTTATTTTTGTAACATTTTTGTTGTCGGGGATTTGTAGCGACCTCTTTTTGATCTTATTATCCCTACCTTTTTCCTGAATTGTTTCTTCTGTGATTACAGTCAACGAGATGCCCCTGTTTTTTTCTTAAGTCTCCTTCATAGGTTTTGACTTAACGGGCTTTAATTTTGAGAGATAATGACTTTATGTTTTATGGAGAACCATCACCGTCTTTTGATTTGGAAGGATGTGATATTATTCGCTATGTACGAAGTGAAAGCTTGCAACTGAATATGCATTAGAATTAACTAAGAAACTACCCTGGCCCAGGTTATGGTTAAAGGTTTCAATTTGCATGAAAAAGAAAACTCTTATTTCTTAGGCTCAAAGGGGTTGACTAGGGATTATCTTCCTTATAACTCCACTATTTAGGATTTGAAACAACGCATGTACATCGTCAGCAAGGTCTGTTCAAAAGCATACTATAGAGATTACGGTATTTTTCCGTCATCCTCCCTTTAAAGGCTTATAGCTTTTAATCGAGAGTTGAATATCACAAAAGGAAGTAAAAGCATAGTTTAAGTATAGTGAAAACAAATGGATTAATTCAAGACAAACATATGCAATGCATTAGTGAGGACAACCAAAAGTATGGCGTAAAGATAAATGTTTGAATCAATTAGAGAAACTACAAACGAAAATTTGAATGAACAAAAAGCTTCTCTGCCTGAACTTGTCACTTTAGATGGTGTGCCTTGCAGCCTTGACATTTGGGGGATAACAAAAGAACTCGATCTAACCATCTTGCATGAACTCGACTATTCCTTTGTCAATCAGGTCCTGAATCTTATGTTTCAACGCCCAACAACTGTCAATGTCATGCCCAGGACAATTGGAGTGGTATGCGCACCTTACATTAGGATCGTGACAGGAAGAAGAAGTATTGGGCTTTTGAGGAGGATCCTTCAATGCCACCAACTTGGCCTTCAACATGTGTTGGAATGCTTGAGCCAATGACATGTTGATTTCGGTAAATCGTCTTTTGGGTGTATTCTGCTTACATCGATTCCCCTGTTGTTGTTGGCGAGGTCGTTGTTGGGCTTGCAATGTAGTAATAATCCAGAAAGGCCTACTTTTAACAAAGCCAACTCCCTATCTCGTTGGAGGTTGATTAATGATTTGATCCCCAATTCTAGTCGTTCGTCCCATACAATTGTATTCGTCCTGATGAAGATTGTTGATGAGAATTCTTAACTCTTCTTGCTCCCGAGCTAAGTTTTGGATAAGAGCCATCTGACCCATCATCTGGATTTTCATCGTTGCCATCTCAACCCGCAATTATTCCAACTGGTCATCCTTTTTGTCTTCAGGATTCTTCTTGGTCCTTCTTTCAGTGAAGAGTGCTTTCAATTCTTCTTGCCCCTTAGATAGGTTCAGAAACATTTCTTTGAACTGAGCATCTTGAACTTGGAGATTTCTGACAGTCTGTTCGAGAGCCATCTTTACTTAAATAAATAGTAAGCAGATGAGAAAACCTGTATGGGGAAAACCTGTTATAACATGATACACGACTACAGTTTTGATTGAAGAACTTCGTATCATTGAATCTCCTTCTACTAGAATTAAGCTCACCATGTCGACTGGGTCCTAGCCTTTGATTCAAGATAACATGCTTTGGTCTTCGACGTAATTGGTTAGAGGAAAATAATCCCCTTTCCCCTTGCTAGACGTCTGGTTCACGATGCTTTGACAATATTAGATTAGAGGAAAATAAAGTCCTCTTGCCCCTTGCTAGACATCTGATTCATAATAAACCTGTATCAAAGGCCCCTTGAGATCCTATAAGTGGTTAACAAAAATTCTATGGCATGATGTCATGATGTGTATGCTATGCACCAAGCAAAAGTATAAGGCGATGAAAGCAAGTAAGTATTTGCAAGAAGTCTAAGTTGTTAGATAATAAATGCAAACAAGTCATACAAGTAGCCTTAGGTTCAGGCTTGCATGGAGTTTGTAGGTAAGTACCCTCTTGAAGTTTTAGTTGGCTCAACCTATCCTAAAATAAGTAACCGGGTTCTAGGAGCCTCAATATCATTAATCTTTCTTCTCGGGCATTGTTTCAGCATAAGCATCGAAATTGTGACCGAAATATCCTGATAGTCTGATCTCAATGATTGTAGTATCGAGTATTAACCAACTTCAGTCTGCACCAAAGCCAGCTATCTCACTACTTTCTAATGGCTAAGTTGTTCAACTAAGGTTCTAAGGTCAATTAGTGCTTTATGACACCACACAGCGGCCTCGTATTCTCCTTGATTTAACTCAAGGGACACTGATACCAATAAATGTGTCACACTAATGTAGCCATCGCTTCAACCATATCAGTCTACGCCGTATAGTTTTTACGATCTATTGCTACTTACCTAAAATGCCCCAAATCCGGGTGAAGGATCTACGCAAGAAATAAACTCAAGCATAACCCGAAATATAAAGCAAACAAGGCAAACAAGTAAAGCAATAAAGGTGATCTAGCTCTGAAGGTAACCCCACTTTCAGTTATCTCCCCAGTAGAGTCGCCAGTTCTGTAATACGGTAGGAGAGCTGACTTTTGGTTTTGCAATTTATCTCAAATATTGCGGGTAGCAAGAGTTTCCACCGAATTTTCTTTTATCCAATAAGGAAATGGTGAAAAGAACATGAAATACCTTTGAGAATTATTCTGAGTAAGGGGGGTAGGTTATGAAAATGGAAGGTGTTAGCAAGAACCCTATGAAGATCAAACCTAACCCTAACAATCTCCATACAAACCCTAAAAACCCTAATCTCACTTCTCCAACCCTAACCAAATCATCAAACATTAATCTGTTCGTACCTAACCCTAACCTCAAATCACAAAACCCTAACCTGTTTTACCATAACCATAACCCTAAATCAAAACTCAAAAACACTAATTTAACCAAAAATCCTAAAATTTAACAAAGTCCAAACATCAACCACACAATTCAATCAAGCCCTAAAAGCTAAGTATTGGGGGTTATCGTCTGTGCCGTGAATCTCGTAGTAAATTCCTCTTCTGGTTTTCCTTCTTCTCCTTCTAATCTCTTTCTCTTTGTTTTTGCAGGTACCTTGAATTAAGAGTTGGAGTCGAGCTCTGAAGAACTAAGGGTTTCAATCTTGAAAGCCAAGTTTGCAATGAGAAGAGCATTAGTGAGGGTGGGGTTTGCGGCATCGCACAAGAATCTCTAAAGGTTGTTCTTCAAATTTTTATTCCTCCATTTTCTGTATTAATCCTTAATTTTTTATAGTCATTAGGATATATTTGATTTAGGAATTTTGTTAGCTAATTAGTAGTTATAGGTTAGAGATTGATTCTGATTGATTCAATCTTAGGATTTGATTGTAAATTAGATGATTATGTGATGCAAATAGATTTAAGGTTTGTAATTCTTGTAATGAACTTGGACATATAGTTTGTATAAATTCTTTTCAGTTAATAAAATAAAATTTATCTGATTTTATTCAATCCAAAAGATTTGGTTTTTTTTTAAATCTGGAATCTTGGGCTTGGGTGTCTTGGTGAAGAAGACAAAATTGGGCGCTATTTTGGGAATTAGGCTTTTACCCTAATGTTAAACAAAATTTGAAACATAATAATAATAAAAGTAAGAAGTAGTAATAATATAAAATAATAAAGATAAATTTTATAATCAGAGGGAGTTGACTCCAGGTCAACCCCTCTTTAATGTATAAAACTATTATTATTTTTCTAATATGCAATATTTTTAATAATAACAATAATGACAATAATTATAATAATTTGAATAACAAAACCCCAAATGTTGATCACAGTCAACTTCCCAACCCAATGGGCCTACCAATTAGGGGATCTATTGAATTAGCAAATTTGGGCCCCTCTAAAGAAAAACACACCCCCTCTTTCTAATTTAACCCCCATTACCACCAATACCATGAAAAATACAATTAGTAACAACGAAAAATACAATAGCACCAAAATTTGAATAATAAAATAACCATTAAAAATGGATTGATTATTGACACTAGAGGGGTAAATTTGGGGTATGATAACTGCCCTATTTAATTGCTCTTCTATTGAAGGTGTGAGAATATGAAGGTCTCGCATATTCGGATCAGAGGGTTATTAAGTAATAGAAGACCCTAAAATTTGACCACAAACTTTAACAAATATGAAAGATAAACCCCAAAAGATTGATAAGCAATGGCGACATAGTTAACTCACCAACGCCCGAGCAAAGAGTATAATTGACCTAGATACGACAACGCGAATAACTCGTCAACACCTAGAAAAAGTAGTCATATATTTTTTTTGTATTTACCATAACCTATGAGATAAATAACACAAGCTTGAAAATTAACTTACTAACGCTTCGAGACTAACATAGTAAGCTACAACTAGATTTCGTCTATTCATCACATCCTAGGGGATGAATAACACAAAGCTTCAAAATTCATTGTTGCTTGGAGACTGACACAATGAATTACATCACAGAAAATAGATAACTTATTGTTGCTTCGCGACTAACACAACAAGTTATACCGCAGATTCCATATATCTACTACAATCTAGGGAGTGAATGGTACGGGTTTAAAAATATCTTACTAAGGCTTCGAGACTAACATAGTAAGATATAGTGTAGCCTTGTGTACTTATCACGACCTATAGGATAAACATTACCAGCCTGATAATTCATTGTTGCTTTGAGACTGACACAATGTACTATATCGCAGATTACCGCGTACATACCGCAACCTAGGGGGTGGATAACACGGGTTTGAAAGATAAATAACTTATAACTTACTAATGCTTCAAGTCAGACATAGTAAGCTACATTGCATATTTGCATATTCACCACTACCTTGGTGATAAATAATACGGATTTTGAATAGAGTGTTTTGGTAACTGAATCTTAGATAACTAAACCAAATATATAATGATTTATCGGTCGTGTCTGTTCTCAACCAAGGTATTTGTTTGCCTTGCATATATAAGCTAGTTCACAATAGGCCCCAAGATATGTCACAATATTCTTGGCCTAAGAAGCTTTTGAAAATGCAATGCACAATGTATATGCATAATTCCCTAAATTGATATGATACCCAATGACAACGATATGATACCCAAATGTGTTATTTTTTATATGCACAAAATGTATTATGTATATGCACCAAGTGTTTTGTAAATGTTTTTGATATTCTTTCCCGTTTTTAAATCATTGGCTTCTTCCTAAGTCACCAACCCTCTAACATTGTTTATTGTTTCGTCGTGGTGTCTCCAAGTTCATTTGAATTTGATATGCAAAAGTGAACAATGTCAATTTGATAATGGTAGTTGTATCATAGCCGCATGCGTAGGCGTGGACGTAGACGTGGATTTTCTTTCAATGTATTTCTAACCAAAATGCTTATTGATGCCTTATCAAATGCTTTTATTTGTTTTATCAAATCCCCAAAATAATTTCAACGCAACGTTTACAAGAAATATTCGTAGTATTTTGCAAACAAGTCAAAAAAGAAAAAAGACAATTAATTTGGATTTGAAAAATAGATTGTTTTATTGATGAAAGTGCCTTTGAATAGGCATGAGTAAAAGATGAAATTCCTAAAAAGAGGTAATTAGATGAAGTTTAACAAAATTTGAAAATGGTAATGAAAATGATAATTGATACTGTTGTTTCTCCAATATCCTTTGATAACTTCAATCTCTTTTGCTGCCGAATCAGATGATTCAGATTAATCCTTCTCTTTTCGTGGTCGTGATAATGAATTCTCGAATCACAGGCTATTTGTTCATTTTTTGAATAAGATCCCTAACTTTTTCTTGGAACGCACTTTCGGGTTTTTAATCCACCGGGATAATAATTTTTGTTCGTATGCTCCTAATCTTTTTCCTGGATCGCCCTTTAGGGTTTTCAATCCACCAGGACGCCCCTTTTTGCCTAAGTCTCTCGTTTAGGGTTTCGACTTAGAGGGCCTTTTACACAAAGTATTTTTTGACTGCTTCGAAATTCGTCAGATGAGGTAGTTCTTCCCCATCGATTGTTGTGAGGATAAGACCTCCACCTGAGAATTTTATTTTAACCACATATGGATCTTCGTAGTTAGGTGTCCATTTTCTCCATGAATATAGGAGAGGTATTATAATCTTCTTGAGAACCAAATCCCCTTCTTTAAACACTCGAGGATAGACCTTTTTCTTATATGACAACACATATCTAGAAGGGGTGAATAAAGGCACAAAAATGTATTTTAGACACAAATCTAGAATTTAATTATTTTCAAAACTTTTTGATGCAGAATCAATTAACTGGATAAGTCATCCAAAAAACAACTTATTGGAATCTCGGATATACAAATTATGAAAGATAAATCTATGAGATAAAATTGAGTAATTGATCAATACAAACTCAAATCAACAACTCACTTATTTATTGTTTGAACACAATCACATTGCAATGCTATTTCCAAGGCTAAATATTCAAAGAACTAACTTGATCGTTTTATCAAACACTTGGCATGCAAGTGAATTTTCATAATTTCTCTCTGAGTAGCGTTGATATACAAAACCACTTATAATCAAAATTGATTATAAGTTATATCCACACCTATTTCAAAAACAGATTCTTGAGAGAAAAACTCTTACAATTCAATTACTATCAAAATTCTATTTGATGAAAAGATTGATGAAATCGAAAGCAATTAAAAGAGGAAAAGTAAAAACACACAAGGAATTTTTCTGCACAGTTCCTCACTATCGTCCTCGCGTGTGGGTATGTCTGCGCCTAATTCTAATGGATCTAGGATAATTCTTATATGCAAAATGTTTAATACAATGGAAGAATTAGAAACAACAATACAAAATTCTCCAATTTGGTGTTAATGCTCCTTCTTCCAACCTTTGATCTTAAGCAAGACCAAATAAAACGATAGATGCAACCTATTCGCCGCTTAAGCTACTTCCTTAAAAGGATTTCAAACACCCCAGGGTTCCTTGCAAAGATTTTAACCACACAAAGGGATTTTTCACTCGAGTAAATCTGTTTGCACACTATCAACACAAGATCATTGATTCTATCATCCAATTCTTGCTACTTCCTTAAAAATATTTCAACCACTCTAAGGTTCCTTGAAAAGATTTCAAACAGTCCAATGGATTTTTCACATGGACAATTCATTCTTGTGCGATCTTGCACGAAAACCCCCAATTCAACAAATGATGTTAGAGGACAAACCCAATGGTTTTTCTAGATGAAGACCCCTACAAGAACTCAACCCAAACCAATTGGAAATATTCAATTCTTCGTCTAGATGGCACCCCGACGGAACATCATCACAATGTAATGTTGGTGTGTATGCATATATTGGAAGGTTGAAGATGAAGAGAAAAAGTAGGCTAATTTTATGGTATCATCAATTTAGAAATGATGCATGAATGGGTATTTATAGTTCGGAAAAGTTTAGGGAAAAAAGGAAAAATTCAGAATAAAAGAAAATGAAAAATTGACCAAAACATAATTTATGTGTCAACTTTAAAATCGTATGTGTTGACACATACTTTATAAAAAGGCTACATGTGTTGACCTGAAGGACTTTATGGGTCGACCTGAGCAAGTTAGTAGCTACAAGCTTTAAAATGTGAGTAAATGTGTCGACATGAAAAATGGTTGTGTCGACACATAAAGTAAGAATTTATGCAATTTTAGAAATCTTTCAGTATGTTCTGATCTGTGTAATGCATGTGTTGACCTGTGACTTACAGAAGCTCACAGGCTTTAAAACGAAGTTACATGTGTCGTCTGAAACTCGGATGTGTAGACACATGCAAGACAAAAACATGCAGGAAGTGTTTTTCAACGATTTTGGTCAATTTCAAAGTGCTATTTGATGGTTCCTAAGACCTATGATGCAAAGGAGTTCCACAAGACATAAAGATATAATTAGTTTTACCGTCGTACCATCTTTCCTGGTTTTGACATCATGCAAAACACCATATATTGAAGTTGTACTCACAAACTCCCCCTTTTTGATGATGGAAAAACTTTCAAAGATACATTACAAAGGCTCCCCCTGTCTTTATGCTTCCTATCTTCATCTCTCAAATGCTTCTTTCCCTTTAACAACATCAAAAAGAAGATAGAAACCGATTAGAAGTACCAAAGTTTCCAAACAATTAACAAATACCAAACAAAGGAAAATTTTGCATATCCCCATATATGTGTAATGATGCAAACTTTTAAATAACAAGCAGAACACATCACAACAAATGTAATATAATGCAAAAACAACGAAATTCAATTTAGGCGTCATGATCACGTAACATTTCATAATGGAACTCCCGATATTGCACACGCATGTGCCAACCATATCAACAACATAGTATCATACTAACACCAGAATGAAAATGTTTATTTAACAAAGTGACTATGAAAACATGAACCATACATTGCAAAATAAAATAAGGGAAATAACTACAACACATGCTTGCATACTGAGAACAAATCTATACAAATGTAAAAGAATTAATACATGAAGTCATTGTAAGCATATAGAACAAGAACATATAATGGTTATTGATCATAAATTGTTGGAAATGAACATTCATGGTTTTCATCATTTGAAAGTATATGAAGCATTTTTGAAGGAAATCTAGAAATATGAATTTAGGTAAAACTTACGTTCAAGGAGAAATTGAAACGATATTACCTTACTCTTGAAGGGTTAGAAGTTGCACTCACAAATCATTACACACTAAAACACATAGTTAGAGAGAAAACTTAACATGCAAGTGACGAGAGAGAACTAGGCAACATTTGAGATATCAATGTCCCCAATTTTTCGTGTATGTTTACAAAAGATTCGGTTGTGAGTGTTTTAGTGAAAATATCGGCAAGTTGATTTTTACTATCAACATGCTCAAACGCAACATACCCTTTTTCAACATGATCACGAATAAAATGGTGACGTATCTCAATGTGTTTAGTCCTTGAATGTAGCACATGATATTTGGTTAGATTTATGGCACTAGTGTTGCCGCACATGATAGAAATACATGATAGTTTAATATCAAAGTCCAATAGTTGTTGTTTGAGCCACAATATTTGAGCAGAACAACTATCGGCTGCCACGTATTCTGCCTTGGCAGTTGACAAAGCTAAAAAAACTTTCTTTTTACTATGCCAACTTACCAAGGATTTTGCAAACAAGTGACAAGTTTCACTAGTACTTTTCCTATCCAATTTGCAACCGGAAAAATCAAAATCAGAATAACCAACCAAATTACAATCGGTTCCCTTGGAATACCAAAGCCCAAATTTTGAGGCACCAATAAGGTATCTAAAGATTCGTTTTATGACTTTTAAATGAGATTCCTTGGGATCCGCTAGATATTGTGCACACATAAAAACACTAAACATAATATCAGGACAAGATGTTGTAAGATACATAAGAGAACTTATCATACCTATATACCTTTTTACCTCAACATCCTTACCTTTCTCATCCTTATCTGGATTACACTTTCTTGCCATGGGAGGGTCAATTTCCTTAGCACTATCCCTTCCAAATCTTTTGAGTAATTCAAGAAAATACTTGGTTTGATATACAAATGTTCCTTCAATGAGTTGTTTGATTTGTAGCCCGTGAAAGTAATTCACCTCCCCCATTAGGCTCATCTCAAACTCTCCCTGCATAAGCTTAGATAACTCCTTGACAAGATGCATATTAGTAGATCCAAAAATAATATCATTTACATAAAATTAACTAATAAAATATGCTTTCCTTGATGTTTAATAAAGAGAGTAGTGCCAACTTTCCCTCTAGAGTATTCTTGTTCAAGCAAAAAATTTCCAAGTCTATCATACCATGCCCTAGGGGCTTGTTTAAGATTGTACAATGCACGTTTAAGCTTGAAAACATGATTAGGAAACTCATCATTTTAAATCTGGGAGGTTGAGAAACATACACCTCTTCACTTATGTATCCGTTAAGGAATGCACTTTTTACGTCCATTTGAAATAATTTGAAATAATTTGAAATTCCTACAACAAGCATACGCTAATAAAAAGCGTATAGCTTCAAGTCGGGCCACCGGAGCATAAGTCTCCTCATAGTCAATTCCATCCTCTTGGTTATACCCTTGAGCCACAAGACGGACCTTATTTCTTATTATCACACCATTATCGTCAAGCTTATTCCTAAATACCCATTGGGTGCCTATGACTTGATGATTTGTAGGACGAGGGACAAGATCCCAAACATCATTTCTTTCAAATTGATTTAACTCTTCTTGCATGGAAATAAGCCAATGTTCATCAAGTAAGGCATCATTAGTGTTTTTAGGTTAAATTTGTGATACATAAGCATGATGGCAACAAAGACTACTTATTTTAGAGTGAGTCGTTACCCCCTTTTTGATGTCACCTATAATGTTGTCAAGTGGATGATCTTTCGAGGCTATCCACTCCAAAGGAAGACCATCATTTTCTTCTTGGCCTTTATCATTTTTATTTTCTTGGGAGCTATCCCCATCCTCCTCAATTTTCACGGCTTTAGGTTGATCAACTCCTACGTCAGTGTCTTTGAGTATGTCTTCCGTGGATGCACCTACACCATGAAAAGAACTACATTTACAACAATATTTGGGGAAGTATCATCAAAAGTAACATGAACGGACTCTTCAACAATAAGTAATCTCTTGTTGTAAACTCCATACTATTTACTAGATTAAGAATATCCAAGAAAAATACCTTCACTGGCTTTCACGTCAAATTTTCCAAGATTGTATTTTCCATTATGTAAAACAAAACATTTACATCCAAAGACATAAAGATGAGATAAATTTGGTTTTCTACCTTTCAAAAGTTCATAAGGAGTTTTGTCAAGAATTGGACGAATAATTATCCTATTCAAGACATAACATGTCATGCTAATAGCATCGACCCAAAAATATTTTGGTAGACCACAATCATTGAGGATTGTTCTTTCCAACTCCATTAAAACGCGATTTTTCCTCTCAAACACACCATTTTTTTGCAGAGTTCTAGGAGCTGAAAAGTTATGTTCAATACCAAATTTATCACAATATTCTTCAAAGAGGTAGTTTTCAAATTCACCTCCTTGACCGCTTCGAATAACAACTATCTTTGAGTTTATTTTATTTTGAGAAATCTTGGCAAAACGTGTGAAAGCTATGAATGTTTCAACTTTGCTACGTAAGAAAAAAGTCCAACAAAATCTAGAGTAATCATCTACAATCACTGAACCATGGTAGTTTCCACCTATGATTTTAGTCCGCGAGGGACCCAACAAATCCATGTGAAAGAGCTTAAGTGGCCTTGATGTAGAAATATCTTTCTTTTATTTGAAAGAGGCCTTAGTTTTCTTACCCTTTTGACATGCATCACATAGGTGGTCTTTAGAAAAATTTATTTTTGGTAGACCAATTACTAAATATTTTGAGAAAATTTTATTAAGTAAGTCAAAGTTGACATGAGCTAAACGTCTATGCCATAGCAAAGAGTCTTCACTCAAGGTAACAAGACATTGAGCATTATTCAAGGAAATATCTCTTAAGTCAAGCATATAAATGTTACTAACCCCTAAACTCTTAAACATACAATCCTTATTTTCACTATGTTCAATTATACAATAATCTTTTGCAAAAGATACTTTATATCCAATATCACATAATTGACTAATACTAAGAAGATTATGTTTAAGACCTTCAACTAACATAACATTTGAGATATTAATAGTTGAGGGGTTACCTATACTACCTTTTCCAAGTATTTAACATTTATTTTGATCACCATAGGATGCAAATCCTTTCTTCTTCGCCACAAAGCCGGAGAAGAGCGATATGTATCCCGTCATATGTCTTGAACATCCACTATCGAGAATCACTTTTGCGTCATACCATCAAGACATTCATCCTACAAGAATAAAACAAGGATGGTAGGTACCAAATTCTCATTGGGTCCTTGAGAGTGAGTTAAATAAATATTTTATTTGGGCAACCATTGAAAATCACCCTTAGGAATAAAAAAAGTCCTAAACTTGCGTTTTTCAATAGTTAGACACTTTTTGCAATAATAGTGACAAAATATCATGTGATAAGAGTTAGTAAGGCTATTAGGTACTTTTTTAATCAATGAGAAAATTTTATGAGGCTTTTCAATCTTCAAGGACCTAATAGGCATGTTCTCCATGGGATGATGTAGACTATCTAATTTGGTAGCAAGAGTACTCACTTCTTGTTGCCAAATTTAACATGTGTCACAACCATACTTGTAAGAAGGCTCATCCAATTTTTCATGATTTGAACTATCTACAATAAGTTCTTTTAATGTTTCTAACTCATCATTGGTTTCATCAACCATGGCCTCTAAAAATGTGAAGACTTTTTCTTGGGAGGCCAATCTTTTGTTAGCATTTAAAAACTCTAATTGTAGTTTTTCAAATACCCTTTTTAATTCATTATAAGAAAAATAGGAAATGTTAGAGTATTTATAACTTACATCCTTTTGCTTTCCTTGTCGATGATTTTCCATGAAACAATAATTTGCCTCTTCATCACTCTCACTTGAGCTTTCATTACTTCAGGATTCACTTTCACTTTCCTAAGCAACACAAGATTGTCTAGGCTTGTTTCATTGGCCTTTCCCTTTCTTTTCGGCAAGAGATGGACAATCCGGTTTGTAGTGACCAGGCTTACCATATTCGTAGCAAATAACTTTCCTTTGTCCTTTTTTTGTTCTCTTCTTTAAGGGAAGAGGATTGCATTCTAAACTTCATGAGATTATTTTCGAAATGTTTAACTCCATTTTTTGGAATATACCTATTGTATTTCTTCACAAATAGTCCCATTTATTCATCATCTGAAATCTCATCACCACTAGAGTCATTATCCTTACTTTTCTCTTCTTTTGAGGATTTAGAGCTAGAAGCCTTAAGAGCTTTAACTTCATAACTTCCTCCTTGTGATTTTCCTTATTCTTCTTTTTCTTCTGAAGCTTTTTTCATATTTATCCAAAAAATTGAGTTCTTGCTCGTGTTCTTCAAGCTTACCAAAAAGTGCAGTGAGATCAAGTGATTCAAGATGGTTATCTTCCTTGATTGCGATGACCTTAGGTTGCCAACATCTAGTAAGACATCTCAAAACTTTATTAGTAGAAATAGCATTGGAAATAGGATTTCATAGTAATTTCAAATGATTAATAAGATAAGAGAATCACTTTTGAATTTCCGCAATGGTTTCACTATTTTTCACGCGAAAGAGTTTAAACTCTTGAGTGAGTGTATCAGTCATAGCTTCTTTGACCTCATTAGTTCCCTCATGGACAACTTGTAGAGTCTCCCACACAGCTTTAGCGATTTGACAATAGGAAATGTGATAGAACTCATCAACACCAAGTATGAACACAATGATGTTCTTAGATTTCCAATCATAAGACCATTTTTTATTATCATTCTCATCCCATAAATTTTTCGGCTTAAGCATAGTAATACCATCAACATCATATGTCACAATTGTTGGACCATTTTGAATGGATTCCCAAGCACCTTCTCATATGATTTGATATGAATTTGCATACAAGTTTTCCAATAAGTATAATTTTCTCCCGTGAAAATTGGAGTTCTCTTATGACCCTCCTTAGGTTCGTAAGCCATTTTCTAAAGAGTTTTTCTTAATCCAGAACCAACCGGACTCTTGATACCACTTATTAGACGATGATATGAATCTAGAGAGGGGGTGAATAGAGGCGTAAATTTTTTTATTCTAGACACAAATCTAGAATTTAATTGTTTTCAAAACTTTTTAATGCGGAAGCAATTAACTAGATAAGTCGTCCAAAAAAAAATAACTTATTGAAAACTCGGAAATACAAATTATGAAAAATTATTCTATGAGATAAAATTGAGTAACTGATCAATGCAAACTCAAATCAACAATGCACTTATTTATTTTTTGAACACAATCACTTTGCAATGCTATTTCCAAGGCTAAATAATCAAAGAACTAACTTGATCATTTTATCAAACACTTGGCGTGCAATTGTATTTTCAAAATTTCTCTTTAAATAGTGTTGATATACAAAACCACTTATAATCAAAATTGATTATAAGCTATATCAACACTGTTGTACCCCAAAATTTGCCCTCCCATTTCCTCAACATTTTCTCATCACAAGACCTTTGAAGATCAAGATCCAGTTAGGGTTTCCTCTGCTCAAGACTTCTCCTTGCACTGTGGACTCAAATTAGGGTTTGTGTTTGCCTAAGGATGTTTTGACCTAAAATGCCTAAGATGACTTTCATGCTTCATATTGGACTCCCAAGTTTACCTATACCAAGTTTCAAGTCTTGATTCCAAGTTTTGCCCAGTCAATTGGACAGTTGACCTAGAAATCAGCTGTATTGGGGAAAAAGTCAACTGTGGCCAATTGACAGTCAAACCTCATGAAAATTGACCCACATCAACATATTGAACTCATATGGACCATTTGATCAAGTTTGGATCACAGTTCTCCAAGAAATTTGATCAGATCACCAAAAGGGCAAAATGGTCATTTTTAGGGTTTTGACTGCACAAAGGCAATTTTTGACTATTTGACCTAGCCAATGGCAAACCAAGTTCACATATGGACTCAAGGACTCAATGAAATGGTTTTGACACATTCATCCAAGCTCAAAAGATCCCAAGTACACATGATTGACAGTTGAATTTCCCAGTCAATTGATCAATTTTGACTGTATACTGAAAAGTCAAACTTTGACTTTTTGGTCAAAATCAAGAGTCAAGATTCATTTTTCATCAAAACATGCCAAGTCATGAAACTTGTTCACCAAGAAATCACAAAATGCAAATTAGGGTTTGAAAATGGAATTTTTCATAACTTAGAATTTTTCTAAGTTATGAAAAACCCTAATTTTTTCCCAACTTTGCCCCATCTTTTCACCAAGATCCATTTGGATTCAAACAAAAGTCAAAACATGAAAGTTGTATCTTGTTGCATAATCTACAACTTTGATTCACAAAGTTTTCTCATTTGAAGCTTGTATCTCAAGTTATAATTTTTTGAATAAGGGCACTAAACCATTTTTAACTTAGTGAAATTTTAACCTATTTTGACAAGGTTTTCTACCCCACTTCAAGGCCACTTTTCATACCCTTCCACTTGGAATTTTAATTTGCATTTCAAAGATGGATTGTAGTACACATTCCAAGATTTCCAAAATGTCCAAGAACTCATCAAACAACCTCATAACTTGAGAGATTCGAATTTCACAAGTTGGCAAAAATTCACTTTTGTTCTTCATCAAAACATGTTCATAATCTTGCAAATTTGAACTCAGCTTGCTTTATGCTTGATTACAGGTCCTTGAACCATTCCATACTCAATAATTTAATGCATATTCAATGTGTTAAGGTGTTGTTCTTTGAGTGCAAGCATTGTATGCAAGATTAATCCTAAACTAGATAAAGTGCTTTATCCATTTTTGTAAAAAGCTAGCTTTATGTCAAATTGAAATCCAAGCAAGTACAGTTAGGATCTCATTGGCACAAGATTATGGGCAAATTGCTCTGATCAAGAGAGGCTTATGCAGCAGGATTAGAGGCCCCCTACTGACCTAAAACACCAAGTGACCATTGCTTGCTTCAAATTCAAGTAACATTGCATAATTTGTGACCATATCTCATCTCAGCTTAGAAACACAAGAAAGAAGTTATCAAACACATTCCATAGAACATATTCAAGCTAACACACGAGCCCTTGGCCTCTCAAACACTCCCATTGCCCTAATCACCTTGAAACTGCTCAAACAGGGGAACCCCTGCAGATTGAGTGCTATCTCTCAATCCCTTCAAGCATTCTTGCCCAAACCTGTTCCTCTACCTTCCTTACAACCTATGCAAGCTAACCATGACTTGAAGCCTGACCTGTAACACCTCCAAGCCACTTCACCATTTTTAATTTTCTGTTTTGCAGTTGGAGTTCACTAGCTCGATTCAGGGAGTTTCAAGACAAAGTAGGACTTGGAAAAACATCCTTACACTTCAAGGAAGCTATACAAGTCATCATTTAACTCTGAAACATCCTCCATTGCAAAGCTCGATTCCAACTGAACAGGTAAGTTCATGAAGTTCTATCTCTCTTATTAGGCATTGTTAGCTTTAGGTTTGTGAAGAAAATATGTCACAATCATAGCCCTGAACATGCTCATATGATTAGATTTCATTTATATTTCGTGTGCTTAGAGAATTTTATGTCTGGACATGGTTAAAAATTTAGGTCAGGATTTGGGAGAGAAGAAATTCTCTCTCATTTCTGAGAGTTAGCTTGACTTCTTTATATGTCTAGAACCGTGGTTTCAAGCTCTACAGGTTTCATGTTGGAAGATTTGGCAAAAGATCAAGGAATGAGAAGTTAGAAAACGCGTGTTTTTGAACAAGGAAGTGTTCTGAGGTTGAAGATGAAGCTACATGGGCTGGGCCTGTGTGGTTTCTTCTTTTTGCACCTTATTTCCATTTTCTCACCCCCCAAGCCCATTTGTCTTATTTTTAATTCTTTTTGACTTTTTCTTTTTAGGTTTGACTTGTTTATTTTTTCTCAACATATTTAAATTTTGAAAATATTTTTCTCATCATTTTTTGATTTTTATTTGGTTTTTATTTGATTTTTCTTTTGATTTGTATATGAATAGATATATATATTTATTTAGAATGAAAATAGAAAAAAATATGTAAAATACTTCTATTTTTTATTTTTATGTTATATAACCTTCTGAAAATATTTCACATAAAAAATACCTTTTTTATTATTTATTTTATTAAATATTAAATATTTTACACATAATGCATATTTAAGAACCTAATATATATATGTATATGTCTATTAATATATTTAAGGTAAAATATAAAAAATACTTGAATTTTTTCATTTTTATTAATATTTGATACAAAAATACTTTTTCATAATATACTTCATTTTATTTTTATTTTTGTACATAAATAAATAAATACTTGTATTAAATCAATTAATATCCATTTTCATTAGAATTAGGGTTTTTTGCCCTAAAAATTCAAAATACTCCAAAAATAATATCTTTTTTTTATTTTTTTTATTTTTACATAAATAACACTTTTTTCATACATATACAAAGCATTTTTACATCTTGCATTTTTATTCCATTTTTATTTATTTAATTATTGTACATTAATTAAATTGTGTAAATTCAAATTGATGTAATAGTTTTAGGTTTAAATTACTTGTCAATATCCCCATTTGAACATTTGTACCCCCCTTCCCATATTTGGTTTTGTAATAGCTTTGTAAATTTATTTTCGCACTTTATTGCTTTCTAATGATAACATGTCAGAATTAGGTTTGTATGCGAAAAATGATAAAAAAAATAGTTATGACCTAATCTCAAGATAAACAAGCATGAAAATGGACACACAAATCACACTTGCACCCCCTAGGGTATTCCACTTGTTGCCTTTCAAAAAAATGGGCCATATTGTATGTTGAACTTCTTTGGGCAAAGCAAACAATTTGAATGATCATAGTCCCTCGATAAAACTTTTCAAAACAAACAAAAACAAGTGATCAAGTCCCTTAAAGAAAATTGCCCAAAGACATTTAACGCCGTTGCAATTATGGTCTAAACGATGACCCGCGCCTGTCCCCTTCACATCCTAACACAAGGTTGTCCACCAAATTCAATGGTGGAACAAACTTGTTAAAAGGGTTAAAACATAGCCATAGTCTTTTGAGAAATTAGGAGTAGATAACCTCTTAGTTGCTTGAATCAAACTTGCAAAACAAAACGCTTGCCTATTTCAAAAAAAACCACACATCACTACACTTTCAAAACAACTTTCAAAAACAAATGAAAACCTTTTCAAAAGACATACATCTTTGTATACATCCCCACATGGATCATTACAAAGGTTGCCACCACATTGGCATCTTTTCAAAACATTTTCAAACCCACACACTCCAGCACCATTTAAAACAATTGAAAACAAAAGGCAAGTGATCTAAGCAAGTAACTAAGAGCCCATGGATAACCATGGATAGAAAGGGTGCTAATACCTTCCCTTTCTATAATCTACTCCCCGAACCCAAGAAAACATCTCAAAAGGTTTTTGCTGTGCTTTTTAACCTTTCCTTAGGATAAAATAAAAAGTCGGTGGCGACTCTTGCTAACCGCAACATTTGCGAAAACAAACGCAAAACCATAGTCAGTTCTCCCACCGTAGCACGGAACTGGCGACTCTGCTGGGGAAATTTTTTAAAGTGGGGTTACCTTAGGGTTTAGATCACCTTTGTTTTCAATTGATTGCTTTGTTTGCTTTTACATTTATGGGCTTTGTATCGGAGTTTCATAGATCCTAACCCGGATCTGGGGAATACCCTTTTAGGTAGCATAATCTGTGAGGGACCTGTCCGGTGTATACCGACATGGGTGAAGCAGTGGCTACGTTGGTGTGGCGCCTTGGTCTGTACCGATATCCCTCGTGTTGAAACGGGGAGAATATGGGTCTTCCAAGGAGTCATTAAGCACCAACCGACCTTAGAACCCTAAATTGACCCAACTTGGCCATTAGAACAGTAGCAGTATGCTACGCTCATTGAGGCTAAACTCTCGCGATGGTTCCGGCCGCGAGAAAAGATTGCGATGCTGGAGTTATGACCGATTGAGGGTAGCCAATGATTTGAGATCCTCTAGAACCCGGTTACTTTTGATAGGACAGGTTTTAACCAACAAACTGAAAGAGGGTAGTACCTGAACCTCATGCAAGCCTCAACCTAAGGACTTGTTTGCTTTGTGTGAATATGTTTGTCTGTATATACACTCACTTGCTTTTTTGCATACATGTACATAACATCATGACATCATACCATAGCATTTTCAATAACCATTTCAAGGATCTCGAGGGTTCTTTTGATGCAGGGTTACGTTGAACCAGACATCTACCAAGGGGCAAGAAGTTTCTCCTCTAAGCAAAGTTCTCCAGTCAAAGTTCAAATACAACAACTTGAATCAGTGGCTATGACCCACTCGACATGGTGAGCTTGATTCTCGTGGAAAGACATCCATCGATACAAAGCTCTCCAATCAAAGATCAAGTGCAACAACTTGAATCAGTGGCTATGACCCACTCGACATGGTGAGCTTGATTCTCGTGGAAGGACTGAAGGGGTGAAAAACACAAGAAGGGGGGGTTGAATTGTAAAACTGAAATCTAAAGCAATGAACACGATATTTTTATCCTGGTTCGTTTGATCTCAAACTACTCCAGTCCACCCGTCAAGGTGATTTCGCCTCTCTCCAACGAGGTCTTAATTCACTATATTCAACTGAATATTACAGACTGCTTTAACAACTGCTAAAGCCTTCTTGATTCAAACCACAACCCGGTTTGTCAAGGCAACACTTTCTTACAAAGGTATAAAACAATGTGTGTGGATGTTTTCTACAAAACTTTATCACAACTGTGATGTATACACAAAATGAAGCTTAGAAACTAGATTGCTAAACAGTAATGGAGTATCAGAGTATGTGGTTTAGCAAAACTGGTAGAACGAAGATTATGGTTCAGCTTTTGTGCGTGTAGAGATTTTGGAGAGCATTAGCCATTATAATCTTCAAAGCCTTGTTTATATAGCACTTGAGAAGATGAACGTTGAATGCAATATTCTTGATTCAATGCTAATAACAAGCTTTCCTTATTGAGCAGATCTTGTCTGGAATGAGGCCGTTGGAATTAATTAGCGTTCAATGCACAGTACCGTTGCTTCTTCAATGCACGTTCTGGCTTGGCTCATTCTGATTCTGCTTCGCTGCTGATGAACTATTGTGTTTCTGTATCAGAGTGTTTGAGCGCAGTCTTGTTCATCAAGCTTCAGCATGTACGTGAGTTGATCATCTGATCTTGACGTTCTGATGTAGCAACTTCTGATGCTGGTGTATGAAATCAAATTCTGATGCTGAATAGACGTGATCTTGCTTACATCAATCAGAGTATCTGCAAGTCAGAACATAATAATTTTAGGCAGCAGATAGTTCAAACATGAAACATATAAATACTATATCTTTTCACTTTGTTATCATCAAAACTTAAATATAGGGTAGTAGATTCAAACATTGTTCTAACAATCTCCCCCTTTTTGATGATGACAAAAACTAGATATTTTAAATTAAAATAACGTGAAAAGGTATCTGAAATATGTATCAGAATAAGAAGTAAAAGAATAAGGAGTAAGGAAATACTCCCCCTGAGTTTATTACTTCCCTTTGATTATACGTGTTCTTCAGGATCAGATCTTTTTCTTTCTTTGAACATCAGATTATCAGAGTCTTTGACTTATCAGAGAGCAGAGCTTCAGAACTTTTCTTGTCAGAGCTTTGCTTTGGATCAGAGTATTAGGACGATCAGAACTTCATATTGATCAGAGCAACATTGATCAGAGTTTCTAGTCTTCAGAGTGTCCAGGAGCTTCCTTGTGCCTGTAGACTTTAAACAAAACAGAAAAACATTTCCAGTAATAGAGTTAGAATGTTTGAGAGTTTCTGTCTAGTTAGCCGTTATTGATTTAAATATCATTCTTGTTCTCCCCCTTTTTGTCAGCAATCAAAAAGTGTTGGTGATGTGCTAAAACAATTAAGATCAGAAAAACTAATTATATTAGGATAGTTCAGAATCAGAGCAAGAAAATATTACAAAACAAAGTCAAAACAGTACATCAGAAAATGAAGAAAACATGAAAAAGGTCATGCATGAAAAAGATTTAAAGTTGAGGAGGCAAGCGTGTGAACAGGCGCTCCAGCATCGCTTGAATCTTTTCAGAAGTTTCATTTTGCTTATGAACCATGCTGACAACAGTGTCAATCTTGCTGTCCTGCACATCCATTCTTGCTTTCATCTTCTGATCGTTTTCATCCATCCGCTGCTGTAGACGCAAGTCATTCAGCCTTAGTTCTTCCAGAGTCTGCCTGTCCAAGGCAGCTTGAGAAGCATCAGAAGGAGGAGGCTTCTCAGAACTTTCAGCAGCATCTTCTGCTTGACTTTCAGCCTGAATGGTCTTGTCTTCTTCTGATGGTTGCACCTTTGCAGCTTGCTGTTTCTCAGACCAAGGTTCAGAGTCCAGAGGTAGCACAACTTCCTGAGGCAGCTGACTTTCAACTTCCTTCAGCAGCTTGCTGAAGTTCTGTTGTGCCTGCTCATAGTTGATATCCTACAACTTGAGGGCTTCAGCACGTACCCAAGATCTGAACTGTGACCAGAGCTGATCAGAAGCAGCTGGGTCAATCATCCCAGGACAGACTTGCTTCAAAGAAGCAATCCATTGCAGCACACCTGTTTCAAAATTCAAAATACGAGAGCCAACATCTGGTTGCTTTGGTTTTGGGATGGCAATTTTGTGTCTTAGATCAGCAAGACGGTCAAGACTGGTTAAGTCAATGAAAGTCCTGCTGGGGTTTTCAGCGGTTTTCTGAGAGGCTGTTTGTTTTGGAGGAGGGGTATCAGAGTCAGATATTTCGATTGGAGTAGGTGGTGTTTTGGGAGTTTTTGGTGGAGTCGATTCTAATGAGGATGGTAACTGGGGCATGAAAACAGTGGTTCCACATGGCAACTGCATTGCCAACGGTGATGGTTGAGGTGAGTGAGGGTCAGATTGATGAGGAGAAGGGGTTTCAGAATGGTGAAACTCTGTTTGTGGTGAAGGAGGATTTATTTCTGGTTGGGGAGAGGGAGGTGGAATCTCTGATTGCTCAGGGATCAGAGGTTCTTCTGAGAGTGGTTGTTGTGGTTCTGGTTCTGGTTGATGTTGTTGTTCTGGTTGTGGAGGAGGAACATTTTGTGTTGCAGAGGCATGTTCACGCTCAATATCAGCCAGCACTTGGTCAAGTGCTGTTGTTGTTGAAATTGTTGGTTGTTTGGGTTGTTTGGTTCTAGGTCTTCTGAGTAGTAAGGCCTCAGAAGGGTCTTCTTCTTGTATGGTTTCATCAATGGTAGGGATTGGGATTGATATTCTGTGAGAGGTTTGAGGAGGTATAGATGTTGGAATAGTAAAAGATTTTGAAATAGGGGCAGCAGATGAAATACCTCTTTTCTTTGGAGTCTGATGAGATGATCCTTCTGATGGCGCTTTCCTCTTCTTTGTCTTCTTCAGAGTCACTTCTGGTTGGGGTTGACTCAGATCTTTGATATTCAGCTTTGAACCTGTATCTTCTGCCTTGTACGCATCTGGATACCTGAGAAACATCTCTGGTTTGGATTCCATTTCAGAAAATACCGGAAAATCACTCAGAGGCACTCTTCTGCTGGAGATATCAGCAGTTGAAGTAGCTATGGGTTCCTTCTGAATATTTTCTATCAGCTTCATCTTTTTCAGATTCTTTGCGTTCAGAGGTTTCCCAATTGTTGGTTCAATCGTGCTCAGCTCCTGAGCTTCAATCAGATGTTCAATCAGCCTATTCTCTGTCAGAATATCTGATATAAGCCTTCCAAACGGTATCCAGTCCCTCTTGGTTCTTTCTTCTTCCCTTGTTTCTTTTACACTGGTTTTGAGATGGTTGAACAGGAAGTGAGCCAGATTTATCTTTATCTTCTGATCAATAAAGTAGATCAGAAACTGCTGATCCACATTTATATAATCAGGAGAACTTGTTGGTTTCCTGTGGTTGAAGCATCCCAGAACAATCTTAGCCCATACTCTGCAGTGATCCTTCAGATCCTTAATCTTGCTGCTGGGCATCCCAAGAGTGAAAATCCTGTTAGCTACCACACCTGTATCAGCACATCTTTCAGCCATGTCCACACAATGGACGCCACCACCACTTTGACCGATTAGCCTAGCAATGAGATCTTCAGAAATCACAATCTTCTTCCCCATGACAGAGGAGATGACTAGATGTTTTGAAACCTTGGCGTGAATCCAAAATTCCTTGACCAGTGCTGGGAATGTTGGTCCAACCAACCTATCGAAATACCTCTCCCACTTTTGAGCCCTAATTTCTTCAGTTAGGTCAAAACCATTTTCCTTCAAGCTTTCAAAGTCGATGATTAACTCAGAGAGCACTTCAAGGTTCTTCACCGGTGTGAGGAGAGTTCTGAGTGGCACCTGATATTACTCAGAAGTTTCTTTCTTCTGATTGCCTGCAGAAATGCTGGAGGATGCCATTGTTCACACTAAAAAAGCTTTGAGAATGAATTTGAAAAAAAGTTTGCAAGAGATGAACTCAGAAATATGCAGAAAAAGCTTGAGTGATAGTGAGAAAGCGTAAAGAATAAGAATGAGAGATTAATGTGCTTAAATAGAGTTTTCAAAATTATTTTGAAAAGATAAACGTTTTTTAAGAGAGAGAAAAATAATGATTGCCATTTAAAAAGCGTGATTACTTTTCATTAAATGCTTGCTGATTTTGGGGGATTTGAGAAAGATACTTAAAAACGGTTACCAGACATGTGTCTCAATGCACCCAATCAGCGCTTTGCCTTCTCAGAAGCGTGCACGCGTTCTGCTTCAGAGATATGCTGATGATTGGATGACACTTGTTTGATGTAGTGATCAGCACGTCTGTCTTTGAGATTAGACTCTCAGATCTTTAGACTTGCATCTGATACAATCTGCATGTTCTATCTTTCTGAAAGGAGATTGATCAGAAGTTCACAGTAAAATAATTACATTCTGAAGATAAATATATGGAATTAAAACATTTTCATTCTGGGCATACTTTCATGCTGAGATGTTTCAGAATGAAATTAAACCTATCTTCTGAAAGGGGTTTAGTAAAGATATCATCCCATTGATGGTCTGTATCTATAAATTTTAAGTTCAAAATACCTTTCTGAATATAGTCCCTAATGAAGTGATGTTTTATTTCTATATGCTTAGCTCTAGAATGTAAAATGGGATTCTTACTTAAGCAAATTGCAGAAGTATTATCACAAAGTATAGGAATGTTACTCTCAAAAATCTGGAAGTCTTCAAGCTGACTTTTCATCCAGAGCATTTGTGTGCTACATCCTGCTGCTGCTATGTACTCAGCTTCTGCTGTTGACAGAGCAATTGTTGATTGCCTTTTGCTGGACCAAGAGATCAGATTTTCTCCCAGAAACTGGCAGCTTCCAGAAGTACTTTTACGTTCCACTCTGTCTCCAGCAAAGTCAGCATCACAGTAGCCTACTAAGCTGTAATCACTAGATTTTCTATAAAACAAACCCAGATTAGTAGTACCTTTCAGATACTTGAAAAATCGCTTAACAGCTGTTAAGTGAGATTCTCTAGGATCTGATTGGAATCTAGCACAGATGCAAACGCTGAATAATATGTCAGGTCTTGAAGCAGTCAGATAGAGGAGAGAACCAATCATACCTCTGTAGACTTTCTGTTCTACACTTTTGCTTACCTCTTCTCTTTCCAGAATGCACGTGGGATGCATTGGAATCTTTGATGGCTTACATTATGAGAGGTCAAATTTCTTCAGAAGATCTCTGATGTATTTGCTCTGATGAATGTAAGTTCCTTCTGGGGTTTGATTGATCTGAATTCCTAGAAAGAATTTCAGTTCCCCCATGAGGCTCATCTCAAATTCTGCCTGCATACACTTAGCAAATTTTCTTCCAAGAGAAGGATTAGTAGAACCAAAAATGATATCATCAACATAAATTTGACAGACTAAGATGTCACTCTTAACTGTTTTACAGAATAGAGTAGTGTCCACTTTCCCTCTGGTGAATTCATTTTCAAGCAGAAAGTTACTTAGCCTTTCATACCAAGCTCTGGGAGCTTGTTTCAGACCATACAGTGACTTCTTTAGTTTGAAAACATGTTCTGGATGTTTTGTATTTTCAAAACCTAGGGGTTGGTGAACATAAACTTCTTCTTCTATATAACCATTTAAGAATGCACTTTTGACATCCATCTGATACAGAGTGATGCCTCTATTAACAGCAAATGAAATTAAAAGTCTGATAGATTCTAACCTGGCGACTGGGGCAAAGGTTTCTGTATAGTCTATCCCCTCTTGCTGACTATAACCTTGTGCAACTAGTCGTGCCTTGTTTCTGATGACTTCACCTTGTTCATTTAGCTTGTTTCTGAACACCCATCTTGTTCCAATGACGTTGAATCCTTTTGGTCTGGGAACGAGATCCCATACGTCGTTTCTGGTGAATTGATTCAGCTCTTCTTGCATTGCCAGAATCCAGTCATTATCCAGAAGTGCTTCATCAATAGAAGAAGGTTCAATCAGAGACACAAGTCCCATAAGAGTTTCTTCAGAGTTTCTGAAGCTTGCTCTTGTTCTGATTGGATCTTCCTTTCTTCCTAGGATAGTCTCTTCTGGGTGATCCAGGCTGCTTCTGGGTAATCTCTTCTGAGGTTGATCAGCAGCTGTTGTAGGATTTCTAGCAGTGCTCCTTTCAGACGTTGAAGGAATGTCTGTGTTGAGAGCTTCTGATGACTTGTCTTCAGAACCTGCAAATTCAATTTCTATACCTGCAAAAATTTCATTCTGCTTTGACTTTTCAGAGTCAAGCTTATCATCAAAACGAACACTGATTGATTCTTCCACAATCTGTGTTTCTGTATTGTATACTCTGTACCCTCTTGAGCGTTCAGAGTATCCTAACATAATACACTTCTGTGCCTTAGAGTCAAACTTGTTCAAATAATTCTTTGTATTTAATATAAAGCAAGTACATCCAAATGGATGAAAATATGAAATGAAGGGCTTTCTGTTCTTCCACAATTCATATGGAGTCTTTTCCAGAATAGGTCTTATTAAGATTCTATTCTGAATGTAGCACGCTGTGTTTATTGCTTCTGCCCAGAAAGTCTTAGCAACGTTTGTCTCATTGATCATGGTTCTGTCCATTTCTTGCAATGTTCTGTTCTTTCGTTCTACAACTCCATTTTGTTGGGGAGTTCTAGGACAAGAGAAATCATGCAGAATGCCTTTGTCATTAAAGAATGACTCAAAATCTTTATTTTCAAATTCTCCACCATGATCACTTCTGACTTTAACGATTCTAAGATCTTTTTCATTCTGAACTTGGTTACAGAAGGTAACAAACACAGAGTGTGACTCGTCCTTGTGTCTTAAGAACTTTACCCATGTCCATCTGCTATAGTCATCTACGATTACTAACCCATACTTCTTACCACTGACTGAAGCAGTTTTAACTGGTCCAAATAAGTCAATGTGCAGAAGTTCTAATGGCTTAGAGGTAGAAACAACATTTTTGGATTTAAAAGAAGGTTTTGCAAATTTGCCTTTCTGACATGCTTCACACAGAGCATCTGAATTGAACTTCAAATTAGGAAGTCCTCTGACCAGATTGAGTTTGTTAATCTGAGATATTCTTCTCATACTAACATGCCCCAATCTTCTGTGCCAGATCCACTGCTCGTTGTTAACAGACAGAAGACATTTTACATTCTGACTCTTTAGTTCAGAAAGTTTGATTTTGTAAATGTTGTTTTTCCTCTTACCATTAAACAGGATAGTCCCATCTTTCTGACTAACAGCTTTACATGATTTTTGATTAAAGATTATATCATAACCGTTATCACTTAATTGACTTATGGATAACAGATTATGCATCAATCCATCTACTAGCAGAACATTATTAATAGAGGGAAGATTTCCATTACCTACAGTTCCAGAGCCAATTATCTTTCCCCTCTGATTGCCTCCAAAGCCAACGTGGCCTCCAGGCTTAAGTTCCAGGCTTTGGAACATATGCCTTCTTCCCGTCATGTGTCGTGAGCAGCCAGAGTCCAGGTACCATGACTGGTGTTTCTGACTTGCTGCTAAAGATATCTGCAACATGTATTATTTTATCCTTAGGTACCCAGATTTTCTTGGGTCCTGATTTGTTAGTTTTACCAAAACTCTGGTTGAATTTTGGTTTCACAGAGTGCTTACTGCTAGTATATTTGATGTCATGTGTGTGACCATACACAAAGTGTGAATTTAGAGGAGTGTGTTTAATGGTTAAGTCCATGACATTCTTTGGTGTAGGAACCTTACCTTGGTATCCTATTCCTTTCCTGCCGTTTCTGCTAACTCCATAGATCATTGAAGCCATTCTGCTTCTATTTATGCTTTTAGCAAGGAACTTCTGGAAACTGTGATCATACTCCTTGATGATCTCATCAGCGTTGCTGGGAGTTTCAGAAATTGGTTCCTTCTGAGAGTTTTGTAAAGTGTTTTCTAATTTTGAAATTTTATCTCTCAGCTCAGAATTTTCCAATTTGAGACTCTCAGACTTATTAGAGTCAGATTCAAGATTCCTTTTCAGGTCTCTGAATTTAGCTCTAATCTGCTGATAACGTTCCAGAATTTCATTAAGGCTTTCAGCAAGTTCAGCCTTTGTAAAGTTAACAGCGAAGTTAGGAAATACCTCTTCTGTGTCTGATTCTGAGTCTGATTCAGAAGCTTCACTATCTTCTGAAATGTTTGCCAAGAGAGCTATGTTTGCCCTTTCATCATCTGATTCTGAGTCAGCTTCAGACGAGTCAGAGTTATCCCATGTGGCCATGAGACTTTTCTTCTTCTCTCTTCCAAACTTCTTTTTGGGCTTTTCCCTCTGAAGCTTTGGGCAGTCACTCTTGTAGTGTCCTTGCTCATTGCACTCGTAGCAGATGATGTCTTTGGTGTTTGGCTTCTTGCTACTGGAGGAGCCTTCAGATCTTCTGTATCCAGAGGAAGGATCTGTCCTTCTGTATCTGGAAGAAGACTCGTTCTGATCAGATCTTCTGGGATTCCTGAACTTCCTTTGTCTTTGCTTCCACAGTTGATTTACTCTTCTGGAGAGAAGGGAAAGTTCGTCTTCTTCTGATGAGGATCCATCAGATGTTTCTTCAACTGCCTGCAAAACTTTAGACTCAGATTTTCTGTTAGATTTTAATGCTAAAGGCTTACCTTGCTTCTGAGGCTCATCAGCTTCTAGCTCTATCTCATGACTTCTGAGGGAGCTTATAAGTTCCTCCAGAGTGATTTTGTTGAGATCTTTAGCTAGCTTCAGAGCAGTAACCATAGGCCTCCACTGCTTGGGTAAACTTCTGATTATTTTCTTGACATGGTCAGCAGTAGAGTATCCTTTGTCCAGAACTTTGAGACCAGCTACCAGAATCTGGAATCTAGAGAACATAGTTTCAATGGATTCAGATTCTTCCATTTTGAACGCCTCATACTTCTGAATGAGCGCCAGAGCTTTTGTTTCTTTGACCTGAACGTTGCCCTCGTGCGTCATTCTGAGAGAATCAAAGATATTTTTTGCTGTGTCTCTGTTGGAGATCTTTTCATACTCAGTATAGGAGATGGCACTGAGGAGGATGGTTCTGGCCTTGTGGTGATTCTTGAAGTCACGCTTTTGTTGATCAGTCATTGATTTTCTATCAATCTTCTGACCACTTGCATTCACAGGGTGCGTGTATCCATCTGTCACCATATCCCACAGATCAGCATCATGTGCTAGAAAGAAGCTTTCAATTCTGTCTTTCCAGTAATCAAAGTTTTCTCCATCAAAAACTGGAGGTTTGCCACTGAATCTGTCTCTGTCCTCATTGTTGTCATTGCTGATGTGAGAATTGTTTCCTGCCATTGTGTTTTTCTGACGCTGGATCTTGTACTGACACGGTTAAGTGTTTTAGCTCAGAACCAGGCGCTCTGATGCCAATTGAAGGGGTGAAAAACACAAGAAGGGGGGGTTGAATTGTAAAACTGAAATCTAAAGCAATGAACACGATATTTTTATCCTGGTTCGTTTGATCTCAAACTACTCCAGTCCACCCGTCAAGGTGATTTCGCCTCTCTCCAACGAGGTCTTAATTCACTATATTCAACTGAATATTACAGACTGCTTTAACAACTGCTAAAGCCTTCTTGATTCAAACCACAACCCGGTTTGTCAAGGCAACACTTTCTTACAAAGGTATAAAACAATGTGTGTGGATGTTTTCTACAAAACTTTATCACAACTGTGATGTATACACAAAATGAAGCTTAGAAACTAGATTGCTAAACAGTAATGGAGTATCAGAGTATGTGGTTTAGCAAAACTGGTAGAACGAAGATTATGGTTCAGCTTTTGTGCGTGTAGAGATTTTGGAGAGCATTAGCCATTATAATCTTCAAAGCCTTGTTTATATAGCACTTGAGAAGATGAACATTGAATGCAATATTCTTGATTCAATGCTAATAACAAGCTTTCCTTATTGAGCAGATCTTGTCTGGAATGAGGCCGTTGGAATTAATTAGCGTTCAATGCACAGTACCGTTGCTTCTTCAATGCACGTTCTGGCTTGGCTCATTCTGATTCTGCTTCGCTGCTGATGAACTATTGTGTTTCTGTATCAGAGTGTTTGAGCGCAGTCTTGTTCATCAAGCTTCAGCATGTACGTGAGTTGATCATCTGATCTTGACGTTCTGATGTAGCAACTTCTGATGCTGGTGTATGAAATCAAATTCTGATGCTGAATAGACGTGATCTTGCTTACATCAATCAGAGTATCTGCAAGTCAGAACATAATAATTTTAGGCAGCAGATAGTTCAAACATGAAACATATAAATACTATATCTTTTCACTTTGTTATCATCAAAACTTAAATATAGGGTAGTAGATTCAAACATTGTTCTAACAAGGACGTCCACCGGTGCAGAGATCTCCAATCCAAGAGCAAAGTTCAACCTCTAACATTTTCTTGTGTTTACCCCAAGAGATCCTTGAAATCATGCATCCACATATCATGCATTGAATTTTGACAATCTTTCCTTTTTCAGGTTTCCTTACTCTCCTGCTGTTTATTTCAGCAAGAGATGGCCCTAGAAAGGTCTGTCAAAGACATTCAAGACCAGACTGCTCAGCTGCAGGAGATGTTCCTGAACTTGTCTTTGGGGCAAGAAGAGATGAAAGCTCTCCTCACGAAGGGGTTAGAGAATTCCAACAACGCCAGGAGTGATCAGCTTGCAGAGCTGCAGTTTGATCTGACAACCTTGAGGACCCAAATGATGGGACAGTTTGTGGGCCAGATGGCTCTCATCCAAGACCTATCTCAAAGACAAAAGGAACTCAGAGTTCTTGTCCGCCAACTGCTTCCAAACAACCAACTGGGGCAAGCATCTGAGGTTGAAGAGCAAGTCACCGCTCAACCTCCATCCACTCAAGAAGACAAAGGGAAATCTCCTTTGCTCGCTTCAGGGTCACAAGCCCATCAACAACCTCGCCAGCGTCAACGGGGTAATCGGCGTAAGCAAGAAACGTCGGGAAGACAGTTTACGGAGACTGAAATACCATCATTCTTTATACTGAAGCGTCTGATGGAGGTCAACCTGCTTACCCTAAAGGATCCTCCTCAGAAGCTCAATACCTCCTCTCCTAACTATCATCCCGACGCATTCTGTGTTTACCACTCCTACAGCCCGGGACACGACACCAACGACTGTTGGGCCTTGAAGAACAAGATTCAAGATCTGATCGACATTGGGGTGCTGGAATTCATGCCAGACGGCGAGATGAAAATATTCCGTTAAAGGGTTCTCCACTTGAAGTGACGAAGCTCGAGCTGAAAGACTTTTGCTTCTTTTTGAATTTTCAAAGTTGTAATTTCTTTTGCTGTCAAACAATTATCTGTTGATGTTAAACTCTGTTTTCATTAATGAATTGCATATGTTTGTCTTGAATTCATCCATTCGTTTCACTACTCTTATGTTTTTCTTTATGATATTTGACTCTTGATAAAAATCTGTAAGCCTTTAGAGGGAGGATGACGAAACAATACCATGATCTTATACAGTATGCTTTTGAACAGACCTTGCTGATGATGTACAGGCATTTCTTTCAATCCCCAAACACTGGAGTTATAAGGAAGTTAATCCCTAGTCAACCCCTTCGAGCCAAAGAAGTAGGAGTTTTCTGTTCTGAATAATCAAAACCTTTGATATAAACCTGGGGCAGGGTAGTATCTCAGTTAATTCAAAAGAAAATGCACATTGAAGTCGCAAACTCTCAGTTCGTGATACAACGAACGACGTCGAAAAAGAAAGCATTCCTTTGGAATCAAAAGACAGGGGTGGTTCCTTATCACATAGACAGTCAATCTCTCAAAAAGAGAAAAAGCCCACTGAGCCAAAACCTATAAAGCAGGATTAAGAAAGCTGGGGCATCCCGCTGACAGTAATCCCGGAAAACGGTAACAGTCAGGCAAAAGTTAGGGATAACAAATCAAAATCAAAATAGTGAGGTCATTACAAAATCCTCAACAACATGAAAAATGTTGAAAAAGGAAAAAAGGAGATGATGACTATCTCCCCAAATTCAACTGGTGAACCATCGCCCAAAAGTCGTTCAAAACTCAAAACAGAGTGTGACGCACAATTAACTGAGCTTAGGTATGAAGAACATCACGAAGAGCGGGTGGGTACAAATATACTTTGAGCCTTTATCCTCTGTTTCTTAAACCGTGAACCAGGCCACGTTACAACCCTTCAAAAGTCCTAATTGAAGCATGGGTTAGTTCGAAAGCATACTGTTACAAAAGGTATCCTGACTCCTGTAAGGCTTTACTCTAAATCTTGTGTTGATTTGTCTTATAAAAAGTTTTCTGCTAAAAACGCATTTTTCAAAACTTCGAGACAAACATAAACTTTGCATTGCTTGAATATCACTGTCTGCATTTGGCTTTTTGTTTGACAGCGAAGAAATTCATACAGCGAATGTTCGGAGGAACAAAAACTCTCTCAGTAAGTAAAAATCACTTCAAGAGGATAATACTTCCATCAAATCTCCTATCAACAAGGGGCATGACATGTCACCATCCAATTAACCTGGGGCAGTCCAGTCAAGGTCCAACAAATCTTTCAAAATCCAGTTAACCTGGGGCAGTCCAGTCAAGATTTCAAGAAATCTCTCAATATGCAGAGTAATCTGATTCAAGACTCCTTCACCACCACTTGGGGCATTCGAATGTCAAAAGTGTTCAACAAATCAACTATTGCATTTCCAGACTCAATTCCTGTATCTAGCCAGGGCACGTCTGAAGAGTTTGAAGATTCGATTCCTGTATCCAGCCAGGGCATATCTATCAACTATCACAATTCCATATTCGACTCCTGTATCCAGCCAGGGCATATCTGTTGACCACATTTCCAGACTCGATTCCTGTATCTAGCCAGGGCACGTCTGAAGAGTTTGAAGATTCGATTCCTGTATCCAGCCAGGGCATATCTATCAACTATCACAATTCCAGATTCGACTCCTGTATCCAGCCAGGGCATATCTGTTGACCACATTTCCAGACTCGATTCCTGTATCTAGCCAGGGCACGTTTGAAGAGTTTGAGGATTCGATTCCTGTATCCAGCCAGGGCATATCTGTTGACGACTATTTCCAGATTCGATTCCTGTATCTAGCCAGGGCATATCTGTTGACCACATTTCCAGACTCGATTCCTGTATCTAGCCAGGGCACGTCTGAAGAGTTTGAAGATTCGATTCCTGTATCCAGCCAGGGCATATTTGTTGACGACTATTTCCAGACTCGACTCCTGTATCCAGCCAGGGCACGTCTGAAGAATTCCAGATCAACACCTGTAACAAGCCAGGAAAACATCTGTGGACGACCGATTGTAGACCAACACCTGTAACAAGCCAGGAATTTATCTACATCACCACTTGGGGCATTCGAATGTCAAAAGTGTTCAAAAACCCGATGCAGTTTTACACGGACTCATCATCGGGAAATCCCACACAGATCTCCTCAAAACAGGAAGACCCCAGTAGTTTGGCATACAACCCAAGCTTCTGATTCTCCCAACAGTGGTCCCAAGACTTCTCATTTTCAACAATTGAAGACTCTTGCCCTCCACAGCAGCAGCCAAGGATTTATTTTCCCCGGCAGCAATCCAGATTCTTTTATCTTCAGCCGTCCAGATTCATTTATCCTCAGATAGCTCATCAGCTTACATACGCATTCATCACATTCATGTCATAAACATTGATGTCACATGCATTGCATCATGCATCATGACATTGCATACAACTAACCCTTTACCTTTTCAGGTAAGATCAGTCGACAGACACAGATCATCCTCCGAGATTCATCCAGAAATAGTTCAGATGTGACCCGAACCCGGCGACATTCTGATACTTATTCCAAATTCATCCAGATGCAGTTTTACACGAGCTCATCCTCAGGAAACCCTACACCGGTTCAACTTCAAGACGTCTGAAAACAGTTTACGGATTCTTCCCAACAACGGATGTCAATCTACCAACTTGTTCAGACGCAACTTTTGAAAACAGTTTACGGACGCTTCCCAACAACGGATGCTGCTCTATTGCTTATTCAACCTCTTCAAGACGTTTGAAAACAGTTTACGGATTCTTCCCAACAACGGATGTCAATCTACCAACTTGTTCAGGTGCAATTTTTGAAAATAGTTTACGGACGCTTCCCAACGACGGATGCTGCTCTATTGCTTATTCAATCTCAAATAGTTTACAGATTCTCCAGACATAGATGTCAATCTATTGCTTATTCGGATCCCCAATTCAGAGATGTTCCAAAACATGGGTGGCTTTCTGATACTTGCCTAATCACCATTGACATACAGTTCAACATAACCAGATGGCATCTATAAGCCCATCCTCCTACCAGCAGTCACCAGATGGCATCTTTAAGCCCATCACCAAATGGCATCTTTAAGCCCATTATCAGATGGCATCTCTAAGCCCATTCCCCGACAAGATTCTATCGCACCAGATGGCATCTTTAAGCCCATCACCAAATGGCATCTTTAAGCCCATTCACCTCTACCATCACATCGCCGAGTGCAAATTTTCTGGGCACTTTAGTGTCCAATCTTCTTTTACCTTCAAGTCGCGAAAGGCAAACTTGCCAATCTAACTCCTCAGGTTCAAGAAGATTGAACAGGGGCAACTGTTGTACCCCAAAATTTGCCCTCCCATTTCCTCAACATTTTCTCATCACAAGACCTTTGAAGATCAAGATCCAGTTAGGGTTTCCTCTGCTCAAGACTTCTCCTTGCACTGTGGACTCAAATTAGGGTTTGTGTTTGCCTAAGGATGTTTTGACCTAAAATGCCTAAGATGACTTTCATGCTTCATATTGGACTCCCAAGTTTACCTATACCAAGTTTCAAGTCTTGATTCCAAGTTTTGCTCAGTCAATTGGACAGTTGACCTAGAAATCAGCTGTATTGGGGAAAAAGTCAACTGTGGCCAATTGACAGTCAAACCTCATGAAAATTGACCCACATCAACATATTGAACTCATATGGACCATTTGATCAAGTTTGGATCACAGTTCTCCAAGAAATTTGATCAGATCACCAAAAGGGCAAAATGGTCATTTTTAGGGTTTTGACTGCACAAAGGCAATTTTTGACTATTTGACCTAGCCAATGGCAAACCAAGTTCACATATGGACTCAAGGACTCAATGAAATGGTTTTGACACATTCATCCAAGCTCAAAAGATCCCAAGTACACAAGATTGACAGTTGAATTTCCCAGTCAATTGATCAATTTTGACTGTATACTGAAAAGTCAAACTTTGACTTTTTGGTCAAAATCAAGAGTCAAGATTCATTTTTCATCAAAACATGCCAAGTCATGAAACTTGTTCACCAAGAAATCACAAAATGCAAATTAGGGTTTGAAAATGGAATTTTTCATAACTTAGAATTTTTCTAAGTTATGAAAAACCCTAATTTTTTCCCAACTTTGCCCCATCTTTTCACCAAGATCCATTTGGATTCAAACAAAAGTCAAAACATGAAAGTTGTAGCTTTTTGCATAATCTACAACTTTGATTCACAAAGTTTTCTCATTTGAAGCTTGTATCTCAAGTTATAATTTTTTGAATAAGGGCACTAAACCATTTTTAACTTAGTGAAATTTTAACCTATTTTGACAAGGTTTTCTACCCCACTTCAAGGCCACTTTTCATACCCTTCCACTTGGAATTTTAATTTGCATTTCAAAGATGGATTGTAGTACACATTCCAAGATTTCCAAAATGTCCAAGAACTCATCAAACAACCTCATAACTTGAGAGATTCGAATTTCACAAGTTGGCAAAAATTCACTTTTGTTCTTCATCAAAACATGTTCATAATCTTGCAAATTTGAACTCAGCTTGCTTTATGCTTGATTACAGGTCCTTTAACCATTCCATACTCAATAATTTAATGCATATTCAATGTGTTAAGGTGTTGTTCTTTGAGTGCAAGCATTGTATGCAAGATTAATCCTAAACTAGATAAAGTGCTTTATCCATTTTTGTAAAAAGCTAGCTTTATGTCAAATTGAAATCCAAGCAAGTACAGTTAGGATCTCATTGGCACAAGATTATGGGCAAATTGCTCTGATCAAGAGAGGCTTATGCAGCAGGATTAGAGGCCCCCTACTGACCTAAAACACCAAGTGACCATTGCTTGCTTCAAATTCAAGTAACATTGCATAATTTGTGACCATATCTCATCTCAGCTTATAAACACAAGAAAGAAGTTATCAAACACATTCCATAGAACATATTCAAGCTAACACACGAGCCCTTGGCCTCTCAAACACTCCCATTGCCCTAATCACCTTGAAACTGCTCAAACAGGGGAACCCCTGCAGATTGAGTGCTATCTCTCAATCCCTTCAAGCATTCTTGCCCAAACCTGTTCCTCTACCTTCCTTACAACCTATGCAAGCTAACCATGACTTGAAGCCTGACCTGTAACACCTCCAAGCCACTTCACCATTTTTAATTTTCTGTTTTGCAGTTGGAGTTCACTAGCTCGATTCAGGGAGTTTCAAGACAAAGTAGGACTTGGAAAAGCATCCTTACACTTCAAGGAAGCTATACAAGTCATCATTTCACTCTGAAACATCCTCCATTGCAAAGCTCGATTCCAACTGAACAGGTAAGTTCATGAAGTTTTATCTCTCTTATTAGGCATTGTTAGCTTTAGGTTTGTGAAGAAAATATGTCACAATCATAGCCCTGAACATGCTCATATGATTAGATTTCATTTATATTTCGTGTGCTTAGAGAATTTTATGTCTGAACATGGTTAAAAATTTAGGTCAGGATTTGGGAGAGAAGAAATTCTCTCTCATTTCTGAGAGTTAGCTTGACTTCTTTATATGTCTAGAACCGTGGTTTCAAGCTCTACAGGTTTCATGTTGGAAGATTTGGCAAAAGATCAAGGAATGAGAAGTTAGAAAACGCGTGTTTTTGAACAAGGAAGTGTTCTGAGGTTGAAGATGAAGCTACATGGGCTGGGCCTGTGTGGTTTCTTCTTTTTGCACCTTATTTCCATTTTCTCACCCCCCAAGCCCATTTGTCTTATTTTTAATTCTTTTTTACTTTTTCTTTTTTGGTTTGACTTGTTTATTTTTTCTCAGCATATTTAAATTTTGAAAATATTTTTCTCATCATTTTTTGATTTTTATTTGGTTTTTATTTGATTTTTCTTTTGATTTGTATATGAATAGATATATATATTTATTTAGAATGCAAATAGAAAAAAAATATGTAAAATACTTCTATTTTTTATTTTTATGTTATATAACCTTCTGAAAATATTTCACATAAAAAATACCTTTTTTATTATTTATTTTATTAAATATTAAATATTTTACACATAATGCATATTTAAGAACCTAATATATATATGTATATGTCTATTAATATATTTAAGGTAAAATATAAAAAATACTTGAATTTTTTCATTTTTATTAATATTTGATACAAAAATACTTTTTCATAATATACTTCATTTTATTTTTATTTTTGTACATAAATAAATAAATACTTGTATTAAATCAATTAATATCCATTTTCATTAGAATTAGGGTTTTTTGCCCTAAAAATTCAAAATACTCCAAAAATAATATCTTTTTTTTATTTTTTTTATTTTTACATAAATAACACTTTTTTCATACATATACAAAGCATTTTTACATCTTGCATTTTTATTCCATTTTTATTTATTTAATTATTGTACATTAATTAAATTGTGTAAATTCAAATTGATGTAATAGTTTTAGGTTTAAATTACTTGTCAATATCTCCATTTGAACATTTGTACCCCCCTTCCCATATTTGGTTTTGTAATAGCTTAGTAAATTTATTTTCGCACTTTATTGCTTTCTAATGATAACATGTCAGAATTAGGGTTTGTATGCGAAAAACGATAAAAAAAATAGTTATGACCTAATCTCAAGATAAACAAGCATGAAAATAGACACACAAATCACACTTGCACCCCCTAGGGTATTCCACTTGTTGCCTTTCAAAAAAATGGGCCATATTGTATGTTGAACTTCTTTGGGCAAAGCAAACAATTTGAATGATCATAGTCCCTCGATAAAACTTTTCAAAACAAACAAAAACAAGTGATCAAGTCCCTTAAAGAAAATTGCCCAGAGACATTTAACGCCGTTGCAATTATGGTCTAAACGATGACCCGCGCCTGTCCCCTTCACATCCTAACACAAGGTTGTCCACCAAATTCAATGGTGGAACAAACTTGTTAAAAGGGTTAAAACATAGCCATAGTCTTTTGAGAAATTAGGAGTAGATAACCTCTTAGTTGCTTGAATCAAACTTGCAAAACAAAACGCTTGCCTATTTCAAAAAAAACCACACATCACTACACTTTCAAAACAACTTTCAAAAACAAATGAAAACCTTTTCAAAAGACATACATCTTTGTATACATCCCCACATGGATCATTACAAAGGTTGCCACCACATTGGCATCTTTTCAAAACATTTTCAAACCCACACACTCCAGCACCATTTAAAACAATTGAAAACAAAAGGCAAGTGATCTAAGCAAGTAACTAAGAGCCCATGGATAACCATGGATAGAAAGGGTGCTAATACCTTCCCTTTCTATAATCTACTCCCCGAACCCAAGAAAACATCTCAAAAGGTTTTTGCTGTGCTTTTTAACCTTTCCTTAGGATAAAATAAAAAGTCGGTGGCGACTCTTGCTAACCGCAACATTTGCGAAAACAAACGCAAAACCATAGTCAGTTCTCCCACCGTATCACAAACACCTATTTCAAAAATAGATTTTGAGAGAAAAATTCTTACAATTCAATTACTATCACAATGCTATTTGATAAAAAGATTGATAAAATTGAAAGCAAGTAAAAGCGGAAAAGTAAAAACACACAAGGAATTTGTCTACATAGTTCCCCACTGTCGTCCTCACATGTGGGTACGTCTGTGCCTAATTCCAATAAAACTAGGATAATTCGTATATGTAAAATGTTTAATACAATGGAAGAGTTAGAAACAATACAAAATTCTCCAATTTTGTGTTAATACTCCTTATTTCAACCTTTGATCTTAAGCAAGATCAAATCAATCGATAGATACAACCTATTCGTCGCTTAAGCTACTTCCTTAAAAGGATTTCAAACACCCTATGGTTCCTTGCAAAGATTTCAACCACTCCAAGGGATTTTTTTGCTCAAGTAAATTAGATTGCACACTATCAACACAAGATCACCGATTCTATCATCCAATTCTCGCTACTTCCTTAAAAAGATCTCAACCACTCTAAGGTTCCTTAAAAATATTTCAAACACACCAAGGGATTTTTCACATGGACGATTTCTTCTCGCAAGATCTTGCACGAAAACCCCCCAATTAAACAAATGATGTTAGAGGACAAACCCGATGGTTTTTCTAGGTGAAAATCCCTATAAGAACTCAACCCAAATCAATTGGAAATCTTCAATTCTTCGTCTAGATGGAACCCCGACAGAATATCATCATAATGTAATATTGGTGTGTATGCATAGATTGGAAGGTTGAAGATGAAGATAAAAAGTAGGCTAATGTTATGGTATCATCAAGTTATAAATAATTCATGAATGGGAATTTATAGTTTGAAAAAATTTAGGGCAAAAAGGACAAATTCGAAATAAAAGAAAATGAAAATTTGACCAAAACAGAATTTATGTGTCGACCTCAAAATCGTATGTGTCAACACATACTTTATAAAAAGGTTGAATGTGTTGACCTGAAGGACTATATGTTCGACCTGAGCAAGTCAGTAGCTACATGATTTAAAACGTGAGTAAATTTGTCGGCTTGAAAAATGGATGTGTCAACACATAAAATAAGAATTTATGCAATTTCATAAATCTTTCAGTATGAGTCGATCTATGTGATGAATGTGTTAACCTTTGACTTACAAAAGCTCATAGGCCTTAAAACGAAGTTACATGTGCCGACCTGAAACTCGGATGTGTCGACACATGCAAGGCTAAAACGTGCAGAAAGTGTTTTTCAATGAGTTTGGTCAATTTCAAAGTTCTTTTTTATGGTTCCTAAGACATATGATGCAGAGGAGTGCCACAAGACAAAGAGATACAATTAATTTTCTCCCCGTACCATCTTTTCCGGTTTTGACATCATGCAAAACACCGAATATTAAAGTTTTACTCATTTTTTATCAAATGCCTTCTTCATCCGCTTTTGGTAAAACTGACTGTGGAACAAAGTCGTTAAGCATTTTTCTTTAATGAGGTTGAGCTGATCATGTTGTGCCTAAACCCACTTTGACTCTTCACGTTTGGTTTCCATTAGAACTCACAGTGATGGAATCTCCACTTTAACAGGGAGTACAACCTCCATGCCATAAACAAGAAAGAAAAGAGTTGCACCTGTCGAAGTACGTACTGAGGTACGATGGCCATGTAGAGAAAAGGGAAGCATTTGGTGCTAATCTCTATATGTCTTCACCATTTTCTGAATGATTTTCTTGATATTCTTATTGGCAGCTTCAATGGACCCGTTCATCTTAGGTCGATAAGGTGATGAGTTATGATGTTCAATCTTGAAATCATCGTATAACTCTTTCATTGTTTTGTTGTTCAAGTTGGACCCATTGTCTATAATAATTCTGCTAGGAACCCCATATCTGCATATAAGATTCTGCTTGATAAACTGAGTAACCACTTGTCTTGTCACATTTGCATAAGACGCAACTTCTACCCACTTGGTGAAATAATCAATGGCGACTAGTATGAATCGATGTCTGTTAGAAGCCTTTGGTTAAATCATTCCTATCATATCAATTCCCCATATTTATAATGGCCAAGGTAAACTCAAGACATTCAAAGGAGTTGGTGGCACGTGCATTTTGTCAGCATAAATTTGGCATTTGTGACATGTCTTTCGTATAATGGTAGCAGTCGGCTTCCATCCTCAACCAATAATAACATGCTTTTAATATTTTTCTAGCCATGGCATGTCCATTTATATGAGTCCTGAAGGTTTCTTCATGGACATCTCTCATAAGCATATCCGCTTCATGTTTTTCCATGTACCTGAGTAGCACCATATTGTAGTTTCTTTTGTACAACACATCCCTATTTAATAAGAACTTCGAAGCTAGCTTTCGTAGAGTTCATTTGTCAATTATTTCGGAAATTTCCAAATATTATTATTTTCCCAAATACCTCTGATGTCATATAACCAAGGTTTGCTATATGGCCCTTCTTCAATGGCAAGACAATATGCATGTTCTTCAAAATGTCAAATTATAATGTGCGGTTTGTGATTTGGCCAAGTTACTTTGAACATGGTTGACAAAGTTGCCATGGAGTCTGCCATCTGATTTTCTTCTTGCGGAATGTGAGTGAAAGTAATCTCAGTGAATTTCGTAGCTAGCATCAAAACATGATCCCGATATGGAATCGATTTGGGAAGTCGAGTGTCCCATTCACCATTGACTTGGTATATGACCAATGTTGAGTCTCCATATACTTAGAGGTGTTTAATCCTTAGATCAATAGAAGCTTTTAAACCCAAGATACAAGCTTCATATTCAGCAATGTTGTTGGTGCAATCAAAGCATAACCTTGCAGTATAAGGTTTGTGAAAATTCTTTGGAGAAGTCAATATTTCCCTAATACCATGTCCTAGTGCGTTTGAAGCACCATCAAACATGAGTGTCCAACGTGCCCCTGGTTCAGGTCCCTCATCAGATCTCGATATCTCGTAGTCAGCTATAACCATGACATCTTTGTTTGGAAAGTTGAACTTCATTAGTTGATATTCTGGAAACAGATGATGAACTATGTGATCAGCTAGTATACTACCTTTGATGGCCTTTTGAGTAACATATTGGATGTCGTACTCTGATAGTAACATTTTCCATCTGGAAATTCTTCCTGTAAGAGATGTTTTTTTAAACACATACCTCAGGGGATCCATTCTTTCTATTAACCACGTGGTGTGAGATAACATGTATCATCTTATTCATTTAGTAGCCTAAGCCAAGGCATAACAAGTTTTCTCGAGGAATGAGTACCTGGTTTCGCAGTCGGTGAATTTCTTGCTAAGATGGTAGATTTCATGCTCTTTTCTACTTGTTTCATCGTGTTGCCCAAGTACATATCCCATAGATCCTTCAAGCAATGTTAAGTACATGATAAGTGGTCTTCCAGGAACCGGTGGCATTAGGATTGGTGGTTCTTGTAAGTATTTATTTATTGTTTCAAAGGTTGTTTGACAGTTATCATTCCACTTTGTTGATTGATCTTTTCGAAGTAATTTAAATATAGGCTCGTACGTAGCAGTTAGGTGCGATATGAATCTTGAGATGTAGTCCAATCGTCCTAAGAAACCACAAACCTCTTTTTCTCTTTTCGGAGCTGGAATTTCTTGTATGGCCTTCAACTCGTCGGGATCGACCTCAATACCTCGCTGACTCACAATAAAACCCAATAGTTTTCCTGACCTGACACCAAATCTACATTTGTTCAAATTCAACCTTAGTCTGAATTTACGCAGACGTTCGAATAATTTCTACAATTGAATGATGTGATCCTCCTCCGTATGGGATTTGGAAATCATATTATCCACGTATACCTCAACTTCTTTATGGACCATGTCATGAAATAACGTGACCATTGCACGCTGATAAGTTTCCCCTGCATTCTTTAGACCGAAGGGAATCACTTTGTAACAGAAGATGCCCTAAGAAGTCACGAAAGTAGTCTTTTCCATATCCTCGGGTGCCATTTTGATATGATTGTATCCTGAGAAACCATCCATGAATGAGAATACCAAAGCTTGAGCTGTATTATCCACCAAAAAATCTACGTGAGGTAATGAGGAATCATCTTTAGGACTTGCTTTGTTCAGATCCCGATAGTCTACACATATGCGTACTTTACCGTCCTTCTTGGGCACTGGCACAATGTTAGATATCTAAGATGGATAATCTACCACTACTAAGAATCCTAAATCAAATTGTTTAAGTACCTCTTCTCAAATCTTATCATACATGTATGGACGAGTTCTTCTGAGCTTCTGTCTAACTAGAGAACAACCTTCTTAGAGAGGTAGTTTATGCACTACGATATCTGTATATAATCCCGACATATTTCTGTAGGACCAGAAAAATATATACACATACTCATGCAAAAGCTTGATCGGCCTTTCTTTGACGCTTTCCTCCAAGGTCGCCTCTAGCTTAATCTCTTTTGGATCTTTTTATGTGCCAAGGTTGATGATCTCAATAGATTCTTGGTATGGTTGTATATTGTCTGCTTTTTGCTCAAACACCCTTGCCAATTCTTTGGAGAGTTCAAGATCTTCCTCATCTTCCTCTTCAACTTGGTTAATTGGTACATCAAAATCATATCGGATAGTAGCAGTATCGTTATCAGTGAGTTTAGATGTGGATCTGCATATTTTATTATGTTTTGGCGCTTTTAGAATGTGAATTGGAAAATGTATATGAAAAAAGTATTGCCATTTGAAAAATGAAAGAGAAATGCAAGAGAAAGACATGGATCTTAATTGAATACAAAACATAACTCTTATTAATTGAAAATACTGTTTGAAAACAAATGGGGGACCTTACGATCTACCCCTATGCCTCAGGCGTGACATAGGTTTTTTTTTAAACAGAAAAATCACTTTGGAAAAAAAAAAGATCTCTGGAATCTCCCCAGCTATACAATTCTTGAGCTCTTCGCCTGGAGCACATTCACGGATGAATTTGAATGCTCCTTTGGTGTTGCTCTTGTTTGATATCATCGCCACTTTCCCACCATGCTCTACCTTGTGGAGGCAACTCACTGTCATTGAAGCCTATGCGTGGTCTAGATGTTTGATTCTCTACGACTCCATCAAATTGATTTACTATAATCACCTTTGTAACATGGGCATAACTTGGAGTCTTTATTAGAGAGTGTCAGTGTGCTTCTGAATTAATGAGCACTGAGAGTATTGAAATCTTGGCCGGAGTTTGGTGCAGTTGATCCACCACCCTATAATCACTTTTCTTGATTATTTTTAAGAATTCTTCTGCCTCTTGGTCGGTGAAATTCTTACTATGAGGTTCTTATTACTGACTTGTTAACACCACTGCTTTTCCTTTATCTTTCACCATTGTATCATCTTTCTTTAGTTGTTCGGGACCATATACTCGACCACTACGAGTCATCCCCCCTTGTTCCTGCTATATTTGTAATTATAGGCCCTTGGCTCGTTCATGGTTCACATTCTTGTTTTAAACCATTAACATAGACCATAGTATCGTAGTTCCACGAAACGACTTTGTTACTTTCATAAGGAGTGGGGGATATCCCCCTAATCACCATCGTAGTTTTTGGAAGTACTTGTATCCTTAGAGTTTGTCCTTGGTGTTGTATCGTCACTGGTGAGTTTGTCGTTCTTGACTCTCCCCAAGGAATTACAAGAGTTTTCTTGGCAAAACCCGTCCCTTAGAAAGGAATCACCATTGAATTCTTTGTATTTCCATCAATCGTAGCTACATATTATCCTTCAGGGTATTGGACGAATTGGACTATCCCTTGATCCACCAATTTCTACAAAGTCATCTCGAAAGCAGCATTATATTCCAAAAGGAAACCATGTTCAAACAAATATTCCTTCAGGAGATCTATCGGAGTTTTTACTTGTTTGATTTCTCCATGATCAGTAACTACCTCAATTGCATTCACAGTCGGACCACCATGCATGGACATGAGGCTTGTCTTGATATTAGGCTTGTAAAAAGTGATTTCTTGGGAGTCCTTCAAATCTTGCACTTTATGTCACAAGGCCTAACACTTTTCTATTGTGTGACCTGAAGAGTTGACGTGATATTCACACCTGGCATTTGCATCATATTTTGGTGGGAGTGACCCAATCGGAGGAGCTAGTGGCTTCTGCTCTACCAAAGACGCCTTGAGTAAATGCTGCAGTAGTTAGTTGTGGGGCATAGGTAGATGATTGAATCTTCTCGGAGGCCTTTCAAACTTGTTTTGTTGTTGTTCTAGTGGAATTACCAATAGCTTTTGTGCTTTCGGATGTGATGCATCAACATTAATTTCTCCCTCCTTCTTCTTCGAGAAGTTAGGAACATGCTTCTTTGAATTATAAGGAGTGTTGGATGATGCCCCTTGTATTTTTCCGCTTTTCACACCTGCTTCAATTCATTCACCAATAGTTACCAAATATAATAATCTCGAGGAGACGCTGCCTAGCATTTTATCATAATATAGGCCTTGTAGCGTACTCTTGAACATATCGACCAATTCCTTCTCAAAGAGTGGTGTTTGTACTAGGGCTGCCATTTCTCTCCATCATTGCACATATTCTTTGAAGGACTCATCTTTCATTTGAGATAAGTTCTGGAGTCGCATACGATTCAGAGCCATATCCAAGTTATACTTACATTGCCTTAAGAAGGTGATTGCAAGATCTACCCATGATTGGACATGCTCCCGCTCCAAATGCATATACTAATCTAAAGATGCCCCACTCAGGCTATCTTGGAATCAATGGATCATTAATTTCTTATTATGGGCATAGGCATGCATCTTTTTTGCAGTACATGCTAGATGGTTTCTTAGGCATGTGAGTCCCTTATATTTTCCAAAGTCATGTACTTTGAATTTTGGAGGGATCAACATATCCGAAACTAGACCCATTTCGAGAGCATAAACATCGAAAGCATCGTAGCCCTCCACAACCTTTAACCTTTCTTAAAGAGCTTTATATTGATTGAGCGCCATAGGATTTTAAACAACATTAGTATGGGCAATTCTTTGAGGCACTTGGTTGATGCCTTCCAAGTCATGGTCTCCATATTGCATATCTATGTAGCTATCCATGTTGTGTGGATTGTTAATTGGAATCTGCAAAGTATGAGATGCCCCTATCTCCCAAGGAGGTGGGAAAAAGCCTTCAGTATCAGCTTGCTTGACCTCTTGCTTGGCCATACTTGACTTTAGAGGACTTGATCCTAGTTTTTGTCTTGGTTGGTGACCGCTCGATGCACCAATAGTTTGGGTTACTTATTCAAAGGCTACCTTAGGAATATGATCTTTCCTTTTAATGATGTCCTTCAAGGTGAGAAGAACTTGACTCATGTTTCCTTTTGTCGAGTCAATGCTACCCTTCACTTGCTCCAAATCTTCTTGGAAGACATCTTGATTTTGTTCGATATGTTTCATCACTTTCTTTTGATGAGCTCTGTTTAATATGGAGCTCGTAGAGGTGGTGCTTGTTTACCAATGATTTAACTAGAGATGATTTTGAAAATATGAGTTTTATGTATGAAATTTTCTAAATGCGATGCTTGTGAATGAATGCGTATGGATATGCCAAAATATTAATCTTTGTCTTATTCACGTCGGATTTCCTTTTTCTTTTTTTTTTTGTATATATATTTTGTTCAGGTTTTGTTTTTGATTGGTGAGTTTCCCAAAATAAATACACTACTTGAATACGGAAACAAAAATACTTTTATTGAATTAAACCATCCTTAAAAAATACACTACAACAGTTGAAAAAAATATTGAAGGGAAAATACTGAAAGGGAAATACTTAACCAAATGTCAAATACTGAAAGAAATACAAAAGAGAAACCAAAATATCCTAAGTGCGTTTGCAGATCTCCCCCCTAAAACCATCAACCATTCCCCTAAAAATCTTGAGGAAGTCTTCAACATCCTTAGGAAGAGGGATCATCACAACTTTTGCATCTCTCAAACTTCTAGGGATGTCACCAATAAGATTGTTCGCCAAAAAGGCAAGCCTTGCATGCTTGTCTTTGTACCTCAGATACTCCTTGTATAGTGTTGGGATTATAACCCTTTTATTTTCCCCTACTTCGGTAAACTTCACATACTGTCCTTCCCAATATATCTTTTCAGCTCTCATCTCCTTATAGAGTTCCCTTTGAATGAGGAAATCCTTTCGGAGACCTTCTAACTCTTGACAAACTTCTTCATACTCTTATGTCTTTTTGGAGAGAAGTCTTTCTGCCCTCATCCTCTTGAGGAATTCTCTTATATCTGATTCTTGGCTATCCTAGAGTCTTATAGTGAGATACTGGATTTGCTCTTCATGATCTAGAGCACCTTGTGCTAGACCTTGGATTTGTGTTCTCAGATTCTCTTCCATCTCCTTCTTGTCTTGTAGGGCTTTTTCATACCAACTATTTAGCCTCCCAATTTCTCTAGCAGCATCATCCAAACGTTAATTGTGGGAGTCCAAGTTGAAAGTAGCACTCAATAATCCTTCGGTCGAACGCTTTCATTTAAGACTCTCATTTTCCAACACTTCACGGTCTTTGAATCTGTTGATATTTTAACTCAAGATCTTGTTGCAAATGTCTTTTCTCACTTGTAAGGTCATGGAGGCTATGTTCCAATTCCTCTATTTCTTTATGAGCTTCATCAAGGGCTTTCTTCAAGTTCTCTACCTCCTCCACAAGCATTCGAAGAGGGTCAGGTACATCTGGTGTGTAGGTAAGATCAACAACAAAGGGTATTTTAACTATTTGAACCCTCTCCAAAACTAATTGGGTATAGGGCTCCATTTCCACAACATTCTTTCTTTCGAGTCCTTTCTTATGAACTTTATTCCAGGCTCAGATGATCTTTTTGAGTAATTCTGGGTTGTTTTTACCTATGTCATGAAGAATTAACTATCGAAGTTGCTCGTCGGAAGGTTTATCTTCCAAAGGCTATCCAAGTTGGCGTAAAGCCAAAGTGGGATTATAGTTAATACATCCTCTTGACCCAATCAAAATAACATTGGGAAAATCTCTGCAGTTGACAATGATTCCCTCTATCTGCAGTTTCCCTGAGTACCATATAACTAAATCAATGGTAAGAGCCATCAATTTTTGGGACCATTGTTCTCGGGTTAGACTTTTAACCATATACTCTTGTTTGTAGAGATGAGTGATAAGTCAAGAATATAAGAGAGGGATACAATAATTCAACATGCCTCTTCCTTTTTCAGAATGGGTATGAAGAGTATAATAAACATCCTCAAGTAAAGCGGGAGTCAAATCTGCATTCAACACCTTTATGACCCAAAACACACTAATATCAATAGGATCTATGTAATCCACAATATGCGGAAAAAGAATCAACCCAAAAATCAGTAGTGCCAAACAATCTACACAAGGCCCCTATTCTTTCTTATTATCAAAAGTAAGAGCTTTGGCCTTCAAGTACTATCTTTTAATCCCTTGAACTCCGCCATCTTTCTTTTAATTGAGCAATAAATCAGTAAAGGGTATTCCCAATCCTTTAGCAAAATCTCGGACATTGACAGTCTGCCAAATCCCCATGTAAGGTTCTTCCTTGATTATAGAGAAATCCAGGATTCTATCAAATTCCTCTAATGTAGGTGCTAACTGGAAATTCTAAAAAGTGAAATATCGGAGCGGAGGGTCATAAAACTAAGTCATGGAAGTAACAACTTCCTCTTGCATAATCACTTTGGTCAACTCAAGGATGTCTCCATAGAATCGAGCAAACGTTTTCATAAATTTTTCATTCAATTTTCCCATAATCAGCTTTGTCTTTTGCATACCAGGGATCACGATGCTAACTCGTATGGTTTGTTTCTTGTTGGTATTCATTTTTAAGATACTCACCAAAAACTTTGATAATTTTCCTCATAAATCCTGTGAATAAGACAACACAAATGCAAAAACAATGAATATTTGAAATGTAAAATGTATGTATGCATGGTAATGTATCATGGTAGTTGGATTTGTGAAAATTATCCTTAGTATGTAGGTTCCTAGTTTCGTCCTGCGGATATTCTACCCTCCCCATAAGGTGTCTTACTTAAGGATATCATGGATAACACTAGAGGGAAAGGTACAAGGGCCTCCCTTAAGCGGAGCCTCTTTGTAGACCGAGACTTTCATCTCTTAGGTCGTACAAGGTCTCACCATGAGATTTTGTTTTAGGGTTATACAAAGAGTCATTGGCCAAATTCCAAAGTCCTACCTCCTATAGATTCTAGCCCTATAAAAGATATTTCTTCTTTGGAATTCAACCAACTCTAGGCGAAGTCGTTGTTTACCCCCCTTGGCCAATAGATGATTCTTCTTCCTAAGGTTTGATTTTATATTTAAATTAAATCTCATACCAATAATATATAACATGGTAATATGAATGAATAAATAAACAAATAAATAAACATATGTAGAAACAAAACATACCAAAAATAAAAATAAAAGAACCCAAAAAACCCTAGACCTAAAAGACAGAGAAGACTCTAAACCCTAGGGTTGTATCCTCTGCAAAGTCGCCAACTATCGTAACCGACCAAAAATAAAGAGTCGCCACCACTACTTTTTGTCCTAAGGATGGGAAACTAAAGGATAACCTTAATTTGGTTAGAGATTCTAAGTTCGTGAGTCGATTAAATAAAGGGAAGGTGTTAGGCACTCTTTATCTCCCTTGTTCTCAAGGGGCTCCATTTTTAGGTTGTAGGATAAATTGAGAATTTAGTAGTTGATATTTCTATATGTTGAGAAAAGGATTTAAGTTTTTAGTTGTGAACTCAACTTGGTTTTAACTGCGTGCCTACGTATCTCCTTATGAAGAATCAGAGTCTAATTTCGTAGTTCGAATATGTTTGGTTAGTTTTTTTATGGATTGCGGAAATGTTTGAAATTATCATTGAACCTTATATGGGTTTGAAAATAGCATAATCGTAGACATAGTTTGCAGTTAATATGAAATGTCTCCATAATCCTTTTTTTCTGAAAATTAAATTAAATTTGAATTAAGTTAGTAAAAAATGTTAGTGATTGATGGGTTAGCTGTTTTAGAATTTAGGATGCAATATGAAAAAAAGGAGTTTGAATGATGAAAATATTTGAAAAATAGAAAGAAAATATAGTTAGTATTTTTTAAAGTATTTAATAAATAAATATTTTCTTATTTTAAATATGTATCAAATATTTTTAATATTAATCCAACATTTAACAATCCCCACCGTTAATCTTCAAACCTTCAACCAAATTCCCTAGCCCAGATCTTCATATCTTCATACAACCTTCAAACAAAATTCCATAATCCTTCATATCTTCATTTGGGTTCGCAAGAACCCTATGAAGATCAAACCTAACCCTAACAATCTTCATCCAAACCCTAAAAACCCTAACCTCACTTATCCAATCCTAACTCAATCATCAAACCCTAATTAGTTCGTACCTAACCCTAACCCCAAATCACAAAACCATAACATGTTTTACCCTAACCATAACCTTAAATCAAAACTCAGAAACACAAATTGAACCAAAAATCATACAATTTAACAGAGTTCAAACATCAACCACACAATTCAATAAAGTCTTAAAAGCTAAGTGTTAGGGGTTACCGCCCGTACCGTGAATCTCGTAGTAAATTCCTCTTCTGGTTTTCCTTCTTCTCCTTCTAATATCTTTCTCTTTCTTTTTTTAGGTACCTTGAATTGAGAATTGGGGTCAAGCTCTGAAGAACTTGGGGTTTCAGTCGCAAAACCCAAGTTTTCAATGAGAAGAGTTTTAGTGAGGGTGGAGTTTGCAGCAGCGCACAAGAATCTCCAAGGGTTGTTCTTCAGATGTTCATTCCTCCATTTTATGTATTAATCCTTAGTTTTTTTATAGGAATTAGTATAGATTTGATTTAGGAAATTTGTTAGCTGATTAGCAGTTATAGGTTAGAGATTGATTTTGATTGATTCAATCTTAGGATTTGATTGTAAATTAGTTGATTCTATGATGCAAATAGATTTAGGGTTTGTAATTCTTGTAATGAACTTGGACATATTGTTTGTATAAATTCATTTTAGTTAATAAAAAAAATTTATCTGATTTGATTCAATCCAAAAGATTTGATATTTTTTTCAAATCTGGAATCTTGAGTTTGGGTGTCTTGGTGAAGAAGACAGAATTGGGCGCTATTTTGGGAATTAGGGTTTTACCCTAATTTTGACTTGGTCAACAAAAATTTAAATATAATAATAATAAAAGTAAGAAGTAATAATAATATAAAATAATAAAGATAAATTGTATAATGAGAGGGAGTTGACTTCGGGTCAACCCCTCTTTAATGTATAACACTATTTTTTTTCTAATATGCAACATTTTTAATAATAACAATAATGATAATAATTATAATAATTTAAATAAAAAACCCCAAATGTTGACCATAGTCAACTTCCCAACCCAATGGGCCTGCCAATTAGTGAATCTATTGAATTACCAAATTTGGACCCCTATAAATAAAAACACACTCCTCTTTCTAATTTAACCCCCATTACCACCAATACCGTGAAAAATACAAATTAGTAACAACGAAAATTACAATAGCACCAAAATTTGAATAACAAAATAACCAGTAAAAATGGATTGATTATTGACACTAAAGGGGCAAATTTAGGGTATGACATGCACCACCAGCCAACATGTAGATATAGCCTAAATTGGATCTTTTACTGTTTTGGCATCTAATAAAATCTGAGTAAGAGTATCCAATGATCTCTAACTGGTCTGACCTCCTATATGTGAGCATATAGTCATTTGTTCTCTTTAAATACCTTATAACCTTTTTTGGATACTTTCTAGTGATCCATTCCTGGATTGCTCAAATATCTTCTTAGCATCCATTGAAGAATATCGTCTTGACATCCATTTGATGGAGTTCCAGATCATAATATGTAAATAAAGTCATGATTGTCCTAAAAGAGTCTTTCAATGAAACTGAAGAGAAAGTCTCTTTAAAGACAATCACTTCCTTTTGAGTGTAACCCTTAACCATAAGACAAGATTTATATTGTTCCACATTACTGTTAGAACACTACGCCAAAAATAATATTAGACAACACACCTAAGGAAGTGCTTCTTATCAAAAGTGCTGCTAAAAGTGCATTTTAAAAACACAAAAATTTTGTCTTATACCTTAGACAGCGCTTTATAAAAAAGCGCTGCCTAAGGGGGGTGAATATTGTTTGATAAAGTGCTGCTAAAGGGGGTAGGTCCTGAAGCGCTATCTAAAGGGTGGGCTTACAAAGCGCTTTTTAGAAGCGCTGCCTAAAGGGTGGGCTTAAACAGTGCTTTATGAAAGCGCTTCCTAAAGGGGGTTAATGTGAATTTATAAAGCGCTGCTAAAGGGGGTAGGTACTGTAGCGCTTTGGAGAAGCGTTTCCTAAAGGGTGTGCTTACAAAGTGCTTTGCTAAAGTGCTGCCTAAAGGGGGAATTAAGTAGCACTTTCTTAAAGTGCTGCCTAAAGGAGGGGGGGGGGGGGGGGGGGGGGGGATTAAGCAGCGCTTTCTACTACAAGCGCTGCCTAAAGTCATGTTATAAAAATAATAAAACACGCGCCCAGCATAAAACACAGTAACACGTTATTATTTGCAAAACCATTTTCACAATACATTAGTTACGAACAAAACCCACTTTGACGCCATTTTTTGTTTGATTCTTGACAAAATCGTTGCATCCTTTCTTCAAGATTCTCATCCTTCTTTCATTCAAGACCGTTGCATCCTTTCTTCCATTCACAACCAAGGTTCTCTTCTCCTCTAGGTATGATTTTTGATATATTTGATAACGTTGATATATAATGTTGCATTTGGTTTAGTTAATAGTGTTGATAGTGTTGTTTTAGTGTTTATTTAGTGTTGATAATGTTGCATTATGGTGTGTTTGTGTGGTATGTGGTTTTTGCATGTAAGGTGTTTGGGAAAATGTCACAATGAGATTGCATGTAAGGTGTTTGTGTCAATGTCACAACGAATATTGCATGTATTGAATGAGAGAGAAAAGCATTGTAATTGAAATGTGTATACATTATCATTGTGATTATTATTGTGAAAAGTTGGTTTTTAGACAAGAGTCACGGACGAGACACAAGGATGAAATGTTTTATTAAAATTGGTGATTAGAAATTGATAAAGAAATAGTTTATATAGTGATAAAAATTCTAGAGAAAAGAGACATGTTACATAAAGTATTTATGGGTCAATAGAATTATGGAAACTTGGATTCTCTAATGTAAGAGTCATACTAACACATAAATTAAGATAGTTAAATAAACTATGATTGTTGGATTAAAATTTGAAGATCTAGATTTGAAGTTAGAATATAATTTGAAGGGAAAAAATGAAAGTTACACTTTATGAGCCATTTGATTAATATAGAGTCACATGAATTGTTTGATTGATTTATATTTTTAATGTAGAATATTAAAATAGATCTTTATTAAACAATTTTTTTTATTAATATTTTACCTTCATATTTTAAAATCAAATATTTATATTTTTTAAAAAAATTATAACAGTAAAATATATGTTAAAAAGAATATTGGTGATTATTTAATGGTGTATACATATATGTTTAATGTTGTATAAATATTATAATGTAATTCTTATTCTATAGATTTGTTTTATTATAATGAAATTAATTGATCATTTATATAGGTTACTTGTGAAGAGTGGAGTTTCTGAGTGTTTCCAAGAATATTACACTGTGTGGTTTCAGAAGTTATTGACTTCTCTATAGGTATTTAGTTGTTCTTTTAATTTGCTATAGTTACTTGAATAATTATAGTATTTTTATTTTCGATGAATATGCCTAATTGGTATTAAGCTTTTTAGTCTTTGTCCTTTTTTTTAAGTATTGTTTTTGTTTAGCTTACTTAATAGTAAGATCATGGATAAAAAAATAGATGTCTGCCAATCGATTGTCCAAAGAGTACGAGAATGGGGTATTGGAATTCGTTAAGTTTGTTGTTGAACACACCGAAGGCGCCAATCGAATGAAATGTCCTTGCTTAAGTTGTTGTTTTGTGGGTCGGGTTGACGCAGTTGGGTTGCAATCGCATTTATTGAGGCGTGGAATTGATCAAAGTTACACATGTTGGATATTCCAGGGTGAGAAAAGTTACGAGAATGTTGAACCGGGGGATAGTACGACATATGCTTCAGACGACAATGACACGGATACATACGATTGTGATCGAGTCGAAGAGATTGCAGAAGCACTTGAAGAAGATCTTCAGGATTGTCCCAAAATGGTTGAGAGGTTGGTAAGCGATGCAGAGAAACTGTTGTCTAAAGGTTGCATTAAATTCACAAGACTGTCTACGATATTAAAGTTTTACAACTTAAAGGCGGGCAATGGATGGTCAGATAAAAGTTTCAGAGTTATTAGCCATTATGAGAGATATTCTTCCGGAGGATAATGTTCTTTCTAATCGAACCTATGAGGCCAAAAAATGTTGTGCTCTATTGGCATGAGCTATGATAAGATACATGCTTGTCAAAATGATTGCATTTTGTTTCGAAATGAATATGCATCGTTAAATGAGTGCCCTAAATGCAGTTTATCTCGATATAAGAAAAAAAATGTCTCCAGCAAAAGTCTTATGGTATTTTCCTATAATTCTGAGATTTAGACGAATGTTTCATAGTGAAACTGATGCAAGACACTTGACTTGGCATGGAGATGAAAGAATTATTGATGGAAAGTTTCGACATCCGGCAGATTCACCATAATGGTCGAAAATTGATAATGATTATCCTCATTTTAGAGGAGATGCAAGAAACCTTTGCTTGGCATTATCTACTGATGGAATGAACCCGCATGGTCTTCAAAGTATCTTACATACCACATGGTCTGTATTTATTATGATTTATAACCTACCTCCATGGCTATGTATGAAGAGCAAGTACATGATGTTATCTATGTTAATTTCTGGACCTAAACAACCAGGGAATGACATAGACATTTACTTGAAACCGACAATCGAAGATTTAAAGATTTTGTGGGAGAACGGGGTGGAGATTTATGATGGATATAGGAAAGAAAGTTTCAATTTGATGGCAATGTTGTTTGACACAATTAATGATTTTCCGGCATAGGGAAATCTATCAGGGTATAGCATTAAAGGTCAAAAAGCGTGTCCTATTTATGAAGAACACACAAATTAGACGCGATTGGAATTTTGTCAAAATAATATATTTCTCGGTCATCGTATATTCTTAAATTCTAATCATCACTACCATGGGTGGAGAAAGGCATTCAATAGAAATCCAGAACATGATAGAGCTCCACCTATGTTGACAGGTGACTAAGTTTTTGAAAAGGTGAAAGATATGAGTACCCAGTTTGGTAAGCCTTTTGTACATACGCTTGTCAAAGGTTGGTGGAAGAAGAAGTCAATTTTTTTTGAGTTGTCGTATCGGAAGTCATTGTATGTAAGACATTTTCTTGATGTTATGCATATTGAAAAAAATGTATTTGAAAGTGTTATTGGTACATTACTCAATATACAAGGAAACTCTAAGGATGGCCTTAAAGCAAGAAAGGACTTGATACAAATGGGAATAAGAACTTAATTAGGACCCATGAAGAAAGGAACACGAACATATATGCCGCCTGCTACTTATACTTTATCTAGAAAGGAGAAAAAAATATTGTGTAAGTTTCTAAGTGAAGTAAAAGTCCCAGAAGGTTACTCTTCAGATATTAGAAGACTTGTGTCTATGAAAGACCTCAAGTTAAAGAGTTTAAAGACACATGATTTCCATGTTATAATGGAGCATTTTCTACCAATAGTTATATGTTCTATTTTGCCAGAAAAAGTAAGAAGCGCCATAACTAAATTATGTTTTTTCTTCAGGTCAATTTGTAGTAAGGTGATTGATCCCGAGATCTTACCAATATTGCAAAAAGAAATAATTATTACTTTGTGTGAGCTTAAAATATATTTTTCTCCCTCATTTTTTGATATTATGGTACATCTTGTTGTTCATCTTGTGAAAGAGACACAATTGTGTGGACTAGCTTATATGAGATAGATGTACCCTGTTGAGCGTTATATGAAAATATTAAAAGGGTACGTGAAAAATCAAAGTCGGCCAGAGGGTTGTATGGTTGAACGATACGTTATTGAAGAAGCGGTTGAGTTTTGTACTGAATATTTGACCAACGTTCAATCCATTGGACTACCCAAATCTCATATTATCAAAAGGAAGGAAGGAAAAAATTTACTCGGAAATAAAATTGTGATAGTATCAAGGGTTGAATGGGATCAAGTGCATTTATATATTCTGCACAATGACAATGAGGTTGACAAGGGAAAAGTGCATAACACCTTGGGAGAAGTACTTCACCATAAACCGCTCCCTGCTGAATTTTTGAAAGTATCAATTGAAATTTCAATAGAGAGGGATGCGCCATTACCGTTGCTTGACGATATTTCAGATGCAACATTGGTTGGAGAGGCAATAGGATCTTATGTTGCATGTCTGTCAAGCCTCATTTGCATAGATTATGAGGTATGTTAACATTTGCAGCGTTGAAAACTATTATGACCATTTAACGTACATTTTTTCATGGTAACGTTAGACTCCCACGAAATCCAAATCAAAAGACAAGGGGATTAAGCCTCAGACCGAGTCAGTTTCATCAAAAAAGGAGGTAAATTAATATATATTTTGCATAGAAAAGGTTAATTCACAATCTTATAATTCACCTAACTTATTATATGCATTTGATCTTTAGATTCATGTTAAAGACATGCAACAAGTCCCTATGAGTAACATGTCCGCAGAAAAAGGGTTGTGGCAAAGTCTGCGGCTAGAAAAAAGCTTACTTCTCGGTATAGGTCGTGCCTTTAGGCATTAATGGGAATTCTAGATTTGGTCGACAGATGGTCTCGTAATATACCTATGGAGGAAGGTATTTTTGGTTTTTCCTATTACGAAACAATAAGTAGAGAGGATGTGGATCAAATTCTTAAACATGAAGAATTAGGCCTCGGTGTTGTCAATACATGCATCAGGTATTATCCGATTAACTTTATTTCATTTTTATTGAACAATTTATCTACTAATTTCATTGAATGGTCTTAATGTTAATGATGTATTTATTTAAGTTTCATGTATGCCAACTTGATGCGCCCGCATCAATTGGACCAAAGATTCTCCTTCTTATCTCCAAACAATATCAACACACTATTAATCCAACAACGACCAGATAACGTAAAAGAGTATTTTGGCCGTACATTTATGGCCAACATAGATATGAAAAAATTGTTTTTTTTTCCATTTAATACTGGCAATGGGTAAGATTTTTATTCAAACTTTATCTATTATAATTTTTCGTGTTTTGATGTTTTGGAGAAAGTTTCAATCTAAACTTTTTTAATCTTACAGTGGACACTGGTTATTGGTTGCGATCAATCCAATAAGAGAAGTTGTATATTATTTGGATTCATTAGAAGGCGATTGGAAAAAATACCCATACATGAAGGAGATGGTTGATACGTAAGTTAGATTGTTCTAAAACTTCATTTGTATACTTTTTTTTTTATGTGAGATTGTTCTAAATCTTCGTTTATATTTTGTTAGGGTTATACAAATTTTTAGATCACAAATAAATATTCAAGTACCAAAGAGTAAGGCAAACAACATTACATGGATTAGAGTGCAGGTATATTTTCATAATTTTAATTATATTAGTGATGCTACTTGATAAAACAAGTTAAATTATATGAGATGATATATATTTGTATATTTTTCCATGTGTAGTGTCCTCGTCAGCGCAATGGTATAGATTGCGGTTATTTGATGTTGAGGTTTATGAAATAAATTATTTTTTTGAATCAAATAGAGATTTCATCCACGGTATGAGTTTCTAACTTATGATTTATTCTAATATATTTAACACATTTCATCTAATTAATTTGTTTTAACTAAATCATATTATGTTATATTATGTAGTACTTTGATGAATACAATTGTTCTACTTATTTGAAAGATCATTTGGATGAAATTAAGGAGGATTGGTGTCGATTCATTATTGAGATGAGAACTTTATAAGGTATTGTGACACTTTCATTGATCATAATTTTGAGTATATATAAGTTTGAGTTAATGAGATACTATGTCGTCATAGTGTAGTAAATTGTTGCAATGTTGTTGTTGTTATTGAGATGAAAATTTTGTTTGTATTTTAAATTGTATCAGAGAATTTTTAATGGTGGGTTATAACGAAATTGGGGAATTTTGTTTGTATGTATGAATCGGGGAATTTTTAATGGTGGATTATAACGGAATTTTGTTTATTTGTATGGATGAAATCGGGGAATTTTGTTTGTATGCATGGTATGAATCGGGGAATTTTGTTTGTATGTATGAATCGGGGAATTTTTAATGGTGGATTATAACGGAATTTTGTTTGTTTGTATGGACGAAATCGGGGAATTTTGTTTGTATGCATGGTATGAATCGGGGAATTTTATTTGTATGTATGAATCGGGGAATTTTTAATGGTGGATTATAACAGAATTTTGTTTGTTTGTATGGACGAAATCGGGGAATTTTGTTTGTATGCATGGTATGAATCGGGGAATTTTGTTTGTATGTATGAATCGGAGAATTTTTAATGTTGGATTATAACGTAATTTTGTTTGTTTGTATGGACGAAATCGGTGAATTTTTTTTGTATGCGTGGTATGAATCATGGAATTTTGTTTGTATGAATATTGATTTGTTTTTGTTACATTGATTTTTAAGTGTTATATATATAGCTTGATTCTAATATATATGTCTTTGTTTGTTTTGTTTCAGGTAGGTGCATATATGTGTAGAAGATATATAGATTCATTTAGGATTCTTCATTGTTGTTGTTTGTAGAGAAGATAGTAGAATATAACAGCTCTAGAAGATAATAATATTGAACACTTTAAGTTGTATTTATGTATATATAAATTGTTAGATTAAAGTTGTATATATAAATATGTAAATTTGGTGCATATTTATTGGATTGAAGCTTCAAAAATTTATAAATTCTGGTGAAAATTTGAAAGACATCGCTTAAATTTTAAGTGATTATGTGTACAGGGCTCTTAAAATATAAGTTGAATATATTAAAAAATATGTTAACATTAGACAACGCTTTAAACCAAAAAGCGTTGCCTGTGACATAACAAGCGCTGCCTAAAAGGAGACATTAGACAACGCTTAACTAAAATATTAAAAAAAATTAATAATACAATAGACAGGGCTTTTTCTATAGTGTGCCTATAGCAGCACTTTCACTTTAGACAGTGCTTGAAGAAGCGCTATCTAAAGTGAAAGCGCTGCTATATGCACACTATAGAAAGTGCTGCCTATAGGGGCCTTTAGAAAGCACTTATTCAATAAAGCGATGTCTGAGGTCTACATTAAGCAGCGCTTTCACATAGACTAAAAGCGCTGCCTAAGGTTACAACAGCGCGGGAATAGACAGTGCTTATAAGCACTGTCTATGGCAAAAAAAAAACGATGTCTATGTGCTTGTTTGGCATAGTGGAATCTCGTTTAGTCTTAAAAATCCATTTTCAACCAATGGGTTTCACATCTTATGGTAATGCGACAAGTTCTCAAACTTTATTGTCTTGTATGGACTTATACTTCTCCTTCATTGCTTCAATCCCCTTACCATTATTTTCCTCATGTTCTTGAAGAAAGACTATATAATCATCCGGAATAGCATTTCTCTTTTCTCTAATGGATCTCTACAAATGTATTGGTTCTTATAACACTTGTTCTTGAGGATTTTGAGTTTGTTCTTCATGAATTATCAAATCATCTTGAGTAGGAGGAAAATCAACAATGTCTTATGGAGGTTCCATACTTACTTGATCAAAAGAAACTGTATGAATCAGTTATGGAATTATTACCGATTATTCCTCTAAAACAAAGTCTCTAACCTTATTCTTCCCCCCTAATTCAATATCCTCAAAGAATATGGTTGTTCCCGTCTCAAAATTGAATTGAATTTGGGATCAAAAAACTTGTAGCACCTAGATCTTTCAGAATAACCAATAAAGCAGCTGCTCACTATTGAGTCCAATTTATTTTCATTTGGCTTATAAGGACTTGCCTCAGCTAGACATCCCTACACATGAAAATGTTTCAGACTAGGCTTTCATCCAGTCCAAAGTTTATAAGGTGTTTTGGCAGCTACTTTTATTGGTATTCTATTTGGAATGTAAGCTGCAGTCTTTAGTGTCTCTCCCTAGAGTGACTCTAACAAGGTATGATGACAAATCATACTTCTTACCATACCCTTAAGATTTTGATTTCATCTTTCAGCAACACCGTTCATGCTAGGTGATCTTGGCATTATGGTGTACTGTGGGACGATTCCACATTCCAGAATTTGCCATAGGAAGCTATTATGTCAAGCAAATATAGAATTATCATGACTCGTAAGTGAACCAGTTCCAACACTATTTGAATTAAAAGACCACTTAAGCATATTATTCTCAAATGAACACAAATAACCTGATTTGTCCAAATAAGAAACTGAAATTAAATTAATTCTAAATGACGGCACAACAAAAATGTCTTTTAAATCCAAATAAAAATCTAGTACATAATAATCAAATTCCATACAGCTTCCACCTCCACTGACTTACCATTTCCAACATAGATGTATCTTTCAACATCATTTGGCTTTCGGTAGTTCAGGCAATTCTTTCTTTGCACGCTGTCATACCCCAAATTTTCCCTACCCTTATTTATACTTAGGTTTCCTTTAAATAAATCATATTATTTAATTTTTACATTTTACGGGGGGGGGGGGGGATGGGGATGGTTAAAAATAAACATGGGAGTGTGTCGATTTAAAATGAGCCATCAAAATCTGATAGCCCATTAGAATTTAAAATGGAGTCCGTTTTTTAATAAGGGGTGTATTTGTTTTAGATAAGGTGTGGATAAATCTCCAAAAGTCCCATTCAGGTTATTAAGCAAGGTTGAGAGGGTGTGTAAAGAATTTGTTTTTTGTTAAAGCCCATAGCAAATTGTTTGAGGAGAAAAAGCCCAATAGAGTGAATTGTTGATCCATTTCTTTCTTACTAAACCTTTGATTAAAAATGATCTTCTGTTTATTATTAAAATAAAAATGTTGTAGGTTCTCTTGTAGGCCCAAGGAAAAGCACATGCCCAATATCAAAAACACTTGGCCCATTTTTATTTTATTTTTAAAAAGAACCGTGTTTCTTGATTAATGCTTTTTATTATTAAAGCTTTTTTATATATATATACAGGCCCAAAGCGCAGAGGGACCATTGCAATTTTTTATTTTGTTTAGAAAGTTTTTTTTATTATTTTATTTTTCAGATTTGTTTACAGTTTTAAAAAAGTGGTTTTTTACAAAGCCCAACTAGCAGTTCCTTTTGCTGCCTCAAAACGCACAGCCGACCCAATTTTGGCCCAAAGCGACCATTGCAAGCCCTTATTAGTTGGAACAAAACGTATGGCGCATTTTTTTGTCCTGAACGTGTACTATAGAAATCAACGTGCGTGAATTAGAAAATAAAGTGTTCTTCAACCATTAAAACACAAAATCCAATACAGTAATTGCAGAAAAATAGATTTCATCAAATCTAGAAACAACTTGAATCGCAGAAAACAAATCTTGACAAACTTGGAAATATACATTCAAATACAAAAATCAAAATCAATACAGTGTTCAATTACAGACAACAAATTCAAATACTTGTCTAAATCGAAAAACCTAATTAAGCATAAAAACTAATTTACAAAAAAAATTCCAAGTTATCTAAAAAGCTGTGATTCTGAGTTTGCTATAAAAGAAAACGATTTTTTTACAGAAAGGGAGGAGAAAGACAGTAAGACAAATAAAAAAAGGAGGAGAAAACCAGAAGAGAGAGTAAAATACAAATCATAATTTTATCGCAGTAAGGGTTGAAATCGAAGGAAGGTCGTAGAACCGAGCTTGCTCCAAGCCTCCGCTAAGGCCTCTCTGACCGTCGCCGCTCGTGATACCATCACCGCTAGTTTTACTTTAAACTTTTGTCGTTACCTTCGTCTTTAACAGCGCCTTTCTTGTCAACAAAAAAACAGAAAAATCAGAACCGCAACTTGAAAGAGAACGAGCGAATTCACGAAGAATTAAGAATAGAGGTAATTGATAAGTGCAAAAGTGTAGTTATTTTGTATAGACTTTTTGTTGCACTTATCTACTCTTGGTTATTAATATTAGTTGAATAACCTAACTTTGTGAATAAATATGTTTAGTTTGTATATAACGTGTTTTCTTCAATAAAGTGTATCATTTGATAGTTTGGTATTTATTTTGTAGGTATTTGAGTATTATTGGAGCAATAGGAATAAAGCTCCAAGATGCATTTTTGGATAAATAAAGGAATAAGGCTAAGATTGGAAGCCATTGGAAGTTATGCAGAGAAAGCAACAGAAGTTATCTTCCTGTCATGGATCGTCGGGCGAAAGGAAGGTGTCGTCGGGTGAAATTTGAAGTCAAATTTTCTTGTTATTTCTGCCATGCGTCGCTGGGCAAAAGGGAGCGTCGTCGGGCGATGAATTATGGTCGCCAAGCAATAGTATATATTTGTTTCAGTTGAGGACGTTACTTTTCCTAGGCCTTGTAAATAATAGCTATCGCCGAGCGACGGTTTTATATTGTTGGGCGATGGTTGCAGATCATATTTTCTTTATATTTACTTTTTTTTTCATTTGGAGGGTTATGGTTTTGGGGGTGATTTTTGTTCTCCCAACTCCATCAACCTCATTTTTGTAGTGGATTAGCTTAGATAACAACACTAGGGCTTTGCTTATGGATGATTAGAGGTGGATTTCTCATTGATCGGCTCTGACAAACTGGAAGATTTATGGTTTATCTCTTCTCCTCTCTATGTATTTCTCTTTTGTTGGGTTTTGTACATGTATTTTACTCTGAACTTATGTATATTTGTCGCCCATGGCGTTATATAAAATTTTATTTACAAGTCTTTATGGATTGTTGTCTTAGATTTTTGCTCTGTGCTTGTGATTTGAGTTGTTATAGACATATATTGTTTAGATTCTTATCTAGGATGATTATCTATTAGTTTCTGAATCTATAGATAGATTTAGAGTTGACATCTACTTGGGTATCAGAGCTTAATGCCTCTGTATGGTTGTGTGTGCTGAGAGATCGTCAGTGCAATTACATAATTGTCTTCTGTGTTATTGAGGAGGTAGAAAGATCATTTCCTTGGTGATACAGTCAGTCTCTCAATTTGGGTTAGAAATGGCTTAGGTTGTGAGTGATACGTGGTGACATTGATGAGTATTGTTAGGTTGAATGTAATTGGTCGATATATTTAACTCTGTGATGAGTAGATTATATGCAGGCTTGATAAATTCTTCCTTAGTTTTTACTTTTGTTTACATTTATTTTCTGTTGATAACATTTTCTTTACAAACCCATTTATCCCCAAACTCATTAATGAGAGATTTGTTGAACGGAAATTCAATAACCAATCTCTGTGGATATGATAAATTCCTGGATAAATATTTCCAAAACTTTTGTTGCTTGCCGCTACACCGCATCCAAAAAAAATGGCGTCGTTGTCAGGGATTAGTTCTATTATCTTTGCATTGCGACAATTCTTTTGTTTTTTAGTTTTGTAATTAATGTATATGTTGTATAGAATTGTATATTAACTTGTATATGATATTTGTGCATATATGTGTTTTCACGTATTATTGTGAATTGTCTCATTTTCGTAATGTTTGTTGTGTGATTGTTAGGACACTTTCTTTAGGTTTACGCGGTGTTACAATACCATGGCATGATGAGAGGAGGTTACTCGCTTGCACAATAAAGGCGTCGAGCTTACGACGTAAAATAAGAATATTTGTTTGTATTTGTGTATGTGTGTGGTGATTAGTGCTTTAACAAGTTGAAACAAGGAAATGATCTGAATTTCTAATCTTCACTTTTCAACTTGTTAATTCATTTTCACCCGGTTTTCATATCATTATTTGTATTTGTTTTGTTATGTCAATTTGTGTTTTCTGAAAGTTTGTCGTGTTTAGCTTGAGGAGTTTTGTTTGTTGTATATATTGTAAGTGTTGTACATTGAAATTTTGTAGGGGTAATATTTTTGTAATTCTTTTTTTATTGTTTGCACTCAAGTTTTAGTCCGATAACTTGTAGAGTATTGAGGTAACTTGTCAAGTTTGATCGTTTCGACTTGCAAATGTGTGGTAATGATTTTGTACACGTTTGAGGTGTGTGTTTATCGCTTTCTATACTTTAGCATATTCATGATACTTAGACTTTTTACAATTTTTATGCCATTCATTCTTTTGTATAATTGTTCATTTGTGAATCACTTTAGTTCCTACCCTTTTTGTGAGGTAGCTTTCCATTGTTCACATATGCTGGAGGCCACAATTCTTGTTTTAACTGGATTTTTTATTATGCTTAATCTTTTGTTTTGTGTTGATTGTATGAATGCAAGAAAGTGATCAATGCACTTTTTGTTCCATTTTGAGCACAACTACCTAGCCAAATAGTCAATTCACCTTGTGAGTGTGTGATCCCCTTTGAGATTTTTGTCGATATCCATGTTGTATTTGCTAAATGCTTGTCTATGAGTGTTTTCCCTTTTTGTATGGATATTGATTCCTTGTTTTCTTGAATCCTTAAATATGATTTATAGTTGAATTTTTACCTTGCCTTAGAAAGTAGGGAGTATTCACATTATGATGATGGTTGAATTCAAGTTGGGAAGAAAAATGATTGTGTATTTATTGGTTGATTTCTATGAGGTTGAAAATAAAAAGAAAAATAAGTGAGAAAAGGAATGAAAAAAAAGTGATAGAAAAAGAAAGAAAAAAAATTGAGAAGCTTTGAAAAAGAAAAACAAAAAGAGTATGGAATAATGTTGTGTTGAATAAGTGATGTGTGTTGGTTTGAAATTTAGGATGAAGAAGAGGTTTGATTGAAATTCTATTGTTTGAAACTGTGTGGAAGTAATTACTCCCTTAGGTTTAGGAAAGTTTTGTTTCAATTAGATTTAGGAATTATCACTTGTTTGTTAACCAAGCCATATTACAACCTTGAAAAGCCCATGAGATTCTTGCTTTTATATTTTAAATGTAAATTTTTGGATGAATGCATAATTTAGTCTATTGTTTGCAAGATTGTTGGATGAGTGAAAATACCCCATTTTTGTGTGTTTTTCATCTAGTGATGATTATGTTTGCTAGGTGTGATTCAGTTGTGACCAAGTATTGTTTTAGAATGTTTGGCATATTATTTGTATTTAGCATTTGTTTCATGTTTATGTTATTGTCGTAGTTTAGTGGTAAGTATGTTTCTTCGTGTGTATCGTTTTTCATTTGAACCATTGCATTTGTTTTCTGCTTTCAAAACATTGATTACCGTCTTTTGCTTCTTTAAGTTTATTTAACTTTGTTTGAGAACAAACAATGATTCAAGTTGGGGAGAGTTTGATAAGTGCAAAAGTGTAGTTATTTTGTATAGACTTTTTGTTATACTTATCAACTCTTGGTTGTTAATATTAGTTGAATAACTTAACTTTATGTATAAATACGTTTAGTTTGTGTATAATGTGTTTTCTTGTATAAAGTGTATCGTTTGATAATTTTGTATTTATTTTGTAGGTATTTGAGCATTGTTGGAGCAATAGGAATAAAGCTCTAAGATGCATTTTTGGATCAATAAAGGAATAAGGCCAAGTTTGGAAGCCATTAGAAGTTATGCAGAGAAAGAAACAGAAGTTGCCTTCCTGTCATGGATCGCCGGGCGAAAGGAAGGCGTCGCCGGATGAAATTTGAAGTCAAATTTTCTTGTTATTTCTTCCATGCGTCACTGGGCGAAAGGGAGCGTCGCCAGGCGAAAATAAGAAGATTTGTCGGACGATGAATTGTGGTCTCCAGGCGACAGTAGATATTTGTTTCAGTTGAGGACGTTACTTTTCATAGGCCTTGTAAATAAGAGTTATCGCCGGACAATGCTTCTATATCGCCGGACGATGGTTACGGTTCATATTTTCTTTATATTTCCTTTTTGTTTCATTTAGAGGGTTATGGTTTTAGGGGGTGATTTTTTTCCTCCCAACTCCATCAACCTCATTTTTGTAGTGGATTAGCTTAGATAACAACGCTAGGGCTTTACTTATGGATGATTAGAGGTGGATTTCTCATTGATCGGCTCTGACAAACTGGAAGATTTGTGGTTTATCTCTTCTCCTCTCTATGTATTTCTCTTTTGTTGGGTTTTGTACATGTATTTTACTCTGAACTTATGTATATTTGTCGCCCATGGCGTTATATAAAATTTGCTTTACAAGTCTTTATGGATTGTTGTCTTAGATTTTTGCTCTGTGCTTGTGATTTGAGTTGTTATAGATATATACTGCTTAGATTCTTATCTAGGATGATTATCTATTAGTTTCTGAATCTAGAGATAGATTTAGAGTTGACATCTACTTGGGTATCAGAGCTTAATGTCTCTGTATGGTTGTGTGTGCTGAGAGATCGTCAGTGCGATTACATAGTTGTCTTTTCTATTGTTGAGGAGGTAGAGAGGTCATTTCCATGGTGATATAGACGGTCTCTCAATTTGGGTTAAAAATGGCTTAGGTTATGAGTGATACATGGTGATATTGATGAGTATTGTTAGGTTGAATGTAATTGGTCGATATATTTAACTCTGTGATGAGTAGATTATATGCAGGCTTGATAAATTCTTCCTTAGTTTTTACTTTTGTTTACATTTATTTTCTGTTGATAACATTTTCTTTACAAACCCATTTATCCCCAAACTCATTAACGAGCGATTTGTCGAACGACAATTCAATGACGAATCTCTGTAGATACGATAAATTCCCGAATAAATATTTCTAAAATTTTTGTTGCTTGCCGCTACACCGCATCCAACAGTAACAAACTACTCCATTTAGCTTACGTTTTATGACCCGTATCGTGGTTATCTGGGGGTTTGAGGTTTGATTTGGGTGGAATGTACATAGGGTTTGCGCCGCCGTGGAGTGATGTTGTAAAGGGTTAGGGTTAGGTGTTGAGAGGAGAAAGAAGAAGAAGAGACGGCGAGAGGGAGTGAAGGGAAACAGAAAAATGACTTTGTTTTTTTGTTAAAAAGTTTACTATATTGGGCCTAAACTGACCCGGCCCTGTAATAAGTTTTTTTTCTCTGTGTTTTTTTTTTGTTGTTTTTTTCATTTATGCATATTGGCCTCAAGACTCCGAGCCCAATACCACTCATACACCCATTGAATTCGTTTTTACTAAATGTGCCTAATTTTATACTCCCTCGGCCTTCTGGGCCTGAACTCAAAATCTGAATTCAGGCCCTTCCTAACAGCACCCCCCTAATTTTACTTCAATAAAATAATTCGAACCCCCCACTAAATTATTTCATTTTCATTTCAATTTTATTTTATTTTATTATTTATTTATTTTATTTTGCTATATATATATATATATATATATATATATATATATATATATATATATATATATATATATATATATATATATATATATATATATATATATATATATATATATATATATATATATATATATATATATATATATATATATATATATATATATATATATATATATATATATATATATATATATATATATATATATATATTGATAATTATGATATTATTTATTATTGTTATAATTAATTTAGTATTTTAAAATTCATTTAAAATATAACTTTTATCTACATTAAATTACATCTTTAAATTATTATTAAAAAACATTTCTTAACATATAATGATTTTAATATTTTATATCAAAATGTTAAAATCCGCGATTTTTTGAATTACAATATCCGCAAGCGACACGTGGTCAATATCTGACCACGTGATAAGGAGGCTATATCAGACTCCTCCGTTATACGTCTAAAAATATTCAAACGACCACCAAACTATTTTTCGCAATAAATTAATTCAACAATAATTTTCGAAAAGGAATGCGAATATATTTAAGTTAACTGCGTACTTGGTCTAACAAACTCCGCTTATTCATACTCTTAGACCACGTATGCTGGAAATTCAAATATATTTCGCGATCCATAAAAAACACAAATAACCCCGCGAACTAAGAAATGATACTCTGATTCCTCCTAAGAGGATACGTAGGCATACAATCAAAAATCGTGGTAAGTCCCGCTAACTAAAATTCAAACCCTTTTCCCAAATAAATAATTAAAACCCTATTTCCTAAAAAAGGTGCTTCTAAACTTAGTATCCTTGCAAACAAGGTAGATAAGGGGTGCCTAACACCTTCCCCTCGTCTAGAACCGAGTCAAACCTAGAATCTCTGAAACTTTTTAGGGTTATTCCTTTATACTCCCTTCCATTAGGATAAAAATTTAGGGTGGCGACTCTGTATTTAAAACCAGTTGTAACACTTGCCAAGCGTGATATTTAGGTTTCTCCTTCACATGTCCAGATGCTTTGCAAAAGAAACAATTATCATCCTTGTTTTGCTTCTTTTGTGCTGGAACATTTGCAGCTTCATTCTTGGGCTCATAAGTTGTCTTTCTTTTGCCCTTGTCTTTAGAGGTGCTAATAAAGTGAGCACTTCCAGTCTTATCTTGTTTCATCATTTCCTCTTCTTGTACATAAAATGAAATAAGCTCATCAAGAGACCATTTCTCCTTTTGACAGTTATAAGATATTTTAAACTGACCGTATTGTGAAGGAAGAGACAATAATACTAAATGAATGAGCAAGTCTTCAGACAATTCAAGCTTTAATGCCTTAAATTTTGAAATAATGTTTGACATGCTCATAATGTATTCCCTTTGCCTTAATACTTCATGGAAATCAAGTTCTGGAGAAGAGTACTTGTTTCTACCTTATCGCTTTTCTTAAAGCGTTTTTCAATCTCAGTAAGAAAATCTTTGGCATTAGTTATATTTTCCGATATAGTACCCCTAAAGATCTCAGAAATGACACGCTTAATGATGATGAGACACATGTGATTGGAGCGATCTCACTTCTCATAATCTGTCCTCTTATCAGAGGTAGTAGATTCCATAGGAGAATCAAGTTGTTCCTTTCTTAATGCAAGGTTAAGATCCATGCAGCCAAGAACAATCTCTATGTTCTCTTTCCAGTCCTTAAAATTTGTCTCATTAAGGACCAGAACCAAATTCAGATTAACAGATATTGAAGCAATTGTAGATGAAAAACAAGAACAAAATTAAATATTTTAAATATATTCACTTGAAAAACTGAATTATCAATTTGTTCAAATAAAGACATAATCTATCTCAAGATACCTAGTGCATCATCAATATCGAGTCTTTGGACACTAATATTAACTGTTAGTAGTACTCTTGTTGTAACGATCAAATATTGATAATAAAATAATATTGAATAATAAATCCTTCTTTGAATTGATTTATTATTCACACGTAAGACCTCATAATTATCACATGTTTACCATCACATGTGCGTATGAAAACCGACCAACCACCAATTATTTTTTGGATCAATTGATATTCGCATGGACAAACATACAAATAACCAGAAGATTATTTAACATATTTCATAATTAATCTCCATAAAAGATGTCACATTGACAACTCTTTTATTTCAATTTCTCATTTAAAAAAAATCCAAAACAATGCGTATTCAAATTTAAACAAAATTAAACAAAAGAAAATTTAGAATTAAATCCAAAACAATAAACAATAATGCACTGCATTGTTACCAGAAAATTGAAATACCTTCCTGTACTCTTACGTACTATTCGGCATTGAGACTTCAAAAAAATTTCTCACACATTTCTTCAAACATTTACAAGAATAGTATTCTATAAAATTCACATAAACAACAATAAGCTACACCCACCACCACCAATCCATAATAAGTTTCTAAAAGGTAGTATTTAAGATTATGCTACAGACTAAAGACAATCAATACTGCAATGGTGACGTCATATTTATCTATAATAGATACATGAATTTTAAATAGTTGCATTCTCACACATCCATGAACTTTGCTCATATAAAGAAACAGAAACTACAATTTCGACATACATAAAATAGCGATACGATATACACTATACAATTCGAAATTCAGAATAAATTTCATATCACAAATAATTAATAAAACTCCATGCAATCACAATTTTAAAATTAAAGAATAAAATTAAAATTGAATACATTTTAATCACACATAATCAAACATAACTTATTATTACCACATAAATTAAACATTAAACCTAACACAAATTGAAAGATCAAAAGTGAATTCAATTTTGAAATCTTAATTAAAAAAAAAAAATCCTAAAATCAAATTGAATGATATGAATGACTCCGAAATCACTTATTAGATTTATCATTGAGAATTAATAATACAACTCTAAATAAAATCGTTAATTTATTATCGAATACAATTATGAAAATGAAAGCGGAAGTATATCTGAATTTGTCATTGAGAATCATCGAAGATTGACGGGTATTTGATCTTCCGATTTCTAGAGTTCCTTATGGTTCATTGATTCTCTTCTAATGGAGATAAAGAGAGAAATCTTGATAAACTGTTTTCTGCATTGTCTACAAATAGGGACCATAATCTCTATAAATAATCTTAGGATTATTTATTAGTTTTTAATATTATAATTTGATCTCTCATCAAATTAAATATTGACTTCACGTATCTACACAGTTACTTTTCATAATATTTATGATTTTAGCGGCAGACTTATTATTAATTAGACCATTACAACTTTGACTAATTATATAATGACCATACACATGTAATATTTTAATTGTGATCCAAATATTTTAATAAATATATTTTATACCGTATCAAATATATTTATTGTTGGATGCTAAAAATTGTATTATCACACTTTGTATGCATAATGCATTTGTATGTGCACACGGATCATCTCATGCACTTTCAATTCTGCCACCTATCATGCCTTAAATCTAAGGGTCAAAATATTTTAAAAGAATGACATAAAAATAAGAAAGTTGTATTTAAAAGACATTAAAGGTGTAGATTGCAGTAGGATGAGAGAAGAAAAAGGAGAGGATCTCCATTCTATCAGAAAGAAAGCAAATATTTTATAATTTCTTATCAAATAGAATACAACCTTAACTTTTATATAGATTCATAGATTTATGCTATTCTAGGAAAATAAAATAACATTAGTAAATACTTATAGGTCACTATCTCTTGGACTTCGAACTACAACAAACTCTTAATCTTTCCACTAACTTATTAATTAAAAATCCATTAATTATAACATTAAAATTTATTCAACAAAACTCCTCTGTAAACTTAAATGTTTCTTCTATCCATCATGCATATCAATTTCTTGCCTTTGTCAAAAATTTCTTACGACAATGGTTTTGTGAAAATATCTGTTGTTTAATTCTTGCTTGCTACATGCCTCAATTCGACAATTTCTTCCTTCACATGTTCTCGAATGAAGTGGAAGCGAACGTCAATGTGTTTGCTTCTTTCATGGTTTACTAGATTCTTTGCTAACTCAATTACTGATTTGTTGTCTACTTGTGTTACTGTTGCACCTTCCTGTTTTAACTCTATTTTGCTCATCAATCTTCTAAACCATACTGCATGACAAACGCACTAAGATGCTGCTACATATTCAGCTTCACATGTCAAAAGTGTCATTATCGGTTGCTTTTTAGAAAGCCAAGTAAATGCAGTATTTTCCATGAAAAACACATATCCAAAAGTGTTTTTTCGATCGTCTATACTTTGCACCAATCACTGTCACAGTAACCAACCAACTTGTAGTCTTCTATTCTTGAATAAAACATTCCAAGTGACACTGGTCCTTAGATGCACCTTAGAATTCGTTTTAATGCCTTCCAATATGAATATACTGGCTCCTCCATGAATCAACTTACAATGCCTACAGTTAATGAAATGTACGACCTTGTACATGTGGGATAGCGAAGACTACATACCAAGATTCGATATTTGCTTACTTTAATATGTTCTCCTTCATCAAATTTCGACAACTTTGTGCCTGGTTCCATTGGCGTCGAAGTTGGATTACAGCTTTCCATCTTATATTTTTCAAGATTTCTTTTGTATATTTTCCTATGATATAAAGATTCCTGTTTCTTCTTGTCGAACCTCTAGACCAAGAAATAATCTCATCAAACCTAAGTCTGTCATTTCGAATTCATGTTTCATTGTGCTCTTGAATTCTTCTATCATTTGATTATCACTGCCTAGAAAAATAAGGTCATTGACATAGAGAGAAACAAGTAACATGTTACTTCCATTTTTCTTCACATAGATGGCATGTTCATACGGACAATGCTCGAACCCATTCTCCTTGAAATATGTGTCAGTATGTGTGTTCCATGCTCGTGGTGCTTGCTTCAGCCCATATAGCCCTTCCTTCAATTTCAACACCTTCTTCTCTTCTTCAATCCTCATATACCCGAGTAGTTGTTTGACATAGACTTATTCTTTGAGTACACCATTCAAAAATGTTGTCTTGACATCCATTTGAAATATCGGCCATTTGAATTGAGCAGCTTGAGAAATGAGCAATCGCATTGTCTCCATTCTTGCACTGGTGCAAATACTTCATCATAGTTGACTCATGCTTTCTGTTTGTATTCCTTTGCAACAAGCCGCACTTTGTATCGTTCTATTTCTCCTTGAGCGTTCATCTTTTTCTTGAATATCCACTTTACTCAACGAGACGACTACCTTTTGACAATACGACTAGCTCCCAAGTGTCGTTGCGGTCTATTGCTCTAATCTCTTCGTCCATGGCACTTTTCCACTTCTTGTCTCGTAGTGCTTCTTTGAAACTTATGTTTTCAGCATCTTCCAGAAGGCATACAAGGTGTACATCATTTGTCGAATCATGCAAATCTTGCAAACTTCGCATTCTGGGTTGTAGAGGTTCATCTTTATTTTCAGAATTTCCATGTTCTGTTGTAGTACTTGTTGGTACAATGATAGATGATTCTTCAACTTCGTCGATAACTTTTGTCGAATTGTTCCAATCTCACTTGCTCGCTTTGTTTATTCGAATATCTCTACTCACTATCACCTTCTTGCTTATGGGATTGAATATCTTGTAGCCTTTTTTCTTCTCATCATACCCAATGAATATGTACTCTTGACTTTTGTCTTCAAGTTTCGTTCTTTGTTGATCTGGTACATGTGCATAAACTACACTACCAAATACTTTGAGATGGGTAACTGTTGGTTTATGCCCGCTCCATACTTCTTGTGGTTTTTGATATTCTAAATTCAAAGGTGGACATCGATTCTGAACATAAATGGCACATTGTACAACTTCTGCCCAGAATTCTTTCGACATGTTCTTGATCTTAAGCATTGATCGAATCATGTCAAAAACTATTCGATTCTTTCTTTCAGTCACACCATTTTGTTGGGGTGAATATGGTGTAGTTAGGAATCTCCTTATGCCCTGCTCTTCACAATACTTCATAAAGGTTGTCGAAGTGTACTCACCACCTCTGTCAGATCGAACTGCTTTGATGTGTCTGTCAGTTGCCTTCTCCACCATTACTTTGAACTTTTTGAACACCTCTAATGCTTCATACTTTTATTTCAAGAAATAAACCCATTACTTTCGTGAGAAATCGTCAATAAAGGAAATGAATTACATTTTTCCACTGAAATATTCCAGAGTGATTGGCCCACATATGTTGGTATGGATCAATTCAAGAATATGTTTAGCTTGATATTGTTCCTTCTTTTGAAATGAGGTTCTTGTTTGTTTGCTAAGCACACATCTCCATAAAAATTTCCTTCATAATCCATGTCTGGTAGTCCATGCACCATGTTCCTTTTCACCAACCTTCTCAAACCAGCATGATGTAGATGACCAAAGCGTAAATACCATAGTGACGTTTTGTCTTGCATATCGACTTGTAGAAATTTTTCTCGAACGTTCCTTAGATTCAGTTTGTACATTCTATATTTCTCTATTTCGATACGAGCAATCAGATGTCCCACTTTGTCTTTCAAATGCAGTATCCGATCTTTTATAAGTATCGAAAACCCTTTTTCTGTAAGTTGTCCCAAACTCAAGATGTTGGTCTTGAGATCTGGTACATAATAAACATCTTGGATTGAACTAATCAAGCCATCTTTCTATACGTAATAAATTGTACCCTTTCCTTCGACCTTCACTTTTGATGCATCTCCGAAAGACACATTACCATCTTCAATTTTTTTAATTTCTTTAAACAGGGGTTTGTCGAATTGTTCCAATCTCACTTGCTCGCTTTGTTTATTCGAACATCTCTACTCACTATCACCTTCTTGCTTATGGGATTGAATATCTTGTACCCTTTTTTCTTCTCATCATACCCAATGAATATGTACTCTTGACTTTTGTCTTCAAGTTTCGTTCTTTGTTGATCTGGTACATGTGCATAAACTACACTACCAAATACTTTGAGATGAGTAACTGTTGGTTTATGCCCGCTCCATACTTCTTGTGGTGTTTGATATTCTAAATTCAAAGGTGGACATCAATTCTGAACATAAATGGCACATTGTACAACTTCTGCCCATAATTCTTTCGACATGTTCTTGATCTTAAGCATTGATCGAATCATGTCAAAAACTATTCGATTCATTCTTTCAGTCACACCATTTTGCTGGGGTGAATATGGTGTAGTTAGGAATCTCCTTATGCCCTGCTCTACACAATACTTCATAAAGGTTGTCGAAGTGTACTCACCACCTCTGTCAGATCGAACTGCTTTGATGTGTCTGTCAGTTGCCTTCTCCACCATTACTTTGAACTTTTTGAACACCTCTAATGCTTCAGACTTTTATTTCAAGAAATAAACCCATTACTTTCGTGAGAAATCGTCAATAAAGGAAATGAATTACATTTTTCCACTGAAATATTCCAGAGTGATTGGCCCACATATGTTGGTATGGATCAATTCGAGAATATGTTTAGCTTGATATTGTTCCTTCTTTTGAAATGAGGTTCTTGTTTGTTTGCTAAGCACACATCTCCATAAAAATTTCCTTCATAATCCATGTCTGGTAGTCCATGCACCATGTTCCTTTTCACCAACCTTCTCAAACCAGCATGATGTAGATGACCAAAGCGTAAATACCATAGTGACGTTTTGTCTTGCATATCGACTTGTAGAAATTTTTCTCGAACGTTCCTTAGATTCAGTTTGTACATTCTATATTTCTCTATTTCGATACGAGCAATCAGATGTCCCACTTTGTCTTTCAAATGCAGTATCCGATCTTTTATAAGTATCGAAAACCCTTTTTCTGTAAGTTGTCCCAAACTCAAGATGTTGGTCTTGAGATCTGGTACATAATAAACATCTTGGGTTGAACTAATCAAGCCATCTTTCTATACGTAATAAATTGTACCCTTTCCTTCGACCTTCACTTTTGATGCATCTCCGAAAGACACATTACCATCTTCAATTTTTTTAATTTCTTTAAACAGGGGTTTGTCGAATTGTTCCAATCTCACTTGCTCGCTTTGTTTATTCGAACATCTCTACTCACTATCACCTTCTTGCTTATGGGATTGAATATCTTGTACCCTTTTTTCTTCTCATCATACCCAATGAATATGTACTCTTGACTTTTGTCTTCAAGTTTCGTTCTTTGTTGATCTGGTACATGTGCATAAACTACACTACCAAATACTTTGAGATGAGTAACTGTTGGTTTATGCCCGCTCCATACTTCTTGTGGTGTTTGATATTCTAAATTCAAAGGTGGACATCAATTCTGAACATAAATGGCACATTGTACAACTTCTGCCCATAATTCTTTCGACATGTTCTTGATCTTAAGCATTGATCGAATCATGTCAAAAACTATTCGATTCATTCTTTCAGTCACACCATTTTGCTGGGGTGAATATGGTGTAGTTAGGAATCTCCTTATGCCCTGCTCTACACAATACTTCATAAAGGTTGTCGAAGTGTACTCACCACCTCTGTCAGATCGAACTGCTTTGATGTGTCTGTCAGTTACCTTCTCCACCATTACTTTGAACTTTTTGAACACCTCTAATGCTTCAGACTTTTCTTTCAAGAAATAAACCCATTACTTTCGTGAGAAATCGTCAATAAAGGAAATGAATTACATTTTTCCACTGAAATATTCCAGAGTGATTGGCCCACATATGTTGGTATGGATCAATTCAAGAATATGTTTAGCTTGATATTGTTCATTCTTTTGAAATGAGGTTCTTGTTTGTTTGCTAAGCACACATCTCCATAAAAATTTCCTTCATAATCCATGTCTGGTAGTCCATGCACCATGTTCCTTTTCACCAACCTTCTCAAACCAGCATGTAGATGACCAAAGCGTAAATACCATATTGACGTTTTGTCTTGCATATCGACTTGTAGAAATTTTTCTCGAACGTTCCTTAGATTCAGTTTGTACATTCTATATTTCTCCATTTCGATACGAGCAATCAGATGTCCCACTTTGTCTTTCAAATGCAGTATCCGATCTTTTATAAGTATCGAAAACCCTTTTTCTGTAAGTTGTCCCAAACTCAAGATGTTGGTCTTGAGATCTGGTACATAATAAACATCTTGGATTGAACCAATCAAGCCATCCTTCTATACGTAATAAATTGTACCCTTTCCTTCGACCTTCACTTTTGATGCATCTCCGAAAGACACATTACCATCTTCAATTTTTTTAATTTCTTTAAACAGGGGTTTGTGACCACACATGTGATTACTCGCTCCTAAGTCAAGATACCAAACATTGTCATTATTGGTGTTGATTTCATTTTGATCCATCAAGATAAAACCTTCATTCGCTTCAGCTTCCAAATCTAGATTGGTTATTTCTTCTACCTTCTTTTCGATTCGAAAATCTTTTGCAAGATGTCCCACTTTATCACAATTATAGCATTTGTAGGACTTGCAATCCTTCGCATAATGACCATGCTTCCCACACTTGTAGCATTCAAAGTTGCAGTGGTTCGATCGACCACCTCTTTGACCATGTCCTCTGCCACGCCAATTTTGCTGGTTTGACTGTCCTCTCTCGAATTTGTTGCCTCGACCACTGTCTCGACCTCCATGGCTACATCCTCTTCCTCGAAAGTTTTGAGAAAAAGTACCTTTTCGTCTTTGATCAACCCCTTGGTTTGATTTGCTTCCTCGTCTACTTCTTCTTTCTTTTTCATCTTATGTTGTTCATGTGCTTCGAGAGAACCAGCAAGCTCTTCGACTAAGAGTGTCGAAAGGTCCTTCGACTCTTCTATTGCACACACAATATTTTCAATTTTATCTGTTAAAGATCTCAAAATCTTTTCAACAATTTGTGCATCAGTTATTGTTTCGCCATTTCTGGTGAGTTGATTCACCACCTTTTTTACACTTGTGATGTAATCAGATACAATTTCTAACTCCTTCATCTGCATCCTCTCCAATTTGCCATGAAGAGTTTGAAGTCGAACTTGCTTTACTCGGTCTGCTCCTTTGAACACTTTCTCTAACGTGTTTCATGCTTCTTTCGATGTCGTCGAACTGACAATCTTTTTGAAGCCTGATTCGTCAACAATCCTGAATAACATGTATATTGTTGTTTTATCCTTCGACCGCGTCTCTTTCAACGCCTTGTTTTGAGCTGTCGTATATCCCGCAACATCTGTTGGTTCTTCAAACACATCTCTGGTCACCTCCCACGCGTCTAGAGATCCAAGAAGAGCTTTCATTTGGATACTCTAGTTTTCATAACTTGACTTCGTTAATCGTGGCAACGGCATTTGATTAATCATGTTTGCCATTTAGCTCTGATGTCAATTTGTCAGAAAGGTAGCAAATACTTTATAACTTCTTATCATATAGAATACAATCTTAGTCTTTATATAGACTCATAAAATTTTTGTTATTCTAGAAAAACTAAATAACATTAGTAGATACTATTATAGACCACTATCTCTTGATCTACCAACTACAACACCCTTTAATCTTTCCACTAACTTATTAATAAAAACTCATTAACTATAACATTAAAGTTTATTTAATACATCCTTTATATGTTTATATGTTGGAGGTTGATTTATTCCTTCCTTTTTTTTTTAATAATCATAGCATTGGAATTTTTTGTAATTACATGACAATTTGACTTTAGCTTTCACAATTTAAAAGGTTTGCTTTGCCTTGTTCCGATCTCGTGTGGCATTACCCAGCATTGGTGGGTTTTCATGGATGATGTAAATACAATACAACTTTGACGTTTTCTTCTGGATTCCGTTACACATCTTCAGGTGTAATCAATTTTAACAAATTTTATCTATTCAAAATAATAATAAAAAACAAAAAGTAAACTATAACCTTTTTAGAATTTGACAAATAGATTGAGGTTGGCAAAAGAGAGTTGACTTAGGTATCAATTGTTTATTCAAATCTCAATTGTTAGAAGGTTACACGAAACATTTTCCTTATAAAAATAACATTTCTACAAGGGGACAATTTTTCTATATTGTACATTCAACCAATTAAATGATACTATTTAATTTTAACTTATTTAATCATTTATTAAATAGTATAATTGTGTATTATTTTCAATACATTTTACATTAAGGGTAATCTTATCCAATTTTTTGAGTTGGATAAATGAAAATTTACTTTCCCACAATGAAGCGATAAAGAAATATAAGTCAAATGGAATTCGAATCATTCCTTTATTGGTTATTTTTTTCTGCAACTCTCGTTTGGTTCTTCTTCTTAGCTACTAAGACACTAGTAAAATCCTCAAAAACACCCTCTTCTTACACCACCATTCCCAAAGCTTACTCTATTTTCGATTATGCTTTTTCTTTGTCAGTCAACTTCGACAGACGAATGCAATGGATCTCCGATATCCTCCAAACCATCTCTTCCTCCACCTTCTTCTTCCATTGCTCTTTCGGCTCCCGTCAAGTCTTCACGGTTGACCCTGCCATGGCGCAACATATTCTCAAAACCAATTTCCATTGCTATGGTAAAGGTCTCATGTTTTGCCAATCCATCAATGATTTGCTCGGCGACAGAATCTTCACCGTCGACGGTGAGGCTTGGAAGTTTCAACGAAAAATCTCCAGCCACGAGTTTAACACGATATCCCTCCGAAAATTCATTGAAACCGTAGTTGATGTCGAACTCTCTAATCGCCTCCTTCCTATTTTCTCCGAAACTTTTTAAAAAACAAACCACTCTTGATTTCCAAGACATCCTCCAACGTTTCACGTTCGATAATATTTGCATGATAGCTTTTGGACCAAGTTAATAAACATTTGACCATTATCTAATGAAACCTAGGGCTTTTATTTGATCACCAGCGAAATAATACTTACCTTAATGGCAAAGAGTATTCTAAACAGGATGGATAAAACCCATTGTGGTAACCGTCAGACTTAACAAAGTTTGCTTGGGGCTCATGAACAAGGGGATGATCGCCCAACCTCAGACAGACTTGAAGCACTTAAAAGAAGCAACTTTATTAATTTCATAAATCAGCCAATGGTGACATAAAGTCAGGTATCTTATATCCAGACACTTACTCTTATGGGCTTCGTACCCGGGAGACCCAACTTGGGAATAGATCATGTCGCAAGTATTCAGGCTCTTATAACAAATGACAAATAACAAAAAGTCGAGAATTAGCAAAATAAATCTCTCGGTTACATCACAACCCGGATAAAGTACTTCACTTAAGTGAACTTTGTACCCGAAAGGCTCCGCCTATATCATGAGATAAACACCCAAGGATAAAGATAAGTGAACCAAGTCTATAAGCAGCTTGGGACTCTAAATAAAGATGTTTGAGAAAAAATCCTCAACGAAAGATATTAAACTCAATAAAGGCTTCTATGTGAACAACCAAAAATATTGTCGTGCCAGTCGTATCTGAACACTTCTTTCCTGTGGACTTCGTGCCCAGGGAGGCTTAGCGTATACACCCCGGGATATTTTATCTAAACCAAGGTGTGAACTCGGTTAAGCCCCAAAGGGCTCTAGATGCCTATTGAAAAATCCTAAAGTGTGGTAGATTTCTGGGTTAAAACGAAGACCTCGGTCCAATCGACTAAAAAGTCAGGGATAAGCAAACATTAATATTTGTGAAACTATCGAAGATAGTCTAATCGGTGACTGACCAAACAGACCGGAAGTATGAAACATCCTATGAAAATGTTGGATGTAGACTCTGGTAAGCATAAGTATAACCGGGGTAATCAGGCCTTTTACATATACTAAAGTCGGGTAGGATATATCTCCGACATGGGCATAAGGCATACCTTCAAGGTACTAAACACGGTTAGATATACGCACGGGGCTATAAGTGAATTGCTATGAGAATACAAAACATTTAAATAATAAAAGGATACAGATGAGCATAAACACAATGCACTAGGAAGTAATACAACAAGGTCTCTGAAACTTATGAAATGTATAAAAATATGCTACGAGTTGGCTATAATATGTGTTGGATGATCCGACTTCACACCTGGACTCGAGATAAAAAACATTGAGTTTCTTTTGTCTGAACACTTCATTCTTTTTGGGACCTCGTGCCCGAGGGGCTCATGTACATCCCAGGATATTTTATCAAGGCCGAGCTACAAACTCAGATAAAGAATGAAATACAGGCCAATATAGGGTAAGCTGGAGGACCGACATTGAGTAAGTTGTTGGGTATGAGCTCGACAGACGTGTGATTGATGAGATAAACATTACAAACCATTAAATAGGCGGTTACACATGCTTAATGAGGATGTTATAGTACTTATGAACGATTACAAACGTTATGAAAGTGGAATAATGGTCATTAGGCCAGTGAACAACTATATAAAGGGTCCTCTAGGGATCCAGAAGGGGAGAGCTCTATGACATTCACAAAGCAGACATACATAAACTCATATAGGGGCTCCCGGAAGAGGGATAAATAAGATATACCTTTCTTGGGTCAATGCGAGCCATAATCCTAGCACCCAAATCCCTAAATACTCTACAGAAATTTAGTCCTTCTTCAATGGCAAGACAATGTGCAGGTTCTTCAAAATGTTTGATCGTGATGCGCGATTCGTGATTTGGCCAAGTTACTTTAAACATGGCTGACAGAGTTGCCAAGGAGTCTGTCATCTGATTTTCTTATCGCAAAATGTGAGTGAAATTAATCTCAGTAAATTCCGTAGCTAGCTTCAAAACATGATCCCTATATGGAATCAATTTTGGATGTCGAGTGTCCTATTCACCGTTGACTTGGTATATGACCAATGTTGAGTCTCCATATACTTCTAGGTGTTTAATCCTTAGATCAATAGCAACTTCTAGACTCAAGATACAAGCTTTGTATTCAACAATGTTGTTGGTGCAATCAAAGCATAACCTTGTAGTATAAGGTTTATGAAAATTATTTAGAGAAGTCAATACTGCCCCAATACCATGTCCTAGTGCATTTGAAGCACCGTCAAACATAAGTATCCAACATGCCTCAGGTTCAGGCCCCTCAGTAGGTCCCGGTATCTCGTAGGCAGCTATAACCATGACATCTTCGTCTGGAAAGTTGAACTTCACTGGTTGATATTCTAGAAAAGGCTGATGAGCTAGGTGATCCGCTAGTATACTACCTTTGATGGCCTTTTGAAGAAGAGTATTTGTTTCTGCCTTATCGCGTTTCTTAAAGCACTTTTCAATCTCAGCAAGAAAGTATTTGGTATTAGTTATATCTTCCGATATAGTACTCCTAATTACCTCATAAATGTCGCGCTTAATGATCATGAGACACATGCGATTGTAGCGATCTCAGTTCTCATAATCTTTCCTCTTATCAGAGGTAGTAGATTCTGTAGGAGAAACAGATTGTTCCTTTCTTAATGCAAGGTTAAGATCCATGCAGCCAAGAACAATCTTTATGTTCTTTTTCCAGTCCTTGAAATTTATCCCATTAAAGACCGGGACCAAATTCAAATTATCAGATATTGAAGCAATTGTAGCTGAATAACAAGAACAAAATTAAATATTTTAGTCAATAATAAATACATGAACTTTAAATAGTTGCATTCTTACACATCCATGAATTTTGCTCATATAAAGGAACAGAAACTACAATATCGACGTACATAAAATAACGATACGATATACACTAATAACTTAGAATAACATTTTATATCACAATTTGAAATTCAAAATAAATTTCACATCCCAAATAATTAATAAAACTCCATGCAATCACAGTTTTAAAATTAAAGAATAAAATTAAAATTGAATAGATTTTAATCACACATATTCAAACATAACCTACTATTACCACATAAAATAAACATAAACCAAATACAAATTAAAAGATATGGATGACTCTGATACTACTAGTTAGATTTGTTCATAAACCTTATAATTTTTATCAATATAGAAATTAAGAACATAACTCTAAATAAAACTCTTAAACTCATATCGAAATACAATTATGAGAATGAAAGCGGAAGCGTATATGAATTTGTCATTGAAAATCATCAAAGATTTACGGTATTTGATATTTCAATTTGTAGAGTTCTTAATGGTCCATTGATTCTCCTCTGATGGAGATGAAGAGAGAAATTCTGATAAACTGTTTTATTCATAACCCTTATAAATAACCTTAAAGTTATTTCTTAGTTTTCAATATTATAATTTGACTCCTCATTAAATTAGATATTTATTTATGATATATACACAATTACCTTTCATGATATACTTTTAACTACATATTTATTATTAATTAGACCACTACACCTTTGACTAATTAAATAATAACCTTAATTCATATAATATTTCAATTGTAACTTAAATATTTTAATAATATATTTATATCGTGTCAAATATATTTTTCGTTGGATGCACAAGGATAATTGTTTACCTTAAAAAGAGAGTTTTATTGGAATTTTTTGTAATTACATGACAATTTGACTTTAGCTTTCACAATTTAAAAAGGTTTGCTTTGCCTTGTTCCGGTCTCGTGTGGCATTACCCAGCATTGGTGGGTTTTCATGGATGATGTAATACAATATAACTTTGACGTTTTCTTCAGGATACCGTTGCACACCTTCAGGTCTAATCAACTTTAACAAATTTTATTTATTCAAAATAATAATAAAAAATAAAAAGTAAACTATAACCTTTTAGAATTTGGCAAGTAGATTGAAGTTGGCAAGAGAGAGTTGACTTAGGTATCAATTGTTTATTCAAATCTCAATTGTTAGAAGGTTACACGAAATATTTTCCTTATAAAAATAACATTTCTACAAGAGGACAATTTTTCTATATGGTACATTCAACCAATTAAATGATATTATTTAATTTTAACTTATTTAATCATTTATTAAATAGTTTTCAATGCATTTTACATTAAGGGCAACCTTACCCAATTTTTTGAGTTGGATAAATAAAAATTCACCTTCCCACAATGAAGCGATGAAGAGATATAAGTTAAATGGAACTCGAAATTTTTTTTTACTGGTTACTTTTTTCTGCAACTCTTGTTTGGTTCTTCTTCTTAGCTACTAAGACACTAGTAAAATCCTCAAAAACACCCTCCTCTTCCACCATAATTCCCAAAGTTTACCCTATCTTCGGTTATGCTTTTTCTTTGTCATCCAACTTCGACAGACGAGTGCAATGGATCTCCGACATCCTCCAAACCATCTCTTCCTCCACCTTCGTCTTCCACTACTCTTTCGGCTCCCGCAAGTCTTCACGGCTGACCCTGCCGTGGTGCAACACAATCTCAAAACGAATTTCCATTGCTACGGTAAAGGTCTCATATTTTACCAATCCACCAATGATTTGCTCGGCGACAGAATCTTCACCGTCAACGATGAGGCTTGGAAGTTTCAACTAAAAATCTCCAGCCACGAGTTTAGCACGAAATCCCTCAGAAAATTCATTGAAACTATAGTTGATGTCGAACTCTCTAATTGCCTCCTTCCTATTCTCTCCGAAGCTTTTTAAAAAACAAACCACTCATGATTTCCAAGACATCCTCTAACGTTTCATGTTTGATAATATTTGCACGATAGCTTTGGGATTCGAACCAAAGTTTCTCCTCCCTTCTTTTCACGAAATACTGTTTGCAACAACCTTTGATAAAGGAACACGACTCAGCAGCCAGAGGTTAACCGTAGTAACTCCATTGATATGGAAAGTGAACAAATTCCTTAACATCGGAACAAAGCGACGACTAAAAGTAGTAGTTGCAGAAGTAAGAGGACTCACCAGAAAATTTTTTAGGGCTAAGAAAAGAGAGCTTGAAGAAAAAATAGTATTGTTGGAATCTGTGAATCTTTTATCGAATTTCATAAACTCTAGTCATTTAGATGAATCTTTTGTTATTGAAATTGTAATAAGCTTTATCATTGCTTGGAGAGATACAACTTCAGTAACACTCACATAGTTCTGTTGGTTACTCTCTAAACATAGTCATGTCGAGAATGAGATTCTCAAAGAGATCACTGCAAAATCGAAATTGGTAAGTTATGATCAGGTGAAGGATATGGTTTACACTCACGCGAAACTATGTGAGTGTATGAGGATATATACTCCTGTTCCGATGGATACTAAAGTGTTAATGCACAAGTTTAATAAATGAAGGAAAGGTAAGAGATATTTACTGTAATGACGGCTATAAAGCTTACAAAGGAATTATTGAAGGTTACAAATGACACCTACCCCTAGTCTATTTATATACAAAGTAAATTGCTACGTAGGCCCTAATAAAAGGTAAATTTAATGACTAAGTTAAAAGGTACAAACTAGGAAATACTAAACTTAACAACTACGAAAACAAACTCAGCTCCAGAACCTTAGAAGCTAAGCATACTTCTTGGCGTAATCTCAAAAGCTTCTGCTTCTGATTAATAATAACTTTTGGTTACATCAAACTTCTGCTTCTAACTAAGCAGTCTCAGAAGCTTACATCTTCAAGCTAACAACCTCAAAAGCTCAACTGCTTCTGAGCAACAACATCTTCTAAATATGAATTACTTCTAACACCATCCCTTAATTCATATTCAGCTAACCAAAAACTCTTCAACACCAATTTCTTCCCTTAAACAGATAAAGTGCTCAGTCTTGACATCCTTCGTCAGAACATCTACAAGTTTCTTCTGGTTGCTACAATGTGCAACTTTTGATATTTCATTTAAAAATGGAGATTTCTCCTTGAGAACCCATCTGACGCTGATGTTTTTTCTTCTCCATCAAAAGCATAATTAACTCCCAAGTCTTGTTTCTTTATGGCCTCTGGACTTGTTTAGAACCTCCTTCTAATTCTGTAACCGAAGTTCGACTACCACCAGAAGCTCCACCTTTGTTAATTTCCAGACCTCGTCCAGAACAACTACCTTCATAAGTACCATCTTCAAAAGTTATATAACCTTCAGAAGTTCCACCTTCAGAATCATGATCACCGTCAAAAGCTGGACTACCTTTAGAAGCCCCTCCTTCAGAAAGTCCACCTTTAAAGACATGATTACCACCAGAAACATGATCATCTCCAGAATCTTGTCCTCCAGAACCTACGTCTTTAGAGTTTTCCCTTCTAAAGCCATGATCACCACCAGATTCTGGATCATCATCAAAATCTGGATCAGAATTAGATTCACCATCTGACTCATCTCCAGAGTTTCCAGAATCATCATCTGACTCTGACTCTTCTTTAAAACTTTTAAGTTCTGACTCATCTTCAGAAGAAGAATCTTCTTCAGATTCTGACCCATCTTTTGATTCTTCTTCAGACTCAGAATCACCTTCAGATTTTGACTTGTCTTCAGCTTTAGAGTCATCTTCTAACTCTGACTCATCTTCAGAAACCTCAAATTCTAACTCATCTTCAGAATCTTCAGTGTCATATTCTGATTTTGACTCATATTCAAACACTCCTTCAGAGTCAGAATATTCACAATCATCTTTTTCCCCTTCAGAATCAGAAAATGACAATCTCACAGGTTCCTCATCAGATTCATAAGCCATTAATAGCACATGTTCATCATCTGAATCTCCTCTGACTATTTTTTCTTCTTCTTTGTTTGACCAACAATCTTTAGCAAAGTGGCCAAACCTATTACAACAATAACATTTAACCATTATCTTGTCATACTTCTCATTTCCCTTCTGATGTTTTTTTCATCAGAATATAAGACTTCTGACTTCTGAGACCTACCATGTTTTTTCAACTTCTGGTCCTTCTTGACAAAAGAAGCTTTCAGATCCTACTCAACTTCCCTCTCAGAAGTTCTTTCAGTGGAGACAAATCTTGCGCCTCTAGACTACTTTGCAACTCTTCTATTCTCATGGTTTCCAGATCTTTATAATGTTCAATTGCTACAACAATGTAATTAAATTGAGGAGTAAGAGACCTCAATATTTTCTCAATGATTAATTGTTCAAAAAGTGTTTCTCCACCAGCCTTCATCTCATTAGTGATAAGAATCACTCTAGAGATGTACTCAGAAACCTTCTCATTATTCTTCATGTTGAGATTCTCATATTGCTTTCGTAGGGACTGAAGCTTCACCTTCTTCACTGATGCGTCACCACCGTAACACCTACTCAATGTGTCCCGCGTAGCTTTCTCCGTCATCAAATCACCAATTTTCTCAAACATGTTCTCATCCACACACTGATGGATGAAGAACAACACCTTCTGATCTTTCTTCCTTGTATCTCTCTGTGTATTTCTCCCCTCCTCTATCACATCTGCTGCAACTGGAACATAACCATTTGTAACAAGCTCAAGAACATCCTGAGCGCCAAATAACACACACATCTGAATCATCCAATGATTCCAGTTTTTTACATTAATACTGGAAGCTTGGTGCTTAGACTACCATTTCCGGTCATCTTCAACCTTGTACAGAACACTCAAATCTCACAAACAAAAAGTTTCCCAATCCCAAAAAATTACAAAAAATGTGATTTTGTTCAGATTTTGTTCAACGATTCAACATGAACTTTGAACCAAAATTAATCACACTAACGGCTCACTGTTTCACTCATGTTTCACCGTGAATCTAACCAGAGCTCTGGATACCAATTGTTGGTGCACAAAGTTAATAAATGAAGGAAAGGTAAGGGAGAATATATATTTACCGTAATGACAATTATAAAGCTTACAAAGGAATTATTAAAGGTTACAAATGATGGCTACCAATAGTCTATTTATACACAAATTAAATTGCCATGTAAGCCCTAATAAAAGGTAAACTTAATGAATAAGTTAAAAGCTACAAACTAGGAAATACTAAACTTAACAGCTACATAAACAAACTTAGCTCCAGAACCCCAGGAGCTAAGCATACTTCTGGGCGTAACCACAGAAGCTTCTGCTTCTGATTAATAACAACTTCTGGTTACATCAAAGTTTTGTTTTCGTAGCAGTGAAAATTAGAGATCAAACTATTAATTAACTTGACTCGCAAATAAGGAAGAGTCGCCACCGCGCTTTATTATTTCCAAGGGAAAAGGTAAAAGTGTGAAATAAAACCCATAAATATGCAAAGTAAGTGCAATACTAAAAGTAAATAAAAATACAATGCATTTGAAAGAGATCGAAAGTTCGGGGGTTGGTTATACAAAGGGAAGGTACCAGCACTCTATGTATCTAAATTATCCTATAGGAATCTTTTGAAATATCTGTTTTTTTGGTTAAAATTAGCCTGCTTGCTAAATGAGTGTGGGGATGAGATTTTGAAAATGCGACGACCTAGTGTCGTAGTTTTTGGCTTAAAAGAGGCACCAGTTTTAAAATTAGGGTTTAGAAGACTTGTCTTTAGATTAATAAAATTAAAATGTATGAAAGGGGTTTCTCATAATCATATTATTCGATGATGTGAAGTCAACGATTTTAACCATTTCCCTTTGATTTAAATGCAAACATAAATATAAAGACTAAATAATCAAAAAGAATTTAAATAAATAGCAATTAAATAACTAAATAATTAACAACCAAAATTAATTAAACTGAAGAAAGACAAAATTATATATATATATATATATATATATATATATATATATATATATATATATATATATATATATATATATATATATATATATATATATATATATATATATATATATATATATATAAAATAACAGAGAAAGATCTAAAACTAAAACTCATGGATTGAACTCAGGTTCATTAGGCTACCACTCTCCTGCCTTGCCACTAAACCATGTGCACTTTTCTGTTATATACACACCTTAATTAAAATAAGAAGAGTTTGAGTTAAAAGGGGATAAAAAGCAGAATAATGATAAAAGTGTCTCAATGGGTCACGAACCCAAGACCTCAAGCATACCAGATTAATGCCCCAACCACTTCACCAAACTGTTCATTCGTTATATACATTTAATTAAAAACTATAAAAAGTTAAAACTGACAAATGGGTTGGGCTAAAAATTCAAGCCCAAACCCGAATCCACTTGAGAGGGAATAAAGAGGGTTTTTTGAAACCCTAATTGAAGATGAAGAGTGAACACTCATTTACTTTGGGAAGGTTCAACACCTTTTGAATTTTTCATTAATTAACAATTACCATCCTATTAATTACTGATAAAACTGATTTAATGCTAAGAGAAATAAAAGTCACTCTCTCTTCTCCCTCATACACACTTCTTCTTGATCTCTAAACAAAAAAGAAAAAAATTCCTCTCTCTCATCATCTTCATACGTAAAAGGAAGGCAACAACAATACTCCCTCTAATCCCTCTCTACTAACATTTCATTATATCCCTCACAATTTAATACAAACATCATGAAGAAGACAACAATGAATAACTACCCTCATCCCCAATTAAAACCCTAAAAATCCCCAATGTTCAATTGATTTCAAGCATTAACAAGGAAATTGAAGCAAGATAAAGGAGTAATTGATGTGTAGAAATGAACCTCACAATGACAGAGATCCGTAGGAAGGTCCGACCAAGCTTTAACACAGTAGAATTCGTGAGTGAAGGTAGTTGTTGCTCTTCTATTCAGGTCTTCTTCTCTTCTTTGATGAGCCTTCCATTTATTTTACTTCCTCTGCTATTGGGAATTTTTGGTCACAACTCTAATCATTCTCAAAGGTGAAGATAAACCAGGTAAACCTTTTCCTCCTCAATGCTCTGATCTTCTTTTCTTCCTAAAGCCATGGGTATGCTCCTGAGTTGTTGTATTTTTTGTTTCAGATCATTGCTCTGTATGAACAACACATATATTATTGCTGATGTGATATTTTGTGGCGGTTGCACGTCGATTCTGCTGGTGGTCACGTGACTTATGGGTGAGCAATCAGAGCCGTTCGAAACTTCCATTTTGGTGTAATGTTTGTCTTGATATAGTGTGGGTTTTGGATTCTTCTGGGTAGCAATGGTGAACAATGCAGATGGAAGAATTTTAGACTGGTGTTCAAAGGTTTTTGGACTGTTATCTAGCAGGTTCTTAGTTTGCAAGGCTGAATTTTTGGACTGATTCTTTCGGTATATTGCAACATATCATTGGTTTTTCCTTGGACAAATTTGGCGAGATTTTTTGACATTAAAAAAAATGGTGGGAAGAATTGATATAATTTGAAACTTAGGCTTAGGATTTTATTATCATATGCTTGTGTAATTGAATTCAAAATATCCTCTTTGTAATGCCATTGGTTCTCATGGTGTAACATAATTTATGATTCCTTGTAACTTTGAATGTATTTTGAAACTCAAAAACTTTGTAACATGATGCATTCATTGAAATTTATGTAATCTTTATTCATGAATCTTGAATGAATTTGAGCAAATTTAAGTGAAATTGTCTTTGATACCTTGAATTCAAAATAATCCACGTGAATGAACTATAAAGAATTTGGATAAAACTTGTGATATGGCATAATGCTTTACTAACTTGAATTGTAATTAAAGACATTATTCAAATGAGTACTCAAATAACTTTCACAAAGATCCTAAATCAATTTCCAACATGGTGACTTGTATTATAAGCAACATGTTGTTCGAACTCAACATCATGTTCCATGAACAATCTCAACATGAGAATCATAGTCCTAAGAAAACAATTATGGCATGAATTGAAATTAGAAGTTAAGAACATTCTAAATCAAGAAAATGACCTATGACAATTCGATAACTTTCAAGGTCTTCTAAACACAGTTTATCCTCGAGTTTTGAAGAAATATTATAGGTGACATCACTTATGGTAAGTTGTAAAAGAATCATCTCAAAACATCGAAAATTAAGAAAGTTATGATCCTTGGGAGTCAGGAAACAGTTACTTGAGGTTAGGTCAGAGTTCACCAAATGACCTCTAAAGTATTTAAATTTTTGATGATCCTCCACATATAATCAGCTCTTGACATGTAAAGAGAAGTTGGAGATGACGTCAAGGAGAGTCATGCGCAAAAAGAACCACTCAAAAATATTTAATAATGAATAAGTTACAATCGTTTGAACTTGATCTTGAAAATGTTGAATTTTCATCAAAGTGCTTTGAGTCGACTTGCAAATTCGATCTTCCCTCGCATTCCAAACATATTAATGCACATATGGACCAGTGATGATGAAATCTCGGCTTTAATTTTGGTTAAGGGCTAAACTTTGATGATATAGTCTTTGAGAATCGGTGATTCACCATACTTGATCACTTGAGGGATCCAAAACCCTAATTGACGCGCAACACCTGACGCTTTTGATTCAGACATGTCTCTGCACATGAAACAAAAGAAACAAAACATACACCTTTATATTTGACTAGATTTTAGTGATGCATAAGATAAGATGTTCGTAACACTTGATAATCTCTGCATAAGCAATGCTCGAAGGTGAGCAGATTAAAAACCAATTGTACCTCGAGACCTTTATGATATATGAGAATGCAAATGAAGGTGGGATCTTAGGTCAAAAATTGGGGTATGATAGATGTCCCTATTTAAGTTTCTTTTATTCCGAGATATGAAGATTGAAATCTTCATTTCGACGAGATTGAAGATACTCAAATATAGAATACATAATTTTTTGGTCCTAAGATACCACAATGATGTTTATGATATGATACAAATGCAAAGCTTTGAATTTTATGGGGAGTGATGCCACATGAGATAAACTACTGCTGGAGAAACCAAGCACCTGACAAAGTAACCCCACAAGGAAAGAGATTAGAACTCCACTGGGGAACAAAGCCACAAACTTCAAATGAGAGACTCACATTGGGGAACAACTTCAAGAGAAGAAAAAATTACTGACTCTATCAGAGAAGATGCCTTGCATAGGCTGTGAAAATATAAATGGCCACTGACTCAAGATGATGGTAAATTTCCAACTCAGTGTCAAAGGAAGAAAATCAAAATATACCGACTCACAGATGACGTTAAACTTCCAACTCAAAGGTTGAAGGTAGACCGATACCAACTTTTATTGATGGTAAAGAAACAGAAGACACACCAACGTTTACTGAAGGTGAAACTACCAACTTCCGCTGAAGGAAGAGAAAAATATGAACCGACTTTTACTGAAGGTGAACTACCTACTTTCACTGAAGGTATAGAAACATAATGAATGACACCGACATTTACTGAAAGTGAGCTACCGACTTTTACTGAAGGTAGGGATAAAAGATGGCACCAATGTTTACTAAAGGTGAGCTACCGACTTTTACTAAAGGTAGAGAAAGATAATAAATCTTTCCACGAAGAACGGGTTCCAGTTTCTTCTTTGTCAAATTTTCCACTTGAAAAGGATAATATACAAACTTCTCTGCGAGACTTATCCAGAGAGATACCATTTTCTGTTGATGAGAAAACTTATCAAAAGAGATACCATTTTCTATTGATGAGAAAACTTCTCAAAAGAGATGCCATTTGCTGAGTAAACCTCCCCACAAACCTGTTCACAAGCCACGAACTGGTCTCATTTTTCTGATAATAAACCTCCCCAAGAACCTGGTCATAAGCCACAAACTGGTCTCAATTTCTTCTTAATCAAGTCTTCCACATGGTAAGGATAATATACAAACTTCCCCATGATACTTTTCTGAAGAGATGTTGTTTTCTGAGTAAACCTCCCCAAGAACCTGGTCATAAGCCATGAACTGGTCTCAGTTTCTTCTTAATCAAGTCTTCCACCTGATAAGGATAATATACAAACATCCCCACAGGAATTTTTCGAAGAGATGTCATTGGCTGAGTAAACCTCCCCAAGAACCTGGGCATAAGCCACAAACTGGTCTCAATTTCTTCTGATAATAAACCTCCCCAAGAACCTGGTCAAAGCCACAAACTGGTCTCAGTTTCTTCTGATAATAAACCTCCCAAAGAACCTGGTCATAAGCCACGAACTAGTCTCAGTTTCTTCTTAATCAATTCTTCCACCTGATAAAGATAGTATACAAACTTCCCCACGGGACTTTTCTGAAGAGATGTCGTTTGCTGAGTAAACCTCCCTAAGAACCTGGTCATAAGCCACAAACTGGTCTTAGTTTCTTCTTAATCAAGTCTTCCACCTAATAAGAAGAATATACAAACTTCCCCATGGGACTTTTTTGAAGAAATGTCGTTTGCTGAGTAAACCTCCCCAAGAACCTGGTCATAAGCCACAAACTGGTCTCAGTTTCTTCTGATAATAAACCTCCCCAAGAACCTAGCCATAAGCCACGAACTGGTCTCAGTTTCTTCTTAATCAAGTCTTCCACCTGATAAGGATAATATACAAACTTCCCCACGGGAATTTTTTGAAGAGATGCCATTTTCTAAAAAATTAGAGTTGATATGTTGGAGATAGACAAACTGCTCATGAAGAGACTGCCATTTGCCATAAGGTAAAAGTATACTGGAAATACACAAGCTGCTCAAATAAAGAGGCTGCCACTTGCTGTCAGGCAAAAGATTTCAATATAGTGTTATAAAGACACTGCTGTAAATGAGAATCAATAACTTCATCGATGATAGACAAACTGCTCATGAAGAGACCACCATTTTCCATTAAAGAGGAAATCCAAAAAGAATGAAGCTACTCAAATTAAGAGTCTGCCACTTGTCATCATGTTGAGATTCCAAAAGAGTGTTGCAACAACACTACTGGGAAAAGTTCATCTTCAATGGGGAACCGTGAATAGAATCTTCCTAAGGAGCCAAAAGTATTTACATGCACAAAATAAATGCATTCTCAATCTAGGTTTAACAGCCTAGAGAAATCCACAGGATAACATCTGCAAGAGACAAAACTCAATCAAAAACAAACTACAGAGAAACAATCAAACAAGACTCTACCAGATGATGAATAAACTCAATTGGGACTTATCCTATCCTGAGATGGAAGGGAAAGCTAAAATTTTTTTTCCAAGAGGAATAAACTCATAGGGGAATTAGATATGATGTACACTTTCTGCTTAGGTTGTCATTTTATTTGTGAAGAGAGAATACTCTACTTGCGGATAAACGCAACCAAAGGAGATTGACCCAAAAACATCGGGAAATGAGAATGCGCATGAATGATGTAAGTGTGAATGAATAAATTAATGTTATGTATATGCTGACTGTTGTACCAAAAAATTTTCCCTCTCATTTCTCAAGGAATTTTCTCACAAGGATTTTCAAAAGCTCAAAATTTGCACAAGTACAAAGCAGACAAAAAGGGAAAAACAGATAAAAAATGATTTTTGACAAAATTTAAGAAAAGCAAGCTTTCTTCGACTGATTCATCCTTCGACTTAACATTCTGGCTTGTTCAACGCAACCTTGATTCACACGCTTCAATTGAAAATTTGGCTTTCCTTCGAGAAAGCTTTCCATAAGCTTCGAGAAAGCTTTCCATAAGCTTCGATAAAGCATGTGGCCTCCTGCATGCAAGCCTCAATTCAGGGAGCAATGACCTCCTGCAGGCAAGCTTCGATTGGGCAAGGATTACCTTTTCACAAAGCTTCGATTGGAGTATGGTTTCCTTTCAAAACAACATACGTCGAATCCAACTCTGGACCCCTTCATGCATCCTTTGGTCCACAAGCTTCATTCAAGCAATTGCCTTCTGCATGCAAGCTTCAATTCATAGAGCAATGGCCTCCTGAATGTTTGTCTCACAAAGCATTTTCCTTATGTATGCTAGCTTCGACTGGGCATTATGACCTTCATATTAGTTTCCTCCAATTCAGAAGGAGATGACCTTCTGAAACTTTCTTCGATTCAGAGGGAAATGGCCTTATGAAGGTTTTCCATTAACCCAAAGTAGGGACCTCCTGCATGCTGGTTTCAAATGCACCATTGACTCCTTACGTGTTTGCTTTGATTCATAAGGAAGGAGTTTTTCCTCATGTTAGCGTGCCCAAGGCATTATCACCTTCATGTCTCCTTCGAATGCACCCATATGCTGGCTTCGAATTAATCTTCAGAATTGACTTGAATCACTTTCATATCACCTTCGAATCCATCTACAGACCCTTCAACACACATAGCGCTGCATTATGATACACAACTTAGGGGCCCATTCGAAGGACTTGCCATGGTTGGGAAATATTTGGTTTTGGTTACTTTTGAGCCTGGTCGAAGGGTTGGGCCTAAGTGATCAAAAGCAAGAAGACTCGGTGTCACATTCAGCTGAAGAGGTCCATTCGAAGAACACACAGTTGGTCCATTCGAAGGATACACAAATGGTGGAAACGAATGCTGCTTTGTTAAGTCTGGTCGAAGGCTATGGTAAAATGAAGGATTCGATTCAAAGAGTGAAGTTGTCCACAGGTCAGGCTACCTAGGCCTCCAACTTGTGTCTCATTCCATATTAAATTGTTCTCCAAGCCAGCTTGCTCTTGATGACATCACTACCTTTTAGAAAGTTCTTGAGCCTTGCGTCTGCCTCTTCTGCACACTTGCCCCATATAAACTAGGAGCCACCCATCTCAACCATTGATTTTAGTGCTTTTATCTTGGGATTATAAAAATTTGACACAAGTGGATGTTGGCCTTTCAAAGAAACTATATTTTATTTCTTCACAAATCTGCTCATTCAAAAATTTTCTCTATAAATAGAGAGTTGATTTGCACATCAAAGGGGCTGAAAAGGAAAAAGAAAGAGGAAGAACGCTGAAGAATATTTTTGGCTGTTTGAAAAGAATCTTCAAAAACTCTCAAAATTCTCAAACACTTAACACCTTCCTAAACACAGAACTTGAAGAAACACTACACTTGTTTCTTTAAAATCCAGAAATAAACAAACACAAATCAACTTTTCTTGGTTTTCGAATCTAGCTAAAGAAGCATCATGTTTGTTTCTTCTCCTTCGAATTCAAGAACACCCAGGGAAACAACTCAACTCCAAGACCCACATTCCACCTTCAATCAAGGTAAGTTCTCTTGACCTTAACCTTTTGTTCCAAGCATAACATGTGAGTAATCATTTCTTTTCGTTTCAAGCATTATCATTACCTTTGTTGTTTGTCTTTGTTTTCACCTTCTTCGTTTTCTTTCTTTGCTAAGTCCTTTGGTTTGTTTTCTTTATTTATCAAACATATATATTTTTTAAGAATTAATCTGGCCATGAAGCAATATTAGTATGGCCCTCATCCCATGCTGCTACTTAGTCCCAAAATGAAAGAAAATAGGAAGAAGGTTGTGTGAATCGAAGTCTTTTACGTTTCGCCCCATGATGCTATCTAAAATGAAAGAGGTGTGGTCGAAGGACATATATTAATTTTACTTTGCAGGTCCAGTCGAAGTAAGCATAAAAGGGGTGTTGTCGAAGGATACATTCATTTTTGTTTTATAGGTCCAGTCGAAGTAAGCAGAAAAAGGGGTTTGGTCGACGAATACTTTCATTTTTGTTTTACAGGTCCAGTCAAAGTAAGCAGAAAAAGGGGTATGGTCAAAGGATACATTCATTTTTGTTTTACAGGCCCAATCAAAAGAAGCTGAAATAGGGTGAACCGAAGGAGCATACTGCCTGGGTCAAAAGACTCACTTTTCCTCTCTTTTTTTATAATTTTGTTTTCTTTATGGTTGCTATAGCTTAGGATTCATTCTTTGCATTTTTATTACTTTCTTATTAGTAATTAGGCTATATGGCAAGATAAAATCAACAAATAGATAACCTTTAAATTCAAGACAAAAATGCATGCAATCAAACACACTATTCACACACATGCACCTCTAGGGTAATCTCACTTGTTGCCTCGGAAAATAGTCACGTTCCTCGAATATGGGCGTTTTAGCAAAAGTCCCTCGATGAAAAGATCGTAGTCCCTCGATGTCCCTCAATGTTGCCTTCGGTAAACGATCTAGTCCCTAAATCGAAATTGCTAAAACATCTCATAGGTTGCCTTCTATGACTATATAATTGACCCACGCCAGTCCCTTTACATCTAAAGACAAGGCTTCTTACCAATCAATGGTAAGATATCAATATCAAAGGAAGAGAGAAATGAACAAAAGACTTTTGAGTAGGTAGGACGTTCTTAGTTTCTTGCACACAATCCATCTTCAAAAAACAATTTTTTTTCAAACACACCAAGCAGTTTCAAAAACATGAAATATTTTCAAAAGGTCCAACACTTTGTATACATTCTTATAGAGACGAGAATCATTACAATGTTTTCCTAAACGAAGGCGCTTTTCAAAAAATACTTTCAAAATCCACCACAAACACATTTTCAAACAAAGCGAGTGATCTAGCAAGCAACTAAGAGCCCGTAGATACCTACAGATGAAAAGGGTGCTAATACCTTCCCTTTTCATAATCTCCCCCCAAACTTAAGAAAACATCTCAAAGGTCTTTCCTATTCTTTTCACCCTTTCCTTATTGGATAAAAGAAAATTCGATGGCGACTCTTGCTATCTGCAACAATTGCGATCAAACGCAAAACAAACCAAGTCAGTTCTCCCACCGTATTACAAAACTGGTGACTCTGCTGGGGAGTTTATCTAAAAAGTGGGGTTACCTTAGAGTTAGATCATATTTACTTGCTTTCTTTATTTGATTTATATGCTTTACATTATGGTTCCTTATTTAGGCTTGTATTGATCCTATACCCGGATCGGGGAACACCTTTTAGGTAAGTAATAATAGATTGTAGAAACTGTATGGCGTAGACCGATATGGTTGAAGCGATGGCTATGCTAGTATGACGCATTTGTTGGTACCTGTATCCCATGTGTTGAATCGAGGAGAATACGGGGCCGCTAAGCGGTGTCATGAAACACTAACTGACCTTAGAACCTTAATTGAATAACTTGGCCATTAGGAAGTAGTGAGATAGCCGGTTTTGGTGGAAACTGAAAATTGGTTGATACACGATACTACACTCATTGAGATCGGACTTTTGGGATATATCGGCCGCAAGAAAAGATTGGTTGTGCCGAGATAATGCCTAAAAGAAAGGTCAGTGATATTGAGATCCCCTAGAACCCGATTACTTTCTAGGACAATTTAAGCCAACTAAACTTCAAAAGGGTACTTACCAACAAACCCCATTGCAAGCCTAAAACTAAGGACTTGTCTGCTTTGTGTGTATATGGTTTGTTTGCTTTGTTCGCATATACATAACATCATAAACATCATAGAATCATAAGCATTCTCACTAACCATTTAAAGGATTTAGGAATTTATCTTTTCTTTGTTTTGTAGGCCATGAATCCCATTCGAAGGAATACCATCTGAGTCAGCTTCATAAAAGCACATCCTCAACTCCAAGAATTAGCATCAAGGGTTCCTAGAGATTCTCCCTTCACCAAGAAATATGGTCAACTTCTCATCTTGGCTACCTCCAATTTCCAGAAAGAAATGATGTGTGTACTCTTCCAATTCTTTGATCCCATGCATCATTGCTTCACCTTTCCTGACTATCATTTGGTGCCTACATTAGAAGAATTCTCTAAATTTCTAGGAGTACCTGTACTCGATCAAATACCATTCACCAGTTTAGAAGAGATTCCAAAACATGAAATTATTGCCAAAGCTTTGTATTTGAAGAGATCTGACATTGTGGAAAATTGGGAGACATGAAGTGGAGTTAAGGGTTTCTTAGCCACGTTTTTGTTGGAGAAGGCTCGTTCATTCTAGGAGGATATGGATTTTCAAGCCTTTGAAGATGTCTTGGCTCTTCTAATTTATGGTTTGGTCCTATTTCCCAATCCAGACCAATTCATAGATGTGAATGCCATTAAGGTTTTTCTCTGTCTAAATCCTTTACCTACCCTGCTGGGAGACATTCTACATTGTTTTCACACTCGCACCATGAAGAAAAGAGGAACTTTCTCGTGTTGCATTCCATTACTCTCTAGGTGGTTTATTTCGCACCTACCTCGATCAACATTGAAAAATGAGCAAGGTCTGACATGGTCTCAGAGGATGATGTCACTCACACATTCAGACATCCATTGTTGTTCTCGATCCTCGAAAGACATTACCATCATTGGCCATTGTAGAAATTGCCTAATGTCCCTTTGCTTGGCAATAGGGGAGGTATCACTTAAAATCCTTGTTTGGCTCTAAGACAGTTTGGATACGCTAGGAGGAATGGTCCCCATGATGCACTCATCCAAGGTTTAATATTTGATTACGAGGGTAACGACCAAGGCTATCGTCAAAGGTTCATACGAGCTTGGAGAATGGTAAACAAGGTGGATAGTAAGACATTGGGGCAAAAGAACTCCATTCCTATGGAGCCTTATCTCAAGTAGGTACAAATTCGTGCTCAAAGTTTCGTTATGCCATACCCCGCCATCTTACCTATCATCATGGAACCTGTTGTCGAAGGAGATGTTCCATATGCTGTTTTCTATCCAGATATGCCAACAAACTTCAAAGAATTGCAAAAGTCTTGGGTTCTGCTCAAAGAAGAACGAGATACTTTTGAGACCCAATTCTATGCCAGGGAGAAGAAAGTTCTGGAGCTCATGAAACGACTTCATGAAGAGCGAAGTTTGAACGCCTACGTCGCCCCGAAGAGGATGCGCTCGACCTTTTTGTCTTAAGAAGTTGTTTTATGTTTATTCCTTCCATTGTAAGCCCAAGAGGCATGTTTGTAATTGAATCGAACTTATTAATAAAAATGATGCTTATTCTTTTTGTCTAAACAGATTTAAAACTTCTAAGTCATTGAAATCATTTGCATACACATTTTCATGCATCATGACATAAACAGGTTCCCCACAACAGGCTTCCTTATCTCTCTACTGTTTGTTTCAGTAAGATGGATATCGAATAAACAGTGAAGGACTTGCAAGCGCAAAATGCCCAATTCTAAGCAACTTGTTGACCCTGGCCAAGGGACAATATGATATGATGGAAATGCTAACAACCAAAAAGAAGACCAAAAAGAAGCCCCCCATCAACATGGGTAGGAGATTCAAGGGTCCGATTTATGAAGTACAAGTAGTTGAAGAGTCGTCCGAAGAGGACGAAGATCAAGATGAGGAGGTAAGAAGCACCCATGCTGAGGTGGAAAATAATCAAGCCTCTTAAGATGAATACTACTTTGATGAGAAATACCCACCTGCCGAGGATAGATACAAACAGTTGGAGGATAGGTTAAAAGCTGTTGAAATTCAAGCCGTACTTGGTTTGGATTTTGGCGATTTGGGTTTAGTGCCTGGGGTTATCATTCCCCATAAATTCAAAATACCAGTTTTCGCCAAATATGATGGGGTCTGCTGCCTAAAAATTCACCTAAGGTCTTACGTGCGCAAGATGAAACCGCACACCACCGACAAAAAGATCTGGATCCACTTCTTCCAAGAGAATCTGACTAAGACTCAACTAGAATGGTTCTATCAATTGGAGGGTTCCCGTATCCACTCATGGGAAGATCTAGCCACTGCTTTCTATCATCAGTATCAATACAATGTCGACCTGGTACCAACCAGAGTTCAACTTCAAGGTATGGAAATGGGTGTAAATGAGGGGTTTAAGGAGTATGCATAAAAGTGGAGAGATCTCGCTGGTAGGGTCTAACCACCACTCACTAACAGAGAATTAATTGACATGTTCATGGGTACCTTGACTGACCCATTTTTCAACTTATTAATTGACAGTTCCTCATCTGGTTTTACCGAGTTAATACTGACTGGTGAAAGGGTAGAAAGCGGAATTAAGAGTGGAAAAATACCAATGACATCTGCTTCCACTTCCAACACTATAAAGAAGCCTTTCACTGGAAAGAAAGAAGCAAATGTTGTGTATGGGGAAAGGTCCCACACCAAGAAGGATCATCGACCCTCTGTTAATGTTGTGTTAATATCCAACCCTCCGTCTGCTCAAAGACAATCCTTCAACAATCAACGACCCGAAATTCCATGAAGACAATTCACAAATATTAGTATGTCACTGTCTCAAGCCTTGCAACATCTGTTGAAGGCCAATCTAGTGACACTGTGTGATCCACCATCCAATCCGAACACTTCATCACCTAAATACAATCCAAATGCCAAGTCTGCATATCATTCCAACAGCCTCGGGCATAAAACCGATCAATGTTGGGCTCTGAAGAATAAGATTCAGGATCTGATAGACAACAAGACAATTGAATTTGATCCACCTGCTACTCTAATGTGATAACTGCACCGATGCCAAACCATGGCAAAAGTGTTAATGAAGTTGATGATATCACTTTTGTTTCCTCCATTGAAGATTTAACAACTCATTTGACTATTGTGAAAGTTAACTTGCTAAAAGCCGGGGTATTCCCTGGCTGTTCTAAAGATTGTGTCTACTGTGATCAACAAATGTGTTGGTGCAAGAAATTGAAGGAAGGTGTGTAACGCTTGGTAAATAGTTGCAAGATTCTATTTGAAAAGATTCTTTCTATCAATAGTTTAACCAACAGAATTGAAGACTTATCTGTAATAACCATCTCCAATAAGCCTTTTAGGATCTCTTCAAGGGGTCCTATTAGGATTTCAAATGAACCAACCATCGTCCCTTTAATAATCACTGCCGCTGGGCCCATCCCCTATTCCTCTGACAAAGCAGTTCCATGGAACTATGGTGCTGAGGTTTATTACCATGGGATAAAACAAGATTCTTGGATCGACGAAAATAAAGATGATGTCACAAACATTGCTGGTTCTAGTGAAGTGACGAGAACATGGAGGATCTTTTCCCTTGATATTTCACCACCCGTTGCTATAACGATCCCACCCGCATAACCAATAACAAGTTCAGTACCAACACTAAAGACAAAGAGAGAGAAGGCGAGCCTGCTAGGATAGAGGCACCTACCAAAGAGGCTAATGCTGAAGAACCCCTCCAATTAAGAGATGGAGAAAATCCTAAAAATCATAAAGAAAAGTGACTTTAAAATAATGGAGCAGTTGGGGAAAACCCCTTCCAAAATTTCCATGCTGCCATTATTACTTTGCTCGAACGTTCATGCCCAAGCCCTGATCAAGTTCTTGAAGAAGGCCCACGTTCCCCAAGAAACCACCGCTGACCAGTTTCAGAATTGTGTGGCAAGTTTAACGACCGATAATGGATTAGGATTCTATGACGCCAATCTGACTCCTATGGGAAGAAATCACAACAAAGCCTTACATATCTCTGTTGAATGCAAGGGAACCACCCTAGCTCATGTCTTAGTTGATACTGGCTCATCATTAAATGTGCTACCCAAGGGTGCTTTGGATCGACTGGATTGTGAAGGACTGGTTTTAAAACCAAGTGATATTGTTGTGAGAGCTTTCGACGGGACTAAGAGATTGGTTCATGGAGAGGTGGATCTCCCAATTAAATTTGGCTCATAGAATTTCAAATCTACCTTTTACATAATGGACATACGTCGCGCCTATTCTTGTCTGCTTGGACGCTCTTGGATCCATGGGGCAGGGGAAGTGACATCCACCCTTCATCAAAAACTAAAGTATCCAGTCAAAGGGAAGATCATCACTGTTAGCGGTGACGAAGAATTTATGGTGAGCCATCTTAATTCCTTCAAATATGTGGAAATGGATGGAGAATTCATAGAAACTCCATGCCAGGCCTTTGAAATTGTTCCTCCTATGGTTGCCACAACCAAAGTCTCCTCCAATGTATCAAAAGGTGATAAAGTTGTACCAAGAATGATTTTGCTCAAGGATGCCCAAGTCGTGGTCGAGGAGGGAAATTTTACTATCTGGGGCCAGCTTCTCGACATCCCATTTAAAACAGACAAGTTCGGATTGGGTTTCACCATTCAAAAAGAGGTTAGACGCGCTCGTGTGGTAAATATACCTCTCCGCATCAGAAACCATGAAGTAAATGCTGTAGAAGATTCTGATGATGAATTCCCTTTCGAAGAATGGATCTACCCTACTGTCAAAGGAAAGCTCACCAACTGGCAGGAAAAAGACTTCACACCCATCTCCTTCATTGAGGAGTAATTACTATTTACCATTTTTTGTCAATTCAAGAATTTCTGTCTGTAATCTTAAATTCCAAAGCAATGACTTTTAAGCCATGTGTGTTTCCCGGGGTGTTGTACCCCAAAATTTTCCCTCCCATTTTCCTCAACATTTTCTCATCACAAGACCTTTGAAGATCAAGATCCAGTTAGGGTTTCCTCTGCTCAAAACTTCTCCTTGCACTGTTAACCCAAATTAGGGTTTGTGGTTGAACAAAGATGTTTTGACCTAAAATGCCTAAGATGACTTTCATGCTTCATGTTGGACTCCCACGTTTATCCATACCAAGTTTCAAGTCTTGATTCCAAGTTTTACCCAGTCAATTGGACAGATGACCTAAGAAATCAGCTGTATTGGGGAAAAAGTCAACTGTGGCCAATTGACAGTCAAATCTCATGAAAATTTACCCACCTCAACATTATGAACTAATATGGACCATTTGATCAAGTTTGGATCACAATTCCACAAGAAATTTGATCAGATCACCAAAAGGGCAAAATGGTCATTTTTAAGGTTTTGACTGGGTGCTAATACCTTCCCTTTCTATAATCTACTCCCCGAACCCAAGAAAACATCTCAAAAGGTTTTTGCTGTGCTTTTTAACCTTTCCTTAGGATAAAATAAAAAGTCGGTGGCGACTCTTGCTCAACCGAAACATTTGCGAAAACAAACGCAAAACCTCAAGTCAGTTCTCCCACCGTATCACAGAACTGGCGACTCTGCTGGGGAAACTTAAAAGTGGAGTAACCTTAGGGTTTAGATCACCTTTGTTTTCAATTGTTTGCTTTGTTTGCTTTTATATTTGTGGGCTTTGCATCGGAGTTTCATAGATCCTAACCCGGATCTGGGATATCCCCTTTTTTTAGGTAGCATAATCTGTGAGGGACCTGTCCGGCGTAGACCGACATGGGTGAAGCAGTGGCTACGTTGGTGTGGCATCTTAGTCTGTACCTATATCCCTTGTGTTGCAACGGGGAGAATATAGGTCTTCTAAGGAGTCATTAAACACCAAGCAACCTTAGAACCCTAAATTGACCAACTTGGCTATTAGGACAGTAGCAGTATGCTACACTCATTGAGGCTAAACTCTTGAGATGGTTCTGGCTGCGAGAAAAGATTGCGATGCTGGAGTTATGACCGATTGAGGGTAGCCAATGATTTGAGATCCTCTAGAACCCGGTTACTTTTGATAGGACAGGTTTTAACCAACAAAACCAAAAGAGGGTAATACCTGAAACTCATGCTGGCCTGAAACCTAAGGGTGTCTTGTGTGACTTGTGTGCCTTATCATGTTTGCCTGTGTGAATACTTGTGGTGTGCTTCATCATAGCATCATACCATTGCATGCATCCTGTATAAAGGACTAACTCATTTCAAAGACAAAAGAGTTTCATCTTTGCTCTGTTTTGTAGGACATCATGATGCCCGTGCGTAGGAATACTGTCCGGCTCAACTTTCTTCAACCAATAGTTTTACTCAAGGATTTGGTTGGAAGGATTCCAAACACTTCTTCCTTCATCAACAGACATGGTTCTCTCCTTGGCTTGATCACTGCAAAATGGGACCAACAATTGATAAGTGTTCTGACCCAGTTTTATGACCCTCTGTATCATTGTTTCACCTTTCAAGACTTCCAGCTGGTTCCTACCCTGGAAGAATTCTCTTATTTGCTTGGGATCCCTGTCTTGGAACAAACTCCATTCACTGGTTTGGAAAAGACTCCTAGGCCTGAAGAGATTGCTGCAATTCTCCCCTTGACCAAAGAAGAGGTATTGTCCAACTGGGAAACTAGAAATGGGGTCAAGGGCTTTTTGGTCAAATTTCTGGTTGGCAAGGCGAACGATTTCTGGAATGACTTGGACTTCAAGGAGTACGAGGATGTTCTGGCTCTTTTGATCTATGGCCTGGTATTGTTCCCCAATCCTGACACCTTTATCAGTATCCATGTCATAAGGATCTTCATGTCTCGGAATCCGGTACCCACTCTTTTGGGTGATATTCTACAACAACTCTATGCTCGTACCGCTCGAAAACGGGGAACTCCGTGGTGTTGTGCTCCTTTGCTAGTAAGGTGGTTTATTTCGCACCTTCCTAAGTTTGTGCTGAAGAATGAAGAAGGAAAAGGTTGGGCTCGGAGGTTAATGTCTCTTACAGATAATGATATCACTTGGACTCTCAGAGGTTTGGATGAGGTAGCTGTTATTGATCGTTGCGGAGAATACACGAATGTTCCGTTGATTGGTATCCAAGGAGGAATATCTTACAATCCATGCTTAGCTCTCCGTCAGTTTGGAAGAGCCAGAGGAGATGGACCTCATGAAATGCTGGTTCCTCACTTCCCTTTTGAGTTTCAGGCAGACAGTGACAAACTACGCCATGGATTCATTAGAGCTTGGGACAAAATTCACAAAGCTGACCCATATGAGTTGGGGCCAAAGACTTCTCTACCAATGGAGCCCTATTGCAAATGGGTCCGCATCCGTGCTCAGAGGTTAGGTATGCCGTACGAAGCTGTTAGACCTCTCATTCTTGAATCTCCTGATGGGGTTCCTCCGACTGTCCTCCCTCCTCAGATACCTACTGATTTTGACACAATGAAGAGATCTTGGGCGCAGCTAAAGGAAGAACGGGATTTCTATCGGGAGAAGTTCAACGAGCAGGAACGGAAGATCCAGAGGCTGACTAAGCAATTGGAGGAAGAACGGGTCCTGAACAACTACATCAGCACTGAGAAGAGGAGGCCATGGGAGCATTGATGAGCTTTGGATATTTCCTTTTATAGTTTTTATTTCCTTTCCAGTATTTTTCATTCCTGTAATGCCTAAGGGCAAATTGTTGAACAATTGAAATTTTAATCTAATGAAGTGTGTTTCCCTTTTTTGTCTACAAAGTTGAATCTTGTTTGTCTTTGAAAACATAAAACATACGCATTCCATTGCACCATATGCATAGCAGGTACCCTATTTCACAGGTTGCTTAATCCCCTTCGCTGTTTATTTTGAACAGTCATCATGAATCCAGACTCATCCAGTGAGCAAGCAATCAAGGCCCTTCAGGCCCAAAGTGCACAGTTTCAAGAGATGGTCCTAAGCCTAGCCCAAGGTCAGCAAGAGTTGAAGACTCTACTCCTGAAGAAGAAGAAGAAAAAGAGGACTGCGTTGTTCAACACCGGACGCAGATTTGGGAACACACTCCATAATGAAGCTGAACCAACTACTTCCTCTGTTGAGAAAAACAGTCCCCAAAGGGGAGGAGCTCCTAGTCCCGCAGTCTCCGACAACGAGGCGGACTATAATGACGAACAATACCCACCTGCTGCTGACAGATACAAGCAATTGGAGGACCGCTTGAGCGCCATGGAAATTCAGAATGTGCCGGGACTGGATTTCGGAGATTTGGGGTTATCTTCTGGGGTAGTAATTCCACACAAGTTCAAGGCGCCTGCCTTCGCCAAGTATGATGGGGTCTCCTGCCCAAAGCTGCATCTGAGGTCGTACGTAAGGAAGATCCAACCTTACACGATAGATAAGAACCTCTGGATTCACTTCTTCCAAGATAGCCTCTCGAGGTCACAGCTTGAATGGTTCTACCAATTAGATGGAACTAGCATCCGACACTGGGAAGACTTGGCAACCGCATTCTACAGACAATACCAATACAATTCTGATCTCGCTCCTACGCGTACCCAACTTCAGGGTATGTCTCTAGGAACGGGTGAAGGGTTCAAAGAGTACGCACAAAAATGAAGAGATTTGGCTGGCAGGGTGCAGCCTCCATTGACTGATCGTGAGCTGGTTGATATGTTCCTAGGGACTTTGTCTGGTCCATTTTTCAATCATTTGGTTGGTAACTCCTCCGCTGGGTTTACGAATTTGATTCTAACGGGAGAAAGAATTGAAGCTGGCATCAGGTCAGGCAAGATACAAAAGGCTGCCTCTACAAGTACTGAGAAGAGGCCGTTTAAGAAAGAAGCAAGTGCCGTCTACGGTCCTAGACGACAAGTCAAGCTCGAAAGTCGCCAAGCCGTCAATGCTTTGGTCATCTCAAAACCTGTTGCTGCTCCTCAGCAGTACAATCAACAAAGAAATGAAAGGCCCAAGAGGCAGTATACTCGGCTGAGTATGACCTTATCTCAAATTTTACCCCAACTGTTATCAACCAACTTGGTGACCCTCAAAGAAGCTCCTAAGGTCGTCAACACTGCGTCTCCTAAGTATAACCCAAATGCCCGGTGTGCTTATCATTCTGATAGTCCCGGGCACACTACTGATGATTGCTGGGCCTTGAGAAACAAAGTGCAAGATCTGATCGACGCGAAGGAAATTCAGTTTGAAGCGCCTGAGAGACCAAATGTTGTAACTGCTCCTATGCCCCAACATAGAGTAAATGCCATTGAGGAAGAGTTGTATGCTGTTTCGGTAAATGAAGTTGTTACCCCTCTTTTGACTGTTAAGAGGAACTTACTACTAGCCGGTTTATTTCCGGGTTGTAGTAAGGGTTGCCTCCTGTGTGCTGTTATCCCTACCGGTTGTCCACTGCTGAAATCAGGCATCCAAAGCCTGATGGATAGCAAGGAAATTCTGTTCAAGAAAACTACGGTTCCGTCTGTTTCCATTGAAGAAATATCTGTTGTCACAATTTACAATCCTGCCAAGGCTCCTGTGAAGAAACCAGTCCAAATTATGTCTGTTGCACCCATCACTATTACTGTCCCGGGGCCTCTCCCATATGAGTCTGATAAAGCGGTCCCATGGCATTATGGAGCCGACGTGTATGTGCTTGGGGTGAAGCAGGAGTTCAACACCAATACCAGTATCAGTAGCATCACTGGTCCCGCCAAGATTACCCGCAGTGGCAGGCTCTTCTCGCCTGAAATTGCACCGCCAGTTATCCGAAAACCTCTCACCATCACACCCGCAAGTGTGCATGTCCCAATTCAAGTTCCTGTGTCTACTACTGCTGCCAAGTCTTCTGATACTCGGGGCAAAGAAGTTGCTACCGATTTGCCTGCCAGGATGGAGGCACCAAAGAAGACTGCTGTGGAAGCCTCCCAACAAGAAATGGAGGAAATCCTTAAAATTATCAAAAAGAGTGACTTTAACGTTGTTGAACAGTTGGGGCATACTCCCTCCAAAATCTCTATGCTATCATTGCTGCTATGCTCAGAGGCCCATGCAAAAGCCCTGATTTCATTTCTGAAAACGGACCATGTGCCGCAAGAGACCTCCGCGGATCAATTCACCGACTGTGTGGCTAATTTGACGGCTGACAATGGATTGGGGTTCTCGGATGCTGACCTCACCGCCAAAGGGAAAAATCACAATGATGCCCTGCATGTTTCCATAGAATGCAGGGGCACTACTCTTGCACACGTGTTAGTGGATACCGGCTCTTCCCTGAATGTTTTGCCCAAGAAAGCATTGGATCGCTTGGATTGTGAGGGCCTGGAGTTGAAACCTAGTAACATCATCGTTAGAGCCTTCGACGGTTCTAAGAGGATGGTGCACGGTGAAGTAGACATCCCTATTCGTGTGGGTTCCCAAGTTTTCAACTCAACGTTCTATGTAATGGATATTCGTCCATCTTACTCCTGCTTGTTGGGTCGACCCTGGATTCACAAAGCTGGGGCAGTAACATCCACTCTACACCAAAAGCTTAAATACCCTGTCAAAGGGAAAATTGTTACTGTGCAGGGAGAGGAGGAATACATGGTTAATCACTTGAATTCATTCCGGTATATCGAGATGGACGGGGAGTTTATTGAAACCCCCTTTCAGCATTTTGAGGAAGTACCTCCAGTGTTGGCATCAGCTGAGGCAGTGATTGAAGAGGATTTTCCGTTGAAGATGGCGTCTTTGAAGGATGCCGAGCTGTAATCGAGAAAGGCAATTGTGCAAACTGGGGTCAGCTTCCTGACTTCACTCAAAAGAACGACAAGTTTGGGCTGGGCTTTACTGCAGAGGCTCAGAGGGCTGTGCGCAGGGAAAAGATCAGAAAGGCTCCGGTGTTTATCTCTAACCCAAGGGTGAATGCTATCGAGGAGGACGTAGAGGAAGCAGAGTTTGACAGTTGGATCTACCCGACTACCAGCAACGGACCAAGCAACTGGACGACAAAGGATTTTACACCTATCACATTTGTCACGCAGTAATTAATTTCTTTTGATTTCCAATTTGTAACAAACAATATGCTAAAACTTTGTTGGCTCGGTGTCCTACCCGGGGCATCGTAGCTCCATTTGTGAGGGCTTTTTGTATGACATTTCCATATATCATCAATCAAAACATTGGACGTTTGTTGCATTTCAAATCTTATGCTCTTTTTCTTTCTGTGTTATATATATTGCAAAACAGCTATATTTACACACACTCACTTATACAGGTTTCAATCCACTCTGGATCTCACTGGTAACAGCTCTGCTACCGCCAGTTATGACTTCGAGAATCCGATCAACTTGGCCGAAGACGAAGGTGAAGATGATTGCGAAGGGCCTGGTGAACTCGCAAGACTGCTACTCCAAGAAGAGAGGGCTATTCAACCACATGAAGAGCCGGTAGAAACGATTAACCTGGGTACTGAGACAGATAGGAAAGAGGTCAAGATTGGGGCTAATCTAGAGCTCAGCGTGAAGCAACGATTGATCCAGATGCTACGTGATTACATGGAGATATTTGCTTGGTCCTATGAAGACATGTCTGGTTTGGATGCCGACATTGTAGTTCACCACCTGCCAACCAAGGAAGATTTCCCTCCGGTAAAGCAAAAGGTCCGACGAATGCGCCCAGAGATGTCTGAAAAGATCAAGGCTGAGGTTATGAAGCAGTTCGACGCCGGGTTTCTAGCAGTAACTTCTTACCCTCAGTGGGTTGCCAATGTGGTGCCAGTGCCAAAGAAGGACGGTAAAGTCAGAATGTGTGTCGACTACAGAGATTTGAACAGGGCAAGCCCCAAGGATGACTTCCCCTTACCTCACATCGACGTTCTTGTTGACAATACTGCTCAACACAAGGTTTTCTCCTTCATGGATGGTTTTTTAGGGTATAATCAGATCAAGATGGCTCCGGAGGATATGGAGAAGACTACCTTTGTGACTCAGTGGGGCACCTTCTGTTATAAGGTCATGCCATTCGGATTGAAAAATGCTGGGGCAACCTATCAACGTGCCATGGTTGCTTTATTTCATGATATGATCCATCATGAGATTGAGGTATACGTTGATGACATGATTGCAAGGTCTCAAACTGAGGAAGAGCACCTTGACCATCTGAGGAAGTTGTTTGACCGACTCAAGTTATACAAGCTGAGATTGAATCCCAACAAATGCACCTTTGGGGTGAGGTCCGAAAAATTGCTAGGTTTCATTGTAAGTGACAAAGGTATTCAAGTGGACCCCGCCAAGGTAAAAGCCATACAAGAGATGCCGACTCTAAAGAAAGAGAAAGAAGTCAGAGGCTTCCTGGGACGACTGAATTACATTGCCCGATTCATCTCACATCTGACTGCTACTTGTGAGCCAATCTTCAAATTACTGAAGAAAGATCAAGTAGTACGCTGGAACGATGAATGTCAGGCCGCCTTTGAAAGAATAAAGGAATATCTCCAAGAGCCACCCATTCTTATGCCACCAGTGGAAGGAAGACCTCTGATACTATACTTGACAGTACTTGACAATTCAATGGGGTGTGTGCTGGGGCAGCATGACGAGTCTGGTCGAAAAGAGCACGCTATTTATTACTTGAGCAAAAAGTTTACCGACTGTGAGTCTCGTTACTCACTGCTTGAGAAAACTTGCTGCGCTCTAGTATGGGCTGCTCGCCGGCTGAGACAGTATATGCTAACTCACACTACTCTATTGATCTCAAAGATGGATCCCATCAAGTACATATTCGAAAAACCTGCTCTGTCTGGAAGAATAGCGAGATGGCAAATGATCTTGACAGAATATGACATCCAGTATACAACTCAGAAAGCAATTAAAGGAAGTGTACTGGCGGATCATTTGGCACACCAACCTGTGGACGATTACCAATCATTGAACTTTGATTTTCCGGACGAAGACATCATGGTGGTAACTGACTGTGAAGTACCTGGACCGGATGAAGGACCTGAGGAAGGATCCCGATGGTCTATGCATTTTGATGGAGCCTCCAATGCTTTGGGTAACGGCGTCGGCGCTGTAATCATATCTCCCAAAGGCACACATACTCCACTCACCGCCCGATTATGTTTCAACTGCACCAACAACATGTCAGAATATGAGGCATGTATCATGGGTCTACAAGCTGCAATCGACTTAAGGATCAAGTTTCTGAGTGTCTTCGGAGATTCCGCTCTCGTGATCAATCAGATCAAAGGCGAGTGGGATACGAAACACCCAAATCTTATTCCTTACAAGGAGTATGTGTCAACCTTGCTTCCCCACTTTGAAGAAATAACTTTTAAGCACTTCCCAAGAGAGGAGAATCAGCTAGCAGACGCACTAGCTACGATGTCTTCAATGTTCAAAGTTAAATGGGACAATGAGGCTCCCCGGATCATTATCTGGAAGTTGGATGAACCGGCATACTGCTGCGAGCTTGAGGCTGAAAAGGTGACTGAAAAACCCTGGTATCATGAGGTGAAGAGGTACTTGGAAGCTCAGGAATACCCTGAAGGCGCATCTGTCAATGACAAGAAGTTCATGAGGAGGTTTGCTGCAAAATTCTTCCTCAGCAACGACATTCTCTACAAACGGAATCATGATTCGACCCTACTACGTTGTGTGGATAAGGCCGAAGCAGAGAAGATCATGATACAACTGCATGAAGGTACATTTGGAACACATTCCAGTGGACACACCATGGCTAAGAAAATCCTTCGGGCAGGATATTTCTGGTCCACAATGGAAGCCGATTGTTACCAACACTCTCGAACTTGTCACAAATGCCAGATCTATGCTGACAAGGTGCATATTCCTCCAGTTCCTCTGAACATCCTGACGGCACCTTGGCCTTTTGCAATGTGGGGGATTGATATGATCGGTGAGATCCGACCGACGGCATCCAATGGGCATCGCTTCATCTTAGTGGCGATCGATTACTTCACGAAGTGGGTTGAGGCAGCTTCCTACGCCACAGTAACCAAGAGCGTCGTGGCACGTTTCATCCGGCATAATCTGATCTATCGGTACGGTGTCCCAGAAAGAATCATTACGGATAATGGTACCAATCTCAATAACACGATGATCACTGAACTCTGTGAACAATTCAAGATACAGCACCACAATTCTTCTCCCTACCGGCCGAAGATGAATGGGGCTGTAGAGGTAGCTAATAAAAATATCAAGTAAATTGTGCAGAAGATGACAGTGACGTATAAGGATTGGCACGAGATGTTACCGTTCGCTCTTCATGGGTACCGTACCTCAACAAGGACGTCAACCGGGGCAACTCCTTTCTCCTTGGTCTATGGCATGGAGGCAGTCTGCCAATTGAAGTCCAGATACCCTCTCTCCGGATAATGAAGGATGCAGACTTGAGTGAAGATGACTGGATCCAAACTCGACTTGATCAATTAAATCTGATTGACGAAAAGAGGCTCACCGCTATCTGTCATGGTCAGGCGTATCAAAAACGGATGATCAGGGCATTTAACAAGAAAGTCAAACCACAAGAGTATCAAGTTGGGGACCTGGTAATCAAACGCATCATCCTTCCTCAAAGTGATCCTCGGGGCAAATGGACCCCTACATACGAAGGGCCATTTGTGGTTAAGCATGTGTTCTCAGGAGGAGCCATGATCCTAACCACCATGGATGGTGACGACCTTCCTCACCCCGCCAATGCGGACATAGTAAAAAAATACTACGCATAAATAAAAGACCCGCTAGGTTGACATACCTAGGCAAAAATAAGGGCTTCCCGGTGAACCAAAAGGGTTCGGGCAAAAATAAGGGATGAAATGAAAAAAATCTGTACACCCGGCAAGTCGAAAACCTGAAAAGGCGGCTTGGGAAAAAATGGGTATCCCGGTGGGCTGAGAACCCGAAAGGGCGGTCCAGGCAAAAATTAGGGATAAAGCGTAACACTATGTCTCATTGGATCACTTCACATCCGGAATTCGGCATCAACTATCTGGCTCAGACTTCGGCATCGACCAATCAGCTTCATCTTCAACTAGGCAGCAAAGTGATGAGACGCTCGGAGACATAAAGGCGATAGCAGAGTTGGAACCCAGTGGGATTGTTCACATAGCTGTTTTGTTTCCTTTTCAAAATTGTAAATTCTATGTTATTTGGCGGCGTCCTCTTACTAGGATGTCAGCTTCTTGTACAAAAACGCCTATTCACAGGCAAAGTTCAAATCAATACAAATTCACTTGTCCATACAAATTGCCATTGTTTTTCTTTTTTCTGTTTTGTTTTGCGAAAAACGTCCAATGTTCATTTTTGATATATGCATTTGACATTAAATTGCTGATTCATAAATATTTTGCATATGAAACAAAAGATTAATTACAGGTGACATCAGAGACAGGGGCAATGTGAAGTTGTCTGATGCAGTCTGGTTGCTTTGTCCGCCAAGGTACCCAGGTAGATTCGACCGAAGAATGTGACCAAATCATCTCAACACCCCGTAGAGTAAGACAAGATTCAGCAATACTTTCCCCAAGCGGAGTCGATTCCCTGTCAATCCTGAAAAGGCACAACATTCCCCGGCAGGTCTTAAAGCTCATCCCCGGTAGATTCTGGAAGCTTGTTCCCTACGGGATACGGACGTCACTCCCGAGCTTTATTCAGAGTTATCCCTCACAAGGGCTTATAATTGGGTTATCCTCAGCTAATTGCCACGGAAGATCGCCCTCGGTAAAGTTCTTCCATTCCCCAGTGGAGTTTATCTTTGGTTATCCCCAGCGGAATCCATCATTAAAGTCCTCAGCAGGACTCTCATCAAAACTTCAGCAAAGTATCTCTGCCACAGAGCAACTCCCCAGCAGTTCGTCAAGGATTTATTTTCCTAAAACAAAATTACATTCATAAACATTTCACATTTTCATACATCTCGCTTACATACATGATAAAGTGCATACAACACTATCTCATGTTGAACATCATGACATCATGCATATCATACATCATGACATTGCATACAACTTATGTTTTTGCCTTTTCAGGGAAAAAGACAATCCCCAAGACAACTACCTTCAACTGTCACAATTCCAGATTCGATACCTGTATCTAGCCAGGGCACATCTGAGAGTGATCAGTTCCCAGACTCGATTCCTGTATCTAGCCAGGGCACGTCTGAAAAGTTCGAAGATTCGATTCCTGTATCTAGCCAGGGCACATTTGAGAGTGATCAGTTCCCAGACTCGATTCCTGTATCTAGCCAGGGCACGTCTGAAGAGTTCGAAGATTCGATTCCTGTATCCAGCCAGGGCACATCCATCAACTACAACATTTCCAGATTCGACTCCTGTATCCAGCCAGGGCATATCTGTTGACCACATTTTCAGACTCGATTCCTGTATCTATCCAGGGCACGCCTGAAGAGTTCGAAGATTCGATTCCTGTATCCAGCCAGGGCACATCTATCGACTACAACATTTCCAGATTCGACTCCTGTATCTAGCCAGGGCATATCTGTTGACAACTATTTCCGGATTCGATTCCTGTATCCAGCCAGGGCATATCTGTTGACAACTACTTCCAGATTCGATTCCTGTATCCAGCCAGGGCATATCTGTTGACAACTACTTCCGGATTCGATTCCTGTATCCAGCCAGGGCATATCTGTTGACAACTATTTCCGGATTCGATTCCTGTATCCAGCCAGGGCACATCTGTGAGCAACCGTTTGTAGACTCGACACCTGTATCTAGCCAGGGCATATCTGCATAAAGAGATTGAAGATCAAACACCTGTAACAAGCCAGGAAAACATCTGTCTTTCTCAAATACACAAGTTCTCGCTAAGGAATCTCTTATGCGATCAACACTTCCAAATGGCATCTATAAGCCCATTCCCGACAAGGTTCTGTCACATCTCCAGATGGCATCTATAAGCCCATCTCCCTATCCACCATCTCTCCAAATGGCATCTGTAAGCCCATTCCCGACATCACATTGTTGAGACTCCAACATGCGAGTGCAAATTTCCGGGCACTCTAGTGTCCAATCTCCTTTTACCCTCGAGTCACGAAAGGCAAACTTGCCAATCTAACTCTTCAGGTCCAAGAAGATTGAACAGGGGCAAATGTTGTACCCCAAAATTTGCCCTCCCATTTTCCTCAACATTTTCTCATCACAAGACCTTTGAAGATCAAGATCCAGTTAGGGTTTCCTCTGCTCAAAACTTCTCCTTGCACTGTTAACCCAAATTAGGGTTTGTGGTTGAACAAAGATGTTTTGACCTAAAATGCCTAAGATGACTTTCATGCTTCATGTTGGACTCCCAAGTTTATCCATACCAAGTTTCAAGTCTTGAGTCCAAGTTTTGCCCAGTCAATTGGACAGATGACCTAAGAAATCAGCTGTATTGGGGAAAAAGTCAACTGTGGCCAATTGACAGTCAAATCTCATGAAAATTGACCCACCTCAACATTATGAACTCATATGGACCATTTGATCAAGTTTGGATCACAATTCCACAAGAAATTTGATCAGATCACCAAAAGGGCAAAATGGTTATTTTTAGGGTTTTGACTACACAAGGGTAATTTGTGACTGTTTGACCTAGCCAATGGAAAACCAAGTTCACATATGGGCTCAAGGACCCCCTGGAATTATCTTGACATGCTCAACAAACTCAAAAGATCCCAAGTACACAAGATTGACAGTTGAATTTCCCAGTCAATTGATCAATTTTGACTGTATACTGAAAAGTCAAACTTTGACTTTTTGGTCAAAATCAAGAGTCAAGATTCATTTTTCATCAAAACATGCCAAATCATGAAACTTGTTCACCAAGAAACCAAGAAATGCAAATTAGGGTTTGAAATGGAATTTTTCATAACTTAGAATTTTTCTAAGTTATGGAAAACCCTAATTTTTTTCCAACTTTGCCCCACTTTTTCACCAAGATTCATTTGGATTCAAACAAAAGTCAAAACATGAAAGTTGTAGCTTGTTGCATAATCTACAACTTTGATTCACAAAGTTTTCCCAAATGAGGCTTGTATCTCAAGTTATAAATTTTTGAATAAGGGCACTAAACCATTCATAACTTAGTGAAAATTTGACCTTTTTGACAAGGTTTTCTACCTAACTTCCAGGCCATTTTCCATACACTTCCACTTGGAATTTCAATTTTCATTTCAAAGATGGATTGTAGTACACATTCCAATATTTCCAAAATGTCCAAGAACTTCTTAAACAACCTCATGGTTAGGGAGAATCGAATTTTGCAAAATGGGCAAAAGTCACTTTGATTCATGGCCATGTACATGTTCATACACTTTGCAATTTTTCAAATCAGCATGGGCAAGCTAGTTACAGGCCTCTAATCCTTTTCTTACTCAATAATTAAATGCCAATCCATTGTGTTTTAGATTTGTTTTGTTCATATAGTCATTACACAAGGAATTAAGCCTTAATTGGAAAAAGTGATTTATCCATTTTTGCAAAGTAGAACTTTATGTCAAGTTTGCAAATCAAATGGTACAATGCATATCTTTGGACACAAGATTCATGGACATAACACACTGATCAAGACAAAAAGATGCAGCATAGTGTGAGGGCCTGTACAGGCTAGAATGATCAAGTGGCTTTTGTTTGCTTCAAGTTCAAGTAAGATGGCATAACTTGTACCAACTTGGATATCAGCTTAGACACACTTAGACAAAGTTATCAAACACATTCCACACATCATAACCAAGCTATTGCACGACCCTAACACCTCTCATCCATCCCAAAACTCAGAATCACCTTGAAACTGCTCAAACAGAGCAACCCCTGCAGATTGGGTTCCAACTCTCAATCCTTTCAAGCATTCTTGCCCAAACCAGTTCACATACCTTCCTTACCATCTATGCAAGCTATCCAAAAGCTAAAGCACGATCTGTAACACCTCCAAGCCACTTCACCATTTTTATTTTTCTGTTTTGCAGTTGAAGTTCTCTAGCACGATTCAGGGAGTTTCAAGACAAAGTAGAACTTAGAATAACATCCTTACACTTCAAGGAAGCTATACAAATCATCATCTTGCTCTGAAAACTCTTCCATTGCAAAGCACGATTCCAACTGAACAGGTATCTTCATGAAGTTCTATCTCTCAGTATAGGCATTGTTAGCTTTAGGTTTGTGAAGGAAACATGTCACAATCATAGCCCTGAACATGCCCATATGATTAGATTTCATTTATATTATGTATGCTTAGAGAATTTTGGTTCTGAACATTGATGAAAAACTAGGTCATAAATTGGGGGAGAAGAAATTCTCCCTCATCTTAGAGAGTTAAGTCAAGTTCTTTATATCCCTGAATTCGTCTCTTAATGCTCTACACTTTTCATGTTATGAGTTTTGCTTGAAAGTCCAGGAATTGGAAGATAGAAAACGCGTGTTCATTGTTGTTCATACAGTCTGGAGGTTGAAGAAGGAGTTTTCTGGGCTGGGCCTGTTTGGTTATTTCTGTTTGCACCACTCTTTTGCTTTCACACCCCCTAGGCCCATTTCACTTATTTTTAATGATTTCTGACTTTTTCTTTTTCTGATTGATTCATTTATTTTTTCTCATGTTATTAAAAATATAAAAATCTTTTTTCTCACCATTTTTTAATTTATTAGGTATTTATGTTATTTTCTTTTGATTAATACATAAATAAATGGATATATTACATTTCATTAAAATATTGAGAAATATGTAAAAATACTTTTATTTTCATTTTTATCTTATTTTACCTTCTGAAAATATTTTACATAAAAAATACTTTTTTTACAAATATTAAAAAAATTATTATTATTTGTATATATATAACACATATTTAAAATAATACATATATACATATATTTATTAATATATTTAGGGTAAATACAAAATATATACACTTTTGTTTTTTTTATTTTTTTAATATAAAAATACTTTTTATCAATATACTTCACTTTATTTTATTTTTGTACATAATAAATAAATACTTGTATTAAATTTAATAATGATACATTTTATTTAATAGAATTAGGGTTTTACCCTAAATATGAAAATACTCAAAAATAATACCTTTTTATTTTCTTTTCATTTTACATAAATAATTCTTTTTTTTTTCTTTCATACATATAAAAATTCTTTTTTTTTGCATTCTTGCATATTTGTCTTATTTTATTTAATCTATGCAAAATATTTGTCTTGTAAATATTCAATATTGATGTAATAGTTTTAGGTTTAAATTCCTTGTCAAAATCCCTATTTGAACATTTGTACCCCCCTTCCCATATTTGGTTTTGTAATAGCTTAGTAAATTTATTTTCGCACTTTATTGCTTTCTAATTATACCATGTTAGAATTAGGGTTTGTATGCGAAAACGACAAAATAGTTATGACCTAATCTCAAGATAAACAAGCATGAAAATGAACACACAAATCACACTTGCACCCCCTAGGGTATTCCACTTGTTGCCTTTCAAAATTGGGCCATATTGCATGTTAGGTCTCTTTGGGCAAAACAAACAAACCAAATGATCATAGTCCCTCGATAACATTTTCAAAATATTGCCAAAATAAATGATCAAGTCCCTTAAAAGAAAATGCCCAAAGATACTTGGCACCATTGCAATTATGGTCTAAACGATGACCCGCGCCCGTCCCTTTCACATCCTAACATGAGATTGTCCACCAAATACAATGGTGGCACAAACTTATTAAAAGGGTTAAAACATAGTAATAGTCTTTGAGAAATTTAGGAGTAGATAACCTCTTAGTTACTTGAATCAAACTTGCAAAAACAAAACACTTGCCTATTTTCTAAAACACACCTCACAACACTTTCAAAACAAACTTTCAAAAACAAATGAAAAACTTTTCAAAAGACATACAGCTTTGTATACATCCCCACATGGATCATTACCAAGGTTGCCACCACATTGGCTTCTTTTCAAAACATTTTTTAAACCCACACACACAAGCACCATTTCAAACAATTGAAAATAAAAGGCAAGTGATCTAAGCAAGTAACTAAGAGCCCATGGATAACTGTGATCGGTGGATCTGGAACTGACTGTTTAACGCTGGTTCGCGAAATGTCGCGGAAGCAAGAGTCGCCACCGTCTTTTATTTTCTCCAAATGGAAAGGACAAAAGCACAGAAAAATTCCTTATAGAGATTGCTCTCGGTTCGGGAGGTAGGTTATAGAAAGGGAAGGTGTTAGCACCCTTTCTATCCATGGTTATCCATGGGCTCTTAGATACTTGCTCAATGTGTTTTCAAAAATGTTTGTTTGCTTTTCAATGTGGGTTTAAAAAGTTTCTTTGAAAAATTTCAGTTCGACTCGTACGTCAGAGTGTTTGAAAAGTTTGCTTTGAAAGCTTTTGAAAACGTGTTGGTGTGAAAAGTCTTTTTGAGTTTGTTTTGAGATTAGAGCAAGTATCCTTGAGAATCTACCTACCCTAAGGAATTCGTCTGTGTAAATGTCCTTTAAAGTAATGCCATCCCACCATTGAGAGGTAGGTAGCACCACCGTTGGAGGTGTTCGGGTCAATTCGAGTTTTAGGGACATGGTGATCACCAGAGCAATGGGAAGACACCTTAGAAGCTACCCTCATGCCAGGTTCCCGGATCATGAGGACTTACTAAGACGTCCTCTACTCGACGACCACCTTTCGAAAGGCAACAGTGAGGCGTACCCTATGGGTGGTGTGTGCGAATTGTGTGTCATGTTTCAGTTTATTTGTCTTGTCATGTTTGTCGTGTTCTACGCTTGATTTTATTAAGACATCCATTCTTTCATGCTTGGTTAACAGTTAAATATTTTGCGAGGAAATAAATCTAAACTATTACAAATGGCGCGGGTCCACATCGCCAAAATTAAACCGGACCCGATTTAGCGAAAAATAAATAAAGCGATAAAAGTGCGAAAAGTAAAATTACATGGCTTTGGAGGATTTACATAATTATTTAAACGATTATAAGATAAATGCGCAAATTAAATAATTAAAATGACGGGCGTTGGACCCTTTTTGCAAAATATTAAAAGTTAATGAGAATTTAAAAATTAAATGATTAAATGTTTTGTTATTTTTTTGTATTTTTTAGATTTTATGAGAAAAGAAATTAATTGAAATTAAATTAAAAGACAAACCCTAATTCTAGTATTTTTATTTATTATGAAAGGAATTAAATTAACCTAAATTAAACCCTAAATTAACTTATGTACAATTTTTAATTTATAAAAATAAAATAATAAATAAATAATTATTATGGTGGAAAAAGGGAAAATTAAAAAAAAGAAAACAAACAGATATTAAACCTAAATTCTATTTTTGGTGTTTTTTATTATAAAAAAGATTAAAACTATAACCTAATTAACCTAAATTATTTACATGTATTAATTTATTGATGAAAATAATTACAATAAAATAAATATCACATTTTTGTAATTTTGGATTTTTATGATGTTTTTTATATTTTGTAAAAAAAAGAAAATTAATTAATTAAAGCAGTAAAAATAAATAATACAATAATTAAAAATAATAAAAGAAAAGCAAACCAGAGTGGGGTGTTGCCCCAAATAAGGAGGTTCAGGCCTGGAAACTCTGGCCCAATAAGCTGGAAACTGGTTGACTTTCTTGGATCATGTGTCACACGTTGGACTAGTCTATGGTATGTTCTTTGAATTTAAGCCTTTGATCTGTACGCACTGGACGCGTGTATGGTGAGATACTGATGGAACATGGTACGTTCCAACGTGGTGCCTGCATGGGAATGAGGATAGAAAAATAATATGAAGCATTATACAGACCTGGGGATCGAACCCAGGTCTTGCACTTCACCAGCCAACACCTGGACCACTATGCCATTTAGCGCGTTGTTAACATATAATATCAATTAAACAATATAAGAGAAAAGCAAAGCTAATGGAAATCAGCGCGCCAATTTTTAAAACAGCGAATGATTGATTGACACGATTCCATCTCCTTCATCGTCCCTGTAAAACGAAACACTATGAGAACGGTTTTCTTAGCGTTGCAGAAGGGTGCCTATTGGAAAATAGCGATTAGAACCCTGTGCTTCATAAATTGTTCGCGAGTATGTGGATCTTTTCGTCTTAATCTGCTCAACTCAACCATGATACTCACGAGCCCTAATTTCTCCTCTACGCAAAAGCCCTATTTCAAGAAACCTGTAACCCTAAGTTTTGGCAATGGCATAATCGTATATGGTCAGTAAAAACGCAATTAAACACCACAGTTAGCTTTAGAACTTCACAAAGAATAAGAATCAACAAACAAAATTCATGAAAAATGCTTAGAATATGATATGCGATTTGGAAATTTTTGCTTCACAGTTTGAGGTCGTGATACCGTTTCAGGGTGTTTTTGCTGAGGTTAATGATTGAGAAATGTTCAAGAATGTCTCAGGATGTTATTGGAACGAAAATTGAGGCTTGAATCCACTCCTAAGGTTGATTTCAGTGTTTGAGTTTTTTGTGAAAAATTTCAATATGGCAAATGTTCTTGGGGCGCAGCTTGCAGTCTCTTTGCTTAGGGTTGTGATTCTGAGTATATAGCCAAGCTTTTAGGTTAAGAATATTACACAAAATCCATGGCAATAATTGTTTTCAATCTTTGATTTGTTAAGGATCTTTTACAATCTTTTTTCATGGTTTTTGTGTTCAATCAGCTCAAATCTTATCAAAACTTGCCATAATCAATTAAGCACGAAATATTGAGATTAGAATGTGCATAAAAAGATTTTTTAGGTTAGGTTTATATTTTTCATGTATTTAAAATGATTTAAATGAATATAAATTAATATAAATTCAAATAAATAATTAAAAAATATGAAAATACTTCCCTTTGGGCCTAGTGGTCGTGCATAGGCTTGGCATGAAGAATCTTGGAAGAAAAATGGGCCCATTTGCATTTTTAGGCCTTTTGCATCAATGTTGACTTTCAAAAATTTCCAAAAATTTCCCAACTTCCACAAGGCATAACTTGGTCAATTTTTAAGCTTTTCACATTTTCTTGGACATTTTGGAAAGGTCTTTGAGTCCTTTAACCAATGCCTTTGGTCCCATGTCATTTTGATTTACCAATCTCAAGTTATGGCCTTTGACTTAAAGTCCCTTTTTGTTGACTTTTGAAAATGACCTATAATGTTGAAATTGATAACTTTTTGTGAGAGCATTTCTTGGACTTGGAATATGAAGATGAATTGTAGGAAATGTCTTTCTCTTCAAGATGAGCTTTGGATGGAATTTTTCTGATAATCCATGTGAAAGTTATGCCCTGGTCAATTTCAGTTGACTTTTTCAACTGTCCAAATATAGTAACTTTTGTATCTTTGATGATTTCTGAGCCAAATTTTGAGAATCATGATCAAGCATTGATCAAATGATGTTTGTGGCTTCAAAATGATATATTGACCAAAAATTTGAACTTTTGACTGTCAAATGACCATTTTGCCCCTACAGTTGACTGTAGTGCAATTTAGGGTTTTGACTGTGCAATTTTGAGCTGAATGCCTTGAAACTTGATATGAGGATGCTTGACCACATTTGTAGGCATGTGGGACTTGATTGGGTCTTTGAAAAGTTCATTTGCTTGACCAGAACCCAAACCCTAGTTTTGACTGTATAGGAGACAGTTGAACTGCATAGCCCTTGGGGAATTTTGTGACCTTGACTTTGACAATTCTTGATGAATATGGGAGGGCAAATTTTGGGGTACAACAGTTGCCCCTGTTCAATCTTCTTAGACCTGAGGATGCAGATTGGCTGACGTGCCTTTCGTAATCCGAGGGTAGAAGATGATTGGACACTAGAGTGCCCAGAAATTTGCGCTCATATGGTAGCAGCGATGGGGGAATGGGCTTATAGATGCCATTTAGAGATTTGCTGGATAGGATGATGGGCTTATAGATGCCATCGGGATGTTGATTGCGTAGGAGATTCCTTAGCGAGAATCTGCATACCTGCAAAAGAGAAAATGAGTACCTGACACGTTGCAGGAGCTGATTTCAGATGCTTGGTATAGATGTGTCCTGACTGGTTACAGGAACTGAGTCTGGAGCTTCAAACGCTGATGAATGAACCAGGGATGGTTACTGCCTTAGCATGAATGGTAAGAGAATCCTGAATGATTTCATCCTCAACAACGCTCGTTGAGAAAATCTTGGTGAGAATTACCATCTTCGTAGTGTTAGGAAGAGAACCAAAGGACATTATAATCTCAAAGGGAGTCACCTCATTCACCGTTGGAGAGGGAACTATAGGAAATTACAATCTGGAAGGAAATATCACCTCACGCTCATGCCGGAGAGGGAAACATCTTGAAAGGGAATTACCACCTCACTCGCCGTTGGAGAGGGGACCATAGGAGAATATCACCTCACGCTCATGCCGGAGAGGGGAACATCTGAAAAAGGAATTACCGCCTCACACGCCGTTGGAGAGGGGACCATAAGAGAATATCACCTCACGCTCATGCCGGAGAGGGGAACATCTGAAGAAGGAATTACCACCTCACACGCCGTTGGAGAGGGGACCATAAGAGAATATCACCTCACGCTCATGCCGGAGAGGGGAACATCTGAAGAAGGAATTACCACCTCACACGCCGTTGGAGAGGGGACCATAAGAGAATATCACCTCACGCTCATGCCGGAGAGGGGAACATCTGAAGAAGGAATTACCACCTCACACGCCGTTGGAGAGGGGACCATAAGGGAATATCACCTCACGCTCATGCCGGAGAGGGGAACATCTGAAGAAGGAATTACCACCTCACACGCCGTTGGAGAGGGGACCATAAGAGAATATCACCTCACGCTCATGCCGGAGAGGGAAACATCTGAAGAAGGAATTACCACCTCACACGCCGTTGGAGAGGGGACCATAAGGGAATATCACCTCACGCTCATGCCGGAGAGGGGAACATCTGAAGAAGGAATTACCACCTCACACGCCATTGGAGAGGGGACCATAAGAGAATATCACCTCACGCTCATGCCGGAGAGGGAAACATCTGAAGAAGGAATTACCACCTCACACGCCGTTGGAGAGGGGACCATAAGAGAATATCACCTCACGCTCATGCCGGAGAGGGGAACATCTGAAGAAGGAATTACCACCTCACACGCCGTTGGAGAGGGGACCATAAGAGAACTTCTACTGAGTCTTTATCAGAAAAATCTGTTTGGAGTCGATTTAACTGGACTAGAGAAGTCTTTGAAATATGTTTGAGAATTTCACTGCATCTTTCCTGAAAGGTAAAAGTCAGTAATATGCAATGCATGATATGGATCAAGCAATGATGTTATCAATATAAATGAGACTTGTATGATGCAATACGTTATGCATGCTACAATGATGTATGTGATGTTTTATGTATGTTTTTGTCTAGGAAAGTGAATCCTTGACGGGTGCCGGGAAGTCCTGTCCTGGGCTGATGTTGAGGAAGAGATTTTGCTTCCGCTGTGGATGATTCGTTGCAAGAATACCGGTAGGAGGAGATGACTCCGTTGAGGAATGAAATAATTCTGCGGGAGAAAAGATACTCTAGCGATCATGCTGGGGAGTGCTACTCTGTGGGGATAGCGATGCTTTGCTGAGTTGATGAAGATAACTCCGCTGGGGATATCCTTGTTGTCGGAAGTGTTGATAGACTTCGCTGGGGGTAGGAAGATACTTTGCCGAGGACGCTCTTTCCGTGGCTTTTGGCTGAGGATAACCCAGTTATATCCTGTTACGGAAACAACTCTTTAAATTAAGCCGGGACGACGCGTTCGCGATCTGCGAGGGGATAAGCTTCCAGAATCTACTGGGGATAAGCTTACTGCTTGAGGGATATGACTTCCAACTTTCCTGGGGAAACTGGATTGGACTCTCCTGGGGGAAGTTTTAGACTGTGGGGAAGTGATTCCTTTGAATGGTGGTATACCGCCGGGGAATAATCTTTAGACCAAGACTGCCGGGGATACTTGTTAAGAATGCGTGCTGCTGGGGAGGTATTGAGATCTACAGGAGGATACTCAATTTCCTTGATATTTGATGATTTGCTTGGAGAAGAATGTATTGTTTTGTTGAACCACTCTCTGGGGAATTAAGATGCACTTGGCCGTGTTCTTTGGCTGAACCTACCTTGGTACCTTGGAGGATAGAACAATTAGACTGCTCAGACAACTCTTTATTGCCCCTGTTTCCAGTGTCACCTGCAATTAATTCCTTTGTTTCGTATGCAAATATTCATGAGTTAGCAAATTATTGTCAATGCATACATCACAAATTGAACCTTGGACGTTCTTCGCAAAACAAAACAAAAAAAAGAAGAACACTTGGCACATTTAACTGAAGATATATTTTTATTGATTTTTGAATGGCCTATGAATAGGCGTTTTGTATACAAGAGGCTGACGTCCTAGTAAGAGGTACGTCGCCGATCAAAAGAGTTTATACAAGTTTTGTACAAAAGAAAAGTAAAACAACAGCTGTGTGAAAGATGAATGATCCACTGGGTTTCAACTCTGCTATTGCCTTTATAACTCCGAGCGTCTCATCACTTGATGACCTTGGTTGAAGGTGAAGCTGACTGATCGATGCCGTTTGAGCTTGATGCAGATACCGGATTCTGGATGCAAAGTGATCAATGAGACATAGTTTTACGCTTTTATCCCTAACTTTTGCCTGGACTGCCCTTTCGGGTTTTCAGTCCACCGGGATACCCATTTTTGCCCAAGCCGCCCTTTCAGGTTTTCGACTTGCCGGGTGTACAGATTTTTTTCATTTTCATCCCTACATTTTGCCCGAACCCTTTTGGTTCGACGGGAAGCCCTAATTTTTGCCTAGGCATGTCAGCCTAGCGGGTCTTTTTTATGCGTAGTATTTTTTAACTATGTCTGCATTGGCGGGGTGAGGAAGGTCGTCACCGTCCATATTGGTTAAGATCATTGCTCCTCCTGAGAACACATGCTTAACCACAAATGGCCCTTCGTACGTAGGGGTCCATTTGCCCCTTGGATCACTCTGAGGAAGGATGATTCTCTTGATCACCAGATCCCCGACTTGATACTCCTGTGGCCTGACCTTTTTGTTAAATGCCCTGATCATCCGTTTCTGATACGTCTGACCGTGACAGATAGCAGCAAGTCTCTTTTCGTCAATGAGATTGAGTTGGTCAAGTCGTGTCTGGATCCAATCATCTTCGTTCAGATTTGCATCCTTCATTATCCGGAGAGAGGGAATTTGCACTTCGATCGGCAAGACTGCCTCCATGCCATAAACCAGAGAGAAAGGAGTTGCCCCGGTTGATGTCCTAGCGGAGGTACGGTACCCATGCAGAGCGAACGGTAACATCTCGTGCCAATCTTTGTACGTCACTGTCATTTTTTGCACGATCTTCTTGATGTTCTTATTCGCTGCTTCTACAGCCCCATTCATCTTCGGTCTGTAAGGAGAAGAATTGTGGTGCTGTATCTTGAACTGTTCGCAAAGCTCAGCAATCATCTTATTGTTCAGATTGGTACCGTTGTCTGTAATTATTCGCTCAGGGACGCCGTACCGGCAGATCAGATTGTGCCGAATAAACCGTGCCACGACAGTCTTGGTTACTGTAGCATAGGATGCTGCCTCAACCCACTTTGTAAAATAATCAATCGCTACTAGGATGAAGCGATGTCCATTGGATGCTGTAGGTCTTATCTCGCCGATCATGTCTATGCCCCACATTGCAAACGGCCAAGGCGCAGTCAGAACATTCAGGGGAACCGGAGGAACATGCACTTTATCTGCGTAGATCTGGCACTTGTGGCATGTCCTGGAGTGTTGGTAGCAGTCAGCTTCCATTGTGGACCAATAATATCCTGCCCGTAGGATCTTTTTAGCCATAGTGTGTCCACTGGAATGCGTACCAAAGGTCCCTTCATGTAACTCTTCCATGATTCTTTCTGCTTCGATCTTGTCCACACAACGCAGTAAGGTTGAATCATGATTCCTCTTGTACAAGATGCCGTTGCTTAGGAAGAACTTTGCTGCGAACCTCCTCAGGAATTTCTTATCATTGATAGAGGCACCTTCAGGGTATTCCTGAGCTTCCAGATATCTCTTCACTTCATGGTACCAAGGCTTCTCAGTCACCAATTCAGTTTCGAGATCACAACAGTATGCCGGTTCGTCCAGTTTCCAGATGATGATCCGGGGAGCTTCATTATCCCATTTGACCTTGAACATTGAAGACATTGTAGCTAACGCGTCCGCTAACTGATTCTCTTCTCTTGGAAAGTGCTCAAAGGTTATCTCTGTAAAGTGGGGAATCATGGTCAACACACATTCTCTGTAAGGAATCAAGTTCGGATGTTTCGTATCCCACTCTCTGTTGATCTGATTGATCACAAGAGCGGAATCTCCGAAAACACTTAAAAATTTGATCCTTAGGTCGATCGCAGCTTGAAGACCCATGATACACGCCTCATACTCCGCCATGTTGTTGGTACAGTTGAAACATAGCCGGGCAGTGAGTGGAGTATGAGTACCTTGTGGAGATATGATGATGGCGCCGATACCATTTCCCAAAGCATTGGAAGCTCCGTCAAAGTGCATAGACCATCGGGATCCCGGTTCAGGTCCTTCATCCGGTCCAGGTACTTCACAGTCAGTTACAATCATGATGCTTTCATCCGGAAACTCGAAGTTCATTGATTGGTAGTCATCTACAGCTTGATGAGCTAAGTGGTCTGCCAATACACTTCCCTTGATGGCTTTCTGGGTTGTATACTGAATGTCGTATTCCGTCAAGATCATCTGCCATCTTGCAATTCTCCCAGACAGAGCAGGCTTTTCGAATATGTACTTTATAGGATCCATTTTTGAGATCAACAAAGTAGTGTGAGTCAGCATATACTGTCTCAGCCGGCGAGCAGCCCATACCAAAGCGCAGCAAGTTTTCTCAAGCAGTGAGTATCGGGTCTCACAGTCGGTAAACTTTTTGCTAAGGTAATAAATGGCATGCTCTTTTCGGCCAGACTCGTCATGCTGCCCCAGCACACACCCCATTGAGTTGTCTAGCACTGTCAGATATAGGATCAGAGGTATCCCTTCAACCGGTGGCATAAGGATAGGTGGTTCTTGGAGATACTCTTTGATTCTGTCGAAGGCAGCTTGACATTCATCGTTCCAACGTACTACCTGATCTTTTTTCAACAACTTGAAGATTGGTTCACAGGTAGCGGTCAGATGTGAGATGAATCGAGCAATGTAATTCAGGCGTCCTAAAAAGCCTCTGACTTCCTTTTCTGTCTTGGGGACTGGCATCTCTTGAATAGCTTTGACCTTAGCAGGGTCCACTTGAATACCTTTATCACTGACCACGAAGCCTAGCAACTTCCCAGATCTTACCCCGAAGGTGCACTTGTTCGGGTTCAATCTCAGCTTGTACAGTTTCAACCGGTCAAACAACTTCTGCAGATGATCTAGATGCTCTTCCTCAGTCTGGGACCTAGCGATCATGTCGTCCACATACACTTCGATCTCATGATGGATCATATCATGAAATAAGGCGACCATGGCACGCTGGTAGGTTTCCCCAGCATTCTTTAATCCGAACGGCATGACCTTGTAACAGAAGGTGCCCCACTGAGTGACAAATGTAGTCTTTTCCATGTCTTCAGGTGCCATCTTTATCTGATTGTAACCTGAAAAGCCATCCATGAAAGAGAATACTTTGTGCTGAGCTGTGTTATCCACAAGGACATCAATGTGAGGCAAGGGGAAGTCATCCTTGGGGCTGGCCCTGTTCAGATCCCTGTAGTCAACACACATTCTGACCTTGCCGTCCTTTTTAGGTACCGGCACCACATTAGCAACCCACTGAGGGTAAGAAGTCACTGCAAGGAACCCGGCATCAAACTGTTTCATGACCTCGGCCTTAATCTTCTCGGACATCTCTGGACGCATCCGACGAACCTTTTGTTTAACTGGAGGGCAGTCTTCCCTAGTTGGCAAATGATGGACGACGATATCGGTATCCAACCCTGGCATGTCTTCGTAGGACCAGGCAAAGATCTCTATATAGTCGTGTAACATCTTGGTTAACCGTTGCTTCACGCTGAGCTCTAGGTTAGCACCAATCTTTACCTCTTTTCTGTCTGCCTCAGTACCCAGGTTTATGGTTTCCACTGGCTCTTCATGGGGTTGAATTGCCCTCTCCTCCTGAAGTAACAGTCTTGCAAGCTCGCCAGGCACTTCGCAATCATCTTCACCTTCGTCTTCGGCTAAGTTGATCAGATTTTCGAAGTCATAATTGGCATTAGCAGAGCTGTTATCAGTAAGATCCAGAGTGGATTGGAACCTGTATGAGTGAGTGTGTGTGTAAATACAGCTGTTTTGATAATTATGTAAAGGAAAAGAAAGATAGAAAAGGAACACAATATTTGCAATGCGAAAAATACGTCCAAGATTTTCATTCATGATGTATAAAATGACAGTTTGTATGCCCTCACAAATAGAACCACGGTGCCTCGGGTAAGACACCGGGCCATAGAGTTTATCATTGTTTATTACAAAATAACAAAACAAAGAAATTTATTACTTAGTAACCAAAGAAACATGGAGGTTGTCCCTTGCGCTCCAATTGTTGGGTCCACCATCAGTTGCCGGGTAAATCCAGCTATCGAACTCAGCTTCATCCACTTCCTCTTCATCCCCAATAGCATTAACTCCGTGGGCAGGCAGGGGAGCTGTCACCACATTAGGCTTGTCGGATGCCTCGAACTGTACCTCCTTAGCGTCAATGAGGTCCTGCAGCTTGTGTTTTAATGCCCAACAGTCATCAGTGGCATGCCCCGGGCTGTCTGAATGGTAAGCACAACGGGCATTCGGGTTGTACTTAGGAGAGGTAGTGTTTGAGAACTTTGGCGCCTCCTTGACAGTCACCAAATTGGTGGATAGTAACTGTGGCAGGATTTGCGATAGGGTCATGCTTAACCGGGTAAACTCTCTCCGGGGTCTATCAGCCCTTTGAGGATTGTTTGGCCGGGGAGCGGCAGCAGGCTTAGCAATCATGACCGCACTGACAGATTGGCGGTGTTCATTTCTTTCTGATCTTCTAGAACCATACACGGCACTAGACTCTTTTTTAAACGGTTTCTTGTCCGAACTAGATGATGATGCCCCCTTTGCAATCTTCCCAGATTTCAGCCCAGCTTCAATCCTTTCTCCAGTCAAGATCAAATCGGTGAAACCAGCAGAAGAATTCCCAATGAGATGGTTGAAGAACGGCCCAGATAGGGTCCCCAAGAACATGTCCACTAACTCTCGATCAGTCAAAGGTGGCTGCACCCTGCCAGCCAGGTCTCTCCACTTCTGCGCGTACTCTTTAAAACCTTCACTTGCACCTAACGACATACCCTGGAGTTGGGTACGTGTGGGGGCAAGGTCGGCATTATACTGATACTGCTTGTAGAAAGCAGTAGCCAGCTCCTCCCAGTTACGAACTTTGGTCCCATCCAGCTGATAGAACCATTCGAGATGAGTCCCTGAAAGACTCTCCTGGAAGAAGTGGATCCATAGATTCTTGTCCGCAGAGTACGGCTGAATCTTTCGAACATAGGACCTCAAGTGCAGCTTGGGACAGGATGCCCCGTCATACTTGGAGAAGGTGGGTGCTTTGAATTTGTGTGGGATAATCACACCAGTGGACAAACCCAGATCTCCAAAATCCAGCCCAGGTACCTGTTGAACTTCCATGGCCTTCAACCTGTCCTCCAATTGTTTGTATCTGTTGTCTTCAGGAGGGTACTGCTCTTCATCAAAATCCGTCTCATTGTCGGAGACCACTGGAGTAGGAACCTTGACTTCTGCCTGAGAAGGACTCCTGCCAACAGAAGAACCAGCCTCTTCATGGTGCAGAGTATTACCCAACCTTCGGCCCGAGTTGAATAGAACAGTTCTTCTCTTCTTCTTCTTTTTCAGGAGCATAGTCTTTAATTCCTCTTGGCCTTTAGCTAGACCCATGATTAGCTCTTGAAACTGCGCATTCTGCGCCTGGAGAGCCTTGATTGAAGTCTCTGTTGATTCAGATCCGGGATTCATGATGCTGAAATAAACAGCGAAGAACTGTAAGCAACCTGAAAAAAGGGAAAAACCTGCTATGCACATGATGTATGAAATGCGTATGCAATGCATTCAAGGGTTCGAAAGTTCAAATTCGTTGTAGACAAGAAAATAACACCCGTTATCATTAAAGAAATCATTGTTTAATACATCAAGGCCTCATGGGCAAAAGGTACAAAAATCAAGTCAATCCCAAAATACACTGCGCATCCTCTTCGGAGCTATGTAGGTGTTGAGATTCCTCTCCTCATGCAACAGGCGAGTGAGCTCCAGGACCTTCTTTTCACTGGCATGCAGACTAGTCTCAAGAGAATTCCGCTCTTCCTTAAGCTGGATCCAGCTCTTCTGCATCTCTTCCCAGGATGTGGGCATATCAGGGTGCTGAATAACATGAGACACTTCCCCTTCCAAGACAGGTTCTTTGATTACTGGAAGCATGTGAGGATAAGGCATCACTAACTTCTGGGAGCGGGCCCGTACCCACTTGAGATAAGGCTCCAAAGGGATGGAGTTCCTGTGCCCCAGTGTCTTGCTGTCTATCCTACTGGGCATCCTCCAGGCTCTGATAAATCTCTGACGAAGTCCTTGAGTATCACTGTCGAAGTCAAAAACTATGTCAGGAATCAACATGTCATGAGGACCGTCCCTCCGAGCATAACCAAACTGTCTCCAAGCCAGGCATGGGCTATAAGTAATACCTCCTCTGATTCCAAGTAAAGGAACATTAGGGTACTCCCCACAACGATCAATGATAGTGACATCCCCTCTGGATCTAGGACACCAATGTATATCTGCATGTGTAAGAGTCATCAACCGTTGTGACCATCTCAAACCCCGCTCATTCTTCAGGACTGATTGGGGAAGGTGCGAAATAAACCACCTTCCCAGGATAGGAGTGCAACACATAAGGACACCTCTTTTTCTCATGGTTCGAGTGTAACATGAGTGAAGGATGTCCCCCAGCAATGTAGGTATAGGATTCCTGGACATAAAGATCTGAACGGCACTGATGTCAATGAGCTGATCTGGGTTAGGAAACAACACCAAACCATAAACAAGGAGGGCCACAACCTCTTCAAAAGCTTGCAAGTCAAGGGAGTTCCAACATTCAAGGGCTTTCTCAAACAGAAACCTGGCTAAGAACCCTTTGACACCACTTCTAACTTCCCAATGTCCCTTGAGGTCAGATGACTGTAGGTGCAAAGCTTTGGCAATCTCTTCCAGCTTAGGTTCCTTTTCTGTACCGTTGAAGGGTAGCTGATCAAGGATAGGGATCTTCAGGAGCCGGGAGAACTCCTCCAATGTAGGTACCAACTGATAGTCCAAGAAGGTAAAGCAGTGATGCAGAGGGTCAAAGAATTGGAACAAGACCTTTATCATATCTTCCTCAATGTTGGTGTTGACCAAGCTGATGAGGCTTCCATGCCTGTCACTGAATGAAGAGTTCTCGGGAATCCTGGATATAAGCTCCTTAAGCTGAGGAGGTACCCTTACAAGATTGACTTGAATGGTCTTTCTACGAACAGTTTCCATGTCCTACAAAACAAGAACAAAGATGAAAATTCGAACCCCTGAAATGGTTAGTCAATGCATATGATGCTGGATGATGTCATGATGCTATGATTAAGCACACCACAGATATTTACAAAGACAAACATGTAAGGCATACAAGGCACACAAGACAAGCCCTTAAGGGTTAAGGCCAGCATGGGGTCTGGGTAGTACCCTCTTGAAGTTGGTGGGTTCAACCTGTCCTAATCAAAGTAACCGGGTTCTAAGGTTCCCAATATCACGGGATTGCTTTCATTGTTCATCGTTTCGATTTAGCCACTGAACTGGCGACCGAAATATTCCAGGAAAGCAACCCTCAATTGAGCGTAGTATCGAGTATCAACCAACCTCGGACTGCACCAAAGTCAGTTATCTCACTACCCTAAAGAGGCCAAGATAGTTCAATTAAGGTTCCTAAGGTCTGTTGATGCTTCACGACACTACGCGGAGGCCCCGTACTCTCCTTGACTGAACTCAAGGGTTACCGGTACACACCAAAGTGCCACATCAACGTAGCAGACTGTTTCAACCGTGTCGGTATACCCCGCACAGTTCCCTCACAGCCTTGTTGCTACTTTCTAAGAAAGGTATCCCCCAGATCCGGGTTTAGGATCTATAGAACTCCCAAGCAACCCACAATTTAAAGCACACAAAGCAATACAATTGAAAACATAGTTATAAGCTAGCCCTAAGGTACACCTCACTTTATAAAGTATTCCCCAGCAGAGTCGCCAGTTCTGTGATCGGTGGATCTGGAACTGACTGTTTAACGCTGGTTCGCGAAATGTCGCGGAAGCAAGAGTCGCCACCGTCTTTTATTTTCTCCAAATGGAAAGGACAAAAGCACAGAAAAATTCCTTATAGAGATTGCTCTCGGTTCGGGAGGTAGGTTATAGAAAGGGAAGGTGTTAGCACCCTTTCTATCCATGGTTATCCATGGGCTCTTAGATACTTGCTCAATGTGTTTTCAAAAATGTTTGTTTGCTTTTCAATGTGGGTTTAAAAAGTTTCTTTGAAAAATTTCAGTTCGACTCGTACGTCAGAGTGTTTGAAAAGTTTGCTTTGAAAGCTTTTGAAAACGTGTTGGTGTGAAAAGTCTTTTTGAGTTTGTTTTGAGATTAGAGCAAGTATCCTTGAGAATCTACCTACCCTAAGGAATTCGTCTGTGTAAATGTCCTTTAAAGTAATGCCATCCCACCATTGAGAGGTAGGTAGCACCACCGTTGGAGGTGTTCGGGTCAATTCGAGTTTTAGGGACATGGTGATCACCAGAGCAATGGGAAGACACCTTAGAAGCTACCCTCATGCCAGGTTCCCGGATCATGAGGACTTACTAAGACGTCCTCTACTCGACGACCACCTTTCGAAAGGCAACAGTGAGGCGTACCCTATGGGTGGTGTGTGCGAATTGTGTGTCATGTTTCAGTTTATTTGTCTTGTCATGTTTGTCGTGTTCTACGCTTGATTTTATTAAGACATTCATTCTTTCATGCTTGGTTAACAGTTAAATATTTTGCGAGGAAATAAATCTAAACTATTACAAATGGCGCGGGTCCACATCGCCAAAATTAAACCGGACCCGATTTAGCGAAAAATAAATAAAGCGATAAAAGTGCGAAAAGTAAAATTACATGGCTTTGGAGGATTTACATAATTATTTAAACGATTATAAGATAAATGCGCAAATTAAATAATTAAAATGACGGGCGTTGGACCCTTTTTGCAAAATATTAAAAGTTAATGAGAATTTAAAAATTAAATGATTAAATGTTTTGTTATTTTTTTGTATTTTTTAGATTTTATGAGAAAAGAAATTAATTGAAATTAAATTAAAAGACAAACCCTAATTCTAGTATTTTTATTTATTATGAAAGGAATTAAATTAACCTAAATTAAACCCTAAATTAACTTATGTACAATTTTTAATTTATAAAAATAAAATAATAAATAAATAATTATTATGGTGGAAAAAGGGAAAATTAAAAAAAAGAAAACAAACAGATATTAAACCTAAATTCTATTTTTGGTGTTTTTTATTATAAAAAAGATTAAAACTATAACCTAATTAACCTAAATTATTTACATGTATTAATTTATTGATGAAAATAATTACAATAAAATAAATATCACATTTTTGTAATTTTGGATTTTTATGATGTTTTTTATATTTTGTAAAAAAAAGAAAATTAATTAATTAAAGCAGTAAAAATAAATAATACAATAATTAAAAATAATAAAAGAAAAGCAAACCAGAGTGGGGTGTTGCCCCAAATAAGGAGGTTCAGGCCTGGAAACTCTGGCCCAATAAGCTGGAAACTGGTTGACTTTCTTGGATCATGTGTCACACGTTGGACTAGTCTATGGTATGTTCTTTGAATTTAAGCCTTTGATCTGTACGCACTGGACGCGTGTATGGTGAGATACTGATGGAACATGGTACGTTCCAACGTGGTGCCTGCATGGGAATGAGGATAGAAAAATAATATGAAGCATTATACAGACCTGGGGATCGAACCCAGGTCTTGCACTTCACCAGCCAACACCTGGACCACTATGCCATTTAGCGCGTTGTTAACATATAATATCAATTAAACAATATAAGAGAAAAGCAAAGCTAATGGAAATCAGCGCGCCAATTTTTAAAACAGCGAATGATTGATTGACACGATTCCATCTCCTTCATCGTCCCTGTAAAACGAAACACTATGAGAACGGTTTTCTTAGCGTTGCAGAAGGGTGCCTATTGGAAAATAGCGATTAGAACCCTGTGCTTCATAAATTGTTCGCGAGTATGTGGATCTTTTCGTCTTAATCTGCTCAACTCAACCATGATACTCACGAGCCCTAATTTCTCCTCTACGCAAAAGCCCTATTTCAAGAAACCTGTAACCCTAAGTTTTGGCAATGGCATAATCGTATATGGTCAGTAAAAACGCAATTAAACACCACAGTTAGCTTTAGAACTTCACAAAGAATAAGAATCAACAAACAAAATTCATGAAAAATGCTTAGAATATGATATGCGATTTGGAAATTTTTGCTTCACAGTTTGAGGTCGTGATACCGTTTCAGGGTGTTTTTGCTGAGGTTAATGATTGAGAAATGTTCAAGAATGTCTCAGGATGTTATTGGAACGAAAATTGAGGCTTGAATCCACTCCTAAGGTTGATTTCAGTGTTTGAGTTTTTTGTGAAAAATTTCAATATGGCAAATGTTCTTGGGGCGCAGCTTGCAGTCTCTTTGCTTAGGGTTGTGATTCTGAGTATATAGCCAAGCTTTTAGGTTAAGAATATTACACAAAATCCATGGCAATAATTGTTTTCAATCTTTGATTTGTTAAGGATCTTTTACAATCTTTTTTCATGGTTTTTGTGTTCAATCAGCTCAAATCTTATCAAAACTTGCCATAATCAATTAAGCACGAAATATTGAGATTAGAATGTGCATAAAAAGATTTTTTAGGTTAGGTTTATATTTTTCATGTATTTAAAATGATTTAAATGAATATAAATTAATATAAATTCAAATAAATAATTAAAAAATATGAAAATACTTCCCTTTGGGCCTAGTGGTCGTGCATAGGCTTGGCATGAAGAATCTTGGAAGAAAAATGGGCCCATTTGCATTTTTAGGCCTTTTGCATCAATGTTGACTTTCAAAAATTTCCAAAAATTTCCCAACTTCCACAAGGCATAACTTGGTCAATTTTTAAGCTTTTCACATTTTCTTGGACATTTTGGAAAGGTCTTTGAGTCCTTTAACCAATGCCTTTGGTCCCATGTCATTTTGATTTACCAATCTCAAGTTATGGCCTTTGACTTAAAGTCCCTTTTTGTTGACTTTTGAAAATGACCTATAATGTTGAAATTGATAACTTTTTGTGAGAGCATTTCTTGGACTTGGAATATGAAGATGAATTGTAGGAAATGTCTTTCTCTTCAAGATGAGCTTTGGATGGAATTTTTCTGATAATCCATGTGAAAGTTATGCCCTGGTCAATTTCAGTTGACTTTTTCAACTGTCCAAATATAGTAACTTTTGTATCTTTGATGATTTCTGAGCCAAATTTTGAGAATCATGATCAAGCATTGATCAAATGATGTTTGTGGCTTCAAAATGATATATTGACCAAAAATTTGAACTTTTGACTGTCAAATGACCATTTTGCCCCTACAGTTGACTGTAGTGCAATTTAGGGTTTTGACTGTGCAATTTTGAGCTGAATGCCTTGAAACTTGATATGAGGATGCTTGACCACATTTGTAGGCATGTGGGACTTGATTGGGTCTTTGAAAAGTTCATTTGCTTGACCAGAACCCAAACCCTAGTTTTGACTGTATAGGAGACAGTTGAACTGCATAGCCCTTGGGGAATTTTGTGACCTTGACTTTGACAATTCTTGATGAATATGGGAGGGCAAATTTTGGGGTACAACAATAACCATGGATAGAAAGGGTGCTAATACCTTCCCTTTCTATAATCTACTCCCCGAACCCAAGAAAACATCTCAAAAGGTTTTTGCTGTGCTTTTTAACCTTTCCTTAGGATAAAATAAAAAGTCGGTGGCGACTCTTGCTCAACCGAAACATTTGCGAAAACAAACGCAAAACCTCAAGTCAGTTCTCCCACCGTATCACACAGGGCACTTTGGTCTATTTTGTTAAAGGGTTTTGTTCATGTTCATCTATCATATGATCATTTAATATAAACCATTGGACCTTTTGGCATTCAAATTTTCGTGTTCATTGACTTTCTTTCCCTTTATTTCATTTTTCCTTAAATAGCCATGTACCTTACATTCACACACACACACACACACACACACACACACACACACACACACACTTGCAGATCTTTATCTACTCCAGATCTCATTGCCCATGACTCTACTATTTCCAGTTATGATTTCGAACATCCAGTTAACCAAGCCGAAGATGAAGGCGAGGAAGATTGTGAAATACCAGGAGAATTAGCCAGACTTCTAATGCAAGAAGAGAAAGTTATTCAACCTCACAAAGAGTCGGTCGAAGTTATCAACTTAGGAACAGAGACAGATAAAAGAGAGGTCAAGATCGGAGCCAACCTAAAAAATGGTATTAAAAGTAGATTGGTTAAAATGTTACATGACTATATTGAAATGTTCGCTTGGTCGTATGAAGATATGCCCAGGTTGGACACCAATATTGTGGTGCATCGTCTGCCAACGAAGGAAGATTTCCCTCCTATTGAGCAAAAGGTTCATCACATGCGGCATGACATGTCCGAAAAGATAAAAGTCGAGGTAATGAAGCAGTTTGATGCATGTTTTCTAGCCGTCACATCTTATCCTCAATGGGTGGTAAAAGTGGTCCATGTGCCAAAGAAAGATGGAAAGGTTCTCATGTGTGTGGATTATAGAGATCTGAATAGGGCCAGCCCCAAGGATGATTTCCCTCTACCACATATTGATGTCTTGGTTGACAACAGTGCTCAACAAAAAGTATTTTCCTTCATGGATGGATTTTCAGGCTACAACCAAATCAAGATGGCTCCCGAAGATATGGAAAAGACCACCTTTGTCACACAATGGAGCACCTTTTGCTACAAGGTTATGCCATTCAGATTAAAGAATTCAGGGGCAACATATCAAAGGACTATGGTAGCTTTATTTCATGATATGATTCATCATGAAATATAAGTCTATGTGGATGATATGATTGCAAGGTCACAAACTGAATAAGAGCATCTCGATCACCTACACAATCTATTTGAGAGGCTAAAAAAGTACAAATTGAGGTTGAACCCTAATAAATGCATATTCGGAGTAAGGTATGGAAAGCTTCTAGGTTTCGCCGTCAGTAGCAAAGGTATCGAAGTTGATCTTGCAAAAGTAAAGGCCATTCAAGAAATGCCAGTCCCTTAATTCTGAAAAGGAGGTCAGAGGATTCTTGTGTCATCTTAATTACATTGCTCGCTTCGTCTCTCATTTAACTGCTACTTGTGAGCCAATCATCAAACTCTTGAAGAAAGATCAAGTAGTCAAATGGAACGACGACTGCCAAGCTGCGTTATACAAAATCAAGGAATATTTGTAAGAGCCTCATATCCTCATACCTCTAGTTGAAGGAAGACCTTTGATCATGTGTTTGACTGTGCTAGAGAATTCTATGGGGTGTGTATTGGACCAACATGACGAGTCTGGCCGAAAAGAGCATGCAATTTACTACATAAGCAAAAATTTTGTTGACTGTGAAACCAGATATTCACTGCTCGAGAAAACTTGCTGCGCTATGGCATGGGCAACTCGCCTGCTAAGACAGTATATGCTGACTCACACCACTCTATTTATTTCTAAAATGGACCCTATCAAATACATCTTCAAAAAGCCCGCTCTCTCCGGACGAATATCTAGATGGAAAATGATTCTTACCGAATATGACATCTAATATACAACACAAAAGGCCATCAAAGGAAGTATAATAGCAGATCATTTGGCTCACTAAGCTGTTATTGACTATCAATCTATGAATTTTGAATTCCCGAATGAGAATATCATGTTAGTGACCGACTGTGCAAAACCTGGACCATATGACAGACCTGAACAAGGATCCCGATGGACTATGCTTTTTGATGGGGCTTCCAATGTTATGGGTAACATAATTGGTGCTGTGATAATCTCTCCTGAAGGTTGCCACACTACTTTCACTGTTAGGTTATGCTTCGATTGTACGAACAACATGGCTGAGCACGAAGCGTGCATCTTGGGTCTGAAGGCTACCATTGACTTAAGGATCAAACACTGGGATGTATTTGGAGATTCCTTTATAGTAATTATACAAGTAAATGGAGAATGGTATACCAAGCATCCTAACCTCATTTCATACAAAGATCTTGTGTTAACTATGATCCCATACATCGAGGAGATCACCTTTAAGCATTTCCCTAGGGAGGAAAATCAATTAGCCGACACTTTGGCCATAATGTCTTCCATGTTCAAGGTCAAATGGGACAATTAAGTTCCTATGATAATAATAGAAAGATTCGACAAACCTGTACACTGCTACGAGCTTAACACTGGCGAAGAGAAACCATGGTATCATGAGGTGAAACTATATCTTGAAGCACAAGAATATCTTGAAGGGGCTTCCGTCAATGATAAGAAGTTTTTGCAAAGATTCTCAGCCAAATTCTTTCTAAGCAACAGAACCCTATACAAGCACAATCATTATTCTACTCTAATCCGAAGTATGGACAAAAAGGAGGCAGAGAAAATTATGGAAGACATGCATGATTGCCTCTTTGGGACCCATTCAAGTGGACATACTATGGCCAAGAAAATCTTGAGGGCTGATTACTATTGGTCCACAATGGAAACTGATTGTCATCATCATTCAAGAACTTGCCATAAGTGTCAAATCTATGTTGACAAGGTCCATGTACCAACTATCCCCCTAAATGTCATGATTGCTCCATGGTTGTTTGCGATGTGGGGCATTGACAGGATTAGAGAAATCAAACCTACTGCCTCAAATGGACACCGTTTAATTCTTGTTGCCATTGATTATTTTATCAAGTGGGTCGAAGCTGCTTCATATGCCTCAGTTACCAAGAACGTTGTATCCAGGTTTATTAAGCATAATCTCATCTGCCGTTACGGTATTCCCGAAAGGATTTTCACCGACAATGGAACTAATCTCAATAATGCTATGATTACAGAACTTTGTACTCAATTTAAAACCAAGCATCACAATTCTTCTCCATACAGACCTAAGATGAATGGCGCAATAGAAGCTGCCAATAAAAATATCAAGAAGATTGTGCAAAAGATGGTGGTAACCTACAAATATTGGCATGAGATGTTACCATTTATTCTTCATGGCTATCGTACTTCGGCTCATACGTCAACTGGGGCAACTCCTTTCTCTTTGGTCTATGGCATGGAAGTTGTCTTGCCCATAGAAGTTTAAATTCCTTCTTTAAGGATAATGAAAGAAGCAGGTTTAGGCGAGGAGGAATGGATTTAGACTAGGTTGGGTCAACTGAACTTGATTGACAAGAAACGGCTGGCTACTATTTGCCATGGTCAGATATATCAAAAGTGTATAATCAAGGCGTTCAACAAAAAGATCAGGCCCCGAGTGTATCAAGCTGGCGAATTGGTAATAAAATGCATCATTCTTCCACAAAGTGACCCCAGGGGAAAATGGAATCCCACTTACGAAGGACCATTTGTTGTAAAGAAAGTCTTCTCTAGTGGTGCCATGATGCTGACTACTATGGATGGCGAAGATTTCCCATATCCCGTAAACGTGGACATAGTTAAAAAATACTACGCATAAAATGACCTGCTAGGTTGACACACCTAGGAAAAAATATGGGCATCCCGGTGAACCAAAGAGGTTCTGGAAAATATTAGGGACATATGCAAAAGATTGTACACCCGGCAAGTCAAAAACCTGAAAGGGAGAATTGGGAAAAAATGGGTATCCTGGTGGGTTGAAAACCCGAAAGGGCAGTCCAGGAAAACGTTAAGGATTAAAGCGTATGATTATGTCCCGTGGAATCCATACAACCATTTTTTATTACCAAAAGACCAAAGTTCAAATGGTCCAGAATCAATCCAATCAACTTTGTTCAACGATAAAGGTTTACTCATAGACATAAAGTAAATAGTTATGTGGGGACAATGAGATCACTTTCACATGGCTATTATTTTTGTTTTCACTCTGTACACTTTTCATTTCTTTTGGCGATTTCCTCTTATTAGGATTTTTGTCTCTTTGTACAAAAATCCTATTCATGGGCAAAATATCAATACAAATATACTTTGAAGTACAAACCTTTTGTTTTGTTTTTCTGTTTTGAATGCGAAGAGGTCCAATGACTAAAATTGAATGAACACATGCATAGGAACATGATTAAACTTTTAGAAAACATATGCTTCACAATAGTAACAAACATCTCCCTGATTTCATTCAAGGCATCCCCAGAGTTTTTCCATTAGCATTATCCTCACAAATTTGGATCCATAAACTCCCCAGTCAGAGTTTCAATCCCTAGAAAACTCTCTTCCCAGCTGAGTTGGTCATAAAAAGAAGTCTTGAGGAGTTCTGTCAAAAGAATACATCTCCCCCAGTAGCTCATCAAATATTCCCCAACAGGGTTTATTTCCCCAACAAACAGCAAATTCCCTAGCAGAGTTTGTCTTTCTCGGCTGAGTCGTCCTCTCCAGCTTAAGTTTACCTCTCAGACTATTACGAATCAAGGGACCACAACCCCTAATCCCCAGTAAAGTCACTAATAGGGTCTTTAATATCTCTGAAAGTTGCTGAAAAGCCAGGAACCAGACCAAATAACAGTCAACTTCATCCTTTCAAGCAAGTTACTATGAAACCTGGACCCGACCAAATACTAGTTCAACTTCACCCTATCCTCAACTTACTATGAAGACCGGATCCGACCAGATAATAGTAAACCACAATTCCAAGTCACTAAATCCTGGACCCGACCAGATAATAGTTTAACTTCTTCATTTTCTAAAACCCGAATCCGACCGAATAACAGTCAATCCCCTTTGAAGTTGCTAAAGCCTGCACCCGACCAGATAATAGTTAACCACCAGTCCAACTTAGTGTGAAGACCAGATCCGACCGGATAACAGCAAACCATAATTCTAAGTTACTGAAGCCTGGGCCCGACCAGATAACAATTAACCTCGTTTCAAGTTGCTGAAACCCAGATCCGACTGGATAACAATCAATCCCATTTTTAAAGTTGTTGAAGCCTGGACCCGACCAAATAACAGTTAACCTCCAGTTCAAATTGCTAAACCTGGACCTGGCCAGATGACAATTTGACTTTTACAAATCACTAAACAAAAATCCTCTTCCCCAGTATACTTTTCTACAATCCCCGACGAGTTTTTGTAAAACCTGGAAAACAACCACATAACCGTCAACTTCTTTATCCCTAGCAAGTCATTGTGAAGCCCGGAGTCCGACCAGATAACAACTGAATTTCAAGAGATAATTCCCCAGTAGAGTAATGGACAACTAAGACTCCTGAGGTCTTTTCCCCAAGCAGTAGATCAACACTCTCCTCAGAGTCTTCTCAAACAAAACAATATTCCCCAGCGGAAACATCCTAAAACAAAGTCTGAAGAGGAGCGTGCTCTTCATCCCCAGCAGTAGTCTGGGATTCAACTTTCCAAGGCTCCCCATCATTTGTCAAGGATTTATTTTCCCACACAAGGATGAACTTCAAACATATTTCATCTTCATACATCATACAACATACGCATACAACATAATCTCATTTATTTTTAGAACATCATTTCACCATGAATATTTCTGCATGCAACTAACCCTCTTCCTTACAGGAAAAGACATGCAAAACAAAAACCTTTTCTATCTCTATAGATGGCATCTGTAAGCCCATTCCCAACAAATCTCGATCATCTCTCCAAATGGAATCCATAAGCCCATTCCCAATTCAACACATCAAAGGCAAATTTCTGGGCACTATAAGTGTTCAATCATCTTTCACCTTCAAGTCACGAAAGGAAGATCTGCCAATCTCACTCTTCAAGTTCAAGAAAATTAAATAGGGGCAGCTATTGTACCCCAAAATTTTCCCTCTCATTTCTCAAGGCACTTTCTCACAAGGATTTTCAAAAGCTTAAAGTTTGCACAAGTACAAAGCAGACAAAAAGGGAAAAACAGAGAAAAAATGATTTTTGACAAAATTGAAGAAAATCAAGCTTGCTTAGATTCATTCATCCTTCGACTGAACATTCTGGCTTCTTTGACGTAACCTTGATTCACATGCTTCGATTGAACATTTGGCTTTCCATCGAGCAAGCTTTCCACAAGCTTCGACAAAGCATGTGGCCTCCTGTATGCAAGCCTCAATTCAGGGAGCAATGACCTCCTGCAGGAAAGCTTTGATTGGGCAAGGATTACCTTCTTACAAAGCTTCTATTGGAGTATGGTTTCCTTTCTAAATAACATACGTCTAATCCAACTCTAGACCCATTCACGCATCCTTTGGTCCACAAGCTTCATTCAAGGAATTTCCTTCTGCATGCAAGCTTCGATTCAGAGAGCAATGGCCTCCTGAATGGTTGTCTCACAAAGCATTTTCCTTCAGCATGCTAGCTTCGACTTGGCATTATGACCTTCATATTAGTTTCCTTCGATTCAGAAGGAGACGACCTTCTGAAATATTTCTTCGATTCAGAGGGCAATGGCCTTCTGAAGGTTTTCCATTAACCCAAAGTAGGGACCTCCTGCATGCTGGTTTCCAATGCACCATTAACTCCTTACGTGTTTGCTTTTATTCACAAGGCAGGAGTTTTTCCTCATGTTAGTGTGCCCAAGGCATTGTCACCTTCATGTCTCCTTCGAATTCACCCACATGCTGGCTTCGAATCAATCATCAGGATTGTCTTGAATCACTTTCATTTCACCTTCGAATCCATCTACAAACCCTACAACACACATAGTGCTGCATTATGATACACAACTTGGTGGCCCATTCGAAGGACTTTCCATGGTTGGGAAATATTTGGTTTTGGTTACTTTTGAATGTAGTCGAAGGGTTAGGCCTAAGTGATCAAAAGCAAGAAGACTCAGTGTCACATTCAGCTGAAGAGGTCCATTCGAAGAACACACAGTTGGTCCATTTGAAGGATACACAACTGGTGGAAACGAATGCTGCTTTGTTAAGTCTGGTCGAAGGCTATGGAAAAATGAAGGATTTGATTCAATGAGTCAAGTTGTCCATAGGTCAGGCTACCCAGGCCTCCAACTTGTGTCTCATTCCATATTAAATTGTTCTCCAAGCCAACTTGCTCTTGATGACATCACTACCTTTTAGAAAGTTCTTGAGCCTTGCGCCTGCCTCTTCTACACACTTGCCCCCTATAAACTAGGAGCCACCCATCTCAACCATTTATTTTAGTGCTTTTATCTTGGGATTATAAAAAATTGACACAAGTGGATGTTGGCCTTTCAAAGAAACTATATTTTATTTCTTCACAAATTTGCACGTTCAAAAATTTTCTCTATAAATAAAGAGTTCATTTGCACACCAAAGGGGCTGAAAAGGAAAAAAGAAAGAGGAAGAACGCTGAAGAAGATTTTTGGATGTTTGAAAAGAATCTTCAAAAACTATCCAAACTCTCAAACACTTAACACCCTCCTAAACCCAGAACTTGAAGAAACACCACACTTGTTTCTTTAAAATCCAGAAATAAACAAACACAAATCAACTTTTCTTGGTTTTCTAATCTAGCCAAAGAAGCACCGCGTTTGTTTCTTCTCCTTCGAATTTAAGAACAACCATGGAAACAGCTCAAGTCCAAGACCCACAATCCAATTTCAAGCAAGGTAAGTTCTCTTGACCTTAACCTTTTGTTTCAAGCATAACATGTGATTAATCATTTATTTTTGTTTCAAGCATTATCATTACCTTTGTTGTTTGTCTTTGTTTTCACCTTCTTCGTTTGCTTTCTTTGCTAAGTCCTTTGGTTTGTTTTCTTTATTTAACAAACATATATATTTTTAAAGAATTAATCTGGCCATGAAGAAATATTAGTATGGCCCCCATCCCATGCTGCTACTTAGTCCCAAAACGAAAGAAAACAGGAAGAAGGTTATGTGAATCGAAGCCTTTTAGGCTTCGCCCCATGCTGCTATCTAAAACTAAAGAGGTGTGGTCGAAGGACATATATTCATTTTACTTTGCAGGTCCAGTCAAAGTAAGAAAAAAAAGGGGTGTGGTCGAATGGTACATTCATTTTTGTTTTGAAGGTCCAATCGAAGTAAGTAGAAAAAGGGGTGTGGTCGAAGGATACATTCATTTTTGTTTTGCAGGTCCAGTCAAAGTGAGCAGAAAAAGGGGTGTGGTCGAAGGATACATTCATTTTTGTTTTACAGGCCCAATCGAAAGAAGCTGAAATAGGGTGAATCGAAGGAGCATACTGCCTGGGTCGAAAGACTCACTTTTCCTATTTTTATTTATTTATTTTGTTTTCTTTATGGTTTCTATAGCTTAGGATTTATTCTTTGCATTTATATTACTTTCTTATTAGGAATTAGGCTATATGTAAAGATATATAACCTTTAAATTCAAGACAAAAAAGCATGCAATCAAATACACTATTCACACACATGCACCTCTAGTGTAATCTCACTTATTGCCTCGAAAAATAGTCACGTCCCTCGAATATGGCATTTTAGCAAAAGTCCCTCGATAAAAAGATCGTAGTCCCTCGATGTCCCTCAATGTTGCTTTCGGTAAACGATCTAGTCCCTAAACATAAATTGCTAAAACGTCTCATAGGTTTCCTTCTATGACTATATAATTGACCCACGCCTGTACCTTTACATCCAAAGATAAGGCTTCTTACCAATCAATGGTAAGATAGCAATATCAAAGGAAGAGAGAAATGAACAAAAGACTTTTGAGTAGGTAGAACGTTCTTAGTTGCTTGCTCACAATCCATCTTCAAAAAATAAACATTTTTTCAAACACACCAAACACTTTCAAAAACATGAAATATTTTCAAAAAGTCTAACACTTTGTATACATTCTTATAGAGACGAGAATCATTACAAAGTTTTCCTAAACGAAGGCGCATTTCAAAAAATACTTTCAAAATCCACCACAAACACATTTTCAAACAAAGCAAGTGATCTAGTAAGCAACTAAGATCCCGTAGATAACGACGGATGAAAAGGGTGCTAATACCTTCCCTTTTCATAATCTACCACCCGAACTCAAGAAAACATCTCAAAGGTATTTCTTGTTCTTTTCACCCTTTCCATATTGGATAAAAGAAAAGTCGGTGGCGACTCTTGCTATCCGCAACAATTAAGATCAAATGCAAAACAAACCAAGTCAGTTCTCCCACCGTATTACACCGACAAAACAGACAAAATAGATAAATTGGGGATGATAAGACATCTCAGTACAAACAGATACTCGACTAATCTCAAAAAGATGGGAACATTACTGGAGATAGAACAAAAGCCATAGATAGAGCATATTTATGCTATAAGGCTCTAGTCTCTCCGGAGATGAAGACACTTCTCGCAAGAAAACCCAAAGTCCAATCTTCTAACATCAATAATCCATTGAAAGGATAACAACATGAACTCTGCTACAGCTTGGGGAAATAATATTTCTTAGTGGAGATACTGGGGAACACCTCCATCTGATATAGTGTGCAAAGCAGATTACATATCTTGACAAATATGGATTGCCTCTGGAATTAATTTTGGATGCCCCAAGTTTATTGCTAATAACCGCATGATACGCGAGAATTCTTGCGAATAACTTCACTTATTAAATTCCCCAAGTTACAAGGTTTACGAGAATAAATCATCTCAAGAGGATTTTACAAAAGTCCGGGCATCCAAAATTCTCTAGTGTCTTCAAACTCTTGGAGAGATTCGTTGGATCTCGATGTGACTGCCCCATATTGACTGTATTTAGTGAGACAAAGTCTTCAAATATGCCCCATGAGGGTAAACGAACTATGAAGGCAGCAACTCGTTCATTCTGAAGGTCTTCAGGCAACATGCCGCTGGTTATGATCATTCTTAGACATGGTTATCCAATTACTTAACAGAGTTTCAGACCTCCAAAGATTAAAATCATCACTAGTGCTTATATGTAAGCTTCCTTGACAATAAGCAAATGTTTTACAAGCAGAAAAAGTTTATTCTGAGAATGAAAATTCTAATACAACAATTATGTAAGCCTTGAATATTTTTGAAAAGATGTCGCAAAGTGCGAATGAGTGTGTCATTTATTTTGTATGAAAGATAACAAAAGCATATGATACCAACACAAATATTTTAGCAAAACTTATGGGAGTCAGGAATGCTATCTCGTTGAAGTATGTTTTCAAAATAAACCCCACTTCAATTAGGAATTTTGAAGGTTGTAACATGGTCTGGTTCATGGTTTTTAGAAAAAAGCTTTTAAGCCTAAAAATATTTAGTGCCCACCCCTTCATGATGTTCTTCATTCCTATGTTAAGTTAAATCGAGATGAGCACTCATCTCCCGAGAGGATTTAGTTGATGGTTGAGGAACCACTGACATTATTTGGACACGATGGTCACTCACTCTTGACTTGTGTCACACGACTCTATTCTTTGTTGAATATTTTAAGTCATAATCTTTTTTACCTTTGAGGATTTCTTTCCCTAACTTTTTCCTAGACAAATTCCTTTTGAATTTGACTATGAATTCCAGCAGGATGCCCTGACTTTTGCTAAGCGACTTGTTTTTCAATTTTTGACTTAGCGGGGCTTTTTGTATCTTTCTTTTTTCATCATTTTTTATTCATTTCATTTTTCCTTTTGAAGAAGTCATGTGGCTTCGAGTAGTTTTTGACTTATTTGGAAGAATTATGACTGCCTGAGTCCTTAGTGGATGAGGGATAATCGTTGTGGTATCGTTATCTGTTGACCACTTGATGTGTGAGAGATACCCATTGGGATATCATCTTATTCTGATGCACATTACTGATATGCGCAGATTGACCATTGCAGTTTTACTTTCCTCAACCTCTTCAAGGATAACCATTATTGTATCCTTGGACACGCACTCTTGATTAGATTTGAATACTCAACCAAATTAACTGAATACTACCCTACCCCGGGTTAAAAGTGAGGTTTTTTATGAACTGAAAAGAAACTCCTACTTCAAGGCTCAAAGGGGTTAACAAAGGTTTCATTCCCTTATATCTCTGGTGTTTGGGGATTTGAAACAATACATGTACATCATCAACAGGGTTTTATCCAAAAGTATACAACTAGAAATTTTGCATTTTAAATTCATCATCCTCCCTTCAATCTCTTCCTAGGCAAGAGAATGGGTAACAAGTTAGTATCATAATGCAAAAAGAAATTTAAAATTGAAAACAAATACAAGTGAAATGAATGGATTTCTTCCAGACATACAAATTCATTATATAATCATTCAAAATGGAAACAAGTTCTTACATGCAAACAATGCATTGATAAACAAGAAAAGTTACAAAAAAAAGTAGAAATGAGTTAATAATCTTGGAAGGTTCTCCACCTGGACTTGTGCTGAAGGAAACCTCTTCTAAAATTCAAGGCCCAAATCAACAGAGATTCACCATTGCTTTAGCAAAACGGGTTGACTTGAATGTTAGGACCGTCGTCTTTAAATGATAAAATACCACTTCTGACCAACTTCTGAACCTTAATCTTCAAAGAAAAGCAACCCTCCAAGTCGTGCCCAGGAGCACCTTGATGAAAAATAGAAAAGGCATCAGCCATATATCCACATGGAAGTCTCTCAGGAACAACTGGTTAAGCTCGAGTTTGAACCAAATTCATTTGTAATAAAGAAGGATGCAACTCTGTGTATTTCATTGGACCATTCCAGTAATTTGAGTTAGAAGATTTGATGCCTTAAACTACCTGAGCGAATTCATATGAAGTTTCTCTATAAATGGACATGGCTAGCATGATTCCGGGCACCTCAAGGCGTGATTCTTCTTCTGTTAGCTTCAGGGAAGTTCAAGGATGAAAGATCAATGAAGAAATTGAATTGACAAGTGGAGAAAATAGGAATTTGAAATCTCAGAAAAGGGTGTTATGGAGGGAGTTTGACAAAGTGATTTTGGCTCTTCAAGCTTGATAAAATGAATGAGGTATGAACCTCTATTTATAGGGAAGAAAATGAAATTCTCAAGCGTGTGGAATGATGAAATTTGGAGGGAATTCTTGTGAAACTGATACATGAAGAGTGTGTGACCTGTTTAGCATTAAAACTCACTCAATCTTTGCGTTTCAAGGCTCTAATCCACTTTGGAAAGTTGGGTAAACATGGTTAGACCAAAAATGCATGCTAATTTGATGTTTAGAAGGCACAACATGAATTTCAAATTCTGACTTGAACTAAAACTTCAGTTTTAAGGTACCATTTTTAAATCAATGGCATTCACAACTCAAGGAGTCTTATGGCATGATTCTTGAAGCTTTAGAAAGATAAGATCACAAGCTTTACAATGTGAAAAGAATGGGAATTAATGGATGTTTGAGCTAACAGTTGTAATGAGTCAAAGTTGATAAAAAGATGTTGACTTTTATACTTGGAAAAATTTCATGTTTTCTCTTCAAAAATGACTTGTAATATTTTGAGCTCAAACAAGAGTTTCCTCAAAAATTGAGCTTTTATCATTGATGCTAGCTTGAAATAGACTTCCTAAAGAGAATTGTGAAACTTGAATCACTCAAAAACACCAAGTATTGAAAAAGTTACGGTCTTACAAAATTGGTGAAAATTCATGAGATGACCTATAATCTTTTGCATCCTTAGGACATCTTCCATCCATTTTCAATCTTTACACATAAAAGAAGAGTTGAAGTTAACATCATTAGGACTATTTTGGAAAAAGAATAGGCTCAAGGAGATAAAAATTGACCAAGTTATGATCTTTTGAAGTCACGTAAGGGAATTTGATGGACTATCTAGAGGACTTGTAATATTTCTTCATCATTAGGTATCTTCCACACAAAATATTCTTGAATGTTTTGAAGTGATTTGTTTGTAAAACTTTGAATAGAAGCATGTTTTTGGAATCACTCAAAAATACCAAAAAATGAGCAAGATATAGCCTTTAGAAGTTCAAAACCCTAGCTCATAGAGCAACAAAATGCCTTGGAAAACCTTTTCAATTTTGACAAACCTTCTTGCACAAATAATTTTTCATGTAAATAGAAATTATTGAGGATGATAATGAGGAACCATAGAAACCATTACTACTTCCAAATATTTATAATTGAGAGAGATATGTACTTGTGATCAAGAAATCAAAAACTTGTCCAATTAGGTCAAACTTCTTCCATCAACCCTTATATCCTTAAGTTGTCTTTGACAACTTGAGGCATGATGGATCATAAGAGACTTTGTCATGATATTACTTCAAAACATCTTCAATGATGTATATTGAATATCAATGAAGCTTTGTTGAAGAAGGCATGGAAATAAACTCATGAACCTGTAGATCAACTTGATGGAATGTGTTGTGCTTTCACCTATAATATCAACAATTAGGGCAAACATTCATTGTATTTATTAGTTAAAAGTTAATCTATAAAAAACATAGGTGATCACAAAATACAAGTCAAGGTGTTTGGTGATTCCCCATGAGAAAAGCTAAAGATGAGGAGAAGAACCAAACCCTAGTATGATCTTGTTATGATTGAGTTGATATGATATGATATAGGAATCTTAGGGGAAAAAATTAGGGTACAACACCTACCAAAATACCGTCCTCCTTCAAAATGAATACTTTTCCAGGCCTTGTTAGCCCTATCCATCCATCTGGTGCTGTCAAACACATCATGGAATAAGGATTCACACACATGCTCTTCTTCAGGTGGTCCCCTCAGAGCATAACCCAATTGTCTTCGAGAGAGAGTTGGGTTATAGTTGATACCACCCCTTGTACCTATGAGAGGAACATTAAAGAATTCTCCGCATGAAAGATCACTTATTTACTTTAAGTCCTAGACAAATCACGATTATACCATTAAATATCTTTGGATGTAAGCCCCAGCAGCCTGGGAGCCAACTTTAGAGTATGATGAGTGTCAACAAAAGCACCATATCGAGGAAGATGACCTCTAAACCAATGATACAACAACTGCGCACAAAAATGAACAAATCCGCCTTTCCCCTTATAGCTTAGGGAGTGTATGGAATGATAAACATCTCCTAGGAGAGTTGGCACAAGATTCCTTAGCATGAATATGGCAATAGTGTTCTCGTCAACAAACTTGATTTCATTGGGAAATAGGACCATCCTGTAAATACACCAAGCTAAGATAGCATTGTAACCTCTCCAATCTTTCTTATCAGCTTTGGACTTAGCTTACTTCAACAGAAAATTAAAATAAAAACTGTGCACAAATCCTTTCTTCGTAAAGTTGGCTTTTATAACAGATTCGCCCAAATAGAGGGCAACAACACTTTGAGCAGTATCAGGCTTCTTCATAGCAATATGGAAAGGTACATGGTGTAGAATAGGAATTTCCATGATATCAGAGTACTCTTCCAAGATTGGTGCCAACAAATAATAAGGGAACATGAAGCATCTCAGTGTGCGGTCATAAAATTGATATAGAGCTTGGAGGGTATCTTTTTGATACTCATTGAGCAAAGACTGTAGACACATCAGGATTCTTCCATAATCTTTCGTAAAGGTGGTACATTCTAGGGAGGAGACATCTTGGCTAGCAAAAGGAGATTATAAAGAAATGGCCTGAGGAACTTATATACGACATGATATCAAGGGTTGTCTTTCTTCTCGGCATCCATCTTCAAAGGTGGCCTCACAACAAGACTCAAAGACTAGAATACTTAGAAATAAAAAAAACATGTATGTCAAAATGCGATTAACACAATGTTTCATGAATGCAATGGGATCATGGCTCCCATAAATTGAACCACTGCTGTGCTGATAACAAAATCATGGTCACATGTAACTGGATCAACAGTCCAGATCATATCAGAATACCAAAGAACTGAGTATCAAAGATCAGCATCTGTACCTGTAAGAATAATTTCCCACCCCAACTAACATGTAAATTCTAACCATAACAGGGTCCCTAATGATAATCAGAGTCGAGAGTTTTCCATCTGAACACCTCATCTATGCACAAAGAGTGAAAAACAAAAGGCATCTTCAAGAAAACCTCGTCTGAGTTTGGTATCTCATGCCTCATCACACGTGTCAATGAAAAAAGGGATTTGACATGAGTATCCATCTAACCTATGTGTCACTGGTCTGGGTAATTGGACTTTTACCTTATGGAACACCCTCCGCACATGAAAATATAGCCAACACAACGACAATATATAGAAAGCAGTAAAATGCTATGCAAATATATGCACAAAACCATGTAAATAAAGATAGTAATAAAGAAATAAAATACAAAAAACCTAAAGAAAAGAGAATAAACAAAAGCTAGGATCGACTTGCTAGATATCCCCAACAGAGTCGTCAGCTGTCGTGCCGCAAAAAAACACAGAGTCGCCAGCGAACTCTATTTATCCCAAAGGAAAGGAAGATATTGAGAGAACCCAAAATAAATGAATAAGATGATATTGCGACCAAGAGAAAGGGTACGGAAGTCAGTTATGGGAGGGGAAGTTATTAGCACCCCACGTGTCTGTGGTACTCTACAGGATCCACTTAAGTTTTCTCTAATCTAAGGGTGTGTAAAAATCTATGTCTAAAGCTTAATGTTGAGAGGAAATGCATGCAAAAGAATATACGGGGAAAAGAAGGAATATTTACAAAGTTTTGCTTTCCTAGGCCCCGCGACCTAATGCCTACATATCCCTTTTGAGGAATTACAGTATCATAGTTTGGCTCACATGTTTTGATTTGTTGTGTGTTTTTTACCTTGAAAAGGGGTTTTAAAATAAAAGCCAAGCGGAAAAATGAAGTTTGAATTGATTGGTGTTTTTTACCTTGAAAAAGGGTTTTTGTATTATTATAGTGTTTTAAGTTGAAAGAAAAAAATAAGTTTTAGTTTTAATGCAAATGCAAAAGAGAAAAAAAAAAGGTATAAGGCAGACTAAAAAAGTAAGCCTATACTTATCATGCATAGTTGATCCTATAATAAAGGATAAATGGGAAATATACCTAGTATTGGCATGCATGGTTTGAAACCTAAAGTATATCTTAATTCTCTTCCTAAGATTGAATCTAGAAAACCTATGGGAGCATTTAATCATGGGATAAAAAGTAAACACACAAAACTTGAGGAGTATCCACTCACTCAAATAACACACGCTTAAACGAGGTATCATGTTACCAAGGAAGGAAAGGGAGAGGAATAACGCCTAACCACAATATCATATAACTGAGGTACGACAAGGGAGAAGGGGAACCTAACCATGATATCAGATCATCAAGTTAGGATAAAGGGAGACTTAACCAATATATTGAATCATCGAGGCAAGCAAGAATGGGTGAATAGCTATTTCTTAACCATGAAAGCACGTCATTACGGCAAGAAGAATAAGGGGCATAAACTCATAACCAATATATCATGTTATCAAGGCAAGAGAAGAACGATAGTCAGTCGTCACAAGCATTTAAATGCCTAACCAAGATAACGTATCATTGAGGTAGGAGATAGAAGGAAATAATGAGATCACATGAGAGCATCAATGTGCACGACACGCGAGCTAATGGCAAAGCGTGGGGGTTTATTGTGAACCCTTCTCCACTTGACCGACTCCCTACAAGAATAGAACGATTCATAGCATCGACGTACTATGCGAGTTACGAATGACCTGTGGACTAGAAATTATTGGGGTCGATTGTGAACCCTTTTCCACTTGCCTTCTTTAAGGACTTATCAATGGGGAATGAGACGCATTCACCGAGGTCTTTGTCACAAAAGTAAACATACAAAATGGTAACCAAACAAGCAAAAGTAGGAATTTCCTTCTAAAGGTCTTTTAAAACAAAATTTCCCACCTAAAAGTAAGGACTCCCAGTCAAGCATCTCTAGTCCTACTTCTCATGGCAAAGAAAGCCGTAAACGATGCAAGAGATAAAAATAAACATAAGAGAATATGAATCGAATTCAAGTTCGTCAATTATCAGATGAAAGTAAAGAAACCAGAAAAACTTCGTGCAAGATTCACCAAGCAACAGAGAAACAGTCAGAAATAATATCTAATATCATAAACAATGTCACAAATGTGAAAATAAATCGCACGCGGAAAGTCTGTCGCATCGAATCAAAGTCCCTACACAAGATAAGTGTACAATAAGACAATAATCCAAGTATGGTGTGTCGCACGACAAAGCCTTCGGAAACTTGCACAAGTCACAAAAAATTTAGCAAATAAGGAAGCAACATCAAGTATCGAATTATAACTCAAAAATAACAATGAAATTCCAACGAGCAAGGTATGAATAAGCAATAGAAGGTGGGAATCAAGACCCGAGCAGCATTACACATACGACATGAAAGCATCCGAAAATTGCACTAAAAACGGTATAGCTCAACAATAATATTCTATAAATACCAAAACATGTTCAAGAAAGCCTTAAACCATATTTAAATCTTGCATTTACATCGATGTATTGAATCTGGGCAACAACACATGTAAACTTGGAATTAATCAAAAAAATGCATCGGACTCGACAAAACTCATCCTTAACATTCATGGCATGCTTAGATATGTACAAATGAACATCAAATGACAATTACAAAGGCATGTACATGTGGAATTAAAAATGGGACAACACTATATACATATATGAATTTAAGCGGAAATTCACATCGGAAACAAGAAAACTCATTATAAATGCTCACGAAATGATCAATTACATTCAATCAAGTGCTAAATAAAAATTAAAACGGTATGTACATGGTAAAAGAAATTCTGGCCAGCATGTTTCTATTTACAAAATTAAAAAAAAAAGACTTCCAAAATCAACCAAAATGAAACCGATACTAATCAATTACCAAGACAAGCTTCCATGAATATTTATCAACAATTAAATTATGCGTTTCGCGTCACTTAGCAACACCGGACAACCTTGCAACATATCATGAGATAAACCTGGAAAAATTGCCGAAAATGGTAAAATTCAACACAATCCATCCATGTGACGCGCAAGTAACTCAAGTGAACCTCAAACGGTATTTAAAATGCAATTTGTAACTTTTTTACAATCCAGACAGTAATATACACTTGAACTGAAGTTACTCGAAATTGATTTAAACCATTATAAACGGACATGAAAATACACTTTTCGGTTCAAGTATTACCGCTAAAAAATTGTCAACGATTTCTTCACAATTGGGCCTTGGTTTGGGACAAGAGAAAGTCCAATCAATTTCTTCATAAGCTCAATGATAATCGGTGCAAAATATCAACGTGATACCAACAACAAAGTCGTCGATGAAGAAATTTGTGACATCAGGCCAAAATAATGGACACGACATGATAAAAATCGAGCGAGTAATGAATTTTCGAGTGGCGAGAATATTTGACACTGACACTGTCTTTTTCATTAATGCTGAATTTTTCATTGATCGGTTTGAGATGCAAGCCATGAACTGAAGTCTTCGGAGCTGAATCCAAACTCAGGCTCTGAAGCAAACTTGTAGCCAACATAATTTGTGAAATTATGCTGAAAGAATTGTCTGGATACAATAAAACTTGAAGAAGTTATGATTTTTACAATATCGATAAACAGTGAAATAAAAATCCGATTCAACATAATATTTTCTGTGGTAATTCGCATTTTTAAGGGTTTTCCTTACAGAATCATCTTCCAAGCCGAACATACGGAATGGAGGTGACATCAAGATGGAATTTTCGCCCAAATAACCACTCAAAAAAGTCAAACCGGACAGAAGTTTAGAATTTTTGAATGTCTGGAAGATAACGGTTCAGCACATCGTTTGCACTGTATTTTCACTGTATCTTTTCAATGTATCCGCACATTTGGACATATTCCTTATAGAATCAGCTTCCGAGCCGAACATACAAACTGAAGATGGTATTAAGACAGTTTTAAAACCCCAAGAACTTCTCCAGAAAAGTATTCCAACCAGAAATTATGAATTTTTGATTACTTGAGAAACGCTTGACCAACAATTAAATTTAGTGCATTGTCTTCAAAGACTTAAAATTCTCGTAGGTCTTCACAAAATTAGCCTTCAATCCAAACATGAGAAATGGTAAGAAAATCACGAGGGTCTCAATGCTCGAAGAATCAACCAAAAATACTGAATCAGATGAAAGTTACAAATTTCCATACATCGAGAAACAGATAACTAATCATTAAATTCAAATATCGTTTCAGGGAAATCAAATTCTGTGGAGACTTTCTTCAAATAATTGGCTTCTGGTCTGAACAGATGAGATGAAGAAAATACCGAGATGGTTCTAGTTCTTAAGGAACCATTTCAAATTAGTATCTCAATTGCGAGTTGCAAATTTCTAAGCTCAAACCAGCAAAAATGTTGTTTCTGGTTCGTATTGTCTAAAATTCACCGAATCACCTGATTCCTCCATAATTTAGAGTGTGTTGACATACATGAGAGCCTGACATGACGATGGTTTGATTGATTATTACTTTGATAGCTTTAGAAACATGCATAACACATTTAAACCTTAAAAAACCATAGTTTTGCCTTATTTTGCTGCCCGACAAAATAATGTTTTAGTGTGTAGTTTTCAAAAAGAAAAGCCTTGATCCCATGACCATTTACTGATTAACGATGCATGTGATGCTAGATGACCTAATGAGAAGTATGTACACAAAGGATGCAATATGCATAATCCAGACGATCCTTATAAAGAGGGTAGGAAAAATTTGGGGTATGACACCAGCCCAGGGCTGAGAAGGTAGATGCATCCCAGTTTCGGGCTAGACGAGTTGCTTCTACCGGTTCACACTTGAAACGGATGACTGAGCAGGCGTATGGCCAGTTTTGTGCACCCAAACGCTGAGCCGGTACTAAGGTTGTTGTTGACGAGGTACCTATTATAGCGGTGAAAATTTGTGATTAAACTATTGATTAACTTAACTCACAAAGTGAAAGTTGCCACTGCACTTTATTGTTTTCAAAGGAAATGGGAAAAGAGTGAATAAAATCCAAATAAGTTTTTAACATAAAAAACTAATAAAAACAAAGATCTAGGTAAGGGGGTTGGTTATGCAAAGGGAAGGTATTAGCATCCTAAACATCTACGGTACTCTACAGTAACCTCTTTGAAAATCTGTATATTTGGCTAAAAGAGAGTTGTTTGCAAAAATTTTAGGGAGATGAGAAAAGAAATGGTTTTTACAGTTATGATTCGAAAAAACTACAATGAGTTATGTGCCTACGTACCATCAATGTGCAATGATGAAATCAGAATCTCGTAGTTCTTCTAAAAAAGTAACAAAATTGTGGGTTAGTTAATTTTAAGAGAATATACATTTTGTCATCTTAGGGATAATACTCAACCAAATATTCATAAATATGAGAATTATGGACCTTTGCATCACAAGTGAAAGGAGAGCTCCAACCTAGATAACTCAACAAATATGCCACTAACCCCTTTAAGTATAAAAGATTCAACATCATATCAATCAAGGTTATGAACATGAGATAATTATATCTCAAGCACAGATATGACTCACATCTAATCTTTAAGAAAATATTTTAAAATCAAAAATCCAAATGGTAAAAGGTTTGAAGTGAGGTTTTGTATTTTTTAGTCTTTGAAGAAAAAAAGAGTTAAACTTTTGTTAAATGAATTAAATTTTGATTAAGAAGAGGTTTTGAAAATAATTTTGACAAAGTCAATGTTTTTTTTATGGCAGTGGTTTAAGTTTAAATCAAAGAAGGTTTTGAAAAGGAGAGAGAGGATTTTGAAATTAAAGAAGATGGGCCAGAGATGAAGGGACTATCCTAATGCACAAAGTAAAAGCTAAGGTAGGAAAGATCTCACCAAAAAATAAGCCAACACTTGACATGATAAAGTCAACATAGCATTCTCGTCCTTTGGATTAAAGTCACACAATGAAGAAATAAGCATCATATGAATAATAAGTGCCTCAAGTGCCAACTTACATCAGATAAATCCAATAAAGCACAGATGAATTTGCATGTATCAGATGACTTATTCTTTCATCAGATAAAATTTTAAAGTAACACCTGCATACAGAAAATTTCCTAATACACAAAAAATAACAGCAAGGTCTCAAGATCCAAAGATCTCAAAGTAACAAGGTTATATCCTAAGTCTAAAGGTCCCAATACTCCAATATGCCAAGGGATAGTAACCATAGTCCAAAGAAAGCCTTAATTCTTTTAATGTTCAAGTTGATTATTAATGATTTAAGAAAAAAATAAAAGTCCAAATGGACAAAGGAAAAAGGTGCATAAACATAAACAAATATCTAAGTGGACAAAGAAAAAATGACATAAAATAAAAGTCCAAGTGGACAAAGAAAAAATAGCATAAATTAAAGAGCAAAAAGATAAATGATATGAATGATAAAGATGCTAAAATTAAATATTATAAAGTAAATTGTGAAGAATTTAAATTGCATTAAAGTAAAAGTTAGTACAATAGTTGTTTGAGTTAGTATGTTAGTTTTCTGATTCGTGACAAATTTAGAGCAATGTTAAGCAATCACAAACAGACTTATGAAGAAGTCAATATTATACGAGGCCGGTCAATAATAATGCATGTACCATACATGTTAGAGATATGGTAGAAACATACTCCTGAAACTTGTAACACAGGTAAAAAACAATGGGTGATCAAGATCTAAGTCAAGAAAGATACATCATGACAAATTTTACACCAATTTAAAGTACCTTGAGTGATCTAAATATCACTTAGAGGTATATTAGAAATGATCAAAGTTTATCAAATATCCATAAGCTTAGATGAACTAAAAAGTTCAAATTCTTTCCAAATTGATCAAAAGAAAAAGAAGAATGAGATGAAGATAAGGAAAAGTAAACAAGACAAAAGTAGAAATCCAATTTGGATCATGAATTAGGTCTAACTTTATCAAAATCAATCATCCATTTTGATGGATTTGGTCTTTGAACCTATCAACACTCAAAATCCATTGATGTTGATGAAATTCATGACCTAAATGATCAAGATCCAAGCCAACCAAAATATACAAAATTTAACTTGCCAAAAATAAACAAATTAAAATAAGAAATGATTTTTTTAAAAATGGTTTTAAAATGGAAATAAAAAGTAAAATACCAACTATATTAAAAACATCAAATAAAAATCAACTAAGACCATAGAAAAATTAGAGATGGTCTATAATATTTTAAAAAAATAGTTTCATCATTTTTGGAAATTAGAAACTATTATAAATTAGGCAAGATCAAAAAAGGAAAAAAAAGCTAAAAATAAAATCCAAATAAAATCACCATAGGTCACAAACCGTCCTTAGATCATGTAATATTTTTTTCAGAATTTAAAAAGTAATAAAAACATTTTTAAACTAATTAAAATAAAAAAATCTAAAAATTATAAAAATTAGAAAACTTCAAAATAAAAAAACTGAAAAAATATCCATAAAATCAGAAATAACTCAGTATTTTTGTGTATTTTTTCATATTTTTTGGATAAAAACTAAAGGAGTTGTGAATTTTTGAAGATAAAATATATTAAAATTTTTTTTTTGTAAAAATAAAATAAGACACAAATTATGAGAAGCATTGGATCATCCTCACTTAAACACGTTAGCTGGTCCAAAGGTAGAGGAATGAGGATCTATGGTGTTTAGGAGTCAAAACGCGTGTAGGGATTCACAAGAGGTGAAGCCAATAGAAATATTTCAAATGACACACTCTCATTGGTTGAGGATGACACATTGGTCATCTTCATCCTCCATCCACCTTCAACCACGGAAAATTCATATTTCAAAAATAAGTAACCATTGCTCATGAGGCTGGTGTCATTAGAAGCGTCTCGTCAAGACGATCTTAACCATGCCTTCACGAAAAATTAATTTAAACTGTAGGATACTCGATTTGAGAAAAACCAGAAGAGTTTGCAAACAAAAAATTCAAAAACAGACACATCAAATGGATCAGTTAATGAAAACTAACGAGGAAACAAGCATCAGTGCACATCAAAGACCATCACAGTAATTTGAGTTAAGAGATATGGTGCATCTAACTACCTAAACAAAGTGTGATGGTTTTGCTCTGAAATTGGATTTGGTGAGATTCAATTAGAGCTCAAGTCTTCTTCCTTTTGAGCTGGTTAGCTTCACATAATGTTAGTAAAGCTAACTGAGTGGAGATTCTCAATGAATAAGGTGTGAAAAACGGAAAATGAAGTTCAAGCTCAAGAGTTCATATGGGATATTGGCATTGTGATTTTGGCTTTCAAAGCTTGCAAAATGAAGACGGGAGTGTATCTTTTTATAGAAGGAATAAAATAGAATTCTGAAGTGGGGTGAATGATAAGCTTTTCAGTCAAATTGTGTGCACCCAAATTATGAACGAAGTGTGACTTCACATGGGTCAAAATGCAAAAATTTGAATGGTTTAAGGGTTATTTTCAACTTTAGTAAGTCCCTAAACATGATTAGAAGGAAAAATGCATGCTTAATTGGCTTGTAATTAGGATTAAAAGGACTCAAAAATATGGTCATGATGCAAAGCTTCAATTTCAAGTGACCAACTTTAGATCCATGGGGCATTCTACTTAGGTAGCTTTATGACCTTATTCCTTTTACAATTGAAAGATCTTCCTACAAGCTTTACAATTTGCTAAAAAGTATTTATTTGGCATCTTGAATCAAAATTTATAATAATTCAAAGATGATTGAAAATAAGCACTTTGTACTTAGAAAATTTTCAAGTCCATAAGGATTAAAAATGACCTATAATGTCTCATTTATTTCAATGACCTTCCAATAATTTTTAGGTCTTGCTCCTTGAATAAAAATTGTATAAAAAACACTTAATATTATGTTGGAAAATGAATCAGCTACAAATGATGAAAATTGATCAAGTTAGGATTCTTGAAAGTTGGACAAAAATCACTTGAAATTAGGTGAAATCTACTAAGTGGCCTCTAATGTATTCACACTTTTGATGATCCTCCAAGCATAATTGGCTATTGACATATAAAGAGAAGTTTTTGGGGATAATGAGAAGATTCCATAGCAAAAAGAATCACTTCAAAATGTTTAAAATTGAGAGATTTATGCACTTGTGACCATAAAATCAAGAACTTTCTAAATTAGGCCAAACAACTTGAATCAACCTTGTATCTTTTGAACTTTACTTGCAATCTAAGCCATGTTGAAGCACATATGACCTCTAAATTTGTTATCTTGAAGAACACTTGATAATGAGGTTCGTAGCTTGATGAAACTTATTGAAGAAGGCATGTAAATAAACACATGAGCCTATGGAGTTTCTTGATGAATCAAACCACAATACCTTGAGATAAACTTAACCATATGAAGTTCAGAGATGCTGAAGATATGGCATTTTTAGGATAGAGGCATAGCCTTAAAGTTCAAGCCCTTGAGGCCCAATAAATAATCAATTGATTAAGGATAAATTCTAAAAACCATAGCTTAGAAGGTGAAATATATGCATTTGGATCAACACCTACAAAGGAAATATATGTACAAGATACACAATTAGGGTGCTTGGTGACCCTTCAAAGGAAACCTTAAAGAGGAGAGAAAGAGAGAGACAGAGAGAGAGAGAGAGAGAGAGAGAGAGAGAGAGACAGAAAACCCAAGGTTATGATCTTGATGTATTGTAATGATGTGAAATAATGAGGGATCTTAGGGGTAAAAATTAGGGTATAATAACTGTCCTTATTTAAGTGTCTTCTATCTGGAGATATGAAGGTTAAAATATTTATTTTGACGCGAGTGAAGATACTTAAATAAAAAAACCAACCCAAAATTTGGCCATAAAATGCCATACAATGTTTATAATTATGAAGGCTGAAAGAAAAGAAACCGGCAAGGGAATATAAGACACCATTGAGGAAGAGGAAAACTCAAAATTTTTAAAAGAAGGCTTCTTCCATGGGAACAGAGGTCCAGCCAGGAAAAATAAACCACCTAGCAAATAACATAACTAGGGGAATGAATGTATAATGGGGAAAACCAAAATCACATACATGATAATAAATCAATATAAGATTCCACTGGAAAGAGTTCAACTCTTATTTGGGACCAAAAACCAAAGAGGGGGAAATTTGAATCTATTGGGAACAACCGAAAAATATTGACATAGCGGACTCAACTCAAATGGAATTAACCCAGGGAGGAGAAAATGGAAATACAAACCCTATTTATGACATAAGCCTAAATGGGTATTGTATGCCAAAGGAGGTGAATACCATCTATCAAAGATCTGATTGTTTAACAATGGTAAATAACCAAAGATATAAAAGTGAATACCATATATTAAAGATCTGATAGATTAATATAAGTAAACACCCAAAGATATAAAAGAGAATACCATTTATCAAAGATCTGATAGTTTAACACAGTTAAACACAAAAAGGTGGATTGAATACCATCTATCAAAGATCTGATAGTTTAACAATGGTAAACAACCAAAGATATAAGAGTGAATACTATCTATCAAAGATATGATAGTTTAACAACAGTAAATACAAAAGGTGGATTGAATATCATCTATCAAAGATTTGATAGTTTAACAATGGTAGAAAACCAAAGATATAAGTGTGAATACCATCTATCAAAGATATGATAGTTTAACAACGATAAACACAAAAGGTGGACTGAATACCATCTACCAAAGATTTGATAGTTTAAAAATGGTAAAAAACGAAAGGAATTAAGTGAATACCATCTATCAAATATATGATAGTTTAACAATGGTAAACACAAAATGTAGATGGATCAACCAATCTTTAAAGCAATACAATATCTGCTAAGAAGGATAAAAGCTCAACCTAGGAACAACTTAGAAAGAAATAATGAAATAAGACTCAACTCAGTGAGGAAATAACTCAACTGGGGATTCTATTCTATCCAGACAATATAAACTGGGAAAGAACGCTGAATAGAATCTTCCAGGAGAGACAAAATCAGTGGGGAAATGAAAGGTATATACTTTTTCTGCTCATGGGAATGCTCTATTAGAGGAGAGACATGCTCTGTTAGGGTTGTAAACAATCACCAAAGAGAGTTAGTTTAAAAACACCAAAGAATGAAAATGCTTATGAATCTAAGTTCGGGTATGCATGATGTATGAGTAATGTATGAATGTTATGATGATGTGTATGCTGATAAGATAGACACACTATATTGGGGATAATGAGAAATGACAAACTTGGGTATAGAAGGAACTCAGTTAAATCACATCCCAGATGGAAATCCCATGGGAGAGTAAGCAAACAACTGAGGAAACAATGTTCTACTTTAAAGCTTAACTTCTCGGAAAAACGAGATGTTACTTAAGAATAAATAAAGCATAATCTTATAGAAACAATCCAAAAATATGTAAGGATAACACCAATTATTCTCTAAGATTCTATGGAAATAACATATGGATCTTGTTAGGGAAGGTGATACCATATATGCTGAGAGGAAACCAAAAACAAGTTATATCTTTCTTGGAGAATGATGAACTGTTGACAAGCTCTAGGCCAAAGGTGGAAATAAACACCAAACCAAAATGCAATGGCGTGCCCAGAATTAGCTGAAGAATAACCAGAGGAGGATCCTTAAATAGTATATAACTTCACGCTTTTGGATTTGTCCATCCTTGGAATGATTGTTTTTTATTCTTTTGATTCACAAATTGAAGTAAAACATTTTCGCAAATTTTCAAAAACATGTTTTATTATTTAAGTCCTTTTGTCAAAATTTACTATCAATAATAAATGAAATTTTTGTATGCAAAATAAAAATAAGAATTGCAAAGGATTGGATAAAGGCTTAAACTTTATTAATAGAATGGTAGTCTGCAAATGGCGTGACTCCATGGATGATTACAAAGTTTGGAAATTGGTAAATACATGGAAAAGATACATTGAAATACAATGACCACTATTCTCCGTAACAACTTTGAACTCATGTGTTTGGGCTTCAGCTGAAAAGCGATCAGAATTCGAGGAAGATTGTTGCTTCAACGATCAAGTGTTGTCTGATGCAGTTACTTGCTAGGAATCCCTAACTTTTACCTAGATTACCCTTGCAGGTTTTCAAATTACAGGGATGATTTATTCTTTTTATGTCTCTCATTTTTTCCTGGACCACCCTTTTGAGTTTTTAGCCTACCGACGCTCATTTTTGCCTAAGTCACCTTTTTGGGTTTTCAACTTAGCGAGCTGTTCTTTTTTCTTTAGGCAGAGTATTTCTTGACTGCATTATCATTCATTGAATGTGGGAACTCCTCACCGTCCATTATTTCAATAATTAATGCACCGTTAAAAAGGCTTTCTTGACAACATATGAGGCTTCATAATTAGGAGCCCACTTTCCCCTAGAATTAACATTAAAAGACAACATCTTTATAAGAACGAGGTCGCCTTCTCTAAATTCATGAGGTTTGACCTTTTTATCAAATGCTTTCTTCATTATCTTCTGATACAACTTGCCATGAGACAAGGTAGTCATTCTCTTTTCTTCAATCAAACTCATTGGGTCAAACCTGTTATGGACCCATTCAATCTCTGAAGACTTGGTTTCTATTATTACACACAAAGAGGGAATATCAACCTCGATGGGGAGCACAACTTTCATGCCATAAACAAGAGAGAAAAAGGTCGCTCCTGTTAAAGTGCAGACAAATGTACGATACACCTGCAAATCAAAAGGGAGCATCTCATGTCAATCCTTATATGTAAAAACCATATTCTGAATAATCTTCTTAATGTTCTTATTAGCCGCTTCAACATCCCAATTCATCTTAGGCCTGTAAGGAGAAGAGTTATGATGCGCTATTTTGAAATCTTCACAAAGCTCTTTAATCATCTTGTTATTCAAATTTGAATCGTTATCGATGATAATCTTGCTTAGTATACCATATCGACATATAATCTGATTCTTGATAAACCGGACCACAACCTTCTTGGTCACATTTGCATAGGATGATGCTTCCACAAACTTCATGAAGTAGTCAATAGCCACAAAGGTGAAACGATTTCCATTCAAAGCTTTAGGCTCTATCATTCCAATCATGTCAATACCTCACATAGAGCAAGGCCATAGAGAGGAAATTACATTGAGAAAATTTGGAGGCACATGATTTTGTCAGCATAAATCTGACACTTGTGGAATTTCTTCACAAATTTGTAATAGTCAGATACCATTGTTAATCATTAGTAAACCTCCCTTAGCATCTTATTAGCCATTGAATGTCCATTGGAATGGGTACCAAAGGAACCTTCATGAATCTCATGCATTAACATGTCTTCTTCATGTCTATCCATGCATTTGAGCAAGACCATGTCATAATTTCTCTTGTATAACATATCTTCATTGAAGAAGAAACTGCCTATCAACCTTCTCAACATCTTCCTATCTTTGTTTGATGCTCCAAGTGGGTACTCTTAATTTTGAAGGAAATGTTTGATATCATAATACCAAGGTTTATCATCTGATGTCACATTGGTTGTAAACACATTAGTTGGTCTATCAAGGCATTTGATTGTAATCTTAGGCGTTTCATTTGGGAAATTCACCTTGTACATGGAGGACAAAGTGGCTAGAGCATCTGCCATTTTATTCTCATGTCGAGGAATGTGATGAAATTCAAACTTGTTGAATAAAGGTAACAACCCTCTCACATATGCCTTGTAGGGAATCAAGCTTGGGTGACGAGTCTCTCATTCACCTTTAATATGATTAATCATTAAAGTTAAATCTCCATACACATCAAGAATCTTGATTTCTAAATGCATGGCTTCTTCGAGACCTATAATGCATGCTGTTAGACGGCAGCGCCTTATCTAGAGGGGGTGAATAGATCACCAAGACAAAATTCTAGAAGAATGCTGGTTTTAAAAACTTTGTTTAACAAAAGAGTGCACGCATAACTTTTCAAATTAAGTCGTCTATAGGAACCAAGTTATTTGAAGTCGGATATGCAAATATTAAAATTCAATATGAAATGACAAAAATAAATTGAAATTGATATGCTTCAATCAAATAACAACTTATTTAACATTTATAGAAACTTACTAGCAATATTGTTTCCAAATATAGCAAGCAAAAGAATAAACTGAACAATTTGTCGAACACTTGGTGTGCAATAGAATTTTCAGAATTTTCCTATGAATTGAACTAGTTAAACAATTTGTCAATCACTTGTTGTGCAATCAAAATTTCAGAGTTTTCCTTTGTATTGTGTTTATAGGAAAAAACATTTATAATAAAAAGTGATTATAAGCAACTCAACACACAATTCAAAACAAAAACTGTTTCAAACAATTCTTACGCGTCGATAGATTACTCAATGCTATTTGAAAAATTGATATATGAAAATTAAAGTGAGTAAAGAAGTAAAAGAAAAGAGACCCAAGGATTTGTATTCACAGTTCCCCACTTTCGTCCTTGCGTGTGGGTACGCCTGCGCCTAATTCCAATGGAATTAAGATATTTCTTACTATGCAAAAAGTTTAATACAAGAGAAGTGTTCAAAGAACTACTCCACAAAACCTAATGTTTATTTTTTATTCAACCTCTTATCTTACTCTGATCTTGAGAAAGACCAAGACACAATAACTAGAAATTGATTATCTTGATCTTACTACTCCTTTACATACTTTATCTCCAAAGCTTTTGCGCACCACCAATGTCAACTATTTCAACACAAGACTTGACATTTGCTTCGCCGTTCTCGTGATACTTCTGTTGTGTTCTTTATCTCCTAAGGATCATTTGCATTCTTTATATCCAAAGGCTTTCACTAGGTTGTAATCCTCTTATGAATGTCTTGCACGAAAACCCCCAAATTAATCAATGATATTGAAGGACAAAACCAACAATTTTTCCAGACGAAGACCCCTCTAATCTCAACCCAATATTCTCGGTTACACAAGAACCTAATTGGACGTTATCGAACCTCGTCTAGATGGCACCCTATTGTACCCCAAAATTTTCCCTCCCGTTTTACTCAATATATGCTCATTAAGACCCTCAACTTGCTCAAGGATGCTCAAGAGTTAACCAGACAAACTCTCTCCTTAGGCAATGAACCTCCAATTAGGGTTTCCATTTTCATCAAGAAGGGTGAGCTCCAAAGGCCTCATATTCTCTCCATAGTCCTAATATTTCCTCAAGACCCTCCATGTCAAATTTCAAGCTTTGCATAAGAAGTTTGGTCAGTCAATTGCTCAGATGCTTGAAGTGATATTCATCATTTGATCAAGGGTTGATCATGATTCCTCAAGGAATGCTCCTAATTCATCAAAACTCAAAAGTTGCTAAATTAGGGTTTATTAGGAAAAGTCAACCAAACTTTGACTAGCATAACTTTCTCATACTTTATCATAAATTTCTCACCCAAAGCTCATTTTGAAGGGAATTCAATTTCCTACAACTCATCTTCAGCCCTCAAGTTCAATAAATGCACTCATAAAAAGATATGGATTTCTACATTATAAGTCCTTTTGAAAAGTCAACAAAAACACTTTTTGGGTCAAAGCTTCTTATATGAACATGGAGGACCCAATTGAAATGATACCAAAAGAGTTGTTTAGGGGACATCCTAAGATTTATAAAAAGTCCAATAAATCTCTCTAGGGTTAAAATTGGAAGAGTTATGCATTGTCAAAGTTGACCATTTTTGGAAAATTTTCAAAAGTCAAATGTGCTAAAAAATGCATTTTTTGCCAAAAGGGCCTAGCATTTTAGGATTGTATCTTGTTAAGTACATGGTCCACGACCCAAGTCAACAACCACATATTATTTGCTCTATTTATTTATTTTATTATGATTTTTATTTATTAAAAATCACATTAAATCAAATAAATAACAAAAAATATCAAAAATTGTTTTGAAGATCTGATTTTGATGGAAATAAAATCTAATTATGATGGCCAAATCAGATCAAAACGAACCAAGGTACTTTGAGGAAAAAATATCATGATTTGCTTGGTTACAGAAAGATATCATATGGAAAGAAAATCTCATTCAATCTCAATAATTCCAAAGGATTCAGGTCGTTTTTGTTACCCTAATGCATCATACTACATATAATGAACAAAAACAAGGCAACAAAAGAAGGGTTTGCAGTCGTGAAAATAGAGAAAGAAACTTGAATTTTTTGGCAAAAAGTGGTGATTCGTTTTCTCATCTAGAGGTTGATTCAGGCCATTCCAAAAGCTTCCAATCGCTTCATGGACATCTCTTGGAGCTAACACAATCAATTGCAAGCATTTACAAGCCCAGAATCACCCCATAGTCTTCGTACGGTTTGCTTTTTTTTTTTAAAATCGATTACGTTAATTCTTGCATCTTAAGCATGTTTGAATGATACATTTGTGATTGTTAACGTATTTGCAACATGTTTGAATGGTTTAATTGATGTTTTGATGAATATACTGACGATTTCCATGGCTAGGGTTTAGGAAGCCATTTTGGGGCTTTTCTGTACAGTTGAAATTAGGCAAAGAAAATGATGCTATGATACTCGTGAGATCAAGACGAGTTGATTGGTGTCTTTGGAATTAATTTATCATGCGTTGTATGTGAAATTCCTGGTATGTCACAGACTCAGGATGTCTAATGAAATGTTAAGACATCTGATCTAACATTAAGCGCTGTACAGGTAGAATAGGCTGTACTTTTGATACCTATTCTTCAACAGACACTGAACTATCATACCAGAACCTACAACACCTTTGACAAACGCAGGTTCTGATTTACTGAAGTTCAGAACAGTTAAGGTTAATCATATACATTGATGTCATGAAGAATGCTGTGACATCAAATAAATAACCAATGCAGAAAGTAAATAACACACAGAATTGTTCACCCAGTTCGGTTCAACCAACCTACATCTGTAGGCTTCCAAGCCAGGGATAAAGTTCACTATTAGTAGTATCAATTCAAAGACCCTACAGCCAACACATCCGTTGACAGCCTTCTCACTTAATCACTACCCAATGACACTTTTACCTAAGATCCAATCCTAGATATGAGAACCCTCTCACTCCCCCTCAATCACCGCAGTGATTACTTTCTACAGTACATAAACTGTTAAGAAGATACACTTCCATTACACAACTTGATCATGCTTAAAAGCTTCACTCAAGTACAATGCATACATCCTCTAACCTACAGGTTTCAAGGAGTATGGTAACCATCCCACAGCCCGGGTGGTTCACAACAAAACTAGCCCTAATGATTACATCTTGTCAATACCCGGCACACTTAAATTAGGTTACAATGCTTCTATTTATAACCCTTTTTACCCAACTGGATTTGGGCCTTCATATGACAGCAATGCAGCTTTAACGACCTGCATAAAGTAAGCAGAAAACTTCTGCTGTAAGTTAGGTCTTCAATCGAGCTTTTCTCCTTATCCTTAGCTTCTGATTGAATCTTCTAGGGCTCCACATATTCCTTCAATTTTCGCTACTTGTTATGCATTCTATTTGGCAGAATATTCTGCATAACTTCAGGAACAGAACTGCATCAGACTTGACAGTTCAGTAGCTTGATGTCTGGTATGATGTTATGACATCTCTTGAGACATGTTGTTCCAGATGTTGATTCAACACAACATGTTTAGGCATTTACAATAGGATTTTCAGGCTGTTCCTATTGTACATTACATTACATTATTGTTGTTACTATTTGTTTTACAAGAAATGAGCCAATCCTAAACGAAGGCACTTACAATCTCCCCCTTTGGCAAATTTTGGCTAAAACAAATACAACAATAGAAAATAAAAGTGTTCAGGATACACACAGAAGGATGTGTTGACATCTTTGGTTGTAACCACACTAACCATCCAGGACCTCTTGAAGCACATGAGGAAGAGGATGCACCTCATTCCCTTTTAGACCACGAACCATTTCTTGTCACTGGTGGTGGAGAAAGAGGTCCGTGGGAGATAAACTATCCTTTCAGAGGCATCCGAGAACCCTTAAGGAGTGACCAGAATATCTCCCTTGTAACTCAGAACACAGGTCACAACTGTGTTCATAACTCAGATCACAAGTCACAAAGAAATTCATGCCATTTGAATTTCTCCTGAATTTGTGACAAGTCTTTGTGATCAAAATTTTGAGTAGCTGCTGCAACGAGGACAATGTCAAGCAGTACTCCTTTCTCCCCCTTTTTGGCCAAAAATTGACAAAGAAAGCCCTCACAAAACCAGATCCAAGAACAGTTTTCCCAGATCCGTACAAACCCCATGATGGTTGTGAGAGAAAAGAATGTGTGACAGGAGGTTATATAAGGAGATAACAGGTTCAAGAAGATGGCAATATAAAATCTTGGTCAAGGATACCTGTTAAAGTTGTTGCATATTTCAGACTGACTGTGCATGAAATTTAGACGCATTTGTTTGTTTCTGCCAAAAGAACCAGTCCTAATACATGCATAAGTTTAGGTCAAAGCAATTCCTGAATAAAATCAGCCTTTGACCGACTTTTAAGGCTGAAGATTTATTCCTTCTGGGAAACAGAATACCAAATATAGCTCCTGAATAGCTACAATTACGTGGTGAAGTTATTTTCCACGTATTCTTCTTGATTTCCCCAAGGTTGCAATGTCGTTGGTAATGTCATGACACTTACTTAGACATTACCTTACATTCTTCAACAACAACAACCTTCTTTTTACTTCTCTCAGTTAGGCACAGAGAAGGACACTTTAAACAGCTAGTAGCAAGAGACTAGTAGCATTAAGCATGGCCATCAATCATGCTTTCTTAAGTGTTGCTGAGATCCAACACAATTACTTTCTATCTTCTTCCAGACAGCAAAATAAGGAAGGAGGGAATAAACCAGAAGACTCCAAAATGCTTCACAAGACATCACAGATTAGTTCTAATACACAAAATTTAGATGCCACTTCTATTTCTTGTAGTAAAAGAACCCCTTGAACATATGCTGAATATATCAGATTTCTTAATCTGATTTACTTCTTCTGATCTTCCATTCACTAGTAGTTGCTAGAGCTAGTGAAGTCTTTACCACAATAGCATTTCTGATTTTCCAGACTAAGTTGCTATTGATAAGATCTGAATCTTCCAAATTGCTCCAAAAGTATCAAAACTGCCACTTATGATATTTTTAAGAATCTCTAAGATTTTCTTCCTAAACCCAGACAGATAACAAGAGCAATTCTTCAATCTCCTGATGTTGAAACATTATCCATGACTTCACTTAGAAGTTCACAATGTCATATTATCAGAACACATAAACATCAGCATACCACCGTCCTCTTCTGACTTCTGATCTTCAGATTAAGTCCAACAATACATATACAAAGTCTCCCTTCAATGTATATTGTAATTGGGGAAAGTGCAACACTTAGTGACTCCCCTTGTTAAGGCCAATCAAAACAGTAGCGTGGAAACCAGTAGCACTAGCTCGGAGGTGGTAACTTCAAGCACCCTGAACTAGTCTTAGAATAGTAAGGACATCTCTGATTCATGCCCTTGCACTTCCACACTTATCATGACTCTCTGGATGGCTAAGAAATCATGTAGCCATAGTCTGAAACCAACCTCCAACCTTCTTAGTGTGTTTACTAAGATTCAGATTTTCTAGAAGGATTATCCTTTAATCAAAAAGTTGATCATATCATCCTTCTGTATAATATATTTACTAGTAGTTGCTGATACTAGCAAATTCTTCAGACCACAACAGTAGTTCTGCATTGTTAAGCATACTACTCTTAAACACAAGTAGAATCTACTTATTCCAAACCAACAATAGAACTTCCACTTCTGAATGAGGCGATAGAATATTAAGATTCACAGTCCCAAGTCTCTGCCACAGACTTCTAACAATAATGATGTTACAACATCATCTGGGACATCAGAACCTATCTTCTTGGGTTCTGAAGTTAACATCCGGGGGATTGATGCCCTTTTTTTTTATATTCCCCATATGAAAGGTATGATCTTCATCTTCAGCAATAATTACTCACCAGAATACCCTAGAGAGAAATAAACTCTCTACCAAGTTCTGAGAAATAGGTTCAGAATACAGTCTTGCATGCATATTATACAAACACTTAGTCTCCCATCAAAGTGCTTATATATATCTTTATGCAAGATCTTAATGAATACTTAGTCTCCCGTCAAAGTATTCATTATTAGTTAGATTATGCCACCTTCTCAAGGTAGGATAATTATTCTAACAATCTTCTGCTCCATGCATGAAGAACCAACTGGTCCTTACAAGCTTCCTTTGCTGAAGAGGCCCTTCGTTTGAGATGATGTTGCAGCATTGATCCCAACCATATGATCCTGGCTTATACTATGGTTTTGGATGAACATCCATAGCAATCAAAGCACACTTTTCTTGTAGGGGATACAAGAGTACACCAGAAGCTAATCATCCTTTATGATCAGACCCACAACAACCACATCACTAAGATCATGAGAAATAAACTCAAGCATCTTATAGAACAAGGTAAGATGAACTCCCTTTCACATCAGCTTGATCATCCAACTTCCCTCTTTATGGATACATTGTTGAGCTCTTTACCTTAGACACATAGTAAGTACTCTTTATTTGGAATTTGCCACAGGTTTCAAATTAAGAGTCCTTAGTTTGCTTGCTGTACAAGTTTCAGATTGCCACATTCTGTAACTTGTACTAGAAGAAACTTCATTATCAATCATGAGGATGTTCAATAAGTCTGGAACTTATCTGTCTTTCCTCAACAACTGATGTCTTCAATAGTTGTGATGTTGTACATCCTTTTTCATCACAAGCTTTAGAACTTTTGATTCTGATTTCCACATATTTATCACATAAATATTCTGCTTCCATCATTTATTCAGTTAGATTTATCCAATCACACTATATGATCCTGACTGATTACTTCTTCATACTTGCTAAGCATATTTACTTGGCTGAAGACACAGAAATGATGTTCCATCATCCATCACATGAGGGGAAACCTGGAAATCACAGCTTTAGTGTCCTTTTAAGTGCATTTAGCTCAGTACATATACTCCCTTAAACTCACAGCTGGAGTAGATGACCTGTTGATCGTGTCCTGATCAATTATTTCAAAACAGATGTCTCCTCTTCCAGATCAGGAGTAGGTTCCAAACATATGTACTCACACTACATGTGTTTAGCACCCAGAACATCTGTTCTTCAACTGGCAGTTGCATGATGTTCTAACATCCTTAAGCATATCAGTTCCATCTCCTTGGAACACATCATCCTTGATAATCTTCAAGGTCTTCAAGAAGCTTGTAGATGTATATGAGAATCATTGATCAATTGATACTCATCAACACTAATAATAAATGCCTTTATGAGTGGACTTGAGGAAATCTCAAGTATCTTTGACATTATTGATAGATTGCAAAATCTGCTTACAAATTCTGTTGAAAATAATAACCCAAGAGTTCTTCTTTCACTTTAGGGGTTGTATCAGAAGCTATGCAGCGGAATAGCAGTACTTCAACAGAACTTACACAATGCTTACTCCATATAGCAAGCATGACACACAAGGATTGAAAATAAATCAATCCCACAAGTTGTTTGCTTCTTCACCAAGCAACTTTCTAGACCCAACTCTACAGCCCTGTTAAAAGGAAGCTTTATACACACAGATGATACCTTATCAATATCTTCACTCCCGCATGAAGGTTTTGATAATATTCTTCTTTGTGCTGAATACAGGTTGAACAATGCACTCCAAAATCTTCACTCCCGCATGAGGTCTTTGAATTTGTTCAAACACTTTCATCTAGTTTCTCCCAAATTGGTCCATCCTTCACTCCTAGGGACCAAACAATATAAATACTACTGGTTCAAACAATAGTCTACCTTGTACACAACCGAAAAGTATCCCCCATGGATCTCATCCAGAGACAGACAGGATGCCTGCTCTGATACCAATTGAAATTCCTGGTATGTCACAGACTCAGGATGTCTAATGAAATGTTAAGACATCTGATCTAACATTAAGCGCTGTACAGGTAGAATAGGCTATACTTTTGATATCTGTTCTTCAACAGACACTGAACTATCATACCAGAACCTGCAACACCTTTGACAAACGCAGGTTCTGATTTACTGAAGTTCAGAACAGTTAAGGTTAATCATATACATTGATGTCATGAAGAATGCCGTGACATCAAATAAATAACCAATGCAGAAAGTAAATAACACACAGAATTGTTCACCCAGTTCGGTTCAACCAACCTACATCTGGAGGCTTCCAAGCCAGGGATAAAGTTCACTATTAGTAGTATCAATTCAAAGACCCTACAGCCAACACATCCGTTGACAGCCTTCTCACTTAATCACTACCCAATGACACTTTTACCTAAGATCCAATCCTAGATATGAGAACCCTCTCACTCCCCCTCAATCACCGCAGTGATTACTTTCTACAGTACATAAACTGTTAAGAAGATACACTTCCATTACACAACTTGATCATGCTTAAAAGCTTCACTCAAGTACAATGCATACATCCTCTAACCTACAGGTTTCAAGGAGTATGGTAACCATCCCACAGCCCGGGTGGTTCACAACAAAACTAGCCCTAATGATTACATCTTGTCAATACCCGGCACACTTAAATTAGGTTACAATGCTTCTATTTATAACCCTTTTTACCCAACTGGATTTGGGCCTTCATATGACAGCAATGCAGCTTTAACGACCTGCATAAAGTAAGCAGAAAACTTCTGCTGTAAGTTAGGTCTTCAATCGAGCTTTTCTCCTTATCCTTAGCTTCTGATTGAATCTTCTAGGGCTCCACATATTCCTTCAATTTTCGCTACTTGTTATGCATTCTATTTGGCAGAATATTCTGCATAACTTCAGGAACAGAACTGCATCAGACTTGACAGTTCAGTAGCTTGATGTCTGGTATGATGTTATGACATCTCTTGAGACATGTTGTTCCAGATGTTGATTCAACACAACATGTTTAGGCATTTACAATAGGATTTTCAGGCTGTTCCTATTGTACATTACATTACATTATTGTTGTTACTATTTGTTTTACAAGAAATGAGCCAATCCTAAACGAAGGCACTTACAGTATGCATTTTGGAGGATTGCAGGGTTATGGCTATGGAGCTGTGTCCGTAGGTATAAACCTGATACCTAAGATGACGGACAGGGAAGAAGATGATGACTCGTCACCATTCCATTGGTCCGTTTAAACGTTCACGCATTTTTTTATTTCTCTAGCCTAGCCACTTGTTTGATATATTATGATTGTATTTTATTATTATAACAAATAACCAACACAACGCAGATGGCAGGGATGGTAACATGTGAAGCCAGGGACCTGGGTTCGATCCCAGGTCCAAACGTTTTCTTGTTTTCTGACCATTTAAGTGCAGATCCAGCGTGTCTCATGACTTAGTGCCTACCGTGTACCCCCCAGATATCAGCCCAGAGATCTGTCATCAGATCAAATCTCACAATCCAACGTTAAATCCAAAGAGAGACCACAGTGCACTTTCCAAGCGTGCCAACACAGGATTTGGCACAGGATTAGGCATGGCCATAATGGACCTAACAAAATTCAGGAACACCCCCCCTAGGTGCTTATGCAGGCCCAAATTCTTACTCTTTTTTTATTTTAATTCTTTTTCTTATTATTTATTAATTATGTTTTTTAATAACACCAAAAAAAATCATATTTTTTATTAAATAAAAAAATCATAAAAACATCAAAAATCTTTTTTTCATAAATTTTTTATTAATTAATTAATTAGATTAAATTAGGGTAATTTAATTACTTTTTATTATAATTCAAAATAATTAGAATTAGGGTTTAATTTTATACTTAACCTAATTTTGCCTCAAAAACAACATAAATATTTTCTTAAATTAGATTTTTAGGTCGCCGAATTATTTCTCGTATTTAATTTTCCGCACGCTATGGATTTTCCTTTTTTATTATTATTTGTAAATGCTCCGAGTTTGTAATAGATTTAAATAGGATTTTAATTCCGAATTTTATTTTCACTCAAAATAATTATGTATCTGCCCAAAGCCATGTAATAGCTAGGACTCTAATTTCTCGCATTTTAATTTCCGCAAACTATAAACTGCTTAGATGTATGTATAGGATTGTATGGAAAGAAAAATTGAAATTAAACAGTAGAAAACCCTAATTGTGCAAAGATAATTAACTGAAAAAATACACTTGCACATGCTCACTCCTAGGGTTTGCCCACTTGGTTTCCTCAGAAATATTGGTCAAGTCCCTCGAACGTAGGGGTACTTTAGCAATGACCCGCAATTCAAAATCGTCATAAAGATCATAGTCCCTACTTGTCCCTCGAGTTTCCTACGAATTGATCTTATGACGATAGTCCCTTCGAAATGCTAAGGTATCTTTAATTGTTGCCTTCAGAGACCATTTCGTCCCTTTAAAACTCCAATGGCGGTGCTACCTATTCCTTAATAATAGGATAGTGCTGTCTAAAGGAAAACGAACAGACCTTTTTCGAGTAGGTAGATTAGTTCTTAGGTACTTTCTCAAACAAAACTTTTCACACAAACACTTTTCAAAACAATTTTCAAAATAACTTCGTCACACTCTTGAGGACTGATACAAGGGTTATCTCGAAGTAAAACTTTTTCAAAACAAGCACACAAAAGAAATTTTAAAAAAGAGCAAAGTACCTAAGAGCCCATGGAAAACCATGGATAAAAAGGGTTCTAACACCTTCCCTTTATATAATCTACCCCCCCCTCCCCCCCCCCCCGTACTCAGAAACATTCTCGAAAAAGGTTTTTTCTGTTCTTTTTCCTTTTCCTTAGTTGGATGAAATAAAAGTCGGTGGCGACTCTTGCTCACCGTGAAATTTGCGAATACAAAATGCAAACCAGTATTAACAGTCGGTTCTGCCACCGTATCACACACCCCAACAAAATATTATTACAATGGTTTGTTAGTATGTATGCATAGATTGGAGGTTGAAGGTGAAGAGCAATTGCAGGAAATTTTTATGGTATCATCAAGTTGGAATGATGCATGAAAGATGTATTTATAGTTATGGAAATAGTAGGGAAAAAGAGAGAAATTTGGAACTAAAAGAAAATAGAAAATTTAACCCTTGAAATAGTATGAGACGGCCTGTAGCTTGGATGAGCCAGCTCATACATTTAATTTTAATAGTATGAGCCGTCCTAAAATGACCTATGAGCCGGCCTGAACAAGACAAAATAAAATAGCTTATCCATGATAGTACACAAGCTGACCTGAAATGGCTTATGAGTCATCCTGACCAAGACAGAAGACAACAACTTATGCAGGAAAACACATGAGCCGACATTAACGACTTATGAGTCGGCCTGTAAATGAATTTTTGGTGCAGAAAATGTTTTTTTGAGACTGAGTCAGTTTTGACTATATTTCTAATGATTCCTAAGACCTCTAAATGCGCAGGGTGCTACCCAAAGTTAGAGATACCGCACAATATACATAAATGATATGTTCTTATAGTTTTGACATCAATAAAAACATATATTGAGGAAAGTTACACTCACATATTCCCCCTTTTTAATGATGGAAAAACTGCGACGATGTTGGCATTTTGTGTTAATTTGTCGCTCCCTCTGACTATGTTCTTCCCAACTTAACTAGCATATCCTTCTCTCCCTCTGACAACATAAAAAAGAGAACAAGAATATCATTAGAAGTATCCTAGTATTCCATATCAATCAATATATCATATAGAGGCAATTTTGAAAAATAAGAGTTTACACTTACATACACCCATATATATGGAATGAAACTAGATTTAAGATGAAATAGATGAAAGACATATGCAAAGCACAATATCCATCAATACATAACAAACAGAAATACACAAAAAGTTCTTACAACACAAAATATAAAATTTTCAACAAAATATAACTGTAAATGATATGTAATGCATGCACTAAGGGAAATAACAACACAACGATTCAGGATGTCAACGACCACCATATCCACCATCACGCCTCTGATAGGTTCGTCCACCTCTACATGTAGTGTCATAAAATGCTGACGACTTGTTATGATGCTCTGTAACGTAGGTTTGTAGGTTATTGATTCTAAGTTAAACAAATGAGTTACTTATTTGGATGTCCTCACAAATCAATTTGAACTGATCAGTGGCAGCGGTCCCAAATATCCCAAAATTTATGTCCTAAGAATTTAGCCTCTCTCTTTTATCAAACTAAATTTCTCATTTTGAGCAGTCTGGAAATCAGCCTGCCACTGTAACTCCTCTCCATAACGCTGATTTTATTGCAATTGCATGTTTTGAAGCATCGAGATAACTTTAGAATTATTTCCTGCATCATAATCATACTTTTTTTCTGAGAGCTAGATCCATAGGCATAAGATCAGCTTCATATCCTCTATAATTTGCACCTTGTGTAGTCCAAGAGTTATCTTGCCACTGTCCATCCCAATGTTGCTCATAGTTTGTCTGTTAAGCTTTGGTAGCTCTGAACCATGCCTCATCAGCAACATAATCAACATCTGACATATGAACATCCTCTTGTGGATCACCCTCAATCTCCTAAGCTTCATCATTCACATGATCCTCAATAATATTAAGAAATTCAGCAAGATCATCATAGTTGTAAATTTTCCTTTTTGAACCAGCTTCCAAGAAATAGTATACCTTTCTTATAGGATCCCAATAATACCTAATGTTATTTATGGTTCTTTTGGAAAATTCCAGATTTGCAGCAGGAGAAATGTAAGCCAAATTTGGAAGATCAATATCGAATGAATTAATAATCTTGGCAATCATGGAGGGGTAAGAAAATGCAGTCCCTTTGTTGCGATCTTGGAAACATCCTAGGTATAAGATAATATGGCCAATTAATCTTGATTTTGTTGAGAAGGTGGACAAGATGTACCTCATCCACGTAAAACCTTGAAAAACATCCACTTTTGGGACGCAGAATGTGAGAGACAATCCAATGCATTATATGAGGCAGCCTCTTAAGACATTCAATTGTGATGGGCTCATTGTTGTTATCTACCCTAGGTTCCTTAGGTTGCTCATTAGAGTGAAATCTTCATTTGAAATAAGAATGGTATCTTGAGTTTTTAACCTTAGGCTCATCACTTATAGTGATGCCCAAAACAGACTTCCACATATCTCTGGTAAAATGGCAGGACTTACCTCCAACATTAAAGATGAACTCGCATTTGAAATGCTTTGTCAGCCTGGCATAAAACACTCGAATCAGATCTTCATTGTAATCTTGATTCAACTTCATGAAGTATTTGATCTCTTGATGATTGATTATACTTATAACCTCTGGAATGTGTAGTTCTTGAGTTGTTCTAACTTTGTAGAAGTTTTTCTTTGTCACAATTCTCCCGCGACATTTTTCATCAAAGAATTCCATATCCTCTGCATCCAGAAGATCAAACACAGCCTATACTGACTCATTATTTTCCAAATATCAGAATTATTAGATTTAAAGAATAGAATTTTTTGACACTTTGAGGATAACATGATGATGATTTTAAGATCATGCATGAATAATGTTTATATGAGATGAATGTTTGAACAATTTGCATGAATAATGTTTATATGAGATGAATGTTTGAACAATTTTTTTATTATGCGCTTGGAACAATTAATATATACCAATGAATACATAAACTACCAAAGACTAGAAAACAAGTATTTTCACAATTTGATTTATGTTACTATAAACAAGTAAATTGAAATTATCACATATTCAATTAGAGATTTTTGGAAGTAAACATAGCATCAAACGACATCCAACATGTATTTTAGAAACCTTTTAGAAATAGATAGATAAAAGAACTAGTGTAATCTTTTTGAGAGAAAAATTGAAATGATACAACCTCACTGACAATACGGAGAAAGCACAAACATTTCACATGAAGCTCAAGAACATGAGCTTTAACAAATGCTATGCATTCCAGGAACAAATACAACCAATGTTTCAACACTTTAATCTTCTCAAGATGATTCCAAGATTTTTATCAAAGGATTTTCTTGATGATGGTTCTAGATAACACATTTATACTTCTTGCCACGAAGTCAATAACATTTGAATATGTCACCTACTAATTGTCCTGATGTATCTACACATGAAGCCTCACAAATTTTTCATAGAATCAAGACAATTTTCCTGCAATAATCAACAAGAGAAACTAGGTACCCAATCATTGTTGGGTACTTGAGGGTGAGTAACATAACTGTTTCACTTAGACAACCATTGATAAAGTGCCATTAGGAGCAGAATGTTTCCTAACTTTGCATTTGGCAGCGTTCTGTGTTCACTAAGAGACATGGTCGACTTCTCAACCTGGTTACTTCAAATTTTGATGAAGATATGATGAGTGTACTCTTTCCGTTCTTTGATCCCAAGCACCACTACTTCACCTTCCAAGATTATCAGTTGGTGCCTACCATGGAAGAATTCTCTCAGCTGTTGGATATACCCATTATTAAACAGTTGCCTTTCACAGGTTTAGAAGAGGTTCCTAAGCAAGAAGTCATTGCCTTGACCTTGCATCTGAAACGGGCCGACGTGGTATCCAATTGGGAAACAAGAAACGAAGTCAAGGGTTTTCTATCCAAGTTCCTAATAGACAAAGCCCAGCTGTTTTGGGATGATATGGACTTTCTGGATTTTTAGGAGGTCTTGGCCCTTCTAATCTATGGCTTAGTACTGTTCCCTAATCCAGACATGCTCATATATGTGAATGCTATCAAGATCTTCCTCTCTCGCAACCCCGTGCCTACCTTGCTCGGAGATATTTTGCACGCTCTCCATACTCGTACCATGAAGAGAAGAGGGGTTCTTATGTGCTGCATGCCATTGCTGTCGAGGTGGTTTATTTCTCACCTCCCTCAGTCTGTACTGAAGAATGAAGAAGATTTGGGTTGGTCGCAAAGGATAATGTCACTCGCTCACACGGATATTCTCTGGTATTCCAGAGATATGGGAGATACTGCTATTATTGACCACTGTGAGGAGTACCCTAATGTCCCATTACTTGGCATCAGAGGAGGCATAACCTACAATCCTTGTTTAGCTATGCGAAAATTTGGTTACGCTCGAAGGGATGGTCCCCATGAGTTACTTATCGAGGGAATTGTATTTAACTACGAGGATGATGTTCAAGGGTATCGCCAGAGGTTCATACGAGCTTGGAGCATGGTAAACAGATCTAGCGCCAAGGCTTTGGGGCTAAAGGCTTCCATTCCTATGGAACCTTATCTCTAGTGGGTACGAGCTCGCGCCCAGAAAATTATGATGCCCTCCATGGCCGTTTTACCAGTGATTATGGAACCTACTAATGAAGGGGGTATTCCTTACACGGTTCTCTATCCTGATATGCCCACTGATCTTGGAGAAATACAGAGGTCTTGGATTCAGTTGAAGAAAGAGAGGGATACTTATAGGCATCAGTTCTATGCCTAGGAGAGGAGGGTTTTATAGCTCACAAAGCAGCTTCATGAGGAAAGAAGCCTCAATGTCTATCTCGACACAAAGAGGAAGCATCCATGGGAAATTTGATTTTTCTAGTTTTTTAGAATTGTTTTAATTGTAACGCCAAAAAGGCAATTGAAATTTGAATTCTACTAATAAAATCTTTATTTCATTTTGGTTCGCAAATTTAAATTTCCCAAAGTCTTTGAAATCATTGCATACGCACGTCATCCATAAACACTGCATATACAGGTACCATTACAGGCTTCTCATCTTCTTCGCTGTTTATTTCAGCAGAAATGTCTTCTGAGAAAAGCATCAAAGATCTTCAGGCACAAAATGCCCAATTCCAACAGATGTTCATAAATATGGAAAAAGGGCAGGAGGATCTGAAGGCCCTCATCCTGAAGGAGAAAAAGAAAAAGAAGAAGGCCACTGGTATTCTGAATATAGCCATAAGGTTCAGGGGGTCGTTAAAACAACAAGTCGATCTGACTTCTTCATCCAAAGAAGGGGAAAATCAAGAAGAACAGACAAGGGAAAAGGACCCCAGTCCTGAGGTTTCTGACAATGATACCGATTATAATGATGAGCAGTATCCTCCTACTGAGGATAGATACAAGCAGTTGGAAGACCGTCTGAGTGGTATGAAGGTCTAGAGGATACCTGGGTTGGATTTCAAAGAATTGGGATTGGTGTCGGGAGTGGTCATCCTGCAGAAGTTCAAGGCTCCAATTTTTGCTAAGTACGATGGGGTGTATTGCCCAAAACTCCATCTTCGTTCCTACGTCAGAAAAATCCAGCCCCACACTGCTGATAGAAATTTATGGGTTCACTTCTTTCAAGATAGTCTGTCAGGGACTCAGCTTGAATGGTTCTACCAACTAGAGAGAGCCAATGTCCGAAATTGGGAAGATCTGGCTGCTGCTTTTTGTAAGCAGTATCAATACAACACCGACCTTGCTCCTACTCGTACTCAACTCTAGAGTATGTCCATGGGTGTAAGTGAAGGCTTTAAGGACTATGCCCAGAAGTGGAGATACTTGGCTGGAAGAGTTCAACCCCCATTGTCTGATAGGGAGTTGGTCGATATGTTTCTGGGGACACTATCTGGTCCATTCTTTAGTCATTTGATCGGAAGCTCGTCAGCTGGTTTCACCGAGCTGATTCTAACTGGAGAGAGAGTAGAAGCTGGAATTTGGAGGGTAAAATACAGAAGGATGCCTCTTCGAGTTCGGTAAAGAATCCTTTTATTGGTAAGAAGGAAGCCAGTGCCATCTATATCCCGAGAGGCCAAAGCAGAGCTGAACATCGTCAGACATTAAGTGCCGTGATGATACCTAGGCCTGCAGTTGCTCCATAATACAACAATCAACAAAGGGCGGAAATACCACAACAGAAGTTTACCCGGATCAACATGACGTTGGCTGAAGTTCTATCCTATTTGCTGAGATCCAACTTGGCGACCTTGAAAGAGGCTCCCAAGAATCCGAACACCACATCTCCCTTATATAATCCAAATGCTCAGTGTGCCTATCATTCTGAGAGTCCTGGCCACGACACCAACGACTACTGGGCTATTAGAAATAAGGTACAGGATCTGATCGAAGCTAAGGAGATTGAGTTCGATGCTCTGGAAAAGCCCAACGTCATAACTGCTCCCATGCCTAAGCACGGTCGCGGAGTTAATGCTGTGGATACCGATCTCTTTGTGACCTTGGTGGATGAAGTTTCTACTCCTCTTATGACGGTTAAGAAGAATTTATTGTTGACCGGTTTATTTTCGGGTTGTGGTGAAGGTTCCCATATGTGTTCTTTTCTACCTTCTGGTTGCCATTTGCTTAAGTCATGTGTTCAGCGCCTGATGGACAGCAAATAAATTTTGTTCGAGAAAACTTTGATTCCCGTTGTTCCATTTGATGACATTGCTACTATAACCATTTCCAAGAATCCTTCCAAGGTCTCCTTGAGAAGACCTGTTAGGATTACATCTGTTCCAAGAGTCGCTCCGCTAATAATCACCGTTCCTGGTCTTGTCCCGTATGCCTCGGACAAAGCTGTCCCCTGGCATTATGGTGCCGATGTGTACTATCATGGCATCCAACAAGATCTGAAAAATGAAGAGACTGATCCTAATGTCAGTAACATTGTCGGGACCAACAAGGTTACCCGAAGTGGAAGGGTTTTCTCTCTCGAGATTTCCCCAAAGACTGTCAATAGGCCTATTGTTATTCCGTCTACTACTCCTGTTGGTACATCAACTACTATTCCGTATCTTACTCCAATTGTTACTCCCGCCGTCGAGTCATCTGTGACCCGAGGCAAAAAAGTTATAGGTGAACCTGCCCAGACGGAGGCACCTAGAAAAATTTCCGTGGAAGCCTCTAAGAAATAGATATAGGAAATACTGAAGATAATAAAAAAGAGCAACTATAATGTTGTCAAGCAGCTGGGGATGGCTCCCTCAAAGATATCCATGTTGTCCCTGCTGTTGTGCTCTGAGGCCCATGCGAAGGCTTTGGTTACATTCCTCAATACTGTGCATGTGCCGCAAGAGACCTCAGCTGATCAATTCAAAGATTGTGTTGCCAGCCTGACTGCTGACAATGGGCTGGGTTTTTCAGATGCAGACTTAACACCGAAGAATAATGATGCTCTGCATGTCTCGATTGAATGCAGGGGCACCACTATGGCTCATGTGTTGGTAGATACTGGGTCTTTGCTAAATGCTCTTCCTAAGAAGGCATTGGATCGGTTGGATTGCGAGGGATTGACCTTAAAGCCTAGTAACATTATGGTGAGGGCTTTTGATGGTTCGAAGAGAATGGTGCATGGGGAAGTGGACATCCCTGTCAAAGTAGGTTCCCAGACTTTTAAGTCCACTTTCTATGTAATGGACATTCGACCATCATACTCTTGTTTGTTGGGTCGTCCTTGGATCCAAGAAGCTGGGGCAGTTACTTCTACATTGCATCAAATGCTGAAGTATCCAGTAAAAGGGAAGATAGTCATTGTGCATGGTGAGGAGGAGCATATGGTGAGCCACCTCCATTCCTTCAGGTATGTAGAGATGGACAGGGAATTCATAGAGACTCCTTGCAAGAACTTTGAAGAGGTTCCCCAGATCTTGGCATCGGCGGAAACTACTACCAACAAACCTCCTCTGAAGATGGCTTCCCTCAAAGACGCCAGAGCAGTGGTTGAAGAAGGTGGGTGTACCAACTGGGGAAAACTCCCTGATTTTACTCATAAAACTAACAAGTTTGGTTTGGGATTTACTTTAGGAGCTCAAAGGGCTGTTCGACACGCTCGGGCTGGAGGACCTCCCCTACGCATCAGTAATCGGGGAATTAATGCCATTGAAGACAATGAGGAAGACTCAAACATTGATAGCTGAATCTACCCAACTACTAACGGTGGACCGAGTAACTGGACAACTAGGGACTTTATACCAGTTTCTTTTATTCTGCTGTAATTGTCTTACTTGTTTTGAGATTTGTAATAAACAATTTAAAACTCTACATCCTTGTGCCTTACCTGAGGCACATTGGCTTTGTTTGTGAGGGCTATTATTTGTCATTTCATATATAATCAATAAAACATTGGACATTACTTGCATACAAATTTTGCGCTCTTTGTTTTTCGTTTCTGTTTTCACTTTATCAAAACAGCTATGCTCTTACACACACTAACGTATCATACTGCAGATCCATATCCACTATGGATCCCATTGATAACAGCTCTGCTACTGTATGTTATGACTTTGAAAGTCCGATCAACCAAGCCAAAGACGAAGGTGAGGATGATTGTGAGGTTCCCGAAGAACTTGATAAACTATTACAACAGGAAGAAAGGGCTATACAGCCTCATGAAGAGCCGGTTGAGACGATAAACCTGGGCACGGAGATAGACAAAAAGGAGGTCAAGATTGGTGCAAATTTGGAAGTTAAGTTCAAACAGCGGTTGATACAAATGTTGCACGACTACATTGAGATCTTTTCCTTGTTATATGAAGACATGCCAGGTTTAGACACTGATATTATGGTTCATCGTCTGCCGACCAAATAAGAATGTCCTCTGGTTAAACAAAAGGTTCGTCGTATGCGCCCTGAAATGTCAGAGAAGATCAAGGTAGAGGTCACGAAGCAGTTCGACGCAGGGTTCTTAGCTGTCACTTCTTATCCACAGTGGGTTGCTAACGTCGTTCCAGTACCTAAGAAGGACGGTAAGGTATGGATGTGTGTGGATTATAGATATCTAAACAGAGCAAGCCCCAAGGATGATTTCCCACTTCCTCACATTGACGTTCTGGTTGACAACACCGCACAACACAAAATCTTCTCCTTCATGGATAGTTTCTCTGGCTACAACCAAATCAAGATGGCTCCTTAAGACATGGAGAAGACGACCTTCGTCACACAGTAGGGCTCCTTCTGCTACAAGGTGATGCCTTTTGGGTTGAAGAATGTTAGGGCAACTTATCAGCGCGCCATGGTCGCTTTCTTCCACGATATGATTCATCATGAGATCGAAGTTTATGTTGATAACATGATAGCCAGGCCTCAAACTGAGGAAGAGCACCTTGATCATCTACAAAAGTTGTTTGACAAATTGAAGATATACAAGCTGAGGTTGAATCTGAACAAGTGAACCTTCGGGGTAAGGTCTGGTAAACTTCTCGGTTTCATTGTCAGCGATAAAGGCATCCAAGTAGATCCTACAAAGGTAAAGGCCATACAAGAAATTCTAGCTCTCCGTACAGAGAAGGAAGTTAGAGGTTTCTTGGGACACTTGAATTATATCACCAGGTTCATTTCACATCTGAATGCTACTTGCGAGCCCATCTTCAAGCTTTTGAAGAAAGATCAAGTGGTAAAGTGGAATGATGAATGCCATACCGCTTTCGAAAGAATCAAAGAATACCTTCAAGAACCGCCAATTCTGATGCCTCCGGTTTAAGGAAGACCTTTAATATTGTACTTAACAGTGCTAGACAATTCAATGGGGTGTGTTCTGGGGCAGCATGACGAGTCTGGTCGAAAAGAGCACGCGATATACTACCGTAGCAAAAAGTTTACCGACTGTGAGACAAGTTACTCATTGCTCGAGAAAACTTGATGTGCTTTGGCATGGGCTTCTCGCCGACTAAGATAGTATATGCTGACCCACACTACTTTGTTGATATCTAAGATGGATCCGATCAAATACATCTTCGAGAAAGCTGCTCTCTCTGAAAGAATAGAAAGACGACAGATGATCTTAACTGAGTACGACATACAATATACAACCCATAAAGAAATCAAGGGGAGTGTGTTTGCGGATCATTTGGCTCATCAGGCCGTGGATGAATACCAGTCCATGAATTTTGAGTTCCCGGATTAGAATATTATGCTGGTGACTGACTACGAAGAACCTGGACCGGATGAAGGACCCGAGGAGGGATCCTGATGGACTATGGTGTTTGATGGAGCTTCGAACACACTAGGTAATAGCATTGGTGCAGTAATCATATCTCTTGAGGGCTGTCATACTCATTTCACCGCCCGACTATGTTTCAACTGCACTAATAACATGGAGGAGTATGAAGCCTGCATCATGGGTCTCAAGGCTGCTATTGACCTCAGGATCAAGTTCTTGGACGTTTTCGGGGATTCATCCTTGGTAATAAGTCAAATCAAAGACGAATGGGATACGAAGCATCCGAATCTCATCCCATACAGAGAGTACGTGTTGACACTGCTCCCACACTTTGAGGAGGTAACTTTTGAACATTTCCCGCGAGAGGAGAATCAGTTAGCGAACACCCTAGCTACCATGTCTTCTATGTTCAAAGTCAGGTGGGACACCGAAGCTCCCCAAATCACCATTGAGAGGTTGGATGAACCAGCACATTGCTGTGAAATTGATACCAAAGAGGTGGCAGACAAACCCTGGTTTCAAGAAGTCAAAAGGTATCTCGAGGCTCAAGAGTATCCAGAAGGGACATCTGTCAATGATAAGAAGTTTCTAAGAAGGTTCACTGCGAAATTCTTCCTCAGTAATGGGATCCTCTACAAGCGCAATCATGACTCCACATTACTACGATGTGTAGACAAGAGCGAAGTAGAGAGGATCATGACAGATCTACATGAAGGCACCTTCGGAACCCATTCCAGTGGACACACCATGGCTAAGAAGATTCTACGGGCAGGATATTACTGGTCCACTATGGAAGCCGATTGTTATTAGCATTCTCGAACTTGTCATAAGTGCCAAATCTACGCTGATAAGGTGCATGTGCCTCTGGTCCCCTTAAACTCTTGACAGATCCGTGGCCCTTTGCAATGTGGGGCATCAACATGATCGGAGAAATCAGGCCTACTGCTTCCAAGGGGAACCGCTTCATCCTAGTAGCCATTGATTACTTCACGAAGTGGGTTCAAGCAGCCTCTTTTGCTACAATAACCAAGAACGTCGTGGCACGGTTTACCCGACATAATCTGATCTGTTGATATGGTGTGCTAGAGAGAATTATTACTGACAATGGTACGAATCTCAACAACCCAATGATCACCGATATTTGTAAACAGTTCAAGATACAACACCATAATTCTTCTCCTTACCGGCCAAAGATGAATGGTGTTGTTCAAGCGGCTAACAAAAACATCAAGAAAATTGTATAGAAGATGACGGTGACATACAAAGACTGGCATGAGATGTTACCATTTTCTCTTCATGGATACCGTACCTCAGCGTGTACGTCGACAGGGTCAACACCCTACTCTCTGGTCTATGGCATGGAAGCATTCCTACCCATCAAAGTCTAGATACCTTCTCTCGGGATTATGAAGGATGTGGGTTTGAATGAAGACGACTGGATCCAAACTCGACTTGATCAGCTAAATCTAATCGATGAGAAGAGACTTACTGCTATCTGTCATGGTCAGACGTATCAAAAGCGAATGATCAAGGCTTTTAACAAGAAAGTCAGACGTCAAGAATATCAAGTTGAGGATCTAGTGATCAAGCGTATCATACTGCCGCAAGGTGATCCCAGGGGAAAGTGGACCCCCATATACGAAGGGCCATTTGTGGTTAAGAATATTTTCTCGGGTGGAGCTATGATTCTAACCACCATGGACGGGGACGACCTTCCTCACCCTGTCAATGCAGGCATAGTGAAAAGATGATATGCCTAATCAAAAGACCCGCTAGGTTGACTGACCTAGGAAAAAATAAGGGCTTCCTGGCGAACCAAAAGGGTTCCGGCAAAAGTAAGGGATGAAAATGAAAAAATCTGTACACCCGGTAAGCTGAAAACCTGAAAAGGCAGCTTGGGCAAAAAAGGGTATCCCGGTGGACTGAAAACCCGAAAGGGAAGTCCAGGAAAAAGTTAGGGATATAAAGCGTATCACTATATCTCATTGGATCATCTTGCAACCAGACTTCGGTATCAATTATCAAGCTTGAATGACATTGATTAACCTAATCAACTTCGGACAAACAACAAAGTTATGAGACACTCGAAGACATATGGGCAATAGCAGAGTTGGAACTCAATGGGATTGTTTCACATAGCTGTTTTCTTTTACACAAATTTGTATAGCTTCTATTTTTACGGCGGAGTTCTCTTATTAGAATGTCAGCCTCCTTTTACAAAAACGCCTATTACAGGCCAACTTCAAAAATCAATATAAAATCATTTTCACAAGAAACTTTGAGTTTTCCCTTTTTCTGTTTTGTTTTACGAGAACGTCCAATGATTTATTCTTGACATATGCATTTGAGTATGATTGCTGCTCATAAATAGTTACATAAGAAACAAAAAGACAATTACTCATAATTCCAGAAACAGGGGCAAAAACAAGAAGTGTCAAACCCGACAGTTACTCTGCCCAGCAGGTGCCGGGACAGAAACAGCTTTGGAGCACATTCATCATTACATACACTCCCCACAAAGTAAAAGTATTCAAAAGCATTAATGTCGACTTTCCCGAAACAGGAAGTAACCTCCCCAGCCAGGGTCATTCAGAAACCTGACATCTATATCCCCCGTCCGAATTTCATAATCGCGAGCGAGTCAGTAAATTTCATCTCCCAAGCAGAGTTTATTTCTCCGGTTGCAGAAGCTCAATCCCTGACATAGCTCATTACTTCAGCTACAGAAATTCACTTTCTAAATTTGTTCCCCGCAGAGTTTATTCTCAAGCAGAATCTCTTCCTGACAGAATATTTATAAATCTCCAACAACAGTCAGGGATTTATTTTCCCATACTCGGACATACCCCGATAGCATTTCATGTACATACATCATGACATGCGCACACATATCATATACAACGTAATCTCATTTATTTTGAGAACATCATCCCACCATGTATTTCATGCATCGCATATAATTAACCCTGATATCTTTTCAGGAAAGACGATTACCTTAAAAAAACCCAACAGTTATACAGGTCATGCCTGCAGACGACTAATGGAAACTTAGTTCCCGAAACCAAACAGGTCAACTAATCTACACTATCGCCTAGAAGTAACCCTACTATCCAGGTTTCTTCTCATAGCCCTACCACAAGGCTTTCACCTTGAAGAAACCCTACTATCCAGGTTCCTTCTTATAACCCTACTATCCAAGTTCCTTCTCATAGCCCTACTATCCAGGATTTCATTCGAAGTAACCCTACTATCCAGGTTCCTTCTCATGGCCCTACTATCTAGGCTTTCATTTCGAAGTAACCCTACTATCCAGGTTCCTTCTCATAGCCCTACTATCCAGGCTTTCATTTTGAAGTAACCCTACTATCCAGGTTCCTTCTCATAGCCCTACCATCCACACTTTCATTTCTAAGTAACCCTAATATCCTGGTTCCTTCTCATAGCCCTATTATCCAGGCTTTCATTTCGAAGTAACCCTACTATCCAGGTTCCTTCTCATAGCCCTACTATCCATACTTTCATTTCGAAGTAAACCTACTATCCAGGTTCCTTCTCATAGCCATACTATCTAGGCTTTCATTTCGAAGTAACCCTACTATCCAGGCTCCTTCTTATAGCCCTACTATCCAGGCTTTCATTTCGAAGTAACCCTACTATCCAGGTTCCTTCTCATAGCCATACTATCAAGGCTTTAACCTTGAAGTAACCCTACTATCCAGGTTCCTTCTCATAGCCCTACTATCCAGGCTCTCATCCCGAAGTAACCCTACTATATAGGTTCCTTATTATAGCCCTACTATCAAGGCTCTCATCTCGAAGTAACCCTACTATCCAGGTTCCTTATCATAGCCCTACTATCCAGGCTCTCATCCCAAAGTAACCCTACTATCCAGGTTCCTTCTCCCTTATCCCCAGACACCAGTTTACAACATCGTAAGACCTGGACCCGACCAAATACAATCAATTTCACCTTTCCCCAGTAAGTCACTGTATAGCTTGGACCCTGACCAGATCTGCAGTTCACTTCCACCTCCTCATTCAAGAATTAATTCCCCAGTAGAGTAATGGACAACTGAAGCTCCTAGACTCTATTTCCCAAGATATAAATCAACTTTCCTCGGTGAAGTCCTCCTCAGCAGCAGGTACAACAATTCTCGCAAAGAAATCTCTTATGCGACATATATCTTTTTTAGATGGCATCTTTAAGCCCATCTCCAACGATTCTCTGTCACCTTCCAAATGGCATATGTAATCCCTTTCTCGATATTATCGATCGACATTCACTTCATGCAAGTGCAAATTTCTAGGCACTCTAGTGTTCAATCATCTTCCACCTTCAGATCACGAAAGGCAGACCAAGCCAATCCACATCCTCAGGTTTAAGAAGATTTGACAGGGGCAGCTATTGTACCCAAAAATTTTCCCTCCCATTTTACTCAATATATGCTCATTAAGACCCTTAACTTGCTCAAGGATGCTCAAGAGTTGACTAGACAAACTCTCTCCTAAGGCAATGAACCTCCAGTTAGGGTTTCCATTTTCATCAAGAAGGGTGAGCTCCAAAGGCATCATATGATCTCCATAGTCCTAATATGTCCTCAAGACCCTCCATGTCAAATTCAAGCTTTGCACAAGAAGTTTGCTTAGTCAACTGCTCAGATGCTTGAGAATTGACTGTATTAGGTTAAAAGTCAACTGTGACCCACATACAGTAAAACTTCAATATTTTTGGTCAACAAAAACATTTTGAAGTGATATTCATCATTTAATCAAGGGTTGATCATGATTCCTCAAGGAAGGCTCCTAATTCATCAAAACTCAAAAGTTGCTAAATTAGGGTTTCTTAGGAAAAGTAAACCAAACTTTGGCCAAGCATAACTTTCTCATACTTTATCATAAATTTCTCACCCAAAGATCATTTTGAAGGGAATTCAATTTCCTAAAACTCATCTTCATCCCTCAAGTTCAAGAAATGCACTCATAAAAAGATATGGATTTCTACATTATAGGTCCTTTTGAATAGTCAACAAAAACACTTTTTAGGTCAAAGCTTCTTACATGAACATGGAGGACCAAATTTAAATGAGACCAAAAGGGTTGTTTAGGGAACATACTAATATTTCTAAAAAGTCCAAGAACACCTCTCTAGGGTTAAAATTGGAAGAGTTATGCATTGTCAAAGTTGACCATTTTTGGAAAATTGCCAAAAGTCAAATGTGCTAAAAAAATGCATTTTTTGCCAAAAGGGCCTAGCATTTTAGGATTGTATCTTGTTAAGGACATGGTCCACGACCCAAGTAAACAACCACATCTTATTTTCTCTATTTATTTATTTTATTATGATTTTTATTTATTAAAAATCACATTAAATCAAATAAATAAAAAAATATCAAAAATTGTTTTGAAGATCTGATTTTGATGGAAATCAAATCTAATTATGATGGCCAAATCAGATCAAAACGAATCAAGGTAGTTTGAGAAAAAAATAATGATTTGCATGGTTATGGAGAGATATCATATGGCAAGAAAATCTCATTCAATCTCAATAATTCCAAAGGATTCAGGTCGTTTTTGTTACCCTAATGCATCATACTACATATAATGAACAAAAACAAGGCAAGAGAATAAGGGTTTGCAGTCGTGAAAATAGAGAAAGAAACTTGAATTTTCTTGGCAAAAAGTGGTGATTTGTTTTCTCATCTAGAGGTTGATTCAGGCCATCCCAAAGCTTCCAATCGCTTCCTGGATATCTCTTAGAGCTAAAATAATCAATTGCAAGCATTCACAAGCCCATAATCACCCCACAATCTTCATACGGTTTGGTTTTTTTTTTAAAATTGATTATGTTAATTCTTGCATATTAAGCATGTTTGAATGATACATTTGTTATTGTTAACGTATTTGCAACATGTTTGAATGGTTTAATTGATGTTTTGATGAATATACATACGATTGCCATGGCTAGGGTTGAAGAAGCCATTTTGGGGATTTTCTGTACGTGTGAAATTAGGCCAATAAAATGATGCCATGATACTCTTGAGATCAAGACGAGTTGATTGGTGTCTTTGGAATTAATTTATCATGCGTTGTGTGTATTTTGGAGGATTGCAGGGTTATGGCTATGGAGCTCTGTCCGTAGGTATAAACCTGATACCTAAGACGACAGACAGGGAAGAAGATGATGACTCGTCAGCATTCCATTGGTCCGTTTGAACGTTCGCGCATTTTTTAATTCTCTAGCTTAGCCACTTGTTTGATATATTATGATTGTATTTTATTATTATAACAAATAACCAACGCAACGCAGATGGAAGGGATTGTAACATGTGAAGCCAGGACCTTGGTTCGATCCCAATTCCAAACGTTTTCTTGTTTTCTGACAATTTACGTGCAGATCCAGCTTGTCTCATGACTTAGCGCCTATCATGTACCCCCAGATCTCAGCCCAAAGATCCATCATCATATCAAATCTCACAATCCAACGTTCAATCCAAAGAGAGACCACAATGCACTTTCCAAGCGTGCCAACACATGATATGGCACAGGATTGGGCATGGCCATAATGGGCCTAAGAAAATTCAGAAACACACCCCTATGGGTGCTTATGCAGGCCCAAATTCTTACTCTTTTTTATTTTAATTCTTTTTCTTATTATTTATTAATTATGTTTTTTAATAACAACAAAAAAAAAATCATATTTTTTATTTAATAAAAAAATCATAAAAACATCAAAAATCTTTTTTTCATAAAGTTTTTATTAATTAATTAATTAGATTAAATTAGGATAATTTAATGACTTTTTATTATAATTCAAAATAATTAGAATTATGATTTAATTATACTTAACCAAATTTTTCCTCAAAAACAACATAAATATTTTCTTAAATTAGATTTTTAGGTCGCCAAATTATTTCTCGTATTTAATTTTCCGCGCGCTTTGGATTTTCCTTTTTTATTATTATTTGTAAATGCTCCGAGTTTGTAATAGATTTAAATAGGGTTTTAATTCCGCATTTTATTTTCAGTCAAAATAATTATGTATCTGCCCAAAGCCATGTAAGAGCTAGGACTCTAATTTCTCGCATTTTAATTTCCGCAAACTATAAACTGCTTAGATGTATGTATAGGATTGTATGGAAAGACAAATTGACATTAAACAGTAGAAAATCCTAATTGTGCAAAGATAATTAACTGAAAAAATACACTTGCACATGCTCAGTCATAGGGGTTTCCCCACTTGGTTTCCTCGGAAATATTGGTCACGTCCCTCGAACGTAGGGGTACATTAGCAATGACCCGCAATTCAAAATCATCATAAAGATAATAGTCCCTACTTTTCCCTCGAGTTGCCTACGAATTGATCTTATGACGATAGTCCCTTCGAAATGCTAAGGTATCTTTACTTGTTGCCTTCAGAGACCATTTCGTCCCTTCGAACGTCCCTTTAAAACTCCAACGACGGTGCTACCTATTCCTTACTAATAAGATAGTGCTTTCTAAAGGAAAACGGACAGACCTTTTTTGAGTAGGTAGATTAGTTCTTAGGTACTTGTTCAAACAAAACTTTTCACGCAAACACTTTTCAAAACAATCTTCAAAACAACTTCGTCACACTCTTGAGGACTGACATAAGGGTTATCACGAAGTAAAACTTTTTCAAAACAAGCACACATAAGCAAGTTTAAAAATGAGCAAAGTACCTAAGAGCCCATGGAAAACCATGGATAGAAAGGGTGCTAACACCTTCCCTTTCTATGATCTACCCCCCGTACTCAAAAACATTCTCGAAAAAGGTTTTTTCTGTTCTTTTTCCTTTTCCTTAGTTGGATGAAATAAAAGTCGGTAGCGACTCTTGCTTACCGCGACATTTGCAAATACAAAATGCAAACCAGTATTAACAGTCGATTTTGCCACCGTATCACACACCCCAACAAAATATTATTACAATGTGTGATACGGTGGAAGAACTGACTGTTTTTGGAATGCTGGTTTGCGTTTTGCGTTTGTTTTTGCAAAATGTCGAGGTAAGCAAGAGTCACCACCGTCTTTTATTTTATCCAACAAGGAAAGGAAAAAAGCACAGAAAAATTCATTTTTCGAGATATTTCTGAGTCCGGGGGCAGATTATAAAAATGGAAGGTATTATTACCCTTTCTATCCGTAGTTATCTACGGGCTCTTAGGTACTTGCTCATTGTTTTCAAAATTGTTTTCTTTGTGCTTGTGGGTTTTGAAAAGTTTTTGTTTTAACTTCAATTTAACTCTTAAGAGTGTAATGAAGTGTTTTTGAAAACTTGTTCGTAAAAAGAGTGTAAGTGTGAAAAAAGTTTTGTTTTGGATGAGCAAGTATCTAAGAACTAATCTACCTACTCGAAAAAGGAATCGTTCTATGCTAATTTCCTTTAGACAATGCTATCCCACTATTAATGAGTAGGTAGCACCGTCGTTGGAGTTTGAGGGTCAATTCGAAAGAGGGACATACTGTCACTAAAGCAATGTTAGGATGTCTCAGCGGTAACCCTAATGTCTTAGATCATTTATTCGAGGCAACGATATCCGAGGCAACCTTTTCGAGGCAACTATGATCTTTTAAACAAGAGGGTGACCTCCAAAACAACCTATACTTAATGACCGTTTACAAAGGCAACCAAGTGGGGTGCACCTTAGGAGTGCGCATGTGCAAGTGTGTTGATTTTAGTTATTTTTATCTTTGCACATGTTTAGGGTGATCTAACTGTTTTAAGATTAAACATTCATTCTTGTCATACAAACCTTATTATCAAACATCTAACAGTTGTATATTTGCAGAAATTAAAGGTGTGTAATTTAAACTAAATTATTACAAGGTGTCGGGTATTTACATCGCTAAAAACAACCCTTTGAAAATAAAATAAAAGCGGTAAAAGTAAATTTCCTAATTAAATATTACAAACCGGGAGCAGATACAATAATTGAATAAAGAAAAATAAAGCACGCGACGCGAAATTAAATCGAATGCGAAATTAGGGTTTTGACCCTCCTAATTAAAAGAAAATGTTTTGTTGTTTTTTATTTTTAAGAAAAGAAATTAAATCCTAAAATTAAATGCTAAATTAATTATGGCAAAATACTCATTTTGGTCCCTTAACTATACCCTTGGGTTCATATTGGTCCCTTAACTTTTTTTGTGTCATTTTGGTCCCTTAACTTTCAAAAAGTTTCATTTTAGTCCTTTTTGTCTAAATTCGTAGCTAATTAGAAGGAAAAACTTTGAAATCAGCCGCTAAATTCGTAGCTAATTAGACAAAAAGGACTAAAATGAAACATTTTGAAAGTTAAGGGACCAAAATAAGTATTTTGCCATTAATTATTAAATAAATTAATTAATAAAAAAAATATTAAATGACATATTTTTGGAGTTTTGTTAATTTAGGAAAGAAAATAAAATAATTAAATTAATATTAAAACCTAATTATTCTAATTGATTTTTAATTATTTGAAAAATAAATTAAAGTTACCTAATTAATCAACCTAATTATTTTAATTGATTTATTGATAAAAAATAAATTTCTGAAATTTAATTGGGTAAAAATGTTTTTGTGATTTTTGATAAAAAAGAAAAATTAATTTTGGTTAGTAATTAAAGAAATAAATAATTAAATGAAAAATAAACAAAATATAAAAAAGTAGAGAATGAGCTTGAGTTTTGAGGGTGTGCATAGCAATTATTCTGGCCCATTTGTGAAGAGGTTCGTTTGACTTTTGTGATCCCATACACGTGCATTGACTTGGCCTAGGGTGTGCCTTCAATGATGGCCACCAGATCTTGCCATCTGGCCATCTGGCGTGTTGATGAGGAAGGTGCTGTTAGAACAAAGTTTGAATCTACTACCCTAAGTTAAAGTTTTGATGATAACAAAATGCAAGATTAAATAAATTGTATAATTCATATGAGACATATATGCTACCTAAAAATTATATTGTGCATTTACAGAAACTCTGGTGGATATCAGCATAAGAATGTCAACATCAGCATCAGAAGATGAAATATCATATGCCAGCATCAGAAGATCAAAGCATGTGCTTACGCTGAAGCTTGATGAACAGATCTGCGCTTAACATACTCTAAACTCTGATCAAGACCAAAACAATATCATCAGCACCTAGAAGCGTCAGAATAAGCCAAAGCCAATAACACGCTGAATTGACAACGGTACTGTGCATTCAAGACACTTTATTACCAACGGCTTTATTCCAAGACAAAGATCTTCTCAATATGGAAAGAACGTAATGGGCATTGAAATGGAATAATTGACTACAACTTATCTTTTCCAAGGCTATATAAACAAGTCAGTGAGAAATGAATTGGCTAATGCTCTACAACTCTTTACACGCCTAAAGCAAATCATCTTCATCCTCACTCATACAGCTTGCTATATCTCTCAAATTGCTTACTCTATAGTTATAGCATCCTAGTTTCACATAAGCTTAATTTGTGTATTATCACAGTTGTGATATAAAGTTTTTGTAGAAAACATTCAACACACATAGTATTCATTTATCTGTAAGAAAGAATTTCTTTGAGAAACCGGTATGTGGTTTAGACTCAAGAAGGCTTTAGCAGTTGTTAAAGCAGTTGTAATATTCAGTTGAATATAGTGGATTAAGACCTCGTTGGAGAGAGGCGAAATCACCTTGACGGGTGGACTGGAGTAGTTTGAGATCAAACGAACCAGGATAAAAATAACGTGTTGTCTGCATTTGATTTCAAGTTTTACAATTCAACCCCCCTTCTTGTGTTTTTCACTTCTTCAATTGGTATCAGAGAGTCTGGTTCTGAGCTAAAACACTTAACCGTGTCAATACAAGATCCAGCGTCAGAAAAACAAAATGGCAGGAACATAACAACACACCAGTAATGACAACAATGAAGATAGAGACAGATTCAGTGGCAAACCTTCAGTCTTTGATGGAGAGAATTTTGATTACTGGAAAGACAGAATTGAAAGCTTCTTTCTGGCACATGATGCTGATCTGTGGGACATGGTGACAGATGGATACACGCACCCAGTGAATGCAAGTGGTCAGAAGATTGACAGGAAGGCAATGTCTGATCAACAAAAGCGTGACTTCAAAAATCACCACAAGGCCAGAACTATTCTTCTCAGCGCCATCTCTTACGCTGAATATGAAAAGATATCTAACAGAGACACTGCAAAGAGTATGTTTGACTCTCTCAGAATGACGCATGAAGGCAACATTCAGGTCAAAGAAACTAAAGCTCTTGCGCTCATTCAGAAGTATGAGGCATTCAAAATGGAAGAAAGTGAATCAATTGAAACGATGTTCTCAAGATTTCAAATTCTGGTGGCTGGTCTCAAAGTTCTGGACAAAGGGTATTCTACTGCTGATCATGTCAAGAAGATCATCAGAAGCTTGCCAAAACAGTGGAGGCCAATGGTTACAGCGCTGAAGCTAGCTAAAGATCTTAACAAAATCTCTCTGGAGGAACTTATCAGCTCCCTCAGAAGTCACGAGATAGAGCTAGAAGCTGATGAACCTCAGAAGCAAGGTAAGCCTTTAGCTTTAAAATCTAACTGAAAATCAGACTCCAAAGTTTTGCAGGCTGTTGAAGAAACCTCTGATGGGTCCTCATCAGAAGAAGACGAACTTTCCCTCCTCCCCAGAAGAGTGAACCAACTATGAAAGAAGAGGCAAAGAAAGTTCAGGAATACCAGAAGATCCGATCAGAATGAGTCCTCCTCCAGATACAAAAGGTCAGACTCCTCCTCTGGATACAGAAGATCTGAAGGCTCTTCAGGAAGCAGAAAGCCAAACACGAAGGACATCATCTGCTATGAATGCAACGAGCAAGGACACTACAAGAGTGACTGTCCAAAGCTTCAGAGGGAAAAGCCCAAAAAAAAGTTTGGAAGGGAAAAGAAGAAGAGTCTCATGGCTACATGGGATGACTCTGACTCGTATGAAGCTGACTCAAAATCAGATGATGAGAGAGCAAACATAGCTCTCATGGCTAACATATCAGAAGACAGTGAAGCTTCTGAATCAGACTCTGAATCAGACACCGAAGAGGTATTCCCTGACTTTGCAATTAATTTTACTAAGGCTGAACTTGCTGAAAGCCTTAACGAAATTCTGGAAAGATATCAGCAGATCAGAGTTAAATTCAGAAACCTGAAAAGGAATCTTGATTCTGACTCTGATAAAACTGAGAGTCTCAAATTGGAAAATTCTGAGTTGAAAAATAAAATTTCAAAATTAGAAAATCTTTTACAAAACTCTCAGAAGGAAACAATTTCTGAAACTCCCAGCAGCGCTGATGAGATCATCAAGGAATATGATCACAACTTTCAGAAGTTCCTTGCTAAAAGCATAAATAGAAACAAAATGGCTCCAATGATCTATGGAGTTAGCAGAAACGACAGAAAGGGAATAGGATACCAAGGTAAGGTACCTACACTAAAGAATGCCATGGATCTAATTATTAAATACACTCCTCTGAATTCACACTTTGTATATGGTCACACACATGACATTAAATATACTAGTAGTAATTATTCTGTGAAACCAAAATTCAACCAGAGTTTTGGTAAAGCTAAAAAATCAGGACCCAAGAAAATATGTGTACCTAAGGATAAAATAATACATGTTGCAGATATCTTTAGCAGCAAATTAGAAACACCAGTCATGGTACCTGGACTCTGGCTGCTCACGACACATGACAGGAAGAAGGCATATGTTCCAAAGCCTGGAACTTAAGCCTTGAGGCCACGTAGGCTTTGGAGGCAATCAGAGGGGAAAGATCATTGGCTCTGGAACAGTAGGTAATGGAAATCTTCCCTCTATAAATAATGTTCTATTAGTAGATGGATTAATGCATAATCTTTTATCCATAAGTCAATTAAGTGATAACGATTATGATATAATCTTTAATCAAAAATCATGTAAAGCTGTTAGTTAGAAAGATGGGACTATCCTATTTAATGGAAAGAGGAAAAACAACATTTATAAAATCAAACTTTCTGAACTGAAAAGTCAGAATGTAAAGTGTCTTTTGTCTGTTAACAACAAGCAATGGATCTGGCACAGAAGATTGGGGCATGTTAGTATGAGAAGAATATCTCAGATTAACAAACTCAATCTGGTCAGAGGACTTCCTAATCTGAAGTTCAATTCAGATGCTCTGTGTGAAGCATGTCAGAAAGGCAAGTTTGAAAAACCTGCTTTCAAATCTAAAAACGTTGTTTCCACCTCTAAGCCATTAGAACTTCTACACATTGACTTATTTGGACCAGTTAAAACTGCTTCAGTCAGTGGCAAGAAGTACGGGTTAGTAATCGTAGATGACTATAGCAAATGGACATGTGTAAAGTTCTTAAGACACAAGGACGAGTCACACTCTATGTCTGTCACCTTCTGTAACCAAGTTCAGAATGAAAAGGATCTTAGAATCGTTAAAGTCAGAAGTGATCATGATGGAGAATTTGAAAACAAATATTTTGAGTCATTCTTTAATGACAGAGGCATTCTGCATGATTTCTCTTGTCCTAGAACTCCCCAGCAAAATGGAGTTGTAGAACGAAAGAACAGAACATTGCAAGAAATGGCCAGAACCATGATCAATGAGACAAACGTTGCTAAGATCTTCTGGGCAGAGGCAATAAACACAGCGTGCTACATTCAGAATAGAATCTCCATAAGACCTATCCTGGAAAAGACTCCATATGAATTGTGGAAGAACAGAAAGCCCAACATTTCATATTTTCATCCATTTGGATGTACTTGTTTTATGTTAAATACAAAAAATTATTTGAACAAGTTTGACTCTAAAGCACATAAGTGTATTATGTTAGGATACTCTGAACGCTCAAGAGGGTACAGAGTATTCAATACAGAAACACAGATTGTGGAAGAATCAATCAGTGTTCATTTTGATGATAAGCTTGACTCTGAAAAGTCAAAGCAGAATGAAGTCTTTGCAGGTATGGAAGTTGAATTCACAGGTTCTGAAGACAAGTCATCAGAAGCTCTCAACAAAGACACTCCTTCAACATCATAAAGGGGCACTGCAAGCAATCCATCAACATCTGTTGATCAACCTCAAAAAAGACTACCCAGAAGCAGCATGGATCACCCAGAAGAAACAATCTTAGGAAGAAAGGAAGATCCAATCAGAACAAGAGCCAGCTTCAGAAACTCTGAAGAATCTCTCATGGGACTTGTTTCTCTGATTGAACCTTTTTCAATTGATGAAGCACTTCTGGACAATGACTGGATTCTAGCAATGCAAGAAGAGCTGAATCAATTCACCAGAAATGACGTGTGGGATCTAGTTCCCAGACCAAAAGGATTCAATGTCATTGGAACAAAATGGGTGTTCAGAAACAAACTGAACGAACAAGGTGAAGTCATCAAAAACAAAGCATGACTGGTAGCACAAGGTTATAGTCAGCAAGAGGGGATAGACTATACAGAAACCTTTGCTCCAGTCGCCAGGTTAGAATCTATCATACTATTAATTTCTTTTGCTGTTAATAAAGGCATCACTCTATATCAGATGGATGTCAAGAGTGCATTCTTAAACGGCTATATAGAAGAAGAGGTTTATGTGCACCAACCCCCTGGTTTTGAAAGTACAAAAAATCCAGAGTATGTTTTCAAACTAAAGAAGTCACTGTATGGTCTGAAACAAGCTCCCAGAGCTTGGTATGAAAGACTAAGTAACTTTCTGTTAGAAAAGGAATTCACCAGAGGGAAAGTGGACACAATCTTATTCTGTAAGACAGTTAAGAATGACATCTTAGTGTGTCAGATTTATGTTGACGATATTATATTTGGATCTACTAATCCTTCTCTTGGAAGAAAATTTGCTAAGTGTATGCAGGCAGAATTTGAGATGAGCCTCATGGGGGAACTGAAATTATTTATGGGAATTCAGATCAATCAAACTCCAGAGGGAACTTACATTCATCAGAGCAAATATGTTACAGAACTTCTGAAGAAATTTGATCTCTTAGAATGTAAGTCATCAAAGATTCCAATGCATCCCACGTGCATTCTGGAAAGAGAAGAGGTAAGAAAAAAGGTAGAACAGAAGGTCTACAAAGGTATGATTGGTTCTCTTCTTTATCTGACGGCTTCAAGGCCTGATATTTTATTCAGTGTATGCATTTGTGCAAGATTCTAATCAGATCCTAGAGAATCTCACTTAATAGCCGTTAAGCGAATTTTCAAGTATCTGAAAGGTACTACTAATCTGGGTTTATTTTATAGAAAATCTAGTGATTACAGCTTAGTAGGTTACTGTGATGCTGACTTTGCTGGAGACAGAGTAAAGCGTAAAAGTACTTCTGGAAGCTGCCAGTTTCTGGGAGAAAATCTGATCTCTTGGTCCAGCAAAAGGCAATCCACAATTGTGCTATCAACAGCAGAAGCTGAATACATAGCAGCAGCAGGATGCAGCACACAAATGCTCTGGATGAAAAGTCAGCTTGAAGACTTCCAGATATTTGAGAGTAACATTCCTATACTCTATGACAACACTTCTGCCATTTGCTTAAGTAAAAACCCAATTTTGCATTCTAGGGCTAAGCATATAGAAATAAAACATCGTTTCATTAGGGACTATATTCAGAAAGGCATTTTAAACTTAAAATTTATTGATACAGACCATCAATAGGCTGATATTTTCACAAAACCACTTTCTGAAGATAGGTTCAACTTCATTCTGAAACATCTCAGCATGAAGCTCTGCCCAGAGTGAAAATGTTTTAATTTTATATATTAACCTTCAGAATTTGTTTTATTTCACTGTGAACTTCTGATCAATCTTCTTTCAGAAATTTAGACATGCAGATTGTATCAGATTCTATCCATAAAGATCTGAGCGTTTCATTTCAAGGATAGATGTGCTGTCCACTAAATCAAACAAGTGTCATCCAGTCATCAGCTAATTCCTGAGGCAGAACACGCGTGCACGCTTCTGAGAAGGCAAAGCACTTATTGGATGCATTGAGACACATGTCATGGGTAACCGTTCCAAATATCTTTCTAAATCCCCTAAAATAAGCCAACATTAAATGCGAGTAATCATGATTTAATTCTCTCTCTTAAAACGTTTATGTTTTCAAAACATTTTTTGAAACCTATTTCAACGCCTTAACATCATTCATTCACTTTTTACCGTCACTTACAATCTTCAAAATATTTTTGTGTTCTTACTTGTGTTCATCTTTTTTCTCAAAGAAACCCTTTTCAAGCTTTTTCTCAAAAAAACCCTTGTGTGAACATGGCATCCTCTAGCACTCCATCTGTAGGTTCCCAGCAAGATGCTTCTTCTGAATAGTATCAGATTCCTTTCAGAACGCTCCTCACTCCGGTCAAGAACTTGGAAGTTCTGTCAGAATTGATAGTAGATTTCAACAGTTTGAAGGAAAATGGCTTCGATTTGTCTGAAGAAATTAAGGCACAAGGTTGGGAAAGGTACTTTGATAGGTTGGTGGGTCCAACGTTCCCCATTTTAGTTAAAGAATTCTGGATACATGCGTCTTCCTCAACTCATCAGGTTACTTCGTATATCATGGGAAAGAAGATTGTGATTACTGAAGATCACATTGCAAGGATGATTGGATACAATGGTGGTGGTATTCGCTGTATTGACATGGCAGATAGATGTGAAAGCTCTGCCCTAATTGCAAGAGAGATTTTCACACATGGGGTTCCCTCCAGCAAAATAAGACATTTAAAAGATCAACACAGAATTTGGGCAAAGATTATTCTGGGCTGCTTCAACCACAGGAAGCCTACAAGCTCTCCTGACTATATAAACATAGATCAGCAATTTCTAATTTATTTTATTGCAAAGAAGTCCAAGATCAACCTAGCTCATCTTCTGTTCAATCATCTGAAGACAAGCGTCAAGGAAACGAGAGAAGAAGAAAGGACTAAAAGGGATTGGATACCCTTCGGCAGATTGATATCAGATATTCTAACGGAGAATAGGCTGATTGAACACTTGACAGAGGCACAGGAAATAAGCTCTCTAGAACCTTCTGTTGGCAAGCAGTTGAATGCCAAGAATCTGAAGAAGATGAAGCTGATAGAGAACATAAGGAAGGAGCCCAGCGTCACTCCTCATGCTGAAATCACCAGCAGAAGAGTCCCTCTGGACAACTTTCCTATATTCTCTGAGATTGACTCTAAACCAGTCATTGTTCTCAGATACTTGGATGCTTGTAAAGCTGATGGCACAGATCCTGATCTGAACATTAAAGATCTGCACCAACAAACACCATAGGTTACTCTGAAGAAGACTAAGAAGAGAAAGGCTGTATCAGAAGGATTGTCTCAGCAGACCCCAAAGAAGAGAGGTAATATGTCTTCTGTTAATGTTTTAAATTCATCTGCTGTTCCAACATTTATTCCAACCCCAACTTCATTTGAAATGCCAATTCCCATTCCAACCATTGATGATACTAAACCTGAGTTTGACCCTTCTGAGTCATTAACCCTCAGAAGATCCCGTGCCAAACCTCATAATCCAAAACCTACAACCTCAACAGAACCAGAACTTGAAGAAGTTCTTTCTGAAATAGATCAACACTCTTCCGCTCCCCATACAGAAAATCCAAATCCTCAACCAGAAACTCCCCACTCACCACAGCCAGAAACTACACTCTCACCAATACCAGAAGATCCACACTCACCAGAACCAGAAATTCCACAACCTCAATCTCCACAACCAGAACTTAATCCACCTTCACCTCAACATGAATCATCTCCACAACCTGAGTCTCAACACTTTGAGGCTCAATCCCCTGAACCTCAATCATCTGAATCCTCTGAACCACGACCCCCAGCCATGAAATTTTCTGGTGGTACCACTGTTAATATCCCTCAACTACCATCCTCACCAGAAATTACTCCACCTAATACCCCATCCAGTCCAATAATCATTCCCGATTCTCCTACTCCCTCACCCAAGCAAAATCCAGATGACCACATCAAGACCTTCATTGATCTAACAGTCCTTGAACGCCTTGCTGCCATTATCAATAAAACTGCCATTCCCAAACCCAAACAACCAGATGTTGGTTCTAGCATCTTGAATTTTGAAACAGATATGCAGAAGTGGATTTATTCTCTAAAACAGGCTAGTCTGGAAGTGATTGATCCCGCCGTTTCAGACCACCTCTGGACACTCTTCAGAAGATGGGTATGCGCTGAAACCTTTAAGCCGCAGGACCAAAGCTATGGACAGGCTCAACAGAACTTCAGCAATCTTCTGAAAGAAATTTAAGATCCAGTTTTGAGTCAGCTGCTGAAGGATGAAGTTATTCATCTGGAGAGTGAGCCTTGGTCTGAAAAGCGTCCAGCTTTAACAGTTCAACCAGCAGAAGAACATAAGATTCCAGCTGAAGATTTAAGTCAAGAAGAAGTTATTGCAGAAAGCTCTCAGAAGCATCCTGATTCTGACACCTCTCAAGCTGCATTGGACAGGCAGACTCTTGAAGAGCTGAAGCAAAATGATCTTCGACTGCAGGAGAGAATGGATGAGAATGAGCAACGAATGAAGGAAAGGATGGATGTTCAGGATAGTAAGATTGACTCAGTAGCCAGCATGGTGCATCAGCAGAAGGAAACCACTGATCAGATTAAGAACATGCTAGAAGCTCTGTTCACACGCCTTTCACCCCATCCTTAGATTTTGTTTCTTGATGTTTTCATTGTTTTCTTTACTTGTTATTTGTAATATTTTCTGAGCTCTGAACTGAATACAATCGTTTTTCTGCACTGATCGTTTTTAACTTCAATTATTTGCACTTTTTGATTGCTGACAAAAAGGGGGAGAAAGAATGATATTTTTCAATAACGAATTACTGAGACAAAAGTCTCAAACATTATAACACTCTGATATACTTCAATGTGTCTTTGTTCTGCATAAGCTTACAGGTACAAGAATATGATGAACTCTAATACACTGAAGCTCTGCTCTGGTAAAGGAAAGATCTGATGCTCAAAGAAAGTTCAATAAAGATCTGATGCTAAAGGACTCATGGAATTAAAGGGAAGTAATAAACTCAGGGGGAGTTTTTCTGATCATAAATCTAATACCTTTTTATTCCCTATCTTCTTGTCTTTGATACCTTTCTGTTTATCTCTGATACAATTTATTATTTGGTTATCTCTGATACTTTTTTCTTTAAATTTCAATTGAAAAAAATCCGGTTTTTGTCATCATCAAAAAGGGGGAGATTGTTAGAACAAAGTTTGAATCTACTACCCTAAGTTAAAGTTTTGATGATAACAAAATGCAAGATTAAATAAATTGTATAATTCATATGAGACATATATGCTACCTAAAAATTATATTGTGCATTTACAGAAACTCTGATGGATATCAGCATAAGAATGTCAACATCAACATCAGAAGATGAAATATCATATGCCAGCATCAGAAGATGAAATATCATATGCCAGCATCAGAAGATCAAAGCATGTGCTTACGCTGAAGCTTGATGAACAGATCTGCGCTTAACATACTCTAAACTCTGATCAAGACCAAAACAATATCATCAGCACCTTGAAGCGTCAGAATAAGCCAAAGCCAATAACACGCTGAATTGACAACGGTACTGTGCATTCAAGACACTTTATTACCAACGACTTTATTCCAAGACAAAGATCTTCTCAATATGGAAAGAATGTAATTGGCATTGAAATGGAATAATTGACTACAACGTATCTTTTCCAAGGCTATATAAACAAGTCAGTGAGAAATGAATTGGCTAATGCTCTACAACTCTTTACACGCCTAAAGAAAATCATCTTCATCCTCACTCATACAGCTTGCTATATCTCTCAAATTGCTTACTCTATAGTTATAGAATCCTAGTTTCACATAAGCTTAATTTGTGTATTATCACAGTTGTGATATAAAGTTTTTGTAGAAAACATTCAACACACATAATATTCATTTATCTGTAAGAAAGAATTTCCTTGAGAAACCGGTCTGTGGTTTAGACTCAAGAAGGCTTTAGCAGTTGTTAAAGCAGTTGTAATATTCAGTTGAATATAGTGGATTAAGACCTCGTTGGAGAGAGGCGAAATCACCTTGACGGGTGGACTGGAGTAGTTTGAGATCAAACGAACCAGGATAAAAATAACGTGTTATCTGCATTTGATTTCAAGTTTTACAATTCAACCCCCCTTCTTGTGTTTTTCACTTCTTCAGGTGCATGGTGGATCTCCAACTTAGGCGTGCATATGATTACCTGAAAACAAATATTATAGAGAAAATAGGGGGACCTGGGATTCGAACCCAGGTCCTGAGGGGAATTCCATGCCACGCTTGCCACTACGCCACTTGCTTCTTGTTGTTAATATAATATAAACTAAATATAATATAAGAAAATAAGTGTTAATGGAAAATAAAAAGAAAAAGGCGCACTCGTTCAAACAAGCCAATGGAATCCGGCAACGTCTTCGTCCCTGTCATGGCACCGTCGCTAAAAGTCCAAATACCTATACCTATGGATAGAGTCCGTTGCTACAGGTCTGTCCACTATCAAAATCTCGTACAGGCCTTATAAATGAATTCTAACACCATGGTTAAACTCGTCTCCTTCTTCTGATCACAATCATGCCCATTATTAGGGACAATTATTCCTGAAAAGAAAAACCCCAAAAAAAAATCCAAAACCAGCGTATTCTGGGATTAGAATGGACCGGTTCTGAGTTGCTTTAGCTTCTAGAGAATGCCAGGAAGCGATTGAGACAAGTAACAGGCCTTGAGGATGCCTCTAACCTCTGTTTCGATCTCACACTTTCTTTGATATTTTTCTGATTTTGTTTTCTCTCCCACGCCTATCTCCAACCCTATTTTTGATATTCCTCGCCTCCTTATGTATCATACAATGCATTAGGGTTGCAAATTCTGTCCAAGTCCCTCTCCATCAATGATTTTGATATTGATTTGATTTGCTTCTTTAAAGCTTTCCAAAATTGGCTTATTTTGAATCTTTTTGTACACAATTTCCTTGATACGAGTTTGATTAGTCCTAGCTGTGTAATAAGACCTGCAATTATCACCAAATCCTTGGTATCAATGTTTTTTGATTTTATTTAATTTAATTTGATTTAAATTGAATTAATTCAAATAAAAACGAAATTAAATAATAAAAATATGATATGGACACATAGCCAAGGCTAGAGAACATGGGATATAATGCCAACTCAAAACAAGTGAAAAAGAATGGGCCCATTTGGCAAGATTTGAAGTTTTGGGCGTAGTTGACTTTTGGCAATTTTGCAAAAAGTCCAACTTCAACAATGCATAACTTCCTCAATTTTTACTATTTGGAGGTTTTCTTGGACTTTTTAGAAAGCTTGAGATGTCCTCTAAGCAAACCTTTTGGTCTCATCTCATTTCGATATTCCATGCTCATGTATGAAGCTTTGACAAAAAGGGTGATTTTGTTGACTTTTCAAAATGACCTATAATGTCCAAATTCACAACTTCTTGTGATTGCATATTTTTAACTTGGGAGATGAAGATGGATTGTAGGTAATTTAATCCTATTCAAATTTAGCTTTGTATGGGTCATTTCTCATAAAGTATGAGAAAGTTATGTTTGGTTAAAGTTGAGTTGACTTTTCTTGCAAAACCATAATTTAGCAACTTTTGAATCTTGATGAATTGTGAGAAATCCTTGATGAATCATGATCAAACCTTGATAAAATGATGAAATATACTTCAAAATGAGTATGTTTATCAAAAATCTTTAAATTTGACTGTATGTGGGTCACAATTGACTTTTGCCCTAGCATAGTCGATTTTTGGACCTTTGAGTAATTGACTGAGCAAACTTTTTCTGTAGGGCTTGAAACTTGACATGGATGATCTTGAGATCATATTAGGACATTGTTGAACACTTAGGGTCACTTGGACTCAAGGATCTTGATGCAACATGAAACCCTAATTTGGGGTAGACTGCCTTAGGAGAGGGCTTGTCTGACCAAATCTTGGACTACTTTGAGCAACTTGGAGATATTTCTTGAAATGTATTGAGAAATATGGGAGGGAAAATTTTGGGGTACAACAGCTGCCCCTGTTCAATTTTCTTAAACCTGAGGATGTATATTGGCTTTCGTGCCTTTCGTGATCCGAAGGTGGAAGAGGATTGAACACTAGAGTGCCCAGAAATTTGTCTGACCAAATCTTGGACTACCTTGAGCAACTTAGAGATCTTTCTTGAAATGTCTTGAGAAATATGGGAGGGAAATTTTTGGGGTTCAACACAATGGTTTGTTAGTATGTATGCATAGATTGGAGGTTGAAGGTGAAGAGCAATTGCAGGAAATTTGTATGGTATCATCAAGTTAGAATGATGCATGAAATATGTATTTATAGTTATGGAAATAGTAGGGAAAAAGAGAGAAATTTGGAACTAAAAGAAAATATAAAATTTAACCCTTGAAATAGTATGAGACGACCTGTAGCTTGGATGAGCCAGCTCATAGTGTTAATTTTAACAGTATGAGCCGTCCTAAAATGACCTATGAGCCGGCCTGAACAAAACAAAAGAAAATAGCTTATCCATGATAGTACATGAGTTGACCTAAAATAACTTATGAGTCAGCCTGACCAAGACAGAAGAAAACAACTTATGTAGGAAAATACATGAGTCGACATTAACGACTTATGAGTCGCCCTGTAAATGATTTTTTTGTGCAGAAAATGATTTTTTGAGATTGAGTCAGTTTTGACTATAGTTCTAATGATTCCTAAGACCTCTAAGTGCGCAGGGTGCTACCCAAAGTCAGAGATACCGCACAATATACATAAATGCTATGTTCTTATAGTTTTGACATTAAGAAAAACATATCTTGAGGAAAGTAACAATCACATATTCCCCCTTTTTGATGATGGCAAAACTGCGACGATGTTGGCATTTTGTGTTAATTTGTCGCTCCCTCTGACTATGTTCTTCCCAACTTAACTTTCATATCCTTCTCTCCCTCTGACAACATCAAGAAGAGAACAAGAATATTATTAGAAGTATCCTAGTATTCCATAACAATCAATATATCATATAGAGGCAATTTTGCAAAATAAGAGTGTGCACTCACATACACCCATATATATGGAATGACACTAGCTTTAAGATGAAATAGATGAAAGACATATGCAAAGCACAATATCCATCAATACATAATAAACAGAAATACACAAAAAGTTCTTACAACACAAAAGATAAATTTTTCAACAAAATATAACTGGAAATGATATGTAATGCATGCACTAAGGGAAATAATAACACAATGATTCAGGACGTCAACAACCACCATATCCACCATCACGCCTCTGATAGGTTTGTCCACCTCTACACATAGTTTCATAAAATGCTGACGACTTGTTATGATGCCCTGTAACGTAGGTTTGCAGGTTATTGATTCTAAGTTAAATAACTGAGTTACTTATTTGGATGTCCTCACAAATCAAATTGAACTGATCAGTGGCAGCGGTCCCAAATATCCCAAAATTTGTGTCCTAAGAATTTAGCCTCTCTCATTTATCAAACTAAATTTCTCGTTTTGAGCAGTCTGGAAATCAGCCTGCCATTAGAACTCCTCTCCATAACGCTGATTCTATTGCAATTGCATGTTTTGAAGCATCGAGATAACTTTATAATTATTTCCTGCATCATAATCATACTTGTTTTTCTAAGAGCTAGATCCATAGGAATAAGTGCCAGCTTCATATCCTCTATAATTTTCACCTTGTGTAGTCCAAGAGTTATCTTGCCACTGTCCATCCCAATGTTGCTCATAGTTGGTCTGTTAAGCTTTGGTAGCTCTGAACCATGCCTCATCAGCAACATAATCAGCATCTGACATATGAACATCCTCTTGTGGATCACCCTCAATCTCCTAAGCTTCATCATTCACATGATCCTCAATAGTATTAAGAAATTCAGCAAGATCATATAGTTGTAAATTTTCCTTTTTGAACCAGCTTCCAAGAAATAATATACCTTTCTTATAGGATCCCAATAATACCTAAAGTTATTTATGGTTCTTTTGGAAAATTCCAAATTTGCAGCAGGAGAAATGTAAGCCAAATTTGGAAGATCAATATCGAATGAATTCATAATCTTGGTAATCAAGAAGGGGTAAGAAAATGAAGTCCCTTTGTTGCAATCATGGAAACATCCTTGGTACAAGATAAAATGGCCAATTAATCTTGATTTTGTTGAGGAGAAGGTGGACAAGATGTACCTCATCCACGTAAACCCTTGAAAAACATCCACTCTTGGGACGTAGAATGTGAGAAATAATCCAATACATTATATGAGGCAGCCTCTTAAGACATTCAATTGTGATGGGATTATGATCGGTGGAAATAGAACTGACTGTTTGAAATGCTGGTTCGCGTTTGCGTTTCGCAAAATGTCGCGGTAAGTAAGAGTCACCACCGTATTTTATGTTCTCCAACAAGGAAAGGACAAAAGCACAGCAAAATTCCTTTTCGAGATGTTTCTCAATTCGGGAGGTAGATTATAGAAAGGGAAGGTGTTAGCATCCTTTCTATCTGTGGTTATCCACGGCCTCTTAGGTACTTTCTCACTATGTTTTCAAAAGATTTTTGCTTTTCTTGTGTTTGTGGGTTTTGAGAAAGTTTGTTCGAAAATTTTGTTTTAACTCTTGTATCAGTCCTCAAGAGTGTATGAAGTGTTTGTTTAAAAACCTTTGTCAGAAAAGTGTGAGTGTGAAAAGTATTTTTGTTTTTTTGAACGAGCAAGTACCCAAGAACCTCTACCTACTTAAAAGAAATTAATCTATGTAAATGTCCTTTAGACAGTACTATCCAACTATTGAGAAGTAGGTAGCACCGTCGTTGGAGTTTTGGGTCAATTCGATTATAGGGACATGTGGTCACCAAAGCAATAGTAGGACGCCTTAGCGGTAACCCTAATGTCTTAGATCTTTTTTATCCGAGGCAACCGTTTCGAGGAAACTTTGATCTTTAGACAAGAGGGCAACCTCTAAAACACCCTATACTCAATGACCACGTCAAGGCAACCAAGTGAGGCGTACCCTAGGAATGGCATGTGCAAGTGTGTCAAGTTTCAGTTATGTTATCTGATGGGGTTTTTATCTGTAACGTATAGCCTAAATGTAGTACTGCAAGTGTACAGCCTATCGAAGTAATATATAAGATTATCGAACCACAGAGACCAATTGTCAATCTATCAACTCTATTGCTAAGGTGCTTATCTAAGGCGAACAAGGATATTGATGTGAGTGCAGTGCACAAAGTAAATGAGCGAGGTAAATAACAGTTTAAAAGACAGGTTGGAATGTAAATCATGTAATCAGATATTGGTCCGGTCATGCGTAGATGAACCTACTTATGGGGCAGTATTTTCTATTGATAGCAAAGAATCAGTTTAACGGGAACTTGTAGCTTTTGACTACTAAGAACCGAGTTTACTCTTTAAATTAAATTCCTTTATTGTCACATATAAAGGGTGCCTTCCGCGTTAAAGAGGTAAACCTATTTTTAATAAAATGATAGTTTTGACTTAACAGAAAAGTGATCTTACTCGGAAAGATTAACTTAAAGAGACTTTTGGCTTTTGACCAAGAGTCAGATTTCAAACCTACAAACGCGTCCGAAAATAGCTTCAAAATCGTTTTCTAAAAAGGTCAATGATTCCTATTTAACCAATCAACGGCTCTCGCTCTTTTTGTTTGGTTAAATAATAATCAAGTCGTATCATTAGTTTGGACGGCTTTCGATCTTACCCAATAAACATTAAAACACAATTGACTTAAGTTAGAAGCAAAACATCCCCAGAGTATTTTCACTAGCATGATAATTGGAACACAACCACGATGACAATCATTACATCCTAACCTTTATAGTTTAGCCAGACATAATAAGTGCGAGTCTATAAAACATGTAGACTATGGTAAGAGCATTTAAAGTCTATAAAACGTGTAGACTATGGTAAGAGCATTTAAAGTCTATAAAACGTGTAGACTATGGTAAGAGCATTTAAAGTCTATAAAACGTGTAGGCTATGGTAAGAGCATTTAAAGTCTATAAAACGTGTAGACTATGGTAAGAGCATTTAAAGTCTATAAAACGTGTAGACTATGATAAGAGCAATTAAATAAAGAAATGCAATAAATTAGAACCTTGCTCCGGTCGGAGACTTGAATCTGATACAAATCTACGGAAAAGTAAGGCCGGTATGATGAACTTCAACCAAAGTGCTCCAAGACTCGATTACAACTCAATCTACACCGCAATAACTCCCCGATGTGAAGAGATTATTACTTTACAGAAACTGATAGTATATGGCTTAAGATTGTACTAAGCTTGGATGAAACTAAAGAATGAGAATCGAAAGCTATTTATAGAGGAACTTTGAGGTGCGTAAGGACCAGCATGCCCCTTAACTTCTTTTGAGCGGGAACCTTTTTGTGAAGGCCGCGGGCGCGGTGAGGGTGGCCGCGGGCGCGGTGCCTGGAACCGCCACATCATGGGAACGTGGCAGTTGATCTCTGGGTGAAAGTGGGCCACGTCATCGTGTTTCCTGTAGCCAGCGCGGTGCTGAACGCCATAAGTGCAGAATATCTTGAAAAACCCTAATTTCTTGGCGTTTTGGCTCGTTTCTTCACAGAAGGCTCTGAAATGACAAGAATCCTGAAAACAAAGGAAAAAGGAACATAATACGAGAAAATGACAATAAAAACTAAGGAAAACATGTGATATTTGAGTCAGAAACATAGTGCGATTTAGTGCGATCAAATCCTCCCACGCTTAGACCTTTGCTTGTCCTCAAGCAACAACTCTTAAAAGTAGATGAAAGAAATTTATGGTGTATACAGGTTTTGGGCAAAGAGGGCTTCTAAGTCCGAGTAAGGGTGTGTTGTCAGGCACTAACTATCTGAATCAAGGGTATCGTAATTACACTACTCGCAGAAATGCGGACATAAACCTCATAAGTATACAGATCGATCCTAATATCCTTACTATGCTAAGACTTCTTTTTGTACGAGGTCCTTTTTCATTCAGGCGCAATCACATTAAGCCCGTTATCCGTACATACTCATGGTGTAGTGACCGGTTAGTGACTCTGATCTCAAGTGATGGGGTTCTGGTACAAGAGTTGGTTTAACCCCTTTTTATTTTACCCATTTGCAGTTGCGGGGGATCGGACCGAAGTCTTCCCTACCAAGTCCAGCACCAGATACCTCTGGACCAACTACAACGGATGTGCCTTATATATATATTTTTTCTTTGTTTTTATTGGTGCTTACAACTTTCTTGAGTTGAGTAATCTTTGTGAGGATCACCCAACTCGTAGTCGTATTCATACTTTATTTTATAATTGTTAGGGCAAAATAGAGATCATCCACTTATATTCATCGATCCCACACTTAGAGCATGCTTAGGCCGGAGCTGACTGCTAAGATAAACTACTTGAAGACCTATTTGTACAGTTTTATTCAAAATCATAGCATATTGGGGAGAAAGGATCTAATCTAAATATTCAAAAAGGCTTATGGTGTAAAAAATGATAACGAATTTTTCAAAAAGTGAGTGTCCGAGAAACATACCCTATCTAGGACCTGTCTCATAGCCCAAATCCTTAAAAACAACCATAAATCTTTGAAAAATAAAAATTTTGTAAGGCTAAAAGGTGGGGGAAATGAAAGGGTACACTACGCAGAAAGACTCGCCTATCACATGCATTTTATTAACTACGAATATAAAAAAGGAAAAATGCGGAAGGGAAATAAAAGCAGGAAAAACGGAAAATAAAAGCGATAAATAAAAGCGAAAATGGGAAATAAAAGCGATAAATGCTCCTCCCACACTTAAATCAGACATTGTCCTCAATGTTCCAAAATAAGGTAGGAGGAGGTACCTGAAAACACTAGTGGGGGCCACTAGGACCTTCACCATCCTGGTTGGTACGACCGGAACGGCGGCTACGGCTGCGACGGCGGCTATCTCGGTCCAAAACAAGCTGCTCCAGTCTCTCTGACAAGGCGGCATTTGCCGCTTGTAGCTCTTGGGTCCGACCAATGAGGGTGCCTTGGGTTGCCTCCATCAATTGGAAGTGACGAGCGTATGTGGTCTGGTGTAGGTGCTGTTCTCTCTGGAAAGCCAGCTGACTTTCCATAATAGTGCGCAGAGACCTAGCATTTTGTTCTTGGGACGCTTGCATGAAGGCCATGTTGTCGGCCGCCTGTTGCTGCAAGGTAGCAAGGAGGGTGTCCCTCTGGGCCTCTCGGGCCATATGCTCACGCCACATGTCCTCAGTGACATGGAAGCTAGGAGCTGTACCTGCATGTGGGTTAGAGGTAGAAGGTGTCGTGTGTGGTGGTGAAAAATGGGGTGGTTCCTCTGTTTGGAAATCGTACTCATCATCAGTGTTGTTACCCTCATTTAAAGGTAGATTTGAGGGCAACGGACCAATAAAAGCAGGAGCGTTGAGATCGTAGGTCCAGTTACGCTCAAATCTAATATCAGTACGACGGGTGCAAGGCATAACAACACTGGGTATAGCAGCACCTCCAACCATTAGGAAGTTACCACCTTCCTTCCTCGTCTTGCATAAACGCATATCCCTGAAAAATTTAAGATTTGCAATCCGAGGAGGAAGTGGTTCTAGGGTGGCAAGTTCCGTATCCAATCCTATGGCACGGGCAATAGTGGTAATCAGTCCACCAAAGGAAATCGGCCCACCTTTTCTTAAAACATGGTGCATGTGGGCAATCATGAATGGGACGGGATTAACTTTGGTGTCTGTGAGGCAGCTCTGCATGATAATTAATTCTTTAGCATTCACCTTGTTTGGGTTTTCCCGAGCAAAGATGGTGGATGCTAAAAGAAATCTAAAGACACGAAGGGCAGGATTGTGGATGTGAGAAGCAAGAAGGCCATCAAAAGATGTTGCATTTAGTTTAGTAATTCTGGCCCAAAATGCTTCAAATGCCCAATCCGTGTCTAAAGGTGCTTCACAAATGGCACCATCCCCATAAGGCAATCCTAACATGGCGGCTAGACCGTCAGTGGAGTAATCATATTCGATATTAAACATTCTAAATTTGACTCCACCTACGGTGCTAGCAGTGTTAGGGGAGACGTTATAAATTAAAGAACTTAAAAACTCGAACGTCAGCCTAGGGTAGGTTGGTGCTTGAGTAGCAAAAATATCATGCATACCTATTTTATCTAGAAGGAAGAATACACTATGGTATATACCTAATGAATATAGACAGTTTTCATCGATATACCTGGTAGAGTGTATTGGTGTTGTCAGTAATTTTTCAAGCCGCTTTAGTTGCCTTTCTCCGGCTTGACCACCACGTAAAATGTAACCGTGATATTCCATAGGATTTTCTTGTGGATGAAAAGAGAGAAAGAATGGGATGTAGAAGTAATGAAGGTGTGAGGAAGAAAATGAAATAGTGGGGGGTATTTATAGGAAGGGAAGAAAGAAAATGGTGGTTGTAAATATTTATGATGAAAATAATGGAAATAAATGTAGTGGGTTGGTATGGGTAATAAAGTGGGTAAAAAATGGAAGAAAATGGGATTGGAAATGGAAAAAGTGGTAAAATGGGGGGGAAAACGAGCTACTAGCCGTTAGGTGACCGTTGCGTCACCGCGGGCGCGGCAGGGCCTACCGCGGGCGCGGTGAGGTCGAGGTCAGTTGGGCTGGCCTGGCTTTCTTTCCATTGGGCTTTTTCTTCCTCGCCATTATCTTCAATTTCTGGAGGTGTACCTATTTTTCTTATAAATGTGCATATATGTACGTGAATACATATACACATGTATATTTATTTTATTTTTATATTAAAACTATGGTGACCTAGAAAAACAAAAACATTAGTAAATAAATAAAACATATGCATATATATATATATATATATAGATATAGGTACGGACATTGGGTCATCAAAATAAATATTAACAACGCAGGAAACAGAGAAAAAATAAAAATGAGTCTGAAAAGTAAATCAACATAATACGAATAATACTGAAACTAGATATCTTGTGAATAATACAGATCTATTGCCAACCGGTAGGATGCTCTGCAGGAGTGCCTGGGCCACGCAGCTCAGTCAGCTGGCGTCGAATCTCTGCCACCTCGTGAGCTAATTCATCTAACTCACCAGCAAAGGTAACATCATTCACTTCCAACTGCAAATGAAGGTCAGCCACCTCATTGCGGAGAGTGGTTATCTCAGTGCGCATAGCAGTCAATAGAGTGCGAATATCAGGTTCCTGCAAGCTGAGGTTATTAGTAAGAACAATAGTGTGTGTAACCTCGGGTCGGGATGTGTGATCCGGAGTGGAGTCCTCGGGAGCAGGAGTGTAGTCCTGAGTGGGATCTTCGGAAGCAGGAGTGTATTCTGGAGTGAGATCTTCGGAAGCAGGAGTGTATTCTGGAGTGTACTCTGATATCTCACCCCAACCTTCTACAGAATAGTTCCAATTAGCAGAGTTGGAAACACAAGTCATCTGAGGGTCTGGCATGGTGAAGGTGTAAACTGTCTGGTCATTGATAAGCAATCTGTACCGATATGGGTGGAAAGAGGCCCTCCTCATGAATCCACGATCCATGCAAAAGTCTAAATCCAGAAAAGTATATCCACAGTATGGGGTCAGCTGTGCTATCATACTGTCTAAACCCAAAGCAGAAGCTATCTGTGTCACATTCCCTCCGGAATGAATGAGCCCTACAGCGGATCGAGCAGTCTGCTCGAGGCTCTCTATCAGAAAACCTCCACTAGCTATAGGTCTGGACTGACTAGCACAGTATAGGAAAAGGATCTCCTCAGCGGTGACCAAGTGGTCACAGTAACTCCTCCCAAAGAAAGTGTGGCACAGGATCATCTCGAAGTATCGGAAGGCCGGGTTATGGATCTTCCGGGACAGCTGGGTAGAGGGGTCAAGGCTGGCTCTATCAGTAATGTCCTGCCAAAATTTATCAATATCTCTGTCCATGTAGCAACTCAATGGGAACTCAGTGATAGCGGTCGGTCCAGTTTGGAAACCAAGCAAATCCCAAAATTCTTTGGTGGTCAGGGTATACTCGGTGCCAAACAATCTGAAACTCAGGCGTCCTCGCTCATCTCCTTCACCCACTCGTGGGTTATAGTCCATAGAGCTAAGAAACTCCAGAGTAAGGTTCCTGTAGGTTTTGTGGACATCATCAGCATAAGAATCCCAGCTAAGTTGGTTGCATAGATACCGAATACTTGGCTCAATCCCGAGTGCCTCCATGCAGCTCTGATCGGGGTACCTAGTGGGTACCATAGGTCTAGCAGATAAGGTAGCAAATCGGGCCTTTTGTGCTTCATCTCTGAAAATCACAACCATACCATCGGGGTAATGCATCCTGAAAATATAAACACAAGAAATTAGTCCAGATAAAATATATAAATTACTAAAATAAAAATAAAATAAAATGAAGAATAAACCATGGGTTGCCTCCCATGCAGCGCTTGTTTAACGTCGTTTAGCTTGACGATTAGATCTTACTTTATGTGGGTATTGGTGGGTCTATAAGAATATGACTAGAGTAGTCAACAGGAAAATCGCCTCCTTTGTAGAGCTTCAGTCTTTGTCCATTTACCACAAATGGAGCGCATGAATTGTTTTTGATTTCTACTGCTCCAAACTTTAGAACTTTTGACACTTCAAATGGACCTGTCCATCTTGAACGAAGCTTACCAGGAAAAAGTCGTAACCTTGAGTTAAATAGGAGAACAGGATCACCAATGTTGAAATCTTTCTTGATGATTTTTTTATCATGCCACATTTTGGTTCTTTCCTTATATATGATGGCATTCTCATAGGAATTCAAGCGAAGCTCTTCTAGCTTGTGAATGTCCAGGATACGTTTTTCTCCGGCTTTCAGGTAATCTAGATTCAAGGATTTAATGGCCCAATAGGCTTTATGTTCTAATTCGAAGGGTAAATGACAGGACTTTCCATAAACCAATTGATAAGGAGTTGTTCCAATAGGGGTTTTATAAGCCGTTCTATAAGCCCATAAGGCGTCTTTAAGTTTTCCAGACCAGTCTTTTCTGGATAGTGATACGGTTTTTTCTAGGATCTGCTTAATCTCCCTATTCGATACCTCTACTTGGCCACTGGTTTGCGGGTGATATGGTGATGCTACTCTATGTTTTACTCCGTATTTGCTTAGAAGCTTGTCAAATATCTTAGATATAAAATGCGATCCTCCATCACTTATGACTAACCTCGGGGTTCCAAACCTAGGAAAAATAATATTCTTAAACAGTTTGATAACTACCTTGGTATCGTTTGTGGGTGATGCAACAGCTTCGATCCACTTTGAGACATAATCGACAGCTACTAGGATATACTTGTTACCCATTGAGGAAGGAAAAGGTCCCATGAAATCAATACCCCAGACATCAAATATTTCCACTTCTTGGATGTTACTTAAAGGCATTTCATCACGTCTTGAGATGTTCCCAGTGCGTTGGCATCGGTCACATTTTGTAATGTAAGTGTGGACATCGCGCCATACAGTAGGCCAATAAAAACCTGCTTGAAATATTTTGGCGCATGTTTTAGACGTGCTTGCATGTCCACCATAAGGTGAAGCATGACAATGTTTAATGACATTGCCTACTTCTTCCTCCGGCACACATCGTCGGAATATATTATCTATTCCTCTTTTGAATAGGAGGGGTTCATCCCAAAAGAAGTGTTTAACATCTCTAAAAAACTTCTTCTTCTGTTGGTAGCTTAAGTCAGGGGGTATGATGTCAGCGGCTAGATAATTCACAATATCTGCGTACCATGGTATGTTGTTCATGGTTGAGATTTCCTTATAGGTCTCTTCTTCAGTTGAGTTTATCCCAGCTATTAATCTTTCATAAGTAGAGTGATCATCTATAGGTATAAGTTCAGACTTAAGGTGTTCTAACCTAGAGAGATGATCAGCTACTAAGTTTTCAACTCCTTTTTTATCCTTAATATCCAAGTCAAATTCTTGGAGTAAAAGTACCCATCTGAGCAATCTAGGCTTAGCATCTTTCTTACTTAACAAGTACCGGATTGCTGCATGATCTGTGTATACTATTATTTTTGCTCCCACCAAATAAGATCGAAATTTATCAATAGCAAAAACTACGGCTAGCAATTCTTTTTCTGTGGTTGTATAATTTAGCTGGGCAGCGTCTAGTGTTCTACTAGCGTAGTAAATTGCATGCAGTTTTTTGTCTTTTCTTTGCCCTAGTACAGCCCCTACAGCGAAATCACTAGCATCGCACATGATTTCAAAAGGTTGTGTCCAATCAGGTGGTCTTATGATAGGTGCTGAAATAAGAGCTTGCTTTAAAACTTCAAAGGCCTCAAGACATTTTTGGTCGAATTCAAACTCGACATCCTTCATCAATAAGTTAGTTAAGGGTTTAGTTATTACGGAAAAATTCTTGATGAAACGTCGGTAGAACCCGGCATGTCCTAGGAAACTTCTTATTTCCCTAACGGTCTTAGGTGGGTTTAAGTTTTCTATAACTTCTATCTTGGACTTATCGACTTCTATACCTCTTTCAGAAATAATGTGTCCCAAGACTATCCCTTCACTTACCATAAAGTGGCACTTTTCCCAATTCAACACAAGGTTTACTTCCACACATCTTTTTAAGATTTTCTCCAAGTTCGAGAGGCAGTTTTTGAAATCAAACCCACACACTGAAAAATCGTCCATAAATACTTCCATAATTCCATCTAGGTAGTCTGCGAAAATTGACATCATACAACGTTGGAAAGTGGCAGGTGCATTACAGAGTCCAAAGGGCATTCGTCTATAAGCGAATGTTCCATAAGGGCAGGTAAATGTGGTTTTTTCTTGGTCCTCTGGGTGAATAGGGATTTGGAAAAATCCTGAATATCCATCAAGATAGCAGAAACATGAGTGTCTTGCTAGACGTTCAAGCATCTGATCTATAAATGGGAGAGGGAAATGGTCTTTTCTCGTTGCCTTATTCAACCTTCTGTAATCTATACACATACGCCATCCTCCTTCTGTTCGTTTTGCCACATGCTCACCTTTCTCATTTTTCAGAACAGTGATACCTCCTTTCTTGGGTACCACATGGACTGGGCTTACCCATTCACTATCCGAAATTTGGTATATGATACCAGCTTCTAATAACTTAAGAACTTCTTTCTTGACTACATCACTCATGATAGGGTTTATTCTTCTTTGATGTTCTCTTGAGGGTTTCGAATCTTTTTCTAGCATAATCCGATGCATGCATACGGATGGGCTTATACCTCTTAAATCTGAAACTTTATACCCTAAAGCTGAGGGATATTTTCGCAAGGTATCTAATAGTTGATTTGTTTCTATTTGGTTTAGAGTGGCGCTAATTATAACAGGTCTATTCATCTCCTCATCCAAAAACTCATATCTTAGATTCTTGGGTAGTTCCTTAAGTTCTATAGTGGTTTTCTCAGTACGTGGCATAAGGTCATGGGTAAGAGCTAAGCATTCGAAAAGGTTGTCGTCAATGTACGGTTCGATACTCTCAAATCCGTCATCCTCTAAAATAGGGGTTGATGGTAATTTGGTTAAGAATTCGTTTTGTTCGAGCTCATTTACACATTCATCAATGATGTCGATGGCATAGCACACATCTCCTATCACTGGTGCCATTAGAAATTTTGATAAAATGAACTCAATCTTTTCATCTCCTACCTCGAAAGTCAGTTTCCCTTTCTTAACATCTATTATAGCTCCGGCGGTCGATAGGAAGGGTCTTCCTAAAAGGATTGGGATGTCTTCATCTTCTTTGATATCCATTACGACGAAGTCGGTCGGAATGTACAACTGACCAATCTTGACAGGTATGTCTTCTAAAATACCCATGGGATATTTGACAGATCTATCAGCTAGTTGTAGGGACATCTTGGTAGGTTGAAGTTCTCCTAATTTTAACCTCTTACAGACGGCCAGAGGCATCAGACTTACGCTTGCTCCTAGGTCTAAAAATGCTTTGTCTATCATATGGTTACCTAGGATACAAGGGGTAGAAAAACTTCCAGGGTCTTTATCTTTCTTGGCGAGTTTATTTTCGGATATAAAATGACATTCTAAAGGCTTGGGATCATCGAGTCGCCGTTTATTGGTCAAAATATCTTTCAAAAACTTAGCATATGATGGTATCTGGGTTATAGCTTCAGTAAAAGGAATCTCAACATGGAGTTTCTCTATTACCTTAATAAACTTTTGGTACTGGTTTTCTACTTTGGTGTTTTTCAGCCTCTGTGGGAATGGAATAGGTGGTTTATAAGGTTGTTGAGTGTTTTTCTCTACTTCCGGTTTTGATTGCTTTTCTGGTTTCCCTGGTTCCTCCACCTGGTCTTTGGGCGTAGCATCTTCCATAGGTTTTTCTGATGTGCTTAAGTTAGGATTTCTAGGCCCTTCATAAGAAGTTCCACTTCTTAGTGTGATAGAATTTGCTTGGCCTTTTGGATTTGGTTGAGTTTGTCCAGGGAATTGTCCTCCAGGTGCAACTTGTACAGAGGTGTTTTGGGCTACTTGGGAAATCTGTGTCTCAAGCATTTTGGTGTGGGTTATTATCTGGTCAAACTTGGTTGCTAATTGGGTAACTAGTTCGTTCGTGTGAATGTGTTGGTTCATAAACTCCTTATTTTGCTGGGTTTGAGCCTGAATAAAGGTGTCTATGGTCTCTTTAAGGTTTGGTCTTGGGGGTACTATTTGCATAGGTTGGTTTTGTTTTTGCGTTTGGAATCCTTGAGGTCTCGAAGGTCCGGGATTTTGGATAGGGTTGTTGTTTTTGTAAGAGAAATTCGGGTGGTTCCTCCATCCAGGATTGTAGGTATTCGAGAAAGGGTTCCCTTGAGTATAGTTAACTTGGTCTGAGCTTGATTCGTTCAAAAGGTTACAGTCAACGGTTTGATGTCCTTGAGTTCCACAGAGTTCGCACTCTGATTGGATTGCTGCTACTGTGGTTGGGTTTTGAGACATGTTCTCGACTCTTAAGGCTAGGGCGTCCATCTTGGCATTAATCATGTCCATGCAACTTACCTCATGATTTCCTCCATGGCTCTCCTTTTTCTCTACTGTCGCTCGTTCTAATCCCCATTGGGCGTGGTTTTGGGCCATGTCCTCTATTAGGGCACAAGCGTCAGGGTAAGGTTTGTTCATCAATGCTCCGTCAACGGCAGCGTCTATGGACATCTTTGTGTTGTAATGGAGTCCATTATAGAAGGTATGTATGATTAACCATTGCTCCAGGCCATGGTGCGGACAGGCTCTTAAAAGTTCTTTATATCTCTCCCAGGCATCAAAAAGTGATTCGCCTTGGTTTTGGGTGAAACAAGTGATCAGGTTCCTAAGAACAGCGGTCTTGCTTGGTGGAAAATACCTCGCAAGAAAAGCTCTCCTAAGGTCTTCCCAAGTTGTTATTGAGTTAGTTGGAAGGGCGTCTAACCAGTCGTGAGCTTTACCTCTAAGGGAAAAAGGAAATAGTCTTAATCGGATAGCTTCGGGTGTGGCTCCATTTGCCTTAAGGGTGTCAGCTAACTGGATAAATACCTTTAAATGTTGATTCGGGTTCTCGGTAGCGAGACCAGCGAATTGGTTTTGTTGTACTAATTGTAGTAACGAGGGTTTTAGTTCAAAGTTGTTGGTAGTTATAGCAGGGTTTACTATACTAGAACTAGGTTCCTCGTTAGATGGTTGGGCGAATTCCTTGAGCGGTCTTTGGTTACGATCTTCTGCCATAGCTCTTCTTATCTTGCGAATAAAAAGACGGGCACGAGCGTAACGTTCAGGTTCTACTAAAGGATCTATTAGGTTGCCGGTGCTACGATTTCTACGCATCTACCGGCTAGAATAGCCTTAGTCTAAACGGGATAACAATAGGGTACGAAATTTGACGAAGTTGGTCCCCGGCAACGGCGCCAAAAACTTGATGGGGTTTTTATCTGTAACGTATAGCCTAAATGTAGTACTGCAAGTGTACAGCCTATCGAAGTAATATATAAGATTATCGAACCACAGAGACCAATTGTCAATCTATCAACTCTATTGCTAAGGTGCTTATCTAAGGCGAACAAGGATATTGATGTGAGTGCAGTGCACAAAGTAAATGAGCGAGGTAAATAACAGTTTAAAAGACAGGTTGGAATGTAAATCATGTAATCAGATATTGGTCCGGTCATGCGTAGATGAACCTACTTATGGGGCAGTATTTTCTATTGATAGCAAAGAATCAGTTTAACGGGAACTTGTAGCTTTTGACTACTAAGAACCGAGTTTACTCTTTAAATTAAATTCCTTTATTGTCACATATAAAGGGTGCCTTCCGCGTTAAAGAGGTAAACCTATTTTTAATAAAATGATAGTTTTGACTTAACAGAAAAGTGATCTTACTCGGAAAGATTAACTTAAAGAGACTTTTGGCTTTTGACCAAGAGTCAGATTTCAAACCTACAAACGCGTCCGAAAATAGCTTCAAAATCGTTTTCTAAAAAGGTCAATGATTCCTATTTAACCAATCAACGACTCTCGCTCTTTTTGTTTGGTTAAATAATAATCAAGTCGTATCATTAGTTTGGACGGCTTTCGATCTTACCCAATAAACATTAAAACACAATTGACTTAAGTTAGAAGCAAAACATCCCCAGAGTATTTTCACTAGCATGATAATTGGAACACAACCACGATGACAATCATTACATCCTAACCTTTATAGTTTAGCCAGACATAATAAGTGCGAGTCTATAAAACATGTAGACTATGGTAAGAGCATTTAAAGTCTATAAAACGTGTAGACTATGGTAAGAGCATTTAAAGTCTATAAAACGTGTAGACTATGGTAAGAGCATTTAAAGTCTATAAAACGTGTAGGCTATGGTAAGAGCATTTAAAGTCTATAAAACGTGTAGACTATGGTAAGAGCATTTAAAGTCTATAAAACGTGTAGACTATGATAAGAGCAATTAAATAAAGAAATGCAATAAATTAGAACCTTGCTCCGGTCAGAGACTTGAATCTGATACAAATCTACGGAAAAGTAAGGCCGGTATGATGAACTTCAACCAAAGTGCTCCAAGACTCGATTACAACTCAATCTACACCGCAATAACTCCCCGATGTGAAGAGATTATTACTTTACAGAAACTGATAGTATATGGCTTAAGATTGTACTAAGCTTGGATGAAACTAAAGAATGAGAATCGAAAGCTATTTATAGAGGAACTTTGAGGTGCGTAAGGACCAGCATGCCCCTTAACTTCTTTTGAGCGGGAACCTTTTTGTGAAGGCCGCGGGCGCGGTGAGGGTGGCCGCGGGCGCGGTGCCTGGAACCGCCACATCATGGGAACGTGGCAGTTGATCTCTGGGTGAAAGTGGGCCACGTCATCGCGTTTCCTGTAGCCAGCGCGGTGCTAAACGCCATAAGTGCAGAATATCTTGAAAAACCCTAATTTCTTGGCGTTTTGGCTCGTTTCTTCACAGAAGGCTCTGAAATGACAAGAATCCTGAAAACAAAGGAAAAAGGAACATAATACGAGAAAATGACAATAAAAACTAAGGAAAACATGTGATATTTGAGTCAGAAACATAGTGCGATCATTATCTTTGTACATGTTATGGTGAGCTACGATTGATTTTATTTTTAAGATAAGTCTTGTCATGCATAGCCTAATTAACATACGTCTAACAGTTTATAGTTGTGCGGAAAGTAAATCTAGGCTATTACAAGGCGTCGGGTATTTACATCGCCAAAAACAAACCCTTGAAAAGTAAATTACGAGAAAATAAAAGAAAGCGATAAAAAGTCCTAATTAAAGCTATTACATCCTCGGAGCAATTACATAATTGGATCAAAAATAAATATGCGCGAATAAAAATTGAATCGGAGAAGTCCTTAGGGTTTTGACCCTTTTTGAGAAAGAGAGAGAAGTCTTGGTTATTTTGCATTTTTATTAAATTAAACCTAAAACTAATTAATTAATTAAAAGAAAAGAAATATTTTTTTGGTTTTTATGTGTTAAGGAAAATAAATAAAAAAATAGTCAAAAGTTAGTAAAAACCCTAATTCTAATTTATTTTATTTATTGCAAAAAATATTGAAGTTAACCTAATTAAAAAAAAAGACTAAATTAATTTGTTAGTATTTATTTACAAAAATAATAAATTAAAGGTGAAATTAATAATAATAATAAAAATATTATATTTAGTTTTCTGAATTTTATTATAAAAAAGTTAATTATGTTAATTAAATAATGATAATAATAATAATTAATAAAAGAAAATAAAAAGGGAAAGAAATAAACTTATGGGGGTGATGGTCCAAATAGGAGGTTGATTTGGAGATTTCTGGCCCATTAACCTCAAGCCCTTTTGACTTTCTGGCTCCTCCATGCGCATGGTTGACTGGGAGTATGATGATCATTCACCTCTGACCACTGGATTTGTGCCTATAGACATCTGGCGCTTGGAAAGATGAAGTATATGGTGGACCTCAAGGCATAAGGTATACTGGATAAGCTGCAAGAAAATAGCAATAATAATTTTGGGGGACCTGGGATTCGAACCCAGGTCCCAATAGCCTTTCCACCCACCTGCTTGCCAATCCAACTAACGCGTTCATTCAATATAGTAATAGCAAATAAATATAATATGTAAAACTTAATTAATATGCTGAAACTATGAAAAAACGCGCTAAGATTTAAACCGGCCAACCATAAGTTAACACGTCCTCGTCTTCTTCCTTCGTTCTGCAAAAACAAACGTTAGATAGCGGGGGTTTTTAACCCCCACTATTCATCTTGACGAAAAATAGCGAATAGAGATACATGGTACATAAATATTTCGCGAGGATAGAATCATGTTCGTCTGGTCCTAACGGTTCCAACCATGTGCCTTAGTGGTCTCAATTTTTCCTGGTCTAGGAATCCCTAATTTTAAAGCTTAGGAACCCTAGAAATTGATCATGGCAACTTTTGATTTATGGCGTTTCAATGCAATTAAACTATACCATTAGCTTTGTACAGTCCCTAGCAACACAAAACGATCACAAAAATATGTTAAATATGCATGAATCAATGTTTACGATTTTGGAAAAAAGCTTCAAACCGTGGTTTTGTAATGGATGATTTCTTGAGCTTTAGCACGTGAATTCAATTGCAAATTATCCCTGGGACCTCCTGCAATGTGTTAGAATCAATAAAAACCTTTGAATCGTTCTAGAATGCCAAAGTCAGTTTTGAGTTTTCTTGGAAAATTTTCAATATGCTATGGCTTTTCTGCAGCTTCTCTCACGTGTATGGCATTAGGGTTAGCTTGTACATATATAGAGGAATGAAATTAGGTCACAATCTTGAGCAAAAATCCATGGAATTGGTGATTGAATCTTTGATTGGAAATCACATATTTTTGAATCTTCATGATTGAATAAAGTTGCCAAATTTGGAGATTTTTGCATATTTGATTTGTACACGAAATTGCCAGCATATCTTGACCATATTTGCTTCACAAAAAGATTGAAAAACCAAATCTTGTATTTTCCTACAATTTAAATTAATTAAATGAATTAATATTAATAAAAAATCCAATTAATTAATAAAAAATAATAAAATAAATTCAATTAAGTTTGATGGTTCGTGCATGGGCCATGGATGAAGTTTCAAGAAGAGATTTGAGGCCCATTAGAAAAAATAAGGTATTTTGAGCAAAGTTGACTTTTGCAAATTCATGAAAATTTCCCAACTTCTCCAATGCATATCTTGCTCAATTTTGATCATATGAACATGTTCTTGGACATTTTGGAAAGGTCTTGGAGTCATCTAACCAATTCCTTTGGTCCCATGTCATTTGGATTTACAAATCTCAAGTTATGGTATTTGACTTAAAAGGTACTTTTGTTGACTTTTGAAATTGACCTATAATGTAGAAATTGATAACTTTTCGTGAGAGCATTTCTTCGACTTGGAATGTGAAGATGGATTGTAGGAAATGTCATCCCCTTCAAAATGAGCATTAGATGGGATTTTTATGATGAACCATGAAAAAGTTATGCCCTGGTCAAGATACAATTGACTTTTCTACTGTCCAAAAATAGTAACTTTTTGCACCTTAATGATTTTTGAGCTATCCTTGTGGAATCATGATCAAGACTTGATCAAATGATGATTGTGATCTCAAAATAAGATGTTTGACCAAAAATTCTGACTTTTGACTGTAAAATGACCATTTTACCCCTGCAGTTGACTGTGGATTAAATGGAGCTTTTGACTGTGCAATTTGGCACTGTGAGTCTTGAAACTTGACATGTAGGTGCTTGAGAATGCATATAGGCCTTTAAGACTTGATTGAGCCATTGAAAACCTCCAATTCCTTGAAAGAACCAAAACCCTAATTTCAGCTGGCTTAGGAGATGGTTTGACTGTATAACCCTTGAGTAGTCTTGAACCATTTGAAGATGATTCTTGACAAATCTTGAGGAATATGGGAGGGCAAATTTTGGGGTACAACAGTTGCCCCTGTTCAATTTTTTAAACCTGAGGATGTAGATTGGCTTGCGTGCCTTTCGTGATCCGAAGGTGGGAGATGATTGAACACTAGAGTGCCCAGAAATTTGCACTCGCATGGTGTAGTATCAACAATATAATGTCGGGAATGGGCTTACAGATGCCATTTGGAGATATGATGGATAGGAGGATGGGCTTATAGATGCCATCTGGAAATGTGACAGAATCTTGTCGGGGGATGGGCTTATAGATGCCATCTGGAGATTGTTTGTTGAATTGTAACTTGATAGGTTGAAAGAAGAAACCTGTGCAGGGTTACCTGATGATGAGTCAGTGTAAAACTGCATCTGAAAGAGAAGGAACCAGTGTAGGGTTGCTTCATGATGGTCGAGTAGATAGTTGCCCTGTCTGGTTTCAGGTATTAATCTACAATCCGTCGTCCACAGATATTTCCTGGCTAGTTACATGTGTTGATCTGGAACTTGAAAAAAAGTTGGCCGATGAGATAGTTTTCCTGTCTGGTTTTAGGTATTAATCTCCGACTTGAGAAAGAAAGATGGTTTCCTTGCCTGTTACAGGTGTTAATCTTCAATCTCTTCATGTAGATAACTTTCCTGGCTTGTTACAGGTATTGATCTACAATCAGTTGTCCACAGATATTTCCTGGCTAGTTATAGGTGTTGATCTGGAACTTAAGAAAGGTGGGTCAAGGAGATAGCTTTCCTGGCTAGTTTCAGGTATTAATCTCTGACTTAAGAAAGAAAAATAGTTTTCCTGGCTTGCTACAGGTATTGATCTTTAATCTCTTCATGTAGATACTTTCCTGGCTAGTTACAGGTGTAGCTCTACAATCGGTCGTTCGCAGATATTTCCTGGCTCGATACAGGTGTTGATCTGGAACTTAAGAAAGGTGGGTCAAGGAGATAGCTTTCCTGGCTGGTTTCAGGTATTAATCTCTGACTTGAGAAAGAAAAATAGTTTTCCTGGCTTGCTATAGGTATTGATCTTCAATCTCTTCATGTAGATAACTTTCCTGTCTGGTTTCAGGTATAGATCTACAATCAGTTCATATAGGTGGTTTTCCTGTCTGGTTTCAGTGGTTAACCTATAATCAGTCGTCCACAGATATTTCCTGGCTAGTTACAGGTGTTGATCTGGAACTTAAGAAGGCTTGGTCGAGATAGCTTTCCTGGCTGGTTTCAGGTATTAATCTCTGACTTGAGAAAGAAAGATAGTCTTCCTGGCTTGCTACAGGTATTGATCTTCAATCTCTTCATGTAGATACTTTCCTGGCTAGTTACAGGTGTAGATCTACAATCGGTCGTTCGCAGATATTTCCAGGCTAGATACAGATGTTGATCTGGAACGGCAAAAGTTGATGGTAATCATCTTTTGATTGACCTTTTCTTGAAAAGGCAAAACATTAGTTGTATGCAATGTCATGATGTATGAAATGCATGATGTCATGATGTTCTCAAAAAATAAATGAGATTGTGTTGTATGCACTTTATCATGTATGTAAATAGGAGATGTGAAATGTGATATGTTTATGAATGTATTTTCGTCTGGGAAAATAAATCCTTGACGAACGTCGGGGAGTTTGTTAAATTATGGGCTGATGTTGAAGAGTAGAGTTCTTCGTTTCTGCTGGGGATGATGAACGAAGATGATTGCAAGAATAAACCGGTAGGAGAAGATGACTCCGTTGGGGAATAAACTTGGCGAAGAGATTACTCTGCGGGGAATTACTCTGTGGGAAGAGATGCTTCGCTGAGATTTTAACGATAACTCCGCTGGGGACTCCGTTGCTAAGCTCTGTTGGAGATTTTGATGATGAACTCCGTCAAGGATAGAAAGAACTTTGTTGGGGATGATATTTCAGTTGCAACTTGCTGAGGATAACCCAATTAGACTCTTGTGGGGATAACCTCTGAATTTGGCTGAGGAGATGCATTTATACTCTGCAGGGGACAAGCTTCCAGAATCTACTGGGTAAGATGATTCAACTCTCATGGGGAAACTTTTGAGAAAATGACTCCACTGGAGGTATCTTGTATTCCGCCGGGGAACAATCTTATATTTCTGTCGAGGAATATTAAGACTGTCGGGGAGGCTTGTTGAGGAATATCTGTATACTCTGCTGGAGAATATTGAGATCTACTGGGGATACTCAACTTCTTCAGGACTGATGGTAGACCAACTCTGCTTGGGGGAAAGTATTGCTGACTTGCTGGGGATACTGTGTATTTTTAGGGCTGATGGGAAGCCAACTCTGCTTGGGGAGAGTATTGCTGAATCTTGTCTTACTCTGCGGGGAGTGAAGGTATCTTGGTCACATTCTTCAGCTGAATCTACCTTTTACCTCGGTGGACAGAGCAACTAGACCTTTTAGACAATTCTGATTGCCCCTACTTCCGATATCACCCGTAATTAGTCCTTTGTTTCGCATGCAAATATTTATGAACAGCAATTAATGTCAAATGCATATATCAAAAATGAACATTGGACGTTCTTTGCAAAACAAAACAGATAAAGGAAAAACAATTTGCAATTTGTCTGGAAAAGTAAGCTTGTATTGACTTTGAAATTTTCCTGTAAATAGGCGTTTTGTATACAAGAGGCTGATGTCCTAGTAAGAGAACGCCGTCGAACAAAATAGAATTTATACAATCTGTGAAAAGGAAACAAAACAGGTATGTGAAAAATCCCACTGGGTTCCAACTCTGCTATCGCCTTTATGTCTTCAAGCGTCTCATCACTTTGCTGCTTAGTTGGAGATGAAGCTGATTGATTGATGCCGTCCGAGCCTGATAGTTGATTCCGAAGTCTGGATGCAGGGTGATCCAATGAGACATAGTATTACGCTTTAATCCCTAACTTTTGCCTGGACCGTCCTTTCGGGTTTTCAGTCCACCGGGATACCCATTTTTCCCAAGCCGCCTTTTTAGGTTTTCGACTTGCCGGGTGTACAGATTTTTTTATTATTTTCATCCCTTATTTTTGCCCGAACCCTTTTGGTTCGCCGGGAAGCCCTTATTTTTTCCTAGGCCAGTCGACATAGCGGGTCTTTGATTATGCGTAGTATTTTTCGACTATGTCCACGCTCTCAGGATGTAGGGAGGTGTCCCTGTCGGTAGTGTTGTGTTGCCATACTACCAGAAGATCTTCGTTTGATCATGCCAGATTCGTTGCTGGAATTCATGTCCAATGCCCCAAGTGATTCAGACGGAGATCTGCCCCTGGCTATTTGGCATCTTGAGAGATTCCTTGAATCTTGACTTGACTGCCCCAGATGATGGAAATGATCATGTCTGCCCCTTGGTTGGACGTGCTTTTTCTACTTGAGGTGACCCTTTTTATTGAGAAGGTTTTTGTTCACTAGATATTCGTCGTGCGAATTTCTCTGCTGTTTGAACAAATAGTCATATGCAAACAATGTTATTTAAAAATGCAAAGCTTATGTCTGTCTTGAAGTTTTTGAAAATGCAGTTTTTAATAAAACAAGTGATTTTTTGTAAAATGTGATGTCAACTCAGGATGTACAACAAGCCCTATAGGAGTCAGGATACCTTTTGTAACAGTATGCTTTCAAACTAACCCCTGCTTCAGCTAGGACTTTTAATGGTTATAACGTGGCCTGGTTCACAGTTTAAGAAACAAAGGATAAAGGCTCAAATTTTATTTGTACCCACCCGCTCTTCGTGATGTTCTTCGATCCTAAACTCAGTTAATCGTGAATTAGATCTTGTTTGAGTCATTGCTCTGACATACCAGTGATGGTTCGGATACTGACATTTTATTTTGAATAGGCAGTCATTTCTTTTTTGTTGAGGGTTTGTAGGACCTCTTTCTTTTTTGATTTTATTATCCCTGTCTTTTTGCCTGAACTGTTTCTTTTGTGATTACAGTCAGCGGGATGCCCCAGTTTTGTAAGTCTCCTTCATAGGTTTTGACTTAATGGGCTTTTATTTCTGAGAGATAATGACTGTCTGTCTTTTGATTATTCAGAACCATCACTATCTTTTGTTTTGGAAGGACTTCTTTGATGCCATTCATTGTGCACCTGGACCAACTGAGAAAACTACCCTGCCCCGGGTTGTGATTAAGGGTTTTAATTTGTGAAAAGAAATACTCCAACTTCTTTGGCTCAGAGGGGTTGACTAGGGATTATCTTCCTTATAACTCAATTGTTTAGGATTTGAAACAATGCTTGTACCTCATTAGCGGGGTCTGTTCAAAAGCATACTGTAAAGATCATGGTATCATTTTCGTCATCCTCCCTCAAAAGGTTTAGAATTTTTAATCGAGAGTTGAACATCACACAAAATGAAAGCAATTTGAATATAGTGACTACGAATGGATTGATTCAAAATAGACATATGCAATGCATTGATAAATTAATAAGGTTTGACATGAGTAAATGTTCGAACAATCAAAAGAAAATTACAAATTGAAAATTCTAATGAACAAAAGCTTTCAATGATTCATCATATGAGTAGTGGTTATGTTTGGAGTCTCCGGAGGGTCAAACTTGATCTCCTTGGCATCAATCATGTCTTGGATCTTGTTCTATAAACTCCAACAGTTGTCTGTGTCGTGTTCCGGACTGTCAGAGTGGTATGCACACCTTTCATTGGGATGATAGGTAGGAGCGGAAGTATTTGGGTTCCGGGGAGGAGCCTTTAATGTAATCAGCCCTGTCTTCAACATGTGTTGTAGCGCTTAAGTCAGTGACATGTTGATCTTGGTAAATTGCCTCCTGGGCATGTTGGCTTACTCTGATCAACCTGTTGTTTTTGGTGAGGTTGTTGTTGGACCCTTGATGTAGTAGCAACTTGGAGAGGTCCATTCTTCACCATACCAAACTCTTGTCTTCTTGGAGGCTGATTACTGGTTTGATCCCCAGCCTTGACCGTTTGCTTCATACTATTGTATCTGTCTTGATGAAGTTGGTTGATCATGGCTCGCAACTCTTCTTGTTCCCGAGCTAAGCCTTGGATAAGAGCCATCTACCCCAGCATCTGGGTTTTCATTACATCTACCTCAGCTTGCAGATGTTTCAGCCGTTCGTCCTTACTGTCTTCAGGACTCTTCTTGATCAAATTCCTCATGAGGAGTATTCTCAACTCTTCCTGCCCCTTGGATAGATTTAGGAAGATTTCTCTGAATTGAGTCTCTTGGGTACGGAGATCCCGGTTGTCTTGATAGAAAGCCATTGCTGAAATAAACAGCGAGAACGTGAGAGACCTGTAAAGGGTGGCCTGTGATGCAATGATATGTATGATATATGTATGCGATGTTTTCAAGGATCTCGTGGGGTAAACAAAAAAACTTGTTAGAATTTGAATTTTGCAGCTTGATTGAAGGAACTTCATGTTGCTGAGAGTCCTTCTTCAAGAGTCAAGGCTCACCATATCGAGTGGGTCATAGCCCCTGACTCAAGTTATCATGTTTTGATCTCCAAACAACCTTGGCTAGGGGAAAATAAATCCCCTTTGCCCCTTGCTAGACATTTGGTTCATCATGACCTGCATCACAAACCCTTGAGATCCTTGAAATGGGTTAGTCCTTATGCAAGATGTATGCAATGTTATGATGTTATGATGTTATGATGAAGGCACACCACAAGTATTCACAAAAGGCAAACATGGTAAAGACACACAAGTCACACAAGACAACCCTTAGAGTTTAGGCCAGCATGAAGTTTAGGTACTACCCTCTTTCAGTTTCAGTTGGTTAAGACCTGTCCTAGAAAATAGTAACCGGGTTCTAAGGAGCTCAATATCATTGGGTTATTCTCTATGTTCATTGTTTTGATTTAGCCACTTAACTGGCGACCAAAATATTCCAAGAAAACAACCCTCAATGAGTGTAGTATCGAGTACCTACCAACTTCGGACTGCACCAAAGTTGGTCATCTCACTACCCCTAAAGAGGCCAGGATGGTCAAGTAAGGTTCTAAGGTCAGTTGATGCTTTGCGACACCACGCGGCGGCCCCGTACTCTCCTTGACTTGACTCAAGGGTTACCGGTACTCACAAAAGTGCCACATCAACGTAGCAACTGCTTCAACCATGTCGGTATACCCCACACAGTTCCCTCACAGTTTGTTGCTACTTCTAAAGGGTATCCCCAGATCCGGGTTAGGATCTATAAAACTCCGATGCAAGCCCACAATATTAAAGCATTAAAGGCATACAATTGAAAACATAGAATGATATAATCCTAAGGTACACCTCACTTATATATGTCCCCAGCAGAGTCGCCAGTTCTGTGATCGGTGGAAATAGAACTGACTGTTTGAAATGCTGGTTCGCGTTTGCGTTTCGCAAAATGTAGCGGTAAGCAAGAGTCGCCACCGTCTTTTATGTTCTCCAACAAGGAAAGGACAAAAGCACAGCAAAATTCCTTTTCGAGATATTTCTCGGTTCGAGAGGTAGATTATAGAAAGGGAAGGTGTTAGCATCCTTTCTATCCGTGGTTATCCACGGGCTCTTAGGTACTTGCTCACTATGTTTTCAAAAGATTTTTGCTTTTCTTGTGTTTGTGGGTTTTGAGAAAGTTTGTTCGAAAATTTCGTTTTAACTCTTGTATCAGTCCTCAAGAGTGTATGAAGTGTTTGTTTGAAAACTTTTGTCAGAAAAGTGTGAGTGCGAAAAGTATTTTTGTTTTTTGGAAAGAGCAAGTACCCAAGAACCTCTACCTACTCAAAAGAAATTAAGCTGTGTAAATGTCCTTTAGACAGTACTATCCCACTATTGAGAAGTAGGTAGCACCGTCGTTGGAGTTTCGGGTCAATTCGATTATAGGGACATGTGGTCACCAAAGCAATAGTAGGACGCCTTAGCGGTAACCCTAATGTCTTAGATCTTTTTTATCCGAGGCAACCGTTTCGAGGCAACTTTGATCTTTAGACAAGAGGGCAACCTCTAAAACACCCTATACTCAATGACCACGTCGAGGCAACCAAGTGAGGCGTACCCTAGGAGTGGCATGTGCGAGTGTGTCAAGTTTCAGTTATGTTATTTTTGTACATGTTATGGTGAGATACGATTAATTTTATTTTTAAGGATAAGTCTTGTCATGCATAGCCTAATTAACATACGTCTAACAGTTTATAGTTGTGCGGAAAGTAAATCTACGCTATTACAAGGCGTCGGGTATTTACATCGCCAAAAACAAACCCTTGAAAAGTAAATTACGAGAAAATAAAAGAAAGCGATAAAAAGTCCTAATTAAAGCTATTACATCCTCAGAGCTATTACATAATTGGAATAAAAATAAATATGCGCGAATAAAAATTGAATCGGAGAAGTCCTTAGGGTTTTGACCCTTTTTGAGAAAGAGAGAGAAGTCTTGGTTATTTTGCATTTTTATTAAATTAAACCTAAAACTAATTAATTAATTAAAAGAAAATAAATATTTTTTGGTTTTTATGTGTTAAGGAAAATAAATAAAAAATAGTCAAAAGTTAGTAAAAACCCTAATTCTAATTTAGTTTATTTATTGCAAAAAATATTGAAGTTAACCTAATTAAAAAAAAGACTAAATTAATTTGTTAGTATTTATTTACAAAAATAATAAATTAAAGGTGAAATTAATAATAATAATAAAAATATTATATTTAGTTTTCTGAATTTTATTATAAAAAAGTTAATTATGTTAATTAAATAATGATAATAATAATAATTAATAAAAGAAAATAAAAAGGGAAATAAATAAACTTGTGGGGATGATGGCCCAAATAGGAGGTTGATTTGGAGATTTCTGGCCCATTAACCTCAAGCCCTTTTGACTTTCTGGCTCCTCCATGCGCATGGTTGACTAGGAGTATGATGATCATTCACCTCTGACCACTGGATTTGTGCCTATAGTCATCTGGCGCTTGGAAAGATGAAGTACATGGTGGACCTCAAGGCATAAGGTATACTGGATAAGCTGCAAGAAAATAGCAATAATAATTTTGGGGGACCTGGGATTCGAACCCAGGTCCCAATAGCCTTTCCATCCACCTGCTTGCCAATCCAACTAACGCGTTCATTCAATATAGTAATAGCAAATAAATATAATATGTAAAACTTAATTAATATGCTGAAACTATGAAAAAACGCGCTAAGATTTAAACCGGCCAACCATAAGTTAACACGTCATCGTCTTCTTCCTTCGTTCTGCAAAAACAAACGTTAGATAGCGGGGGTTTTTAAGCCCCACTATTCATCTTGGCAAAAAATAGCGAATAGAGATACAGGGTACATAAATATTTCGCGAGGATAGAATCATGTTCGTCTGGTCCTAACGGTTCCAACCATGTGCCTTAGTGGTCTCAATTTTTCCTGGTCTAGGAATCCCCAATTTTAAAGCTTAGGAACCCTAGAAATTGGTCATGGAAACTTTTGATTTATGGCGTTTCAATGCAATTAAACTATACCATTAGCTTTGTACAGTCCCTAGCAACACAAAACGATCACAAAAATATGTTAAATATGCATGAATCAATGTTTACGATTTTGGAAAAAAGCTTCAAATCGTGGTTCTGTAATGGATGATTTCTTGAGCTTTAGCACGTGAATTCAATTGCAAATTATCCCTGGGACCTCCTGCAATGTGTTAGAATCAGTAAAAACCTTTGAATCGTTCTAGAATGCCAAAGTCAGTTTTGAGTTTTCTTGGAAAATTTTCAATATGCTATGGCTTTTCTGCAGCTTCTCTCACGTGTATGGCATTGGGGTTAGCTTGTACATATATAGAGGAATGAAATTAGGTCACAATCTTGAGCAAAAATCCATGGAATTGGTGATTGAATCTTTGATTGGAAATCACATATTTTTGAATCTTCATGATTGAATAAAGTTGCCAAATTTGGAGATTTTTGCATATTTGATTTGTACACGAAATTGCCAGCATATCTTGACCATATTTGCTTCACAAAAAGATTGAAAAACCAAATCTTGTATTTTCCTACAATTTAAATTAATTAAATGAATTAATATTAATAAAAAATCCAATTAATTAATAAAAAATAAGAAAATAAATTCAATTAAGCTTGATGGGTTGTGCATAGGCCATGGATGAAGTTTCAAGAAGAGATTTGAGGCCCATTAGCAAAAATAAGGTATTTTGAGCAAAGTTGACTTTTGCAAATTCATGAAAATTTCCCAACTTCTCCAATACATATCTTGCTCAATTTTGATCATATGAACATGTTCTTTGACATTTTGGAAAGGTCTTGGAGTCCTCTAACCAATGCCTTTGGTCCCATGTCATTTGGATTTACAAATCTTAAGTTATGGTATTTGACTTAAAAGGTACTTTTGTTGACTTTTGAAATTGACCTATAATGTAGAAATTGATAACTTTTTGTGAGAGCATTTCTTGGACTTGTAATGTGAAGATGGACTGTAGGAAATGTCATCCCCTTCAAAATGAGCATTGGATGGGATTTTTCTGATGAACTATGAAAAAGTTATGCCCTGGTCAAGATACAGTTGACTTTTCTACTGTCCAAAAATAGTAACTTTTTGCACCTTAATGATTTTTGAGCTATCCTTGTGGAATCATGATCAAGACTTGATCAAATGATGATTGTGATCTCAAAATAAGATGTTTGACCAAAACTTCTGACTTTTGACTGTAAAATGACCATTTTGCCCCTACAGTTGACTGTGGATTAAATGGAGCTTTTGACTGTGCAATTTGGCACCGTGAGTCTTGAAACTTGACATGTAGGTGCTTGAGAATGCATATAGGCCTTTGAGACTTTATTGAGCCATTGAAAACCTCCAATTCCTTGAAAGAACCAAAACCCTAATTTCAGCTGGCTTAGGAGATGGTTTGACTGTATAACCCTTGAGTAGTCTTGAACCATTTTAAGATGATTCTTGACAAATCTTGAGGAATATGGGAGGGCAAATTTTGGGGTACAACAGGGATCATTGTTGTTATCTACCCTAGGTGCCTTAAGTTTCTCATTAGAGTGAAATCTTCATTTGAAATAAGAATGGTATCTTGAGTTTTTGACCATAGGCTCATCACCTATAGTGATGCCCAAAACATACTTCCACATATCTCTGGTAAAATGGCAGGACTTACCTCCAACATTGAAGATGAACTCGCATTTGAAATGCTTTGTCAGCCCGACATAAAACACTCGAATCAGATCTTCATTGTAATCTTGATTCAACTTCATGAAGTATTTGATCTCTTGATGATTTATTAGACTTACAACCTCTGGAATGTGTATTTCCTGAGTTGTTCTAACTTTGTTGAAGTTTTGCTTTGTCACAATTCTCCCGCGAAATTTCTCATCAAAGAATTCCATATCCTCTGCATCCAGAAGATCAAACACAGTCTTTTCTGCTATGTTTTGGCCCTTTCATACGCCTTTACCCCTTGAAACCTTGGGAGCCATTGAAAATTTCTTCAAACAGGACTTGTACAAGAGGTGTTTGATAAAATGTATCAACAAAATTTGTTCAAAGATGAGAGATGCAAGTTTACAAGACTCAATATAATGACTATATGATGAAAACACACAGCAAAGTAAGCACACATTTATGAAATTTGAGTGAATGATGTTATGAGTGATGCAAACCTGGATTTTGAGAGTTTGGTATCGAGAAGTATGGTTTTATGAGGAATTTAGAGAGAGATGAAAAAGGGTTGAACGAGTTTTATCACACAGTTGATGATGGTAAGAGGAGTTTGACCAGAAATCCTTGAATTAGAAAAAGGATTTAATGTGGGCACATGAATCTATTTGGTGAGAGAATGATTGTGGAAGAGAAAAGGTGAAATTTTATCCAAGATAAATTCACACGTGTCGGCTCACTAAAGATTTCGAGCTGGCTCGTTCTATCTATGAGCTGACCTATACTGATCCAAGGAAAAGAAGAGAAAAAAATTCAATTTATGAGTCGGCCTGTACGCATCATACGTCGGATCTTACTGAACTTTTTTTTTGAAAATATTTGAAATTTTTTAATTTTTCTGTCCGCTGATAGACCACATGTGCCAGCCTATACTGACTCATTATTTTCCAAATATCAGAATTATTAGATTTAAAGAATAGAATTTTTTGACACTTTGAGGATAAAATGATGATGATTTTAAGATCATGCATGAATAATGTTTATATGAGATGAATGTTTGAACAATTTTTTTTATTATGTGCTTGGAACAATGAATACATAAACTACCAAAGACTAGAAAACAAGTATTTTCACAATTTGATTTATGTTACTATAAACAAGTAAATTAAAATAATCACATATTCACTTAGAGATTTTTGGAAGTAAACATAACATAAAATGACATCCAACATGTATTTTTGAAACCTTTTAGAAATAGATAGATAAAAGAACTAGTTTAATCTTTTCGAGAGAAAAATTGAAATGATACAACCTCACTGGAAATACAGAGAAAGAACAAACATTTCACATGAAACTAAAGAACATGAGCTTTAACAAATACTATGCATTCCAAGAACAAATACGACCAATGTTTCAACACTTTCATCTTCTCAAGATGATTCCAAGATTTTTATCAAAGCATTTTATTGATGATGATTCTATAGAACACATTTATACTTCTTGCCAGGAAGTCAATAACATTTGAATATGTCCCCTACTAATTGTCCTGATGTATCTACACATGAAGCCTCCCATCTTCTTCATAGAATCAAGACAATTTTCCTACAATAATCAACAAGAGAAACTAGGTACCCAATCATTGTTGGGTACTTAAGGGTGAGTAACATAATTGTTGCACTTAGACGACCATTGATAAAGTTCCATTAGGAGCTGAATGTTTCCTAACTTTGCATTTGGCAGCGTTGTGTCCCTTCATACAATAGTAGTGACAAGTTATGTTCTGAGAGATGTCACATTTTATTTTCTTTTTCTTTTCAACTAAGTTTTATTTTTCATATGGTGGATTTAAAGGTTTGTTTAACTTTGTGGGATCTACAACAAAAGTAACCTTTGGTTGCCAGGCCTTGGTTAGTTTAGCTTTGAGAGTTCTAACCTCTTTTTGCCAAATGTAACAAGTATCACAACTAAAGTTAAACGGGTTTTCATCCATTTTATTTTTAACCATATGAATACATACTAGAGAGTTCTTTAGAGCGACAATTTTTTTTCCGTTTCTGAAATTTTCGCTTCTAAATGGGAAAAACTCTACTTGAAGCCAAAATTTTAAATACCTCAATAGCTTCTCTTTGTAAGTTTTTAAAAGAGTCAACTAAATTAAAATGAGATATTCCATTTACATATTTATTTTGAGAATAGTTTATGTAATCCTTCTTACCTCTTTGATGATATTTAGAGAGATAAATCTCATCACCTTGAGTCCCTTCTTCTCATATTTATGATAATGACCAGAGAAGCACACTTTATCATTCTTGGATGATTTGTGTTCCTTCTTTCTTTTATTATTGAATTGAGTTGAAAAACAAAAGTTTTCCAAATCATCATCATCATTATATTCCTCATCGCTTGAAGATTCAATGTCATTTCCCCAAGCCACATAGGCCTTCCTAGGTTTGTCGCGACTCTTGCATTGATTCCTCCACTTATTTTTGTCAAGGGTGAAATCTTTGTTTTTGAATTTTTCTTCCTTAGAAGATGTAGATTTTCTTGTGGGCTCAATGTATCTTTTGTTGAGGTTCTTTTCACCTTTATTTTTCAAGTACTTGTGATATCTCTTGACAAATAAACTCATCTCTTCGTATTTCATATTAAAATTGTTACTAACATCTCTATTATAATTATGCTTATCCTTTGAGGATCTTGAACTTGAAGCCTAAGAGATTTAGAATTCAACCCTTCCTCCTTGTCAGTGTCTTTATCTTTCTTCTTCTTTTTCTTTTTCTCAAGCTTCTTTTCATGTTTTTCCAAGAAATTAAGGTCTTGCTCGTGTTCTTCTAGCTTTCTAAACAAAGTTGGGAGATCAAGTGTTGCAAGATTATTGGCATCCTTGATCACGATGACATTTAGTTGTCAAATCCTAGTAAGACATGTCAAAACCTTATTAGTAGCAATAACATTGGAAATAGGATTACCTAGAAAATTTAAACGATTAATAAGATGCGAGAATTACTTTTGCATTTGAGCAATGGTTTCACCATGCTTTATGAGAATGAGTTCAAACTCTTGATTAAGTGTATTAATCCTAGCTTGTTTGACCTCAATATTTCCCTCATAGGTAACTTGTAGAGTATCCCACATAACTTTAGCGGTCTCACAATGATAAACGCAATAAAACTCATCAACACCAAGAGAGGATATGATAATATTTTTCGCTTTCTAATCATGTTCCCACTTCTTATTATCATCCTCAATCCCTAAGTTTCCTTGCTTTAGTATGGTAGCACCATCACAAATATATGTCACCGGTGTTGGACCATTTTGAATGGATTCCCAAACACCTTTGTCATATGTGTTGACATTAATTTACATACAAGCTTTCCAATACCTATTGGGTTGTAGGGCCTAAGCGAGCACAATTATTTAAAAACTTTGTTTACCTTGTATATTTTCTTTTTCATTCGTGCATTCCTTTAGCTTTTAGGTTTAGATAGACACGCCATTTGATTAGAACAAAAAGAGTGTATCCCGTGGAGTACCATGGACGTGAGGGGTGCTAATACCTTTCCCTTGCGTAATCGACTCTCATACCCTTCTCTTGATCGTAAGACCTTGTTTTCTCTTAGGTTTACTCGACGTTCTCCTTCCCTCATGTGAGATAAATAATATTCGATAGCGACTTCATTGTTTATTTTGCTAGTTTCCTCAAATATCTTACACGAAAACCCCCAAATCATTCAATGATCTTCGAGGACAGACCTGCAGTTTTTCTGGATGAAGACCCTTGCAAATCTCGACCCAATATTCTCGGCTACACAAGAACATAATTGGACGTTATCGAACCTCGTCTAGATGGCACCCTGTTGTACACCAAAATTTGACCTCTCATTTTTCTTTAAGACATTCTCATGGGGTCCTCATCTTCTCAAGTAGTCTTAAGAATTGATCAGACAAATTCTCCTTCTATTGTTATAATAAGAATTTGAGGTTCCCTAAATTCGGTGATAATGGAGAATTGATGTTTTTGTCTACTAAGCAAGTGAATAAACTTATGGAAGATAAAGCTTTGATGTTTACAATGTTTTCTTCGCTGCAAGTTGATCAAGAAGCGGTGGGTGTTAAATTACCTGTTGTTTATGAATTTCCAGAAGTGTTTCCAGATACCATCACTGATTTTCTTCCGGAACATGAAGTGGAGTTTTCTATAGATGTGGTGCCAGGTACAAGTCCAGTGTCAATGGATCCTTATAGGATGTCAGCTCTAGAGCTGAGCAAGTTGAAGAAAAAACTAGAAGATATGCTTGAGAAGAAGTTCATGTGACTGAGTGTTTAACCGTAGGGTGCGCCTGTGTTGTTGTTCAAGAAGAAAGATGGAAGTATGAGATTGTTCATGGACTATAGGAATTTTAATAAAGTGACAATTAAGAATAAGTATCCACTTCCGAGGATCGATGATTAATGCATCAGTTGGTGGGTTCTTGTGTTTTCATCAAGATTGATTTGAGGTTGGGTTATCATCAAATTTGTGTTAAACCAAATGATATTCTGAAGACGGATTTTCGAATGAGGTATGGTCATTACAAGTACACTGTGATATCGTTTGGTGAATCTAATGCGCCAAGTGTTTTCATGGAGTATATGAATCAAACTTTTCATTCGTATTTGGATAAGTTTGTTGTGGTGTTCATTAATGATATTCAGATATATTCCAAATCCGAAGAAGTGCATGTAGAGCATTTGAGAATTGTGTTGCAAGTGTTAAAAGAGAAGAAGCTATATGCTAAGCTGGCAAAGTGTGAATTTTGGATGAAGGAAGTGAGTTTCCTTGGTCATGTGATTTCTAGTGGTGGAATTGCTATGGAGCCTTCTAAAATTGATGCAGTGTTGCAATGGGAGACTCAGAAGTCTATGACTAAGATTCAAAGTTTCCTTGTCTTAGAAGGTTATTACCGAAGGTTTATTGAAGGACTCTATAAGTTTGCATTACCTTTAACTCAATTAACTAGAAAAGGTCAAGCTTATGTGTTGGATGTTACGTGTGAAGAAATTTTCATAGAATTGAAAAAGAAGTTGACGACCATTTTGTTATTAACTTTTCCTAATACTAGTGATGCTTTTGTGGTGTATTTTGATGCGTCGAAGACGGGCCTTGGTGGTGTGCTAATGAAAAATGGACAAGTTATTGCTTATGCTTCTAGGCAATTGGAAATTCATGAAAGGAAATATCACATGCATTACTTGGAGCTAGCAACTATGGTGTTTGTGTTGAAGATTTGGAGGCATCACATTTTCGGATTTAAATTTGAAGTGTTCAGTGATCATAAGAGCCTGGAATACTTGTTTGAACAGAAGGAATTGAATATGAGGCAGAGAAGATGGCTTGAGTTTTTGAAGGATTATGACTTTGATTTGAATTACCATCCTGGTAAAGAAAATTTAGTTGTCGATGCATTGAGTATAAAATCATTGCACATGTCAATGCTTATGGTTCGAGAGATGGAGATGATCGAAAAATTTGGAGATATGTGCTTAGTATGCGGAGAGTTTCTCGATAGTGTGAGGTTGGGAATGTTGAAACTTACTAGTGGTATAATAGAAGAAATCCGAGAAGGTCAGATATATCATTTGAAATTAGTTGACTAGTTGGCCTTGACTAACAAAGGTAATGGTGGTGAGTTCAAAATTGATGATAATGGTGTGATAAGGTTCAAAAATATAGTGTGTGCTCCGAATAATCTAGAACTTAAGAGAAGTATCCTCGAAGAAGGACATCGAAGCGAGTTGAATATTCATCTTGATGCTATGAAGATGTATCAAGACTTGAAGAAGTTATTTTGGTGGCCTGGTATGAAGAAGGAGATCACTAAGTTTGTTTATACTTGTTTGACTTGTCAAAAGTAGAAGATTGAACATCAGAAGCCTATAAGTCTTATGCAACCTTTGAGAATTCCAAAGTGTAAATGGGACAACGTCTCTATGGATTTCGTGTCAGGTTTACCGAAGATTGCTAAGGGCAATAATTCGATTTGGATGATAGTGGATAGGTTGACTAATTAAGTTCATTTCTTACCGATGAAGATTAAACATCCTATGGAGAATGTTGCTTAGATGTATATAGATGAGATTGTGTAATTGCATGGAATAACTTCGAGTATTATGTTGTATTAGAGATCCGAGGTTTATGTCAAAATTATGTGAAGATTTGCAGAAAGCTTTTGGTACTAAGTTATAGTCGAGTTCTACATATCATCCGCAGACCGACGGTCAGACAGAGAGGAGTATTCATTCTTTGGAGGATTTTTGAGGTTTGTGTGCTAGAACAAGGAGGATCTTGGGATAGTCACTTTTCATTGATTTAATTTACATACAATAACATTTTCCATTCTAGTATTGGGATGGCACCGTATGAAGCATTGTATGGCAGAAGGTGTAAAACTCCATTGTGTTAGTATGAGTCTGGCAAGAGAGTTGTGCTCGGACATGAGATTGTACATAAGATAACTGAGAAGATTATGGTGATTCATGCGAGGATGAAAGATTCTCAGAGTCGTGAGATGAGTTATCATGACAAGAGGAGGAAGGCAATCAAGTTAGTAGATATTTGGAGTCGAGGAAGCTTACGACGCGTATTGTTAGTCCATATCAGATTTCAGAAAAGATAGGAGAGGTGGCCTATCAGATTACTTTACCGTCGTCACTTGCGAATCTTCATGACGTGTTTCATGTATTTTAGTTGAGGAAGTACATTCTGAACCCATCACATGTGATTCAAATTGATGATGTATAGGTGAGAGATAACCTGACTATTGAAACTTCACCCATGCAGATAGAATGACATGAAGTGAAGCATTTGCAGGGTAAAGACATCGCCTTAGCGAAGGTATTGTGGGGGTGGAATAGCTGGTGAAAGTTGGACTTGGGAACGCAAGGATCAGGTGAGAGAGTCTTATCCTAATTTGTCTCCGTCAGGTAATTTTTGAAGGTGAAAGTTATTTTAAGTGGGGGAGAGTTGTAACACCCCAAATAATTAGATTATTTTGTTTAATTATTTGATTAATTTATGATGAGTTTTTTTGACATATTTATGGTGTTTATATGATGTATTGATGATCATGATGCTTGACATGATATTTTGTTTTATGTATGATGGGGTTGTAGGAATTAAGAAGGTATATTGTATTTTAGAATAATTTAGATGATTAGAATAATTAATTGGAATTATTTTAATTAGTTAAATAGAATAATATTGGTGTTAGAGATGACAAGAGAATAATGGTCAATTAGAAGAAGGGCAAAGGTGGAAGGACCATATTAGGGGTCCAAAGGGTAATATTGATAAATAGAGAATATCGAGGTTTAAGCAATTCATTCTGTACAATCGCAATTCATTCTGCTATGAATCTAAGATGAGGGGGTTTATTGTTGTTATTATAATTGATCTAAGGTTTAGATAACTATAGGTTTGTATTGGGTTTTTGTTTGATGATGTTAATATGATGTTTGATAATAAATTTATGAAATTGTGATGTCTTCTTGAAAATAATTGGTGCATATGATGTATGGTAAATTGTGTTGCTGTTATGTGATGAAACAAGTGAAATTATGATGATTGGAGACCGTTAATATAATTTAATCATGTAAAAATAGGACTGGTACAGTGCAGAGATCATAACAAGGAAGTCATGTTTGTGCAGGATCACCGGGTGATAGGAAGCATCTCCGGACGATGATGATGTTGCCTGGTTGTCTCCTGGCAAGCTTGGAAGTGAAGGAATAGGCAGAAAAGTAAAGCTATTAGAGTGACTCGCTCACGTCACCACTGGGCGATGTAGGAGCAAGAGGTCTGTTGCCAGGCGAGCAAGATGTGTCGACGAGCGATGGAGGCCAGAGAAGTTTTGGTGGGCTATCGCTTCCATGTCGCCGGGTGAGCCTCAAGCGAGCAGTGTGCGTCTCCGGGCGAGCACTAGGCGATGGGCTGCAGAAGGATTTTTAAAGTGCCATAATTTGAGTTTTATAACTGTGTTTGAGGCATCGTTTGAGTCGTTGGATAGATAACACAATGATCTATGACTAGCTTAGATAATATGAATAATAGGTAGCATATTTCCAGTACCTATGTTTTGATGAACAAGATGATTCAAAGATTGTTTTAGTATGCGTATATGTATATAATGAATTGATGATGCTATGTTTATGTTGTTTTGTGTTATGATGTATGTGTTGATATGTATAATGATTATGTTAATGATGATGCATTTTGACCAGCAGTGGTCTTTTTATTATTGAGATGTTTCGCATCACGCATTCATCGTATAGGAGTTAGACTTCAATCCGATGATGTTATTAGGACTTCGGTCCAATGAAATTGTAGTATGATTGGTCCAGTGATGTCCTCAATCCCATAGTATGGATTTGAGTGCAATTTGTGATGTGCTCCGGTTCTAAGTGGGAATCGATCCTATTGGTGGGGATCTTTGGACAAAATGATGACAGTGTCATCAGTAAAGTTTTGGTAGTACATTGTAGCACTAAAATCAATGTAGTCGCCACCGAGTATTTATTTATCCCACATAAAGGGAAAGGAAAATAATTGAAGAAAAACTTGAAGGGAGAAATCAAAGTCTTGAAATCGATAGATCGGGTACGACAGTCGATTACGCGAGGGGAAGGTATTAGCACCCCTCACATCCGTAGTACTCTATGAGATCCACTCTTTTTGTTCTAATCAAAGGGTGTGTTTAATCTAATGCTTAATAGCTAAAATAAAAATGCAAAGAGGGAATGCATGCAAAGAACACACGGGAAAAAGAAGAAAATATTTACAAAATTTTGCTCGGTTGAGCCCTGTGACCACATGCCTACGTATCCCTTTTAAGGAATCAGAGCACCGTAGTTAGGCTCAATAGTTTTTATGGGTTGTAATGTTTTTCATGGATAATGCCATATTTGTATCCTTGCGGTTAGAATTGCAACTCGTACTTGGTGTTGCAGCTCATAAAGAGACTCATACCCGACCATTCACATACTTGGAATTTCTAGGTTGCTCAAACTTGAAACACCATATCCTTATCAAAATTGTTTTAAAAGAAAAGGTCTGAAGACAAAATAGGTTTTCATTGGTTAGTATATTTTTACCTTGAAAAAGAGTTTTAAAAATTTAGAGTGTTTTATGAGTTTGCCAAAGAAAAGAATTTTCGTTTTAATGCAAGGATTCAAAGAGGAATGAAAAAACCAACTAAGGGAGACTAACCTATCTCTAACCTAGTGTTATCATACAATGATGGCCCTATGTCTAGGATTCAAGGGTAAAATATACCTGAGTTGACATACATGGATAATTATCCTAATGTCTAGCATGAAAGCTATCCCTAATCGAGCAATCTTGAGGGAACATAGCATATACAAGGATGGAAAGCAAATAAGCAATCAACAAGCTCAATTAGAAAACAAGTGTAGAATGCTTGCTACGGGTCTTTAAACAGCCACTTCAAGTGCACGCTCTTTATTATCCTACTTCTCATGATATCTAGAAAGAAATAAAATGCATAAAGATAAACTGGAAGCAGTATAATACCAAACGAATAATAATGTCCGCAAAAAGCACAACCAAAGAAAAGACACCCGGAATACTTCACACGAGCTAGCATCAACAAACAAACAGTCAGAGATCGAATGCTCAGAATATGTGTTGAAGCATCATCGATATGAAAATAAATCACAATTAGAAACTCAAGCATATCCACATATTACATAGTAAATCTGCATAAGAATCATATCTCGACCGACAAAAGTGAATCATAAATCTCAATTAATTGAATAATCTTAAACAAAATCGAACATATTTTTCTTGAATTTTGTAATTCTTATCATCAAAAATATAGAAAAAAATTATAAGCAAATTCCTAAATATTAATAAGAAAATATGAGGATCATGGGGTGCATGGCTGAACCAGGGAGTGTGGTGCAGTAAATTAGAGCTAGGCCCAAATTAAGGTCCACTAAACCAATTTTTTTGTTCGAGAAGCTATAACAGCTTGCGGTAACAGGCCAAGCGAGGGTTGTAATTCGAAGGCCTAGTCACTTCAATCATCACCAGTTTCAATTCTACATGGTTATTATTATATAGAAAAAACAATTAATAAAAACAATTGAAATAAAAAATAAAAGTAAAGAGAAAGAAGGAGCGGTGTTAATTTGAAAAGGAATTAGGGTTGAAAGTGTCTCTTCAAATTATTTTGAAACAAAATTCTCCACATAGCGCAGGAAGACCTTCTTGCTCAATAACTCACTACCGTCTCATTATCTTTTCTCATTCTCAACGGTTTTTCACCATCATCACCTTTAGAACACGACACAAATACTGCCTCCATTGTTCGATTAGTCCTTATCTCCATCTATCATCATCTCATCCTCTCTGTGGCTCATTCTACTTCACCGTCTCCAATTCAAGTGAAGTTCATATGTTTAAAAAAATAGATCTAAACACGGAGTTACGAGCGAAAGGTGAAGGCGTGAGGTTATCGGATTTAAGTCACAGTTCAACAATCATTCGATCAAATTTCGTGCAAGATGATAAAAATAAGAGATTTGTGAGTTACTTATCGGATAACGTCTGATGCGAATTTGACGATAACAAAAAGGACATAAGACCATAGATACCGAAGTGTAGTTCAGGTATAGAATCTATGATTATTTTGTTTCCTTGCGATACCTTATTCTACTTCTCCTATTAGCTTTTTGTGATACGGTGGCAGAAGCGACTATTTAATACTAGTTTTCGTTTTGCGTTTTTGTTTGCAAAATGTCGCGGTAAGCAAGAGTCGCCACCGACTTTTTTCGAGTTGTTCTGAGTACGGGGGGTAGATTATAGAAAGGGAAGGTGTTAGCACCCTTTCTATCCATGGTTTTCCATGGACTCTTAGGTACTTGCTCATTTTTCAAATTGCTTGTGTGTGTTTGTCTTGAAATTTTTTTACTTCGTGATAACCCTTGTATCAGTCCTCAAGGATGTGACGAAGTTTGTTTTGAAAATTTATTTTTTGAAAAGGTGTTTGTGTAAAAAGTTTTTATTGAGCAAGTACTTAAGATTCTACCTACTCGAAAAAGGATTGTTCGTTATATTTCCTTTAGACAGTGTTATCCTACTATTAAGGAGTAGGTAGCATCGTCATTGGAGTTGTAAGGGACATTCGAAAGGGACGAGTGCAACCATTAAAGAAATAGTTAGAAAACTTTAGTAGTAACCCTAGATTCTTAAGATCTTTCCCGGGAAACATTTTTGAGGCAACATTCGAACGGGACATTTTGATCTTTAGACTGGAGGGCGTCCACTAAAATCTCCTATGCTTAATGACTGCTTACCGAAGGCAACCGAAGTGAGGTAAACCCTAGGAGTGAAATATGTGCATATGATTTGTTTCAGTTATTTAATCTTTGCACATTAGGTAATCTACCATTTTAATTTTCCAGACATTCTTGCCATACAATCCTATTAGCATACATCTAGACAGTTAAATATTTGCAGGAATTAAAAATGCTAGAAAATAAACCTAGCTATTACAAGGATTCGGGGATGGGGATTAATTATATAACCAAAGAATCGGGGATTAAAGCAGTAAGAAAAACCCTAATTTAACTATTACAACCCATCGGCAGTTACAAAAAAATAATGGAAAAGAAATGATTAAATGCGCGGCGAATTAAATACGAGGAGAAATTGAAAACCCTAAAATCTGATTGAGAAATAATTTGGGTTGTATTTTTGAGAAAAGAATTGATTAAATTATGTACGACTAAAACCCTAATTCTAATCATTTTAATTATTAAAAAGAAATTGAAATTAACCTTATCTAGCTAAATTAAATAATTTCAAGAAAATAAAACATTTTACAAAGAAAACAAGATTTTGTGTATTTTTGGTTTTTTATTTGAGAAAAGAAATTTAATTGTAAAATTAAAACCTAGTTTCTATTTGATTTTAATTATAAAAGAAATTAACTTAACCTATATTTCTAATTAAATTAAAATAAATATTTTATTAAAAAAATGCTTTTTTTTTGGTATTTTGTGATTTATTGATTTTATGATTAATAAAAAAGGTAATTAATTTGGTGAAAAAAATAATTAAACAAAACAATTGAGATAAAAGAAATAAATAAAGAACAAGAAAATGGGCCTGTATGCTAGCAAAAAAGGGGGGGTGTCCTTCTGAATTTCCATGCCCAAAAACACTCCAAGCCCAGTCAATATTGGATCATGTGTAGTGTTAACTTGAACGTGCACCATAGTCCCTCATGGATGGAGCGTTAGATCTGATGGTACACTTGATCAAGTGGTTGGATGCAAGTGTGCATGGTGGTCACCAGGAAGGATGACGCATTGGATCTGTTACAAGAAAGTGAAATAAAGAAAATGTTGTTGGGACCTGGGATCGAACCCAGATCCTTATAGTCACTACCAATGCCTTATTGCCATCTGAGTTGTGCGCTTTTGTTGTAAGTATAATACAAACACAATATAATATGTGAAATAAAGTGGTTAGTGGAAAAAACCAAAAAAAACACGTGCGCTGGTTCGAATGGGCGAATGGCTGGCTGACACCTAACCTTCTTCTTCCTCTCTTCGTCGTCTTAGGCTCTGATACTTTTACCTACAGACAAAGGTCTGTAGCTACAAACCTGTGAAACTCAAAAATCCACTACATGCAAGATAAATGGAATCTAATTATATCGATCAACTCGTTTTTATCTTGTGAACATCATTGTACCCCTTTTGCTGGCCAATTTAACCTGTGGACAAAACCCCTAAACTGCACATACAAACCCTAACAATGGCAAAGGCATGTATAGGCTTCAAAAACGCAATAAAAGTATTTAGTTAGCTTGCAAACATGATGAGGATCACAAATATATAATTTAAACATGCTAATGATGCAAGAAATACAATAATCATTTCTGAAATTTTTTGCAAACCGTGAGAGTGATTATGCGCGTTTTTGGGTGTTTCAAGTCTTGCAAATGATCCAATTGGTTTCTGGGAAGGTCCAAGAAACGATTGGAATCGTTGGAATGGCTTGAATTGGCATGTGGAGTTAAAACCGATTCACACTTTTTCCTTGAATTTTTTGAATTTTCTTTGACTCTTTCACGATTGCTAATCCCTCCTCTTGATCTGCAATTGTTGTATACATATAGTAGACTGCATTAGGTTAATAAAATTGTATCATATCTTTGAGAATTATGAAAATGTGATTTGTTTTGATTCATGTATGATATCTTTCTAAAACAAGCTTCAATCTAATCTTTTCCAACGCTAATGAGTCTTGCACGAATTGATCATCATTTTAGATGTGCATAAAAATCCCAAGATTTGATTTGTTTTCATTATTTTATCATTTAATTTGATTTATTTTGATTTAAATGAATAAAAAATCAAAATAAATGATAAAAGCAATAAAATAATAGGTGGAAAAGCTCAGGGGTCGTGGGTCCTATTAGAAACATGTTTCAAGCAAGAAAACATGGACCCCTTTGGAAAAAATGCAAATTTGATCAATGTTGACTTTTGACAATTTTCCAAAAATTGCCAACTTTGACAATGCACAAATCTCTAAATTTTGACCCTAGGAGGGTGTTCTTGGACTTTTTAGAAATTTTAGGATGTCCCCTAACCAACCCTTTTGGTTTCATTTCAATTGGGTCTTCCATGTTCATGTATGATGCTTTGACCCAAAAGGTGTTTTTGTTGACTTTTCAAAAGGACCTATAATGTAGAAATTCATTTCTTTTGATGAGTGCATATTTTGAACTTGAGGGATGAAGACGAATTGTACGGAATGGCATCCTCTTTAAAATGAGCCTTCGATGGAAAATTTCTGATAAAGTATGAAGAAGTTATGCTTGGTCAAAGTTGGGTTGACTTTTCCTGCAAAACCCTAATTTAGCAACTTTTAAGTTTTGATGAATTTGGAGCATTCCTTGAGGAATCATGATCAATAATTGATCAAATGATGAAATTCACTTCAAAATTTGGATGTTGACCAAAAATCTTGAAGTTTGACTATATGTGGGTCACAGGTGACTTTTGACCTAATGCAGTCGATTCTTAAGCATCTGAGCACTTGACTGAGCAAACTTCTTGTGCAAGGAATGAAACTTGGCATGTAGGGTCTTGAGAACATATTAAGACCATGGAGAGCATATGATGCCTTTGTGATTCACCCATCTTGATGAAAATAGAAACCCTAATTTGAGGTACACTGCCTTAGGAGAGAGTTTGTCTGGTCAACTCTTGGGCAACCTTGAGCAAATTGAGGATCTTAATGGACTTGTATTGAGTAAAATGAGAGGGAATATTTTGGGGTACAACAGCTGCCCCTGTTCAATCTTCTTAAACCTGAGGATGTAGATTGACCAACCTGCCTTTCATGATCTGAAGGTGGAAGATGATTGAACACTAAAGTGCCCAGAAATTTGCACTCGCATGGAGTGGCACTTGATTTGTGATATCGGGAATGGGCTTATAGATGCCATTTGGAAGTTGATGATAGAAAATCGTCGGATATGGGCTTAAATATGCCATCTAGAGGATGTGGATTTCTTGAGATATTCCTTTGACGAGAGTCCCTGTTCTTGTCGTTAAGGAGAAATCTGCTGAGGAATGTTGATATATGTCTTGAGAAATAGAGTTTTAGGAGCTTTAGTTGTCCGCTACTCTACTGGGGACATGCGAAACCAATCGTGTTCGATTAGGTCCTGGTCTTACAGTGTTGTGGACTGTTGTCTAGAATTAAGAGAAAAGAAACCTGGATGGTAAGGTTATGAGAAGGAACATGGATAGTAGGGTTGCTTCGATATGAAAAGCCTGGATAGTAGGGCTGTGAGAAGGAACCTGGGTAGTAGGGTTACTTAGATATGAAAAGCCTGGATAGTAGGGCTATGAGAAGGAACCTGGGTAGAAGGGTTACTTCGATATGAAAAGCCTAGATAGTAGGGTTGTGAGAAGGAACCCGAGTAGTAGGGTTACTTCGATATGAAAATCCTGGATAGTAGGGTTGCAAGAAGGAACCTGGGTAATAGGGTTACTTAAATATGAAAAGCCTGGATAATAAGGCTGTGATAAGGAACCTGGGTAGTAGGGTTACTTCGATATGAAAAGCCTGGATAGTAGGGCTGTGAGAAGGAACCTGGGTAGTAGAGTTACTTCGATATGAAAAGCCTAGATAGTAGGGCTGTGAGAAGGAACCTGGGTAGTAGGGTTACTTCGATATGAAAAGCCTGGATAGTAGGGCTATGAGAAGGAACGTGGGTAGTAGGGTTACTTTGTGAGGAGTTTGAGTAAAACTGCATCTGTACCAAGAAGGAACCTGGGTAAGGTTGCTTTGGGATAAGTTTGGATAAAACTTCAGAGGGAACATGGGTAAGGTTACTTTGAGATAAGTTTGTGTAAAACTTCATAAGGAACCGGGGTAAGGTTACTTTGTGATAAGTTCGTGTAAGATTTCATAAGGAACCGGGGTAAGGTTACTTCGAGATAAGTTGTGTAAAACTTCAGGAGGAACCTGTGTAGGGTTACATTGAGATAAGTTTGTGTAAAACTTTAGGAGGAACCGGGATAAGGTTACTTTGAGATAAGTTTGTGTAAAACTTCAAGACAAACCGGGGTAAGGTTACTTTGATATGATAGTGTAGATTAGTTGATCCGTTTGATTTCGGGAACTGAGTTTCCATTAGTTGTCTGTAGATGTGATCTGTATAACTGCTGAATTTGTTGAAGCTAATCCTCTTTTCCAGAAAAGATGTTAGGGTTAGTTATATGTGATGCATGGAATAAATGAGATTATGCTGTATATGATATGTATGCGTATATCATGATGTATGCCCATGGAATGCTGTCGGTGTATGCTCGCGTCTGGGAAAATAAATCCCTGATGGTTGCTGGAGATTTGCGAATATTTTTCCAGGAAGAAATGCTGGAGAATAACTCTGCAGGGACCAGACTTTTGGGAAGGGATACTCTATCGCTAGACCTACCGATCTGGAGGGATAAACTTAGCTGGGGATGAAATTCCTTCATTGGAAGTGATGAGCTCTATTGGAGATTGAGCTTCTGTATCTGAAGAAATAGACTCCGCTTGGGGGATGAAATTTGTTGACTCGCCCGCGATTATGAACCTCGGCTAGGGAGGGTTAAGTCTTGTTTGGGGAAAGATGGCCCCAAGGCTTTGGATACTTTTACTCTGTGAGGGGTGTATGTACCAATAATTATGTTCCCAAGCTGGCTCTATCCCGGTACCTGCTGGGCAAAGTAACCGTCGGGTTTGGCACTTCTTGTTTTTTCCCTGTTTCTGGAATTACGAGTAATTGCCTTTTCTTTCTTATGTAAGTATTTATGAGCAGTAATCATTTTCAAATTCATATATAAAAAATAATTCATTGGACGTTCTTGCAAAATAAAATAGAAAAAGTAAAACGAATTTAAGCTTCTTGTGAAAATGAATTGTATTGATTTTTGCAGTTGGCCTGTAATAGGCATTTCGTACAAAGAGGCTGACGTCCTAGTAAGAGAACGCCGCCGAAAGATAGAATTTATACAATTTGTGTGAAAGAAAGAAAAAACAGCTATGTGAAACGACTCCATTGGGTTACAACTCTACTATTGCCTTTATATCTTCAAGTGTCTCATCACTTTGCTACTTGGCCGAAGGTTGATCAGATTGATTGGCGTTGTCCGAGCTTGATAGTTGATACCGAAGTCTGGTTGCAAGATGATCCAATGAGACATAGTAATATGCTTCAATCCCTAACTTTTACCTGGATTTCCCTTTCGGGTTTTCAATCCATCGGGATACCCTTTTTTTCCCAAGCCTCCCTTTCGGGTTTTCGACTTGCCGGGTGTACATATTTTTTCATTTTCATCCATTACTTTTGCCCGAACCCTTTTGGTTGGTCGGGAAGCCCTTATTTTTTCCTAGGCCAGTCAACCTATCGGGTCTTTGATTATGCGTAGTATCTTTTCACTATGTCTGTATTGACAGGGTGAGGAAGGTCGTCACCATCCATGTTGGTTAGAATCATAGCTCCTCCCGAGAAAATGTTCTTGACCACAAATGGCCCTTTGTACGTGGGGGTCCATTTGCCCTTGGGATCACCTTGCGTAAGTATGATACGTTTGATCACCAGATCCCCGACTTAATATTCTTGACGCCTGACTTTCTTGTTAAAAGCCTTGATCATTCGCTTATGATACGTCTGACCATGGCAGATAGCAGTAAGTCTCTTCTCATCGATTAAGTTTAACTGATCAAGTCGGGTTTGGATCCAGTCATCTTCATTCAAATCTGCATCCTTCATAATCCTGAGAGAAGGTATTTGGACTTCTATGGGTAGGATTGCCTCCATGCCATATACCAGATAGTAGGGTGTTTCCCTTGTCGACGTCCTTGCTGAGGTAGGTACCCATGAAGAGCGAATGGTAACATCTCATTCCAGTCTTTATATGTCACCGTCATCTTCTGTACAATCTTCTTGATGTTCTTGTTAGCTGCTTCAACAACGCCATTCATCTTCGGCCGGTAGGGAGAAGAATTATGATGCTGGATCTTGAACTGTTTATAGAGCTCAGTGATCATTATGTTGTTGAGATTTGTACCATTTTCAGTGATAATTCTCTCTGGTACACCATATCGACAGATCAAATTGTGTTGGATAAACCGCGCCATGACATTCTTGGTTACTATAGCAAAAGAGGCTGCCTCAACCCACTTTGTGAAATAATCAATGGCCACTAAGATGAAACAATGTCCATTAGACGCAGTAGGTCTGATCTCACCGATCATGTGGATGCCCCACATCGCAAAGGGTCAAGGAGCTATCAAGACGTTCATAGGAACTGGAGGTACATGCACCTTATCAGCATAGATTTGGAATTTATGACAAGTTCGAGAGTGCTGATAACAATCGGCTTCCATAGTGGACCAGTAGTATCCTGCCCGTAGAATCTTCTTAGCCATAGTATGTCCACTAAAATAGGTTCCGAAGGTACCTTCATGTAGATCTGTCATGATCCTCCCTGCTTCACTCTTGTCTACACACCGTAGTAGTGTGGAGTCGTGGTTGAGTTTATAGAGGATCCCATTACTGAGGAAGAACTTTGCAGTGAACCTTCTCAGAAACTTCTTATCATTGACAGATGCCCCTTCTGGATACTCCTAAGCCTCTAGATACCTTTTAACTTCGTGAAACCAGGGTTTGTCTGCCCCTTCTTCGGTATTGATCTCATAACAGTGTGCTGGTTCATCCAACTTCTTAATGGTAATCTGGAGAGCTTCATTGTCCCACCTAAACTTGAACATAGAAGACACGGTAGCTAGCGCGTCTGCTAACTAGTTCTCCTCTCGTGGGAAATGTTCAAAGGTTACCTCCTCAAAGTGTGGGAGCAATGTCAGTACATATTCTTTGTAAGGAATGAGATTCGCGTGCTTCATATCCCACTCCCCTTTGATCTGACTTATCACCAGGGTGGAATCCACGAATACACTTAAGAACTTAATCCTCAGGTCAATAGCAGCTCGAAGGCCCATAATACATGCTTCATACTCCGCCATGTTGTTGGTGCAGTTGAAACATAATCGGGCAGTGAATGGAGTATGACAGCCTTCGGGAGATATGATCACAACACCAATGTCGTTACCCAGCGCGTTCGAGGCTCCATTAAAATACATAGACCATCGGGATCTCTCTTCAGGTCCTTCATCCGGTCCAGGTTCTTCGTAGTCAGTCACCAACATAATTTTCCCATCTGGGAAATCAAAATTCATGGACTGGTAGTCATCCACGGCCTGATGAGCCAAATGATCAGCCAATACACTCCCCTTTACAGCTTTTTGGGTTGTATATTGTATGTCGTACTCCGTTTAGATCATTTTCCACCTTGATATCCTTCCGGAGAGAGCGGGCTTCTCGAAAATATACTTGATCAGATCCATCTTTGATATCAACAAGGTAGTGTGAGTCAGTATATATTGTTTCAGCCGGCGAGCAGCCTATGCCAAAGTGCAGCAAGTTTTCTCGAGCAATGAGTATCGAGTCTCACAGTCGGTAAATTTTTTGCTAAGGTAGTAAATGACGTGCTCTTTTTGGCCAGACTCGTCATGCTGCCCCAGGACGCACCCCATTGAATTTTCTAGCATTGTCAAGTATAATATCAAAGGTCTTCCTTAAACTGGAGGCATCAGAATTGGCGGTTCTTGAAGGTATTCTTTGATTCTTTCGAAAGCGGTCTGACATTCAGCATTCCACTTTACCACTTGATCTTTCTTCAAAAGCTTGAAGATTGGCTCACAAGTAGCTGTCAGATGTGAAATGAACCTGGCGATATAATTCAGGCGTCCCAAGAAACCTCTAACTTCCTTCTCTGTGTGGGGAACCGTCATCTCTTGTATAGCTTTTACTTTGGCAGGGTCTACCTGAATACCCTTGTAACTGACAACGAAACACAGAAGCTTACCAGATCTTACCCCAAAGGTACACTTGTTCGGATTCAACCTCAGCTTATATGTCTTCAATCTGTCAAACAATTTCTGGAGATGATCAAGGTGCTCTTCCTCAGTCTGAGACCTGGCTATCATGTCATCAACATAAACCTCGATCTCATGGTGAATCATATCGTGGAACAAAGTGATCATGGCGCGCTGATAGGTTTCCCCAACATTCTTTAACCCAAAAGGAATCACCTTGTAGCAGAAGGTGCCCCACTGTGTAATGAAGGTTGTCTTCTCCATGTCTTCAGGAGCCATCTTGATCTGGTTGTAGCCATAGAAACCATCCATGAAGGAGAAGATTTTGTGCTGTGTGGTGTTGTCGACCAGAACATCGATGTGAGGAAGTGGGAATTCATCCTTGGGGCTTGCCCTGTTCAGAACTTTGTAATCAACACACATCCGTACCTTACTGTGATCGGTGGATCTGGAACTGACTGTTTTAAAGCTGGTTCGCGAAATGTCGCGGAAGCAAGAGTCGCCACCGTCTTTTATTTTCTCCAAATGGAAAGGACAAAAGCACAGAAAAATTCCTTAAAAGAGATTGCTCTCGGTTCGGGAGGTAGGTTATAGAAAGGGAAGGTGTTAGCACCCTTTCTATCCATGGTTATCCATGGGCTCTTAGATACTTGCTCAATGTGTTTTCAAAATTGTTTGTTTGCTTTTCAATGTGGGTTTAAAAAGTTTCTTTGAAAAATTTCAGTTCGACTCGTACGTCAGAGTGTTTGAAAAATTTGCTTTGAAAGCTTTTGAAAAGTGTTGGTGTGAAAAGATTTCAGTTTGTTTTGAAGAGAGCAAGTATCCATGAGTCGTCTACCTACCCTAAGGAATTCGTCTGTGTAAATGTCCTTTAAAGTAGTGCCATCCCACCATTGAGAGGTAGGTAGCACCACTGTTGGAGGTGTTCGGGTCAATTCGAGTTTTAGGGACAATGGTGATCACCAGAGCAATGGGAAGACACCTTAGAAGCTACCCTCATGCCAGGTTCCCGGATCATGAGGACTTACTAAGACGTCCTCTACTCGACGATCACCTTTCGAAAGGCAACAGTGAGGCGTACCCTAGGGGTGGTGTGTGCGAATTGTGTCATGTTTCAATTATTTGTCTTGTCATGTTTGTTGTGTTCTACGCTTGATTTTAATTAGGGCCATTCATTCTTGCATGCATTTAACAGTTATAAAGTTTGCGAAAAAATAAATCTAAACTATTACAAATGGCGCGGGTCCACATCGCCAAAATAAACCGAACCCGATTTGACTGAAAGTAAAGAAGCAATAAAATAAAAGTGCGAGAAATAAAGTAAAAATTGTTACAAGGCTTTGGGGCATATACATAATTATTTAAACGATATAAAATAAATGTGCGAAATAAAGGAATTAAAAACAAAACTAGGGCGTTGGACCCTTTTTGCAAAAGTATTTAAAGTTAATGAATTAATTAATTAGAACTAATGAAGAATTAAAATTAAAGAAAAAGGAATGTTTTTTTGTATTTTTGTATTTTTTAAGATTTAAAAGAAAAAGAAAAAGAAGGAATTAATTATAATTGACTAACCCTAATTCTATTGTTTTTTAAGTTTATTGTAAAAATGTTATATTAATCTAAATTAAACCCTAATTTATTTATGTGCAAATTTGATTATAAAAAATAAATAAATAAATAATATTGTGATAAAAAAAAAGAAAATTAAAAAGGTATAAAAATTATTAATTAACCTAATTCTATATTTTTGGATTTTATTAAAAAGGAATTAAAGTTAAAAACCTAATTTAAACTAAATAATTACATGTAATTTATTTATAAAAGTAATTAAAATAAAAATTATGTTCTTTGCCTTTTTTCTGATTTTTTAATTAAGTTTTTGTATTTTGTAAAAAAAATAAATTAATTAAATTGAGATGATAAATTAAACAAAATTGCAAAAAGAAAATAAGATAAAAAAAGTGAAAAGAAAATGCAAACCAGGGGGGGGGGGGGGTAGCCCCAAAATTGGAGGTGCAGGCCCTAGAACTCTGGCCCATTAAACTGAAAATTTGTTGGACTTTTTGAATCATGTGTGACACGTTTGACTAAGGCGTAGCATGTTCTTCAATCTTAGCCTTTGATGTGGATACCCTGGGACGCGTGTAGGCTTGATCATTGAGGATGCATGGTATGCCTACGTCACTGAAGCGCATAGGAATTGTGAATGAAAAATAATATGGAATTTGTTCAGACCTGGGATTCGAACCCAGGTCTTTGATGCTACAAGTACGTCCACCTGCCAGCTGAGCTACCACGCGTTAATTAACATATTATGGCAAATAAATAATAAAAAGAAAAAGTAGATACGTTAGTGGAGGGCGCGCGAAATTCAAATGCCCCCAATCCCTGCATGCCACGAGTCCTTCTTCTTCGTTCTCTCTTTTATTTTCTGAAACATAAAAACAGAAAGCAACGGTTTTAACCCGTTGCCATAGAGGCCCTATCAGAAAATAGCGAATAGGAATCTATTGATCATAAATTCATCGCGAATACACCATTCTCATCGTCCAGACGCGTTGAGCTTAGTGGTCATAGTCCTAGCCTCTAATTTTTCTTGATTGCAAAAACCCCAAATTTGAACTCTGAAAACCCTAGGAAGTGAACATGGTAAAAACGTATATATGGCACAAAAGAACAATCAAACGCATTGGTCAGCTTAGAAACATCATTATGAGCATGAATCAATAAAGAAAAATGCAAAAAGATGCTGGAATCATGCTATACGATTTCAAAAATTTCTTGGTACAGTTTTAGTTCTAACTACCAATTCCTGGGGCTTTGATTGTAGTTTGTGATTGGTACACGTTCAGAATTGGTCAAGGAAGCTATTGGAATAAGACTTAGGGCTTCAAACTCTTTAGAACCTTGATTTCAGATTTGAGTTTTTATCCCAAAATTTCAATGTTGCAATAAGCTTTTGAGCGCAGCATATGATGTGTTAGGCTTAGGGTTTGACTCAGTGCTTATGATGGAAGAGAATTAGCTTCTTATTTGGCCTTAATTCATGCTCATGAAAGAACTAGTCCTAGGGTTTTCACCATTAACCAATTTTTCCTTCTTTTAAGCCAAGACCAAGACTTAGTGTGCAATTTAACCCTAGCCTGAGTTTTTGAGTTGGCCCATGATATATGGAAGTTGTCCAAATTCAAATGACACTATTCCATTGGTTTTTGAATTTTATTTGAATTTTTAAAGATTTAAAATGAATTAAATTATCAAAAATTAAATAAAATAGAAAAATCAATATTTGGTCTTGAAATTAATCATGGGACACGTGTGTGGCATGACAAGGATGAATCAAGTGGAAGAAAGTGGGCCCTTTTGTCAAAAATTGGAGTTTCAAGGATAGTTGACTTTTGCCATTTCACAAACATTTCCCAACTTCTACAAGGCATAACTTGCTCAATTTTTAAGCTTTTCACATGTTCTTGGACATTTTGGAAAGGTCTTTGAGTCCTCTAACCAATGCCTTTGGTCCCATGTCATTTTGATTTACCAATCTCAAGTTATGGTCTTTGACTTAAAGTCCCTTTTTGTTGACTTTTGAAAATGACCTATAATGTTGAAATTGATAACTTTTTGTGAGAGCATTTCTTGGACTTGAAGTATGAAGATGAGTTGTAGGAAATGTCTTTCTCTTCAAAATGAGCTTTGGATGGGATTTTTCTGATAATCCATATGAAAATTATGCCCTGGTCAATATCAGTTGACTTTTTTCAGCTGTCCAAGTATAGCAATTTTTGCATCTTGATGATTTTCTGAGCCAAATTTTGAGAATCATGATCAAGCATTGATCAAATGATGTTTGTGGCTTCAAAATGATATATTGACCAAAAATTTGAACTTTTGACTGCCAAATGACCATTTTGCCCCTACAGTTGACTGTAGTGCAATTTAGGGTTTTGACTGTGCAATCTTGAGCTGAATGCCTTGAAACTTAGTATGAAGATGCTTGACCATGTTTGTAAGCATATGAGACTTGATTGAGCCTTTGAACACTTCCTTTTCTTGATCAACACACAAACCCTAGTTTTGACTGTATAGGAGACAGTTGACCTGCACAACCCTTGGGGAATTTTGTGACTTGGCTTGGCAATTTCTTGAGGAATATGGGAGGGCAAATTTTGGGGTATAACAGTTGCCCCTGTTCAATCTTCTTAGACCTGAGGATGCAGATTGGCTGACGTGCCTTTCGTAATCCGAGGGTAAAAGATGATTGGACACTAGAGTGCCCGGAAATTTGCGCTCACATGTTAGCAATGATGGTGGAATGGGCTTATAGATGCCATCTGGATGTTTGATTGCGTAGGAGATTCCTTGGCGAGAACCTGTATACCTGCAAAACAGAAAATGAGTACCTGACACGTTGCAGGAGCCGATTTTTTTAGATGCCTGGTATAGATGTGTCCTGACTGGTTACAGGAGCTGAGTCTGGAGCTTCAAACGACGATGAAAGAACCAGGGATGATTACTTCCTTAGCATGAATGGTAAGAGAGCCTTGGGCGACTTTAACTTCAACAACGCTCGTTGAGAAAAATCTGGGGTGTCTTCTACTGGGATAAGAATCAGGGAGATCTTAGGGTCGATCTGACTGAACCAGAGAGGCCTTTGACTGGGTAAGAATCAGGAAAATCTTAGGGTCGATTTAACTGAACCGGTCTAGGTCTTGAAATGTCTTCAACTGGATAAGCATCAGGAAAATCTTGGGACGATTTAACTGAACCAGAGAAGGCCTTTGACTGGATAAGCATCAGGAAAATCTTGGGACGATTTAACTGAACCGGTCTAGGTCTTGAAATGTCTTCAACTGGATAAGCATCAGGGAAATCTTGGGACGATTTAACTGAACCAGAGAAGGCCTTTGACTGGATAAGCATCAGGAAAATCTTGGGACGATTTAACTGAACCGGTCTAGGTCTTGAAATGTCTTCAACGGGATAAGCATCAGGGAGATCTTAGGGTCGATCTGACTGAACCAGAGAAGGCCTTTGACTGGATAAGCATCAGGAAAATCTTGGGACGAATTAACTGAACCGGTCTAGGTCTTGAAATGTAGCTTGAGAACTTAACTGGATCTTTCCTGAAAGATAAAAGTCAGTCATATGCAATGCATGATATGGATCAAGCAATGATGTTCTCAACATAAATGAGATTTGTATGATGCAGTGCGTTATGCATGCTATAATGATGTATGTGATGTTTTATGTATGTTTTCGTCTAGGAAAGTAAATCCTTGACGGGTGCCGGGAAGTCGTATCCTGGGCTGATGTCGCAGAATAGATTTTGCTTCCGCTGAGGATAATAACTGCAAGGATACCGGTAGGAGAAGATGACTCCGTTGCGGAATAAACTTGGCGAATGGAAGATTTTGCGGGGAGAAAAGATACTCTAGCGATCATGCTGGAAAGCAATACTCTGTGGGAAGAGTGATGCCTTGCTGAGTGTTGATAGTAACTCTGTTAGGGATACCGTTGTTGTATTGGAAGTGTGAATAGACTTCGCTGGGGATAGGAAAGAACTACGTTGACGACGACCTTCCCTTGGCTTTTGGCTGAGGATAACCCAGTTATATCCTGTTAAGGAAATAACTCTTTAAATAAAGCCGGACGACGCGTTCGTGCTTTGCTAGGGGATGAGCTTCCAGAATATACTGGGGATAAGCTTACTGCTTGGGGAGATGAATTCCATCTTTCCTGGGGAACTTGGATGGGACTCTCCTGAGGAAGTTTTGATATGCTGGGGAAGTGATTCCTTTGAATGTTGATGTATGCCGCCGGGGAACAATCTTTAGACCAAGACTGCCGGGGATGCTTGTTAAGAATATATGCTGCTGGGGAATATTGGGATCTATTGGAGGATACCCAATTTCCTTGAGACTTGTTAACTTTGTTTGGGGAAGAATGCACTGACTTGCTGTCTCACTCTCTGGGGAATTTAAGATGCCTGGTTAGGTTCTTTAGTTGAACCTACCTTGGTACCTTGGAGGATAGAACAATTAGACTGCTCAGACAACTCTTTATTGCCCCTGTTTCTAGTGTCACCTGCAATTAATTCTTTGTTTCGTATGCAAATATTTATGAGCTAGCAAATTATTGTCAATGCATATATCACAAATTGAACCTTGGACGTTCTTCGCAAAACAAAACAGAAAAAGAAAACACAGTTGGCACGTTTAACTGAAAAGTATATTTGTATTGATTTTGAATAGCCTGTGAATAGGCGTTTTGTATACAAGAGGCTGACGTCCTAGTAAGCGGAACGTCGCCGAGCAAAAGAGTTTATACAAGTTTTGTACAAAAGAAAATAAAACAGCTGTGTGAAAGATGAATGATCCACTGGATTTCAACTCTGCTATTGCCTTTATACTCCGTGCGTCTCATCACCTGATGACCTTGGTTGAGGGTGAAGCTGACTGATCGATGCCGTCTGAACTTGATGTAGATACCGGATTCTGGATGCAAAGTGATCTGATGAGACATAGTATTACGTTTTTTATCCCTAACTTTTGCCTGGACTACCCTTTCGGGTTTTCAGTCCACCGGGATACCCATTTTTGCCCAAGCCGCCTTTTCAGGTTTTCGACTTGCCGGGTGTACAGATTTTTCATTTTCATCCCTTCATTTTTCCCGAACCCTTTTGGTTCGACGGGAAGCCCTAATTTTTGCCTAGACATGTCAGTCTAGCGGGTCTTTTTTCATGCGTAGTATTTTTTAACTATGTCTGCATTGGCGGGGTGAGGAAGGTCGTCACCATCCATGTTGGTTAATATCATTGCTCCTCCTGAGAACACATGCTTAACCACAAATGGCCCTTCGTACGTAGGGGTCCATTTGCCCCTTGGATCACTCTGAGGAAGGATGATTCGCTTGATCACCAGATCCCCGACTTGATATTCCTGTGGTCTGACCTTTTTGTTAAATGCCCTGATCATTCGTTTCTGATACGTCTGACCATGACAGATAGCAGCAAGTCTCTTTTCGTCAATAAGGTTGAGCTGATCAAGTCGCGTCTGGATCCAATCATCTTCATTCAGATTTGCATCCTTCATTATCCGGAGAGAAGGAATTTGTACTTCGATTGGCAAAACTGCCTCCATGCCATAAACCAGAGAGAAATGAGTTGCCCCGGTTGACGTCCTAGCTGAGGTACGATACCCATGCAGAGCGAACGGTAACATCTCGTGCCAATCTTTATACGTTATTGTCATCTTCTGCACGATCTTCTTGATGTTTTTATTAGCTGCTTCTACAGCCCCATTCATCTTCGGTCTGTGAGGAGAAGAATTGTGGTGCTGTATCTTGAACTGTTCGTAGAGCTCGGCGATCATCTTATTGTTCAGATTGGTACCGTTATCTGTAATAATCCGCTCAGGGACACCGTACCGACAGATCAGGTTTTGCCGAATGAACCGTGCCACAACAGTCTTGGTTACCGTAACATAGGATGCTGCCTCAACCCACTTCGTAAAATAATCAATCGCCACTAGGATGAAGCGATGTCCATTGGATGCCGTAGGTTTTATCTCGCCGATCATGTCTATGCCCCACATTGCAAACGGCCAAGGTGCAGTCAGAACATTCAGGGGAACCGGAGGAACATGCACTTTATCTGCATAAATCTGGCATTTGTGGCATGTCCTGGAATGTTGGTAACAGTCAGCTTCCATTGTAGACCAGTAATATCCTGCCCGTAGGATTCTCTTAGCCATAGTATGTCCACTGGAGTGCGTACCAAAGGTCCCTTCATGCAGCTCTTCCATGATTCTTTCTGCTTCAGTCTTATCCACACAACGCAGCAAGGTTGAATCATGGTTTCGCTTGTACAAGATGCCGTTGCTTAGGAAGAACTTGGTTGCAAACCTCCTCAGGAATTTCCTATCATTGACAGATGCCCCTTCAGGGTATTCCTGAGCTTCTAGGTATCTCTTCACTTCGTGGTACCAAGGCTTCTCAGTTACCAATTCAGTTTCGAGATCACAACAGTATGCCGGTTCGTCCAGTTTCCAGATGATGATCCGGGGAGCTTCATTATCCCATTTAACCTTGAACATTGAAGACATTGTAGCTAACGCGTCCGCCAACTGATTCTCTTCTCTTGGGAAGTGCTCAAATGTTATCTCTGTGAAGTGGGGGATCAGGGCCAACACACATTCTCTGTAAGGAATCAAGTTTGGGTGTTTCGTATCCCACTCTCCTTTGATCTGATTGATCACAAGAGCGGAATCTCCGAAGACACTCAGAAATTTGATCCTCAGGTCGATCGCAGCTTGAAGACCCATGATACACGCTTCATACTCCGCCATGTTGTTGGTACAGTTGAAACACAGTCGGGCGGTGAGTGGAGTATGAGTACCTTGTGGAGATATGATGATGGCGCCAATGCCATTTCCCAAAACGTTGGATGCTCCGTCAAAGTGCATAGACCATCGGGATCCTGGTTCAGGTCCTTCATCCGGTCCAGGTATTTCACAGTCAGTTACTATCATAATACTTTCATCTGGAAACTCGAAGTTCATTGATTGGTAGTCATCTACAGCTTGATGTGCTAAGTGGTCTGCCAATACACTTCCCTTGATGGCTTTTTGGGTCGTGTACTGAATGTCGTATTCCGTCAAGATCATCTGCCATCTTGCAATTCTCCCAGACAGAGCAGGCTTTTCGAATATGTATTTTATAGGATCCATTTTTGAGATCAACAAGGTAGTGTGAGTCAGCATATACTGTCTCAGCCGGCGAGCAGCCCATACCAAAGCGCAGCAAGTTTTCTCAAGCAGTGAGTATCGGGTCTCACAGTCGGTAAACTTTTTACTAAGGTAATAAATGGCATGTTCTTTTCGGCCAGACTCGTCATGCTGCCCCAGCACACACCCCATTGCATTATCAAGCACTGTCAGGTAAAGTATCAAAGGTCTCCCTTCAACTGGTGGCATAAGGATGGGTGGTTCTTGGAGATATTCTTTGATTCTGTCAAAAGCAGCCTGACATTCATCATTCCAACGTACTACCTGATCTTTCTTCAGCAGCTTGAAGATTGGTTCACAGGTAGCAGTTAGGTGTGAGATGAACCGAGCAATGTAATTCAGACGTCCGAGAAAGCCTCTGACTTCCTTCTCTGTCTTAGGAACTGGCATCTCTTGAATGGCTTTGACCTTAGCAGGGTCCACTTGAATTCCCTTGTCACTCACCACGAAGCCTAGCAACTTTCCAGATCTTACCCCGAAGGTGCACTTGTTCGGGTTCAACCTCAGCTTGTACAGTTTCAAACGGTCAAACAGTTTCTGCAGATGATCAAGGTGTTCTTCCTCAGTCTGGGACCTAGCGATCATGTCGTCAACATACACTTCTATCTCATGATGGATCATGTCATGAAATAAAGCAACCATGGCACGTTGGTAGGTTGCCCCAGCATTCTTTAGTCCAAAAGGCATAACTTTGTAGCAGAAGGTGCCCCACTGAGTAACAAATGTAGTCTTTTCCATGTCTTCCGGAGCCATCTTGATCTGATTGTAGCCTGAAAAACCATCCATGAAAGAGAACACTTTATGCTGAGCTGTATTATCAACAAGGACATCAATGTGAGGTAGAGGGAAGTCATCCTTGGGGCTGGCCCTGTTCAGATCCCTGTAATCGACACACATCCTGACCTTGCCGTCCTTCTTAGGTACCGGCACTACATTAGCAACCCACTGAGGGTAAGAAGTCACTGCAAGAAACCCGGCATCAAACTGCTTCATAACCTCGGCTTTAATCTTCTCAGACATCTCTGGACGCATACGACGGACCTTTTGCTTAACCGGAGGGCAATCTTCTTTAGTTGGTAAGTGATGGACCACAATGTCGGTATCTAATCCGGGCATATCTTCGTAGGACCAGGCAAAGATTTCTTTATAGTCATGCAGCATCTGAGTCAACCGTTGCTTCACGCTGAGTTCTAGGTTGGCACCAATCTTCACCTCTTTCTTGTCTTCCTCAGTACCCAAGTTTATTATTTCCACTGGCTCTTCATGGGGTTGAATTGCCCTCTCTTCCTGTTGTAACAGTCTTGCAAGTTCACCAGGCACTTCGCAATCATCTTCACCTTCGTCTTCGGCTAAGTTGATCGGATTTTCGAAGTCATAACTGGCAGTAGCGGAGTCGTTACCAGTGAGATCCAGAGTGGATTGAAACCTGTATGAGTGAGTGTGTGTGTAAATACAGCTGTTTTGCAATATGTAAAGAAAGGAAAGAAAAGGAGCGCAAAATTTGAATTGTGAAAAACGTCCAATGCTTTTATTCATGATATATGATAGTGACAAACAAAAGCCCTCATAAATAAAACCACGGTGCCCCGGGTAAGACACCGGGCCATATAGTTTCAAATTATTGTTTATTACAAATCAAAAAACAAAGAAATTCATTACTGGGGAACAAAAGTTATGGGTGTAAAATCTTTAGCAGTCCAATTGGTCAATCCACCGTCGGCCGTCGGGTAGATCCAGCTATCAAACTCTGACTCTTCTATTTCATCTTCCTCTCCAATAGCATTCACTTCTGGGTGGGTGATGAGCACAGGAGGTCTTCCAATTCTCGCCTTGCGCACCGCTTTCTGAGCTTCTGTGGTGAAACCCAACCCAAACTTGTTAGTCTTAGGAGTAAGATCAGGGAGCTTGCCCCAGTTTGCACATTCACCTTTTTCGATCACAGCCCGGGCGTCCTTTAAGGAGGCCATCTTCATAGGAGAAACCTCTTCATCTGCTTCTGCTGCTGCCAAGGTTTGTGGTACTTCCTCAAAATGTTGAAAGGGGGTTTCAATGAACTCCCCATCCATTTCTACGTATCTGAACGAGTTGAGGTGGCTGACCATGTACTCCTCTTCCCCTTGCACTGTTACGATCTTCCCCCTGACCGGGTACTTGAGCTTCTGATGCAATGTGGAGGTCACAGCTCCAGCCTTGTGGATCCACGGGCGACCCAGCAAACAAGAATAGGACGGATGGATGTCCATCACATAGAATTTTGAATCAAATACCTGTGACCCAACCCTGATTGGGATGTCCACCTCTCCATGTACCATTCTTTTGGACCCGTCAAAGGCCCGAACAACAATGTGAGTTGGTTTGAGCTCTAGACTCTCACAATCCAGCCTATCCAGAGCCTTCTTGGGCAGCACGTTTAATGAAGAACCTGTGTCAACCAGCACATGAGCAAGAGTAGTGCCCCTGCATTCGATGGAGACATGCAGGGCATCATTATGGTTCTTCCCCTTTGCTGTCAGATCGGCATCAGAGAAACCCAGGCCATTATCAGCGGTTAGGTTGGCCACGCAGTCGGTGAACTGGTCAGCAGACGTCTCTTGGGGTACGTGGGCTGTCTTTAAGAAAGCAATCAGAGCCTTCGCATGGGCCTCTGAACACAGCAGCAGTGACAACATGGAGATTTTAGAGGGGGTGTGCCCCAGCTGTTCTACAACGTTGAAATCACTTTTCTTTATTATCTTGAGGATTTCTTCCATTTCCTGCTTGGAAGCCTCAACAATGGTCTTTGGTGCCTCCGTCCTGGCAGGCATATCAGCAGCAATTCCCTTGCCCCGAGTATCAGATGACTCAGTAGCAGGGGTGGATACTTGGTCAGGGGGAGAAACAGGCACTCTGGCAGGTGTGAAGACCAAAGGCCTATGAATTGCCGGAGGAGCAATGTCTGGCGAGAACAGTCTTCCACTACGAGTGACCTTAGCAGGCCCGGTGATGTTGGAGACACCAGTATCAATGTTGCACTCTCGTTTCACACCCAGAACATAAACATCCGCCCCATAGTGCCATGGGACAGCCTTATCAGATTTGTAGGGTATAGGCCCCGGAACAGTAATGGTGATGGGAGCACTCTTGTGAACTGACAAAATTTGTATAGGCTTCTTTGAAGATGGTAACGATCGACACTTCTTCAACAGGAGCAGCAGGAACAACAGTCTTTCTGAACAAAATCTCTCTACTATCTATCAGGTTTTGGATGCCTGACTTCAGCAGAGAACAACCAGCAGGGGAAGCAACACATAGAGGGCAACTTTCGCTACATCCCGGAAATAAACCGGCTAGTAACAGATTCTTCTTGACCATCAGCAACGGAGTAGCAACATCATCCACCGAAGCTACATACAAATCCTCCTCAACAGCATTCACTCCATGCTGGGGCATGGGAGCAGTTACAACATTCGGCCTCTCGGGCGCCTCAAACTGTATTTCCTTTGCATCAATGAGGTCTTGAACCTTATTCCTTAGGGCCCAACAGTCATCTGTGTTATGCCCCGGGCTATCAGAGTGATAAGCACAACGAGCATTTGGATTGAACTTGGGGGATGCAGTATTGGGAAACTTTGGAGCCTCCCTGAAAGTTACTAAATTGGTGGATAGCAACTGTGGCAGGATCTGTGATAAGGTCATGCTTAACCGGGTAAACTCTCTCCGGGGTCTTTCAAACTTTTGAGGATTAGTTGGCCGAGGAGCGGCAGCAGGTTTGGCAATCATTACCGCACTGACAGATTGGTGGCGTTCAGGTCGCTCTGTTCTCCGGGAGCTATATACAGCACTAGCCTCCTTTTTGAAGGGTTTCTTCTCAGTACTGGAGGAGGCAACTTTCTGTATCTTCCCCGATTTTATACCGGCCTCGATCCTTTCACCAGTTAGGATCAGATCAGTAAACCCAGCAGAGGAATTACCAATGAGATGATTGAAAAATGGACCAGATAGGGTCCCCAAAAACATATCTACCAGCTCCCGATCCGTCAATGGTGGCTGCACCCTGCCAGCCAGGTCTCTCCATTTCTGGGCGTACTCCTTAAAACCTTCACTCGACCCTAGTGACATACCCTGGAGTTGGGTACGCGTAGGAGCGAGGTCGGCATTATACTGATACTGCTTGTAAAAAGCAGTGGCCAGATCCTCCCAGTTACGAATGCTGATTCCATCTAGCTGATAGAACCAATCGAGGTGAGTCCCTGAAAGACTCTCCTGGAAGAAGTGGATCCAAAGGTTCTTGTCTGCTGTGTAAGGCTGGATCTTCCTTACATAAGAACGGAGATGCATCTTGGGACAGGAAGCCCCATCATACTTCACGAAGGCAGGTGTTTTGAACTTGTGTGGGATCACCACCCCAGTAGATAACCCCAAGTCTCCGAAATCCAATCCAGGCACTCGCTGAACTTCCATAGCCTTTAATCTGTCTTCCAGCTGTTTGTACCGGTCTTCGGCAGGAGGGTACTGTTCGTCGTTGAAGTCTGTTTCAGTATCAGAGCCCACAGGAGTAGGGACCTCCCTTTCTTGGTGACTACCTTCCTCCACAGATGGAGGAGTCCTTTCAGCTTCAACCAAGGTGTTCCCGAGTCTGCGCCCAGTGTTAAATAGCACAGTCCTCCTCTTCTTCTTATTCTTCTTCAGAAGCATGGTCTTCAACTCTTGTTGACCCTGAGCCAAGCCCTTGATCAGCTCCTGAAATTGAGCGTTATGCGCCTGAAATTGGACGTTCTGCGCCTGAAGAGCCTTGATAGATACCTCGGTTGATGATTCAGGATTCATGATGCTGAAATAAACAGCGAAGAACAGTAAACAACCTGAAAAGAAGAGTACCTATGATGCACATGATGAATGATATGTGTTTATGCAATGCATTCAAGAGTTCGAAAATTCAAATTTGTTGTAGACCAAAAGGAACACACATTATTATTAAGAAAATCATTGTTTAATACATCAAAGCCTCATGGGCAAAAGTACAAAAGATCAAATCAATCCCAAAATATGTTGCGCATCTTCTTTGGAGCTATGTAAGTGTTGAGGTTCCTTTCCTCGTGCAACAGGCGGGTGAGCTCCAAGACCTTCTTTTCACTGGCATGCAAACTAGTCTCAAGAGAATTCCGCTCTTCCTTAAGCTGGATCCAGCTCTTCTGCATCTCTTCCCAGGATGTTGACATATGAGGGTGCTGAATAACGTGAGACACCTCTCCTTCCAAGGCAGGCTCTTTGATTACTGGAAGCATGTGAGGATAAGGCATTACTAACTTCTGAGAGCGGGCTCGTACCCACTTGAGGTAAGGCTCCAAAGGGATGGAGTTCCTGTGCCCCAGTGTCTTGCTGTCCATCCTACTAGGCATCCTCCAAGCTCTGATAAATCTCTGGCGAAGTCCTTGAGTATCATTGTCGAAGTCAAAAACTATGTCAGGAATCAACATGTCATGAGGACCATCCCTCCGAGCATAACCAAATTGTCTCTAAGCCAGGCATGGACTATAAGTAATACCCCCTCTGGTTCCAAGTAAAGGAACATTAGGATATTCCCCACAACGATCAATGATAGTGACATCTTCTCTGGACCTAGGGCACCAATGTATATCTGCATGTGTAAGAGTCATCAACCGTTGTGACCATCTCAAACCCCGCTCGTTCTTCAGGACTGATTGTGGAAGGTGCGAAATAAACCACTTTCCCAGGAGAGGAGTGCAACACATAAGGACACCTCTTTTTCTCATGGTTCGAGTGTAACATGAGTGAAGGAGGTCCCCCAGCAACGTAGGTATAGGATTCCTGGACATAAAGATCTGGACAGCATTGATGTCAACGAGCTGGTCTGGGTTAGGGAACAACACCAAACCATAAACAAGGAGGGCCACAACCTCTTCAAAAGCTTGTAAGTCAAGGGAGTTCCAACATTCATAGGCCTTTTCAAATAGAAACCTGGCTAAGAACCCTTTGATACCGCTTCTAACTTCCCAATGTCCCTTGAGGTCAGATGACTGTAGGTGCAAGGCTTTAGCAATCTCTTCAAGCTTAGGTTCCTTTTCTGTACCGTTGAAGGGTAGCTGATCAAGGATAGGGATCTTCAGGAGTCGGGAGAACTCCTCCAATGTAGGTACCAACTGATAATCCAAGAAGGTGAAACAGTGATGCAGAGGGTCAAAGAATTGGAACAGGACCTTTATCATATCTTCCTCAATGTTGGTGTTGACCAAGCTGATGAGGCTTCCATGCCTTTCACTGAATGAAGAGTTCTCGGGAATCCTGGATATAAGCTTCTTAAGCTGAGGAGGGATCCTTACAAGACTGATTTGAATTGTCTTTCTACGAACAGTTTCCATGTCCTACAAAACAAGAACAAAGATGAAAATTCGAACCCCTGAAATGGTTAGTTAATGCATATGATGCTGGATGATGTCATGATGCTATGATTAAACACACCACAGATATGTACAAAGACAAACATGTAAGGCACACAAGGCACACAAGACAAGCCCTTAAGGTTTAAGGCCAGCATGGGGTCTGGGTAGTACCCTCTTGAAGTTGGTGGGTTCAACCTGTCCTAATCAAAGTAACCGGGTTCTAAGGTTCCCAATATCACGGGATTGCTTTCATTGTTCATCGTTTCGATTTAGCCACTGAACTGGCGACCGAAATATTCCAGGAAAGCAACCCTCAATTGAGTGTAGTATCGAGTATCAACCAACCTCGGACTGCACCAAAGTCAGTTATCTCACTACCCTAAAGAGGCCAAGATGGTTCAATTAAGGTTCCTAAGGTCTGTTGATGCTTCACGACACCACGCGGAGGCCCCGTACTCTCCTTGACTGAACTCAAGGGTTACCGGTACACACCAAAGTGCCACATCAACGTAGCAGACTGTTTCAACCATGTCGGTATACCCCGCACAGTTCCCTCACAGCCTTGTTGCTACTTTCTAAGAAGGTATCCCCCAGATCCGGGTTTAGGATCTATAGAACTCCCAAGACAGTCCCACAATAATAAAGCAAGCAAGTCAATACAATTGAAAACACAATGATCTTAGTCCTAAGGTACACCTCACTTTAAGATTATTCCCCAGCAGAGTCGCCAGTTCTGTGATCGGTGGATCTGGAACTGACTGTTTTAAAGCTGGTTCGCGAAATGTCGCGGAAGCAAGAGTCGCCACCGTCTTTTATTTTCTCCAAATGGAAAGGACAAAAGCACAGAAAAATTCCTTAAAAGAGATTGCTCTCGGTTCGGGAGGTAGGTTATAGAAAGGGAAGGTGTTAGCACCCTTTCTATCCATGGTTATCCATGGGCTCTTAGATACTTGCTCAATGTGTTTTCAAAATTGTTTGTTTGCTTTTCAATGTGGGTTTAAAAAGTTTCTTTGAAAAATTTCAGTTCGACTCGTACGTCAGAGTGTTTGAAAAATTTGCTTTGAAAGCTTTTGAAAAGTGTTGGTGTGAAAAGATTTCAGTTTGTTTTGAAGAGAGCAAGTATCCATGAGTCGTCTACCTACCCTAAGGAATTCGTCTGTGTAAATGTCCTTTAAAGTAGTGCCATCCCACCATTGAGAGGTAGGTAGCACCACTGTTGGAGGTGTTCGGGTCAATTCGAGTTTTAGGGACAATGGTGATCACCGGAGCAATGGGAAGACACCTTAGAAGCTACCCTCATGCCAGGTTCCCGGATCATGAGGACTTACTAAGACGTCCTCTACTCGACGATCACCTTTCGAAAGGCAACAGTGAGGCGTACCCTAGGGGTGGTGTGTGCGAATTGTGTCATGTTTCAATTATTTGTCTTGTCATGTTTGTTGTGTTCTACGCTTGATTTTAATTAGGGCCATTCATTCTTGCATGCATTTAACAGTTATAAAGTTTGCGAAAAAATAAATCTAAACTATTACAAATGGCGCGGGTCCACATCGCCAAAATAAACCGAACCCGATTTGACTGAAAGTAAAGAAGCAATAAAATAAAAGTGCGAGAAATAAAGTAAAAATTGTTACAAGGCTTTGGGGCATATACATAATTATTTAAACGATATAAAATAAATGTGCGAAATAAAGGAATTAAAAACAAAACTAGGGCGTTGGACCCTTTTTGCAAAAGTATTTAAAGTTAATGAATTAATTAATTAGAACTAATGAAGAATTAAAATTAAAGAAAAAGGAATGTTTTTTTGTATTTTTGTATTTTTTAAGATTTAAAAGAAAAAGAAAAAGAAGGAATTAATTATAATTGACTAACCCTAATTCTATTGTTTTTTAAGTTTATTGTAAAAATGTTATATTAATCTAAATTAAACCCTAATTTATTTATGTGCAAATTTGATTATAAAAAATAAATAAATAAATAATATTGTGATAAAAAAAAAGAAAATTAAAAAGGTATAAAAATTATTAATTAACCTAATTCTATATTTTTGGATTTTATTAAAAAGGAATTAAAGTTAAAAACCTAATTTAAACTAAATAATTACATGTAATTTATTTATAAAAGTAATTAAAATAAAAATTATGTTCTTTGCCTTTTTTCTGATTTTTTAATTAAGTTTTTGTATTTTGTAAAAAAAATAAATTAATTAAATTGAGATGATAAATTAAACAAAATTGCAAAAAGAAAATAAGATAAAAAAAGTGAAAAGAAAATGCAAACCAGGGGGGGGGGGGGGTAGCCCCAAAATTGGAGGTGCAGGCCCTAGAACTCTGGCCCATTAAACTGAAAATTTGTTGGACTTTTTGAATCATGTGTGACACGTTTGACTAAGGCGTAGCATGTTCTTCAATCTTAGCCTTTGATGTGGATACCCTGGGACGCGTGTAGGCTTGATCATTGAGGATGCATGGTATGCCTACGTCACTGAAGCGCATAGGAATTGTGAATGAAAAATAATATGGAATTTGTTCAGACCTGGGATTCGAACCCAGGTCTTTGATGCTACAAGTACGTCCACCTGCCAGCTGAGCTACCACGCGTTAATTAACATATTATGGCAAATAAATAATAAAAAGAAAAAGTAGATACGTTAGTGGAGGGCGCGCGAAATTCAAATTCCCCCAATCCCTGCATGCCACGAGTCCTTCTTCTTCGTTCTCTCTTTTATTTTCTGAAACATAAAAACAGAAAGCAACGGTTTTAACCCGTTGCCATAGAGGCCCTATCAGAAAATAGCGAATAGGAATCTATTGATCATAAATTCATCGCGAATACACCATTCTCATCGTCCAGATGCGTTGAGCTTAGTGGTCATAGTCCTAGCCTCTAATTTTTCTTGATTGCAAAAACCCCAAATTTGAACTCTGAAAACCCTAGGAAGTGAACATGGTAAAAACGTATATATGGCACAAAAGAACAATCAAACGCATTGGTCAGCTTAGAAACATCATTATGAGCATGAATCAATAAAGAAAAATGCAAAAAGATGCTGGAATCATGCTATACGATTTCAAAAATTTCTTGGTACAGTTTTAGTTCTAACTACCAATTCCTGGGGCTTTGATTGTAGTTTGTGATTGGTACACGTTCAGAATTGGTCAAGGAAGCTATTGGAATAAGACTTAGGGCTTCAAACTCTTTAGAACCTTGATTTCAGATTTGAGTTTTTATCCCAAAATTTCAATGTTGCAATAAGCTTTTGAGCGCAGCATATGATGTGTTAGGCTTAGGGTTTGACTCAGTGCTTATGATGGAAGAGAATTAGCTTCTTATTTGTCCTTAATTCATGCTCATGAAAGAACTAGTCCTAGGGTTTTCACCATTAACCAATTTTTCCTTCTTTTAAGCCAAGACCAAGACTTAGTGTGCAATTTAACCCTAGCCTGAGTTTTTGAGTTGGCCCATGATATATGGAAGTTGTCCAAATTCAAATGACACTATTCCATTGGTTTTTGAATTTTATTTGAATTTTTAAAGATTTAAAATGAATTAAATTTTCAAAAATTAAATAAAATAGAAAAATCAATATTTGGTCTTGAAATTAATCATGGGACACGTGTGTGGCATGACAAGGATGAATCAAGTGGAAGAAAGTGGGCCCTTTTGTCAAAAATTGGAGTTTCAAGGATAGTTGACTTTTGCCATTTCACAAAAATTTCCCAACTTCTACAAGGCATAACTTGCTCAATGTTTAAGCTTTTCACATGTTCTTGGACATTTTGGAAAGGTCTTTGAGTCCTCTAACCAATGCCTTTGGTCCCATGTCATTTTGATTTACCAATCTCAAGTTATGGTCTTTGACTTAAAGTCCCTTTTTGTTGACTTTTGAAAATGACCTATAATGTTGAAATTGATAACTTTTTGTGAGAGCATTTCTTGGACTTGAAGTATGAAGATGAGTTGTAGGAAATGTCTTTCTCTTCAAAATGAGCTTTGGATGGGATTTTTCTGATAATCCATGTGAAAGTTATGCTCTGGTCAATTTCAGTTGACTTTTTTCAGCTGTCCAAGTATAGCAATTTTTGCATCTTGATGATTTTCTGAGCCAAATTTTGAGAATCATGATCAAGCATTGATCAAATGATGTTTGTGGCTTCAAAATGATATATTGACCAAAAATTTGAACTTTTGACTGCCAAATGACCATTTTGCCCCTACAGTTGACTGTAGTGCAATTTAGGGTTTTGACTGTGCAATCTTGAGCTGAATGCCTTGAAACTTAGTATGAAGATGCTTGACCATGTTTGTAAGCATATGAGACTTGATTGAGCCTTTGAACACTTCCTTTTCTTGATCAGCACACAAACCCTAGTTTTGACTGTATAGGAGACAGTTGACCTGCACAACCCTTGGGGAATTTTGTGACTTGGCTTGGCAATTTCTTGAGGAATATGGGAGGGAAAATTTTGGGGTATAACACTTACCTTCCTTCTTAGGTACCGGAACAACATTGGCAACCCACTGTGGATAGGAAGTGATAGCTAAGAATCCTGCGTCGAACTGTTTCACGACCTTTGCCTTGATTTTCTCTGACATTTCGGGGTGCATATAATGGACCTTCTGTTTAACTGGAGGACATTCTTCTTTAGTCAGCAGGCGATGTACCATAATGTCAGGGTCCAAACCAGGCATGTCTTCATAGGACCAAGCGAAGATCTCAACATAGTCGTGCAACATCTGTATCAATCTCTGTTTGACGCTAATCTCCAGATTTGCGCCTATTTTAACCTCTTTTCTGTCTTCCTCAGTACCCAAGTTCACTGTCTCAACCGAATCTTCACGAGGCTGTATGACCCTTTCTTCCTGCTGTAGTAGTCTAGCAAATTCTCCAGGCGCATCACAATCATCGTCACCTTCGTGCTCGGCTTGGTTGATCGGATTTTCGAAGTCATAACTGGCAATAGCAGAGCTTTTATCAATGGGATCCAGAGTGGATATGGATCTGCATTATGATACGTGAGTGTGTGTAAGAGAATAGCTATTTTGATAGAGTGAAAAACAGAAAGGAAAAACAAAGAGCGCAAACTTTGTATGCAAGACACGTCCCATGCTTTATTAATGATTATGAAATGACAAATAATAGCCCTCACAAGCAAAGACAGGGTGCCTCAGGAAAGGCACCGGGCCGTAAAGTTTCAAATTGTTTATTACAAATCTTAAAACAAATAAGTCAATTACTGCGGAATAAATGAAACAGGTATGAAGTCCCTAGTCGTCCAGTTACTCAGTCCACCATTGGTAGTTAGGTAGATCCAGCTGTCAATGTCTGATTCCTCTTCACTGTCTTCAATGGCGTTAATCCCACGATTGCTGATGCGTAGGGGAGGTCCTCCAGCCCGAGCGCGTCTAACAGCCCTTTGAGCCCCTGTAGTAAAGCCCAAACCAAATTTGTCAGTTTTATGAGTGAAATCAGGGAGCTGACCCCAATTGGCACACCCACCTTCTTCAACCGCGACCCTGGCGTCCTTGAGAGAAGCCATCTTCAAAGGAGGTTTGTTGCTAGTAGTTTCAGTTGATGCCAAGATATGAGGTACTTCTTCAAAATTCCGACAAGGAGTTTCGATGAATTCCCCGTCCATCTCTACGTAGCGAAAGGAGTTGAGGTGACTCACCATATATTCTTCCTCACCCTGCACTGTGACAATCTTTCCTTTCACCGGATACTTCAGCATTTGGTGGAGTGTGGAGGTGACTGCCCCAGCCTCGTGGATCCAAGGACGACCCAGCAAACAAGAATATGACGGCCTGATATCCATCACATAGAAAGTGGACCCAAAAGTCTGAGAACCTACTTTGACAAAGATGTCCACCTCCCCGTGCACCATTCTCTTTGATCCGTCAAAAGCCCTTACCACAATGTTATTAGGCTTTAGAGTTAAACCCTCGCAATCCAACCGATCCAACGCCTTCTTCGGTAGAACATTCAGTGAAGACCCAGTATCTATCAGCACATGAGCCATAGTGGTGCCCCTACATTTAATCGAGATATGCAGAGCATTGTTATGCTTCCTTCCCTTCGGTTTCAAGTCTGCATCTGACAAACCCAGCCTATTATCAGCAGTCAGGCTTGCCACACAATCTTTGAACTGATCAGTTGAAGTTTCATGCGGCACATGTGCAGTTTTGAGAAATGCAATCAAAGCCTTCACATGGGCTTCAGAACACAACAACAGAGACAACATGGATATCTTTGATGGGGTCTGCCCTAGCTGCTCGACCACATTATAGTCGCTCTTCTTAATAATTTTCAGTATTTCCTCCATTTCTTACTTAGAGGCTTCCACAACAATTTTCTTAGGCGCCTCCGTCCAGGCAGGCTCGCCTATAATTTCTTTGCCGCGGGTATCAGACGATTCGCCGACAGGGGTAATAATTAGAGTGAGAATAGGAACAGTAGTTGATGTGCTAGTAGGAATAGCAGATGGAATGACAATAAGCTTGTTAATAGTCTTAGGGGAAATCTCGGGAGAGAAAACCCTTCCAATTCGGGTGATCTTGCTGGTTCCGACAATGTTACCAACATCAGGATCAGCTTCTTCATCTTTCAGATCTTGTTTGATGCCATGATAGTACACATCAGCACCATAATGACATGAGACATCTTTATCAGAGACATACGGGACAGGACCAGGAACAGTGATTATCAAAAGAGCAATTTTTGGAGCAGATGTAATCCTAACAGGTATTCTCGAGGAAACCTTGTAAGGATTGGCGGAAATGGTTATAATGGCAACGTCTTCAATTGGAACAAGAAGAATCATAGTCTTCTCGAACAAAATCTCTTTGCTATCTATCAGGCGTTGAACACCTAACTACAGCAAATGGCAACCAGAAGGTAGAAGCGAACACATGTGGCAATCTTCACCACAACCCGGAAATAAACTGTCCAACAGCAAATTCTTCTTGACAGTCATAAGAGGAGTAGATACTTCATCGACAAAGGTAACATATAAATCAGTATCAATAGCATTAACTCCACGACCGTGCTTAGGCATGGGAGCAGTTATGACATTTGGCTTCTCCGGAGCATCAAAATCTATCTCCTTGGCTTCAATCAAGTCTTGTACTTTGTTTCTCAAGGCCCTGCAGTCATTTGTATCATGGCCAGGACTCTCAGAATGGTAGGCACACCGGGCATTTGGATTATATCGGGGAGATGTGGTATTTGGATTCTTGGGAGCCTCTCTCAAGGTTGCCAAGTTGGATCTCAATAGTAGAACTTCAGCCAATGTCATGTTGATGCGGGTAAACTTCCATTGTGGTCTTTCCATCCTTTGTTGATTGTTGCATTATGGAGAAACTGTAGGTCTAGGTATCATCACGACACTTACTGTCTGATGTTGTTCAGCCCTGTTTTGAGCCCTCGGGCTGTAGACGACACTGGCTTATTTCTTACCAGCAAAAGGCTTCTTTACTGAACACGAAGAGGCATCCTTCGGTATTTTTCCGCTTCGAATCCCAGCTTCTACTCTTTCTCCAGTTAGAATCAGCTCGGTGAAACCAGCTGATGAGCTGCCGATCAAATGATTGAAAAATTGACCAGATAGCATCCCCAGAAACATGTCAACCAACTCCCTATCAGACAACGAGGGTTGAACTCTCCCAGCCAAGTCTCTCCAATTTTGTGCATAATCTTTAAAACCTTCACCTGCATCCATGGACATACTCTGGAGTTGAGTACGAGTAGGAGCAAGGTCGGCATTATACTGATACTGCTTGTAGAAAGCAACAGCCAGATCTTCCCAATTTCGGACATTGGCTCCCTCCAGCTGGTAGAACCATTCAAGTTGAGTCCCTGATAGACTATCTTGAAAGAAATGCACCCATAAATTTCTATCACCGGTGTGGGGTTGGATCTTTAGGACATAAGAGCGAATATGGAGCTTTGGGCAGGACACCCCATCATACTTTGCAAAAACTAAAGCTTTGAACTTCTGCAGGATGACTACTCCTGACACCAATCCCAATTCTTCGAAATCCAGTCCAGGTATCCTCTGAACTTCCATGGCACTCAGACGGTCTTCTAACTGCTTGTATCTATCCCTAGAGGAGGATATTGCTCATCGTTATAACCAATATCATTGTCAGAGACTGCAGGACTATGGTCCTTCTCGTCTCGTTGGTTCTCCCCTTCCTTAGATGAAGAGGTCAGGTCGACTTGTCACTTCAACCGCTCTCCAAACCTTCGGCCCATGTTCAGAATACCAGCAACCTTCTTCTTTTTCTTCTTCTCTTTCAAAATGAGGGCTTTCTAATCCTCCTTCCCTTTTTCCAGACTGATGAACATTTGTTGGAATTGGGCGTTCTGTGCCAGCAGATCCTTAATGCTTTGTTCGAAAGACATTTCTGCTGAAATAAACAGCGAAGGAGATGAGAAACATGTAATGGTACCTGTAATGATGTGTATGATAATGGTATGCGCATGCAATGATTTCAAAGACTTCGGGAAATTTAAATTTGCAAGACAAAATAAACAAAAACTTTATTATCTTAATTTGAAGTTCAAATGCCTTTTAGGCGTTACAATTAAAAAACAAATCTAAAACTATAAAATACATAAAAAATCCCATGGATGCTTCCTCTTTGTGCCGAGATTGTCATTGAGCCCTCTTTCTTCATGCAACTGCTTTGTGAGCTCTAAAACCTTCCTCTTCTGAGCATGGAACTGATCCTTATAAGTGTCTCGCTCCTTCATCAACTGAATCCAATACCTCTGTAATTCTCCAAGATTAGTGGGCATATAAGGATAGAGAACTGTGTAAGGAATACCCTCCTCTATAGTAGGTTCCATAATCACTAGCAAAACAGCCGCATAGGGCATCATAAGCTGCTGGGCACGAGCTCATACCCATTGTAGATAAGGTTCCATTGGAATGGAAGTCTTTGGCCCCAAAGCCCTGACGCCCGATATGTTTACCATGCCCCAAGCTCGTATGAACCTCCGGCGATACTCTTGAATATCATCCCCATAGTTAAATATAATGCCCTCGATAAGAAATTCATGGGGACCATCCCTTCGATCGTGACCAAATTGTCGCAGAGCTAAACAAGGATTGTAGGTTATACCCCCTCTAATACCAAGCAATGGGATATTAGGATACTCTCTGCAGCGGTCAATAATAGTAATGCTTGCCATAGATCGAGTACACCAAAGAATATCCGTATGAGCGAGTGACATTATCCTTTGTGGCCAACCCAGACCTTCTTCATTCTTCAGTATGGACTTAGAGAGGTGAGAAAAAAACCACCTCGACAATAATGGAATGAAGCATATGAGAATCCCTCTTCTCCTTATGGTACGAGTATGAAGAATGTGCAAAATATCTCTGAGTAAGGTAGGCACAATATTGCGAGAGAGAAAGATCTTGATAGCATTCACATCTACGGATGAGTCCGGATTAGGGAAGAGAACTAAACCATAGATAAGAAGAGCCAAGATCTCCTCAAAAGCCTGAAAATCCATATCCTCCCAAAACAGCTGGGCCTTGTCTATCAGAAACTTAGCTAGAAAGCCCTTGACTCCGCTTCTTGTTTCCCAATTGGATACCACGTCGGCCCATTTCAGGTGCAAAGCTGAGGCAATGATTTCTGGCTTAAAAGCTTCTTCTAAACCTGTGAATGGTAACTTCTCAAGAATGGGTATATCCAATAGCTGAGATAATTCTTCCAAGGTAGGCACCAACTGATAGTCTAGAAAGGTGAAGCAATGGTGTTTGGGACCGAAGAACTGAAAAAGTACACTAATCAACTTTTCATCAAAGTTTGAAGTAACCAGGTTGAGAAGTTGACCATGTCCCTTAGTCAACGCAGAAGTTTCAAAAACCCTTGATGCTAGCTCTTTAAGTTGGGAAGGTATCTTCACAAAGCTGATTCGGATAGTGTTTCTATGAATGGAAGCCATGATCTACAAAACAGAACAAAGATAAATTCCCTTGGTCTTTGAAATGGTTAGTGCAATAAGCATGGATGCCATATTATGATGCATGATGTCATGATAAACCACAGGTATAGCAAACACATGTATAGCAAGCATAGTCAAATCACACAAAGTGCTTAGGTTTAAGGCTTGCATGAGGTTAAAGGTAATACCCTCTTGAAGTTTAGTTGGTTTCAAACCTATCTTAAAAAGTAACCGGGTTCTAGAGGATCTCAATATCACTGACCATCCTTTATCGGGCATTGTTTCAGCTCTCAATCTTTTCTTGCAGCCAAAATATCCCTAAAGTCTGGTCTCAATGAGTGTAGCATCGAGTATCAACCAGTTCTCAGCTCTACATCGAGGCCAACTATCTCACTACTTTCTAAGGGCCAAGTTTGTTTAACTAAGGTTCTAAGGTCTATTAGTGCTTCACGACACCAAACGGAGGCCCCGTATTCTCCTCGTTTTCCTACGAAGGATACCGATACCAACCAAAGTGCCACACCAACACAACCATCGCTTAAACCATATCGGTATACGCCGTATAGTCTCCACGATCTATTGTTGTTTACCTAATGAGTGCCCCCAGACCCGGGTGTGGGATCTATAGTAACCCCAAACAAACCCTCAAAAGTAAAGCAATCAAGACAATTAAGAGAAGCAATTTAATGACCTAGATCCTAAGGTATATCCCACTTATTATTCCCTTACATAGTCGCCAGTTCCGTGATACGGTGGTAGAACCAATTGTTTAATACTGGTTTGCATTTTAGGTTGTTGTTCGCAAAATTTCGCGATAAGCAAGAGTCGCCACCGACTTTTATTTCATCCAATCATGGAAAAGGAAAAAAGAACAGAAAAAACCTTTTTTCAAGGTGTTATGAGTACGGGGGGGGGGGGGGGGGGGGGGGGGGGGGTACATTATAGAAAGGGAAGGTGTTAGCACCCTTTCTATCCATGGTTTTCCATGGGCTCTTAGGTACTTGCTCATTTTTCAAATTGCTTGTGCGTGTTTGTCTTGAAAATGTTTTACTTCGTGATAACCCTTGTATTAGTCCTCAAGGATGTGACGAAGTTTGTTTTGAAAATTTGTTTTTTGAAAAGGTGTTTGTGTGAAAAGTTTTTATTGAGCAAGTACTTAAGATTCTACCTACTCGAAAAAAGATTGTTCGTTCTATTTCCTTTAGACAGTGCTATCCTACTATTAAGGAGTAGGTAGCACTGTCGTTGGAGTTGTACGGGACATTCGAAAGGTACGAGTGCAATCACTAAAGCAATAGTTAGAAAACTTTAGTAGTAACCCTAGAGTCTTAAGATCTTTCCGGGGCAACATTTCCGAGGCAACATTCGAACGAGACATTTTGATCTTTAGACTAGAGGGCGACCACTAAAATCTCCCGTGCTTAATGACTGCTTACCGAAGGCAACCAAAGTGAGGTAAACCCTAGGAGTAAAATATGTGCATATGATTTGTTTCAGTTATTTAATCTTTGCACATCAGGTGATCTACCGTTTTAATTTTCCAGACATTCTTGCCATACAATCCTATTAGCATACATTTAGACAGTTAAATATTTACAGGAATTAAAAATGCGAGAAAATAAACCTAGGTATTACAAGGCTTCAGGGATTGGGATTAATTACATAACCAAAGAATCGAGGATTAAAGCAGTAAATAAAACCCTAATTTAACTATTACAAACCAACGGCAGTTACAAAAAAATAATGGAAAAGAAATGATTAAATTCGCGACGAATTAAATACGAGGAGAAATTGAAAACCCTAAAATCTAATTGAGAAATAATTTGGGTTTTATTTTTGAGAAAAGAATTGATTAAATTATGTACGACTAAAACCCTAATTCTAATAATTTTAATTATGAAAAAGAAATTGAAATTATCCTAATCTAGCTAAATTAAATAATTTCAAGAAAATAAAATATTTTACAAAGAAAACAAGACTTTGTGTATTTTTTGTTTTTTATTTGAGAAAAGAAATTTAATTGTAAAATTAAAACCTAGTTTCTATTTGATTTTAATTATACAAGAAATTAACTTAACCTATATTTCTAATTAAATTAAAATAAATATTTTATTAAAAAAAATGCTTTTTTTTTGTATTTTGTGATTTATTGATTTTATGATTAATAAAAAAAGGTAATTAATTTGGTGAAAAAAAATAATTAAATAAAACAATTGAGATAAAAAAATAAATAAAGAAGAAGAAAATGGGCCTGTATGCTAGCAAAAAAGGGGGCGTCCTTCTGAATTTCCAAGCCCAAAAACACTCTAAGCCCAGTCAATATTGGATCCTGTGTAGCGTTGAATTGAACGTGCACCATAGTCCCTCATGGATGGAGCGTTAGATCTGATGGTACGCTTGATCAAGTGGTTAGACGCAAGTGTGCATGGTGGTCACAAGGAAGGATGATGCGTTGGATCTGTTACAAGAAAGTGAAATAAAGAAAATTTTGTTGGGACCTGGGATCGAACCCAGGTCCTTATACTCACTACCAATGCCTTATTGCCATCTGAGTTGTGTGCTTTTGTTGTAAGCATAATACAAACATAATATAATATGTGAAATAATGTGGTTAGTGGAAAAAAACAAAAAAACACGTGCGCTGGTTCTAATGGGCGAATGGCTGGCTGACACCTAACCTTGTTCTTCCTTTCTCAATCGTCTTAGGCTCTGGTACTTTTACCTACAGACAAATGTCTGTAGCTACAAACCCGTGAAACTAAAAAAATCCACAACACACAAGATAAATGAAATCTAATTATATAGATCAACTCGTTTTGATCTTGTGAACATTATAGTACCCCTTTTGCTGGCCAATTTAACCTGTGGACAAAACCCCTAAACTGCACATACAAACCCTAACAATGGCAAAGGCATGTATAGGCTTCAAAAACGCAATTAAAGTATTCAGTTAACTTGAAAACATGATGAGGATCACAAATATATAATTTAAACATGCTAATGATGCAAGAATTATAGTAATCGTTTCTGAAATTTTTTGCAAACTGTGAGAGTGATTATGTGCGTTTCTCGGTGTTTCAAGTCTTTCAAATGATCCAATTGGCTTCTGGGAAGGTCCAGGAAACGATTGGAATCGTTGGAATGGCTTGAATTGGCCTGTGGAGTGAAAACTGATTCACACTTTTTCCTTGAATTTTCTGAATTTTCTTTGCCTCTTTTATGATTGCTAACCCCTCCTCTTGATCTGCAATTGTTGTATACATATAGTAGACTGAATTAGGTTAATAAAATTGTATCATATCTTTGAGAATTATGAAAATGTGATTTGATTTGATTCATGTATGATATCTTTCTAAAACAAGCTTCAATCCAATCTTTTCCAACCCTAATGAGTCTTGCACGAATTGATCATCATGCTAGCTGTACATGGACTCCAAATGTGCACAAAAATCCCAAGATTTGATTTGTTTTCATTATTTTACCATTTAATTTGATTTATTTTGATTTAAATGAATAAAAAGTCAAAATAAATGATAAAAGAAATAAAATAATAGATGGAAAAGCTCAGGGGTCTTGGGTCCTATTAGAAACATGTTTCAAGCAAGAAAACATGGGCCCCTTTGGAAAAAATGCAAATTTGATCAATATTGACTTTTTACAATTTTCCAAAAATTGCCAACTTTGACAATGCACAACTCTCTCAATTTTTATCCTAGGAGGGTGTTATTTGACTTTTTAGAAAGCTTAGGATGTCCCCTAACCAACCCTTTTGGTTTCATTTCAATTGGGTCTTCCATCTTCATGTATGAAGCTTTGACCAAAAGGTGTTTTTGTTGACTTTTCAAAAGGACCTATAATGTAGAAATTCATATCTTTTGATGAGTGCATATTTTGAACTTGAGGGATGAAGATGAATTGTAGGGAATGTCATCCTATTATAAATGAGACTTGGATGGAAAATTTCTGATAAAGTATGAAGAAGTTATGCTTGGTCAAAGTTGGGTTGACTTTTCCTACAAAACTGTAATTTAGAAACTTTTGGGTTTTGATGAATTTGGAGAATTCCTTGAGGAATCACGATAAATCCTTGATCAAATGATGAAAGTCACATCAAAATGTGGATGTTGACCAAAAATCTTGAAGTTTGACTGTATGTGGGTCATAGGTGACTTTTGACCTAATATAGTCAATTCTCAAGCATCTGAGCACTTGACTGAGAAAACTTCTTGTGCAAGGCATGAAACTTGACATGTAGGGTCTTGAGAACATATTAATACCATGGAGAGCATATGAGGCCTTTGTGATTCACCCATCTTGATGAAAATAGAAACCCTAATTTGAGGTACATTGTATTAGGAGAGAGAGTGTCTGGTCAACTCTTGGGCAACCTTGAGAAAATTGAGGATCTTAATGGACCTGTATTGAGTAAAATGAGAGGGAAAATTTTGGGGTACAACACTTTTGTATATGAGTCACTGTGGGGAACTGAATAGAGAAAATCAGGGAGCGTTTGAGTTGGTGGTTGCGATGTGAACGTGTACGAGGTTGAAGAACCGCTGTTATGATGCTTCAATGGCGAGGGAAGTTCAGAGAGATGAAGATGGAGCGAGGTTTAGAGTGATAGAGGAATAATAATGAAGGTTAGAGAAGGTTGAAGATGAAGATTGAAGTTGTTCAATAATCGACACAAATGATGAAGGAAGTTGAGATTTCAGATAGAATGCAAAAAGATGAGAGAATCTCAAAGGTGAGTTTTTCTTGATTTTTCTGTGTTTTCTCAATAATGAATCCTCCCCCAGTTCTGTTAGAGTCTTGTTATATAGCTGGTTAAGACTATGAAAGTTAGTTACAAATTTTTGAATCTAAGCCTTGGATTGAAAGTCATTACAACCAATGGAGGGTCGAGATTAAATATGAGTTTATCTTGCAAAGTTTTCTTCTGCATCTATCTATTTGATTTCCTAATTTTTGCCTGAACCTTTTTCTCTGATTTTTTATTTAACTTTCTGCTTTGATAATTCCCCAATTTTAATCTTTTTCATGAGTGAATAATTCTATTTTGAATAGGGAGTTTCCCCCCTGAATTTCTGTTATGAGTTAGTTAAGAACCTGTTGCAGTTAGTTATTTTTGTTGGGAGCTGAAGCTTGGATTTTTGAGTGAGCTTCGGTCTTGCTCAATTGTGGGAAGCAGGGGTTCTGTTGATTTGATCTTTAAGTATCGCCTAACATTTCTTGTTAATTGCAAAACAACTTCCATGTCCCAATCTTTGTTCAACCCATGAGGCTGTTACCCATAGCATGGTATTTGTATCTTGTTATTAAATGGAATAATATGGTTAGCATTATGATGGCTTAAAGATTTCAAAAATGCACCTTAGTTTATGATGACATGAGCTTATTCTGACTTGATGCAGGTTTTTATGGTTGGGTCTGATATCGAGCAGATGGCGCTATGTTGGAAGCTAGCTTTGACATTGCAAAGTTACCATTTTCTTCTGTAGCTTCACTTTCATCTCAATAATGTAGAATGGTGTAATGGTTGAGAATGTAATCAATCTTCCAACTTTAATAGCTTTTTTAATTTGCATTGCATTTTGCAACTTGTAACATGACATTGTATCAGAACCTTTGAATGCAGTGAACTTTGTATCTTGATGAGGACCTTAAATTTGAAATTTTTGAAGAATGCCATTTGAATGAAAACATGATGAACCTCGAATAATGTGAACATGTATAAATTTGAACGATCTTGAAGGGATTTTGATTTTTTGAATGAAATTCGATATCTTGAATGAGGCCTTATAGTTTGAATCCCACACTTTGTACATGTTGTTTGTATTTCTAACAAACCACATGAGTGATTTTAGCTTTTGAATTAATTCTTGAAAAAATTGAAATGCGTTTGAACAAACAATTTTGTATTTCACACAAACCATAATCATTAATTCCATCGAACCAACCTAAAAAGAAATACTTCACCCTAATGAACTCATTCCCTAATTCAAACTTCAAATCCAAGTTGACTTGCAAACAATCAAGAAATTAAAAAGATAACAAGGTTTTGATCATAAAGTATCCTCAAAATCTTACCATGCTGTATACTCTCTATATAATCAACAAAATATCTTGTTGAAAAACCCCAAAGCCACACTTAAGTATTTGGCAAGTCTCACGACAAAAGATAACGATGATTCAATCTTCTAGACTTCTTGAAAATAAATGACTCGTAAAGTACATAATAAAGGAAAACTCTACATGATTGATGAACTTGCAATAAAGAAGGAACAATGATCCTTGGTGGCCTTGAGCAGAGACTGATCTCAATGAACTATTTTGAATAACCAACAGTAATGTCCAATCACCTTCATAGGAGAAACCCCCTAACTTTATGAATCTTGAGTGTGTATTTGTGGAGAAGGCTTGAGACGTGGAGAGAAGTAAAGCTCTAACTCAAGAACCCTCAGTTGAAATCATGATTAAATCTTGAGAACACAAGATAAACCCTAATAATGCACTTGTTATTTGAGGAATTTTTGATGAAGAGAAATTTGTATCTTGAGGAATTTTACCCAGAAAAAGGTTTGTGATGCTTGTAAATGACATAGGATCTTAGGGGAGCAAATTGGGGTATAACACACATGCTAAATCTAAAGAAGTTTCATTTCATTATATGTGGCATTGCATGATGATTTATTTGATTGGCGTTTTATGAATGTGTGTTTATGATAATGTCTAATTTATGGTATTCATTGCGCCTTATGTGTATTATAATGCTTGAAGGTGTGAGTGTAACACGGGCTTTTGATGGTGTGTTTCTTTGCTGTTGTTTAATGACTACTATATTTACTCCTTATGTCTTTTATAATGGTTATGATTTACTCACCCTTGCTGCTTGGAAATGTTGTCTCTATATATGGGTAACTTGCAGGTAATCAAGAATAGTCCGCCGAGGTATAGAGGATAGTTGCAGAATGTGTTCTTTATTTCCTGTAGAATAAAAGGCTCTTGCTCTGATATGTAACATTAGGGATAGTATCGTTTATTTTGAATAATCATGTTATCTTGTTTAATTTGAGATTTGAACTACCCTCGTGGTAATTGATTTGTTTTGATTTGATGAAGTTATTTAGAGGTATTTTAACACATATGTTTTGAATTATGAATTTTTGTTGCGAGTAAGTTGAAAAGATATGGTTGTTAATCATGAATTAATTAATATAATTGATTTGTTTAAAGCCCGTGTTACGGAGTAAGATGTGTTTTACTGTGAAGTTTTTTTGAAGCAAATGTGACACCCTTTTTGGTGCATTACTCTAATTTAATTATTGAAATATTTTGTGAATATTTTTTGGGGTTTAGAAGGGTGTTACACTCTTGGTTTATTTGGTACTTGTCATTTTTAATCCAAAGGATGGAAATTCTACATTGACTTCATAATGTCAAGTGTTGGCTTCTTGTTTGGTTACACCTTTCCTTACCTTAGCTTTAAATTTGTGTACATAGGATAGTCTCTTCATCTCCTCCCATATTCTTTAATTTTCAAAATCTTCTCCCTTTTTCACATGATTCTTGTTTTCTAACTTGAACCGCTTTCATAAAAAACTTGGACTTAGGTCCATGCATTTTCAAAAACCTTTTTCTTAATGAAATTTTAATCAATTTAATAATACTTTGACATTTTTTTAAAAAATTAAAAGTCTTTAACCTCATATAAATTTTTTCCGCATTGGTTTTTCTCTTTAAAACCCTTATGTGTGTATGTGTTATATCTGTTGTATATTTGTATATATATATATTTGTCTAGATTTTTCTGGTTTTCAAGGTTCTTGGTGATCTCTTATAATCCCTATACTCGTACTTGGGCAAACTTAAGATAAGATGGGTTGTATAATCAGCTCAACTTATGTTGAGAAAGTCCTTAGTAAGTTGATTTGAAAAAATCCCTGCTCAGTGGAGGCCCCATTGGTTTAGTATTTGTTGAACAAGCAAGTTGTGAAAACATGATTACTTTTGACCTGGGAGCCCGATAAACTAAGAAATATAGAACCCTTAACCCATCTTGGCCTTTTTAGGTGTAGTGTGGAGACTATCAAGGAATCAATTCTGGTATAGTTGTCACGCAATACTGCACTCAGACGAGTTTTTCCTGCGAATATTACTAATTTCCAAGTAAATTGGGATGTTGGAATATCCAAAGGAAGATCGGGGACTTTGAGATTTCCTTAGAACTTTGTTTTACGGATATTTAAAGCATTAGTCCATACCTTATGGGTAGTACCTTTGGCTTCATGCTCGTGACGTCGAACCTATGAACCCCCATGTTTGTGATCTTGTGAGTGATTATTGTGCCATGCATTCACGCACCCATGAGCTTTCTTTTGACCAAATTTTCAAGGAACTTAAGAGAATATGGTTGAAAACATCATAGGTATTTGATTATGGATGTTGGAAGGAGAAGCACCCAAAAGTATAGTTTCAGAAAACCTGAAGTATGAGAGTTAAAGATGCTAACATCATTGGTGGTTAGTCCTGAGAAGTTCAAAGACTGTTATAGAAGACATTTGGGTATCTTGGATGCTTATATGGAAGATGGGTCTCAACACTTTGGTCCAGTTCTATGATCCTTTGGCAAGTGCACGGTTTAATCACGTAGCTTTAAAAGATATCGAACCCACAAGGACTGATAATCGAATTACTGCTATCTAAAATTATTGTGTAAAGCTAAGGTGAATAATAAATCTTAGGTTTTTGGTAGACGAAAATAAACTAAAACTTAATTGAAATATTTAATAACGGGACACCAATACGTTATAGTCTGGCTTCGGGAATTCATTAAATCATTGGCATGGCCTTGAGTATTCAAAACACTGTTCAATAGAAACTATCAGTGTAAAAGCCTTTCTCTCACACTCTCGTGATTATTGATTCAGATTATATAATTAAACTTAAATGCTTGCTCTCGCCGTCTCATTTAAAATGCAAAAATAATTTTTGAAAACAAATATAATCTAATTAATCCTAAACCGCTCTCGCTTTATTTAAAATTAATGTTTGATTACCACTATCCGGTTAAAAGCTCACACTCTCGTGTTTATTAATTTTGGCCTTCGTTTGTCTCTTACTCTCGTAACAAAGCATTTTTAATAATAAAATTGGAAACCAAACCAAAAAAGTATTTATAAAAGGTTTATGCCAAATTATTACTGAACTCCTTTGGCTTGTGATCTAACATACTGTTATCAGGGAAGTTATCTTGACATACTGTTTATTAGGAACAAAAAATAGTAGCAGACATATAATAATTCAGTCATGATTGATAAATAAAGAGAAAGTAATGTAATTGAATTAAAACCCTGGAATTAAATAATGAAAATAATAGAAATTCTACAACACTTCAAGTACTGATAGCAATCCTCCACAATATGCCGACAGGATTTGCTTGCGGAAAAATAACTTGAATGTAGAACAAAAAATATAAAACTTAAAGCAAAAATCAGGAGGCTATGAAAATAAACTAGTGATGCAATATCTTTTCAGTGTAGAAAACTATTGTTGTTTATGTGAAGGTTTTATCTGCTTAAGCTCTAAACAAGGCTCTGAACTGTTGAAACTGGAATAATAGCGTAAAAAGCGACAATGAAAAATAGCGTAACAAAAATGAGAGAGAGTTGAGACGAGCGAATGTCTATTGTAAATTGTCCTTTTTTATAGTGCTTTCCTGTAACCAATTTCTTGAGAGAATCCAGGAGTTGTGACTTCATGCTTTAGAAAAATCCGTTCGTGGAGAAAGACCAGGAGGAAATAATGCAGGAGTCGTTGGCACTGGAAACATGGAGAATCATGGAGAATCGTCATGGCTTGTGTGCCGAGGGGTACACATGTTTAACTTGTGCTGAGCGTCAGGGAAGGTGTGACGACCGTCACATCCTTTTGATATGAATTCTTCTACTATTTTTTGCTGTTTTTTGATTTTCAGTCCGTTTCTTTTCCATTTCTTCTCCTTTACTCATGTAGGCATTGGATGAAATAATTACCTGAAACAAACTTGAAATACCAACATAATGCAACATAATTGAGATAAAGTCGTAACTTTATTTATGCAAATTGGGTCGAATATGCTATGTATTTTCGCGTTATCCAACTCCCATATACTTGAACCTTTGCTTGTCCTCAAGCAAATAATTATTATGGTAATATTTTAAGCACAATTACATGACACAAATCATTTCGTACGTGGTTACGTGTTGTTTTCGTTAGAACAATATAAGCTTAATATCAACAACAAAGATACAGTAATGGCACAAGACAACCCCTCTTTATGCAGACCAGTTCCAGTCATGCTATTATAAATTGACTTAATTATTTTTGCTTGTTTCACCCATTTTATTCAAGCACAATCGCATTAAGCCCTTTATCTTATTGCACGCACATAGTAGAGTAGCCGGTTAGTGATGGTCATTTTAAGCATGGGGTTTTGGTACAAAAATTTAGTAACGCCTTTATTAATCCGATTGCAAGATGTGGGGGATCGAACCATAGTCCGTCATACCAAGTTCCACATCAGAAACCTATGAACCAACTTACCTCAGATTTTTATAAAATTATATGTAGGTTCTGCACTGTTGGATTAAGTAACTGGGTGAGGGTCACCTAACTTAATTAGCACATTCCCTGTTTTCAATTCATCATTACAAGATGTTTTTGGAAAAATGATTTAAGACCATTCACTTATATTCATCGGCTCTCTGTGTAGTTTGTTTTTAAGACGTTGTTGACTGCTTATGTAAACTACTCAGGGCTACTTTAAAGATTAAGGTTTCGGTATAATAGGTACTTAAATCGGTCTCGCATAAGCGGGGGTTTTAGAGTGTTAAAACAATATCAATTTTGTTTAAATCTCACTCAAAATTTATAACATATCTTTAAGAGTGAGCAACCTATATACTCTTCGAATGTTTCAAGTAAATTTTGTTTTGTTCTGGCTCAAGAAAGTGAGAGAGTCAAATAATGAATGAAAATATGCATATAAAAATTTGATAGTGCATAAATTTTATTCCACATGAAATATGTGGTAATGTAAATCTACTAAGAAAACAGTAACTGAAAGTGGTAAAGCTTCATCCCCTAAACTTAAATTGAGCATTGTCCCAAATGCAATGAAGTAAGGTGAGAAAGGAAGGAAGAAAATGAGATGACTGACTACTCTTCATCTTGGCCATGGGCTCAGTGACGTGCCTGTGCTCATGCTTGTCCACGTGCATCATCTCTGCCTTTCGAAAATATCTACACCATATCCCTGTAGCCCGACATGAGTAAAAAAATCATGCAAGCCGTCAACCCGATAAGTCAATGCTTGTATCTCTTTGGTAAGCTCCGACATACTACGATCATGCCAGTAGGCATAGTCATGCTGATCACTCTGAAGTTGTTGGACTTCTTGCATCATATCGTTATGTTGTGCTTCCATCCTCTAACATTGTTGGGCTTTAACTTCATTATGCTGCAACATTTCAGCATAAATGTCATCAAGAGTAGTTGGCTGCCCCTGATTTCTTCTTCTTCAGGGTTGGTGCCCGGATGGTGAACCTTCAAGATTCTCGGTCAGAACTTTTGCAGCATGTGGGTAGGTGTCAAGTTGTGGAGCGTCTTGCTCTAGCACTTTCTCCATTTAATCTGGCTCAGTATTGCTCAGGCCACCTGGATTAGTTTGGACGTTGTTACCAGGGGTAGGAGCACTTAGATCATAACACCATTTATCCATATCTATTACATTGGTAAGCTGAGGATTTGGCAAAATAATACTTGGAACTACTTTGTTCAACACCATAAGATTGTGTCTTTTATCTTCTCTAGTCTTAATAAGGTGCCCAACACGACAATTGTCAATATCAATAAATAGAGCTGGTAGAGAAGGTAGATTCACTAGTTTATCCCCCAAGTTCAAAGCAAGTTCTATAGACATGACTAACCCTCCAATACATAAAGGGGTAGTACCTCATGCACAAACATACTGGATATGTGCTAAGAGGAACACACTAGCATTGATCTTCCAATTAGGCGTGAAGATGAAGTGTATGAAAAGCAGTTCTTTGGAATTAACTTTGTTGTTGTTTGCCCTCCCTAAAATGGTGTTGGAAAGGATACAATGAAAGTAACAGGTGGATGGATTATGGATAAATGAAGCAAAAAGTCCTTACCAACTAGAAGGTCGCTCACCAGTTAAGGCTTCCCATAGATCGATTGTTGTCAAAGCCCAATCTGCTTCTGGAGGGATTCGGTATTACACTTCTCCTCTATGAGGGAAATGTAACAAATCACTCAAAACTTCTTGAATCATAGAATATTCATCGTTATACAGTCTAAAGTTTGCAGTGTCAGTGAGGTACATGTTGTCATCTGCTGGAGTGTTGTAGGAGAAGGAGCTCAAAAATTCCAAGGTCAGAGATACATAAGTTGGGTGGTTCAGGGTGCAAACATAAGATAAGTCAAAATTATGAAGTAGCCATTGCACACTATCTAACAATCCTAACTCACATAGACAGTTAACATTAACGTACCTTGTAGCGGTAACCGAACATTGATAAAACTTCAGGTACTGAGTTTCTTGATGTACCCCATATTTTCCGTTTCTAAACACGATTCTGAAAAGTTCAGGCTCTCCTTTTAGGCGTTGAACTCTTCGAGACATAATTAGATTCAAGGAATGTGGAATGGGTTTGGTTACAAAATTGATAGAAGGTTTTGGGTTTTGATATTTCTCCTCATGTGCTTAAATAATAAAACAATATAGAATGCAGGGATTATATTTTAATGGTTTTTAATGATAACTTTGGAAATAGAGGATGTGGGATGGTTAGGGGTGAAGAATATGGAGAAAGGGTTTTAATGGGATTTAACAATAGTGGAAGAAGATGAAAAGAAAAAATCTGGTATCTGTTTGAATCAAATACATGTGCTGGATTTTGTTCTGTCCCGAGGGGCACAGAATGTGTGCCGAGCGGCACACTTCATAAGGGTCTGGCGGTCATCACAGGTTGTGTGGAGAATGACACAGTATAAAAACTCTTAATTTCCATAACTGGTAATAATAAATGTTACAGAGCGATACGTTCAAGCATACAGAGATATTTTATATTAGTACGAAGTAGAGTAATAATGTAACAATAAAGCATAACATAAATGTAAGTATCAGATATATGCCAAACATTTTAATATAATACAGAAACTTTGAATTTTTCTAAACAATAGTCTGAGAAACAAAAACAGAAAGTAAACATAATGCAAACAGAAAAACAATAAAATATAGAAATGCAGAATGTCAAGCAATGTAAGTCACTGCTGTTAGTATTTAGAGCAGAGGAGTAGATATGCTGGAAAATGTGGTCCACTTGCTTCGTCACTAAGTCCATAAAACCATGAAACTCGATGTGCAATTTAGTGACTTCTTCCCTTAAGTAGTTTAACCCAATTTGCACAGCAAGTACGACAATATCCTGATCAACAGAGGGAGGTGCAGAGGCAACTGGAGCAACAAAAGCACATGAAGGGGTAGGTTGCTCTATGGTTAGAAAATGGTGAACGGAAGGTGGTGTTTTGGGATCTGTTTTAGTTTCAGAAATGAAAGCATCATTGTGGTCATAAATTTGAGGTGTTTCGGGAGAAACGGGAGGTGAAGTTGGTTGTACTTCCAGATCAAAAAGCCAGTTGTTTCGGTTATGAATACATGTTCTTGTATTTGGTAAGGTGAAAAGTTTCATAACCTTTTTGTTGATGAGAAGTTCAAATTCACTAGGGCCTAGATTTCAAATTATGTTAGTGTTGAAATAGAACCATATATCGATTGGTCGGAATCTACCTAGAGGGTGGAGTCCTAGAAGTGGTTGTCACAATCCGGTAGCATTTTCTATCAGGGTCACTATACCTCCCACCAAGATTGGTGCATGATCATTTTGAGCAATAGGGTCAAGGTTATCTATCATATAGAGATAGCGGAATTGACAGGAGGTTTCTAGAGGCACAATACATGATGAAGAGCTAATCTCTGGACATAAAAGTAATATTTTGAGGTTTTCCAAAAAGGGTGTGAAAAAATAACTTATGGAAGTAGCGGATAGCAGGGTTATGAATACTTTCAAAAAACATGTTATCAGGCTCGGGGTTGCTATGTTCGGTTATACTATCCCAGAAGTATCCAAGTTCGCAGTCCATAAGAAGGTCCTCTTGGGTATAGGTAAAAACATTTGGGCCACTAGGAAATCCTAACAGATTAGCAATTTCACTTGTTATTATAATGGTATTCGATACCAAACATTCTAAAGGTGGTGAGGCCTCGATTGAATCCTAAACCGTGGTCAGGAAAAATATGAATGAGCTTAGGAATTCTAAGGTCAATTTTCTATAAGAACTAAATCTTCTCCTCAAAGGAGAAGTATCCCAACCTACTTGGTTCAGCAAAAACATTACACTATCTCTAATACCTAAAGTGGTCATGGTAGGGCCATCAAGGTAGAAAGTTAGTGCCATTTCCCTTGCAGCCAGTGCCTCAAAACGCCTCATATGGGCTCTTCCTTTGAAAGTTATGTCTATGGTGTCAACTTCTTGCATCGTTAGTTAGTATGGTTAGCTAACAATTAAGTTAGCCTATAAGTAAGTTAACAATTAGAATTAAGTTATAGTGGTTAACGATTGAGAACAATACAGCAAAACTATAGTGAAACGAAAAAGAAACAAAAGTAAGAAAATGCAAAGATAAAGAAATTAGTAAAGCAAGAAAAAAGTCTAGGAAGTGGGGTGTCTCCAACCAAGCGCTTTGTTTTGTTATCGTCATCTCGATATAATTTTAATAGGTGATTATATCTGGGAGTGAGCGGGTAGCTCTACAAGATGGAAACTAGAGAAATAGTCTATATTTTCTATAAAATTATAGAGCTTTAAGAGCTTCCCATTTAGGATAAATGGTTCGCTATATTTTCCTTTAATTTCAATAGCTCCACTTGGAAAAAAACTTTTGTTATTTCAAATGGACCTGACCACCTAGAATGAAGTTTTTGTGGGAACAATTTAAGTCTAGAATTAAACAGGAGCATTATGTCACCCTTATTGAACTTATTCTTAGATATGCACTTGTCGTGCCAATTCTTTGTTCTTTCTTTATCGATTATGGCATTTTCATATGCATCTAGTCTAAGTTCGTCTAACTCATAGATGTCTAGGATTCGATTTTCTCCTACGGCAGTGTAACTTAAGTTGAGGGTTTTGATGGCCCAATAGGCTTTATGCTCGAGTTCTACGGGAAGATGACATGATTTTCCATAAAATATATTGAATGGTGTTGTTCCTATGGGTGTCTTATAGGCTGTTCTATATGCCCACAATGCCTCGTGTAATTTGGACGACCAATCTTTCCTAGAAGTGGCAACTATTTTTTCTAAGATTTGCTTAATCTCTATGTTGTAGACCTCTACTTCCCCACTTGTTTGGGGATGATAGGGTGTTGTTACATGGTTTTAGACTCCATATTTCGTTAATAGTTTTTCAAAGATTTTCGAAATGAAATGAGAACCATTATCACTGATGACAAGTCTTGGCACACTGAATCTAGGAAAAATTATGTTTTTCAAAAGCTTGATTACTACCCATTCATCATTTGTTGGAGACGCTATGGCCTCAATCCATTTTTACACGTAATCTATAGCAAAGAGTATGTATTTATTGCCAAAATAGGATCAGAAGGTCCCATGAAATCAATTCCCCACACATCAAAGAATTTTACTTCTAAAATTCCCTTTTGAGGAATTTCGTCACGTCTAGAGATGTTTCCAGTGCGTTGGCACCGGTCGCAGTTTATGATTGTAATATGGAAATCTTTCCATAAGTTAGGCCAATAGAGGCCAGCTTGTAAAATTTTAGCACAAGTCTTTGAAGTGCTTGCATGTCCACCATAGGGAGAAGCATGACAATGGGAAATTATGGTTTCTATTTCATCTTCGGGGAAACATTGATGGAAAATACAATTGGCGCCTCTCTTAAATAGTAGAGGCTTATCCCAATAATATTGTTTAAGATCATGGAAAAACTTCTTCTTTTGTTGATAGGTTAGATTCTGTGTAAGCACTTCAGCGACCAAATAGTTAACAAAGTCGACGTACCATGGCAATGTGTTCTTAGTGTAAACTACTTCCGCGACTTCGTCAGTCTTATTATTAAAAGTTATGGGGCGTTCAATGGTTTTGTTTTATAATTGGGCTATTAGTTGTTCGTAAGGGAAATTATCAGTGATAAGCACTTGTTCACGCTTAATGCCTTCCATTCAAGATAAGTGATCAGCCACTACGTTTTCAGTTTCTTTTTTGTCTTTGATTTATAAATAAAACTCTTGTAAGAGTAAGATCCATCTGAGTAATCTCGACTTGGCATCTTTTTTGCTTAATAGGTATCTAATTGCAGCATGATCATTATAGATAATTATCTTTGCTCCTACTAGGTAGGAACTAAATTTAGGTAAGGCGAAGACGACAACTAAAAGTTCCTTTTCGGTTGCAGCATAGTTCATCTGTGCAGGATCTAGGGTTATCTTGGTGTAATAGATTGCAGGAAGCTTTTTATCTTTTTGTTGTCCTAAAAATGCAGCTACAAAATAGTCACTAGCATCACACATGATTTCAAAAGGTAATCTCCAATCAGGTGGTTGCATAATAGGTGCGAATAAGAGTTGTTTTTAATTGTTCGAATTATTTTAAGAATTTTTCATCAAAATTGAATTCAACGTCTTTCATTAACAGGCAAGTTAGCTGTTTGGTAATTTTAGAGAAATCTTTAATGAATCGTCCATAGAAATCGGCGTGTCCTAAGAAACTTCATATTTCTCTTACAGTTTTCAGAAGTTTAAGGTTTTCTATAACTTCCATTTTTGCTTTGTCAACCTCAATCCCTTTGTCTGATACTATGTGTCCGAGTACGATTCTTTGTCGGACCATGAAATAGAATTTTTCCAAATTTAATACGAGATTAAATTTCACGCATCATTCAAGTACCATTTCTAAGTTCGATAAGCATCCTTCAATGCTTTTCCCAGAGACAGATATCATCCATAAATACTTCCACGATGCCTTCTATAAAATCAGCAAAAATTGACATCATACACCTTTGGAATGTCGCGGGAGCATTGCTGTTGTACCCCAAATTTTTCCCTCTCATTTACCAAGAATTTTCTCACAAGATCTCCTTTGGTTCAAGACTGCACAAGGGTTGATCAGCTAAAGACACCTCCTTATGCATTGATGACTGAAATTAAGGTTTGAGATTGCACAATGATAATTGAACTTTTAATGCCTCATATGACTTTCATGTATCATTATGGACCCTCAATATTGGTCATGTCAAGTTTCAAGTCTTGGGTCACATTTTTGCTCAGTCAATTGATCAATTGACCTAAAAATCAACTGTATTGGGGAAAAGGTCAATTGTGACCAATTTCAAGTCAAACTTCATAATTTTTATCCATATCAACATTGTGAACTCATATGTATCATTTGATCAAGTTTGGACCACAATTCCTCAAGAAATTTGATCAGATCATCAAAAGGGCAAAATGGTCAAAATTAGGGTTTTGACTAAGAAAAGGCAATTTCTGATTTTTGACCTAGCAAATGGTTGATTGGTTGGAAACATGATCTCAATGATTCAATTGCATAATTTTTACCTAATGGCATGACTCAAAACATCCCTCAAGATCAATTGATTGATAGTTGATTTTCAATCAACTGATCAAATGTCAACTGTACACTGAAAAGTTAAACTTTGACTTTTTTGGTCAAAATCAAGTGTCAAAGATCACAATTCATCAAAACATGTCAAAATATGAAACTTGTTCATAAAGAAATAAAAAAAGTCAAGATTTCATTTTGAAAAGTCAAAGTTTTCAAACTTAGAAATTTTTCTAAGTGTTGAAAACTTCATTTTTTTCACAACTTTGAGCCAATTTTTTACCATGATGCAAGATGATTCAAAGGAAACTCTCAACATGAAATTTGTAGATATCAATGAGATATAAAACATTTCTTTACACAACTTATCCTATAAATGCATGGATTTCAAGTTATGATTTTGTGAATATATGTTCATGAAACTTGGAAACTTAGTGAAATTTTGCCCTAGTTTAGGCAGGATTTTGCCTAACTTCATGGAAATTTTTCACATAGTTCCAAGGAGAATTTTCAAAAGTGATTCAAATAGGTGTTGTATATCACATTAAAATCTTTCTAAAATGTCAAATAACTCCTTGAGATTGTTTTTGAGCAAGGAGAATCGAAGTCCAGAAGTTAGGGTTTCAAGTTGTTTTACAAGGCAGAATTTTGTGATGAACAAGAATTCAAATCCATGCTAGGCTGCACAATATTTACTTTGCATGCCTCAAACTTGCTTGGCACTCCATAGTTAATGTTTTTCACAGTTGTTAGAGGTATCAACTCAAGCATTCAATGCATTTCCCATGCTTAATTCCATTTTGGGAAGAAAGTGCACATTGCCATTTTGTAAAAGTAACTTTTATGCACAAAATCAGTTCTTGAGCTTTGCAATTGTTTTCTTCTGATCACACACAACCTATAACCCAAAATAAACTTGTCTAAAGCCTCAAAAACAACTCAACCCATGCTGGTACTTTGTCTTGAAACTACATTTTCACTTTTCTTCAAAAACAAGCAAAATCCAAAAACTTGTACTTGTGTGATTCAGACCCTCTCAAGTGCTAGAACCTTTTCCTTACTTATGCACAAGTTGTTTTCATCAAAAAGGGACAAGTTCAAGCACCCTCAAAACCTCCCAAGCACCTTGCTGCACAAAATTGCCCAAACTTGACAGTTTTGAGCAAAAACTCACCATCTTCATTTCCACTCGTGCATTTTAAAAACTAATCATCCAAACACCTTCCATATATCATATCAAAGTAATCCAGGCCCTTATTTCTTAACTGTAACTCCTCCATCACCATCCACCATTTTCAAGACTGAAGCTTGCAACATGACTTGAGTTGGGAGTTTCAGCCATCCTCAAAGCAAAGTAGGAGTTGGAATACACTCAAGGAGGTCCAGGCCAACTAAACAGATCATTGGGAAACCTCAAAGCTTGCTCAAACTCCATACATGAATCCAGCTGCAAGAGTTTCAATGCAAGCCAAGCCAGCACGTGTACCATGTGCCTTTCTCCATCACCATCAGATCAGCCAAGCCATTAAATCCAACATCTCACATGCATGTCCCCATGATGCATCCTTCAAGGCTGCCCATACTGGATCACCAGAGGGCGCTAAATTTGTTTTGGGCCTGGAGCATTGTTATTGGCTTCTCACCCCCTATTTGCTTTTTGACACAAGCACATTTATTTGATTTTTATTTTGTTTTCTGACTTGAATAAAAAAAATACTTTTGGGCCTAACGCCCCTTTTACTACTGTTAACCACCATTTCTATTTTTTAACCCCCTGACTTTAATTGTTATATTTTCTTTTATTTTCTTTTTTCATAAATTATCATCATCATCATTATTATTATTATTATTATTATTATTATTATTATTATTATTATTATTATTAATATTATTATTATTATTATTATTATTATTATTATTATTTTATTAAATAAAAAAATACCAAAAATATTTTATATTTATTATTTAGATATTTAGGATATTTTCCATTTAAATTCTTTTAGATAAAAAGACAAAAAAACATTTTTTTTCTAACAAATTAATTTTTTTTTCTTAATTAATTAATATTTAGATAATTAGGTTTAATTATTATACGATCCTTTTGTAAATTAAAATTAATTTAGAACTTAGGTTTATTTTAATTAATTAATTTTCATTTTTATTTTTAATTTAAAAACTTTTCATAAAAACCCTAAAAATCCTTTTTAGTTAAATTCTTTTCTTAATTAATTTAACTTAATTTTATTTTTATTAACCATTTTCTTAATTAGGTTAAAACCCTTTCATAAAAATCCAAACAAAAAAAATCATTTCTTTATCCATTTGCATTTGCATTTTTTATTTTCAATTTTGTAAAATATTCAATATGGTTGTAATAGTTAATTAGATTTAATTTTCTTACAAAAATCCTCATTTGGAAATTTGTACACCCCTTCCCCTATTGATGTAATAGCTTAGTATTTTTATTTTCCGCAATTTAATGCTTTATGTAAATGCTAGTAATTAGGGTTTGTATGGAAAGATAAAATCAATGCTTAGAAAATCCTAATTCAAAGGCAAAACAATGCATGTAAATCAATGCACTTGCACACTTTGCACCTCTAGGGTTAACTCCACTTGACGCTACAAATGTTGCCTTACGGATGATCTTAGTCCCTCAAAGAAAATGCTAAGATATCCTACAACATTGCTATTCATGAATATACGATGACCCTTGCCCGTCCCTTTTACATCCAAAGATAGGGTTTCTTACCAAATCAATGGTAAGATAACAATGTCAAAGGAAAGAGGAAATAAACAAGAAAGAATTTTGAGTAGGTAGAATGTTCCTAGTTTTCTTGCTCACTTTCAAACCAAAACATCCTTGCTATTTTCAAAACAAACACCAACACTTTCAAAACATCTTTCAAACTTGAAACGTTTTCAAAAGACAAACACTTTGTACGTGTTCTTATAGAAATGAGAGCCATTACAAAGAAGGAACCTTTTCAAAGTCAATTTCAAAAACACAAAACACCTCTTTGAACTATTTTGGAAACAAACACTTTGTACGCGTTCTTATAGAAAGGAGAACCATTATAAATACATTTTCAAAATACTTTCAAAAACCACACAAAGCACATTTTCAAACAAAAGCGAGTGATCTAGCAAGCAACTAAGAGCCCATAGATAACTATGGATAAAAAGGGTGCTAATACTTTCCCTTTTTATAATCTACCCCCCGAACTCAAGAAAACATCTCAAAGGTCTTTCCTATTCTTTTTAACCTTTCCTTTTGGATAAAAGAAAAGTCAGTGGCGACTATTGCTAACCGCAACATTTGCAATCAAACGCAAAATAACCAAGTCAATTCTCCCTCCGTGTTACAGAACTGGAGATTCTACTGGGGAAAAATTTAAAAGTGGGGTTACCTTAGGGTTAGATCACACTTACTTGCTTTCTTTGTTTGACTTGCATGCTTTACATTATGGTTCCTTATTTGGTCTTGCTTTGATCCTCCACCGGGATCTGGGACACCTTGTTAGGTAAGTAGCAATATATTGTGGAAAATGCACAGCGTAGATCGATATGGTTGAAACAATGGCTATTTTAGTGTGACACATTTGTGGGTACCGATATTCCTTGTGTTGAATCGAGGAGAATATGGGGTCTCTGAGTGGCATCATGAAGCACTAACTGACTTTAGAACCTTATTGAACAAACTTGTCCAATTAGGATGTAGTGAGATAACCGGTTTCAGTGGAAAGCTGAAAATTGGTTGATACTCGATACTACACTCATTAAGACTAGACTTTTGGGATATCCCGGCCGCAAGAAAAGATTGATTGTGCTGGGACGATGCCTAAAAGAAAGGTCAATGATATTGAGATCCCTTAGAACCTGGTTACTATTAACTAGGACAGGTTTGAGCCAACTAAACTTCAAGAGGGTACTTACCTACGAACTCCATGCAAGCCTAAGCCTAAGGACTTGTTTTTGCCTTGTGTGTATATGCTTACTTGTACATAACATCATGAACATCATAACATCATACACAATCTCACTAACCATTTCAAGGACTTAGGAGTTTATCTTTGTTTTTGTTTTGTAGGCCATGAACTCCGTCCAAAGAAACACCATCTGAATCAGCTTCGTGAAAGAACACCCTCAGCTCCAAGATTTAGCATCAAGGGTGCCTGGAGATTCTCCTTTTACCAAGAAATATGGACGACTCCTCAGTTTGGATACCTTCAATGTCCAAGAAGAAATGATGTGTGTGCTCTTCCAATTCTTTGATCCCATACATCATTGCTTCACCTTTCTTGACTATCAGTTGGTACCTACACTAGAAGAGTTCTATCTACTCTTAGAAGTTCTCGTGCTTGATCGGATACCGTTCACCGGTCTAGAAGGGATCCCAAAACCTGAGGTCATGGCCAAAGCTCTACATCTGAAGAGAGCCGACATAATAGCAAATTGGGATACTAGAAGTGGAGTCAAAGGGTTCCTATTTAAATTTCTACTAGAGAAAGCTTGTTCATTCTGGGAAGATATAGATTTTCAAGCCTTTGAAGACGTCATGGCCCTTCTCATCTAAGGTCTGGTTCTTTTCCCTAACTCGGACCAATTCATTGATGTAAATGCCATCAAAGTCTTTCTCTCCCGTAATCCTATATCTACCTTGTTGGGAGACATCTTACATTGCATCCATACCCGCACATTGAAGAAAAGAGGTACCCTTTTGTGTTGTATTCCCCGACTCGCCAAATGGTTCTTTGAAGAATTGTGGGAGGATGAATTCGAATTTTTCTTCGCCAACCTAAAATGTGACTTTACCTCTTTTTACATCTTTGATGGTTTCGACGGTGGCGAGGAATGGTCTTCCTAATATAATAGGGATGCTGGAATCTTCCTTCATATTCATAATAATGAAATTAAAGAGGATATAAAATTGTCCAATACATACAAGAACATTTTCGAGCATTCCTAAAGGAAATTTCACTGAACACTCAACTAGTTGTACATACATTCTTGTTTGTCGAAATTCTCCCATATTTAGTCTTTTGCGGATTGATAAAGGCATTGGACTTATACTGGCTCCCAAGTCGCACAGAGCTTTATCTATGACGAACTTTATGATTATATATGGTATGGAAAAACTACCAAGGTCTTTGAGATTATGGGGCATGTTATTTGGGATTATAGCACTACATTTTGCAGTAAGTATAACTATTTCATTTTCCTCGAGCTTTTCTTATTGGATAATATTTCTTTAAGGAACTTAGCATAGGAGGGCATTTGCGTGATGGCTTCTATAAAAGGTATAGTGATATTTAGTTGTTTCAGAAGTTCAACTAATTTTTTAAATTTCCCTATATTTTTAGATTTAGCTAACCGTTGAGGGTAGGGTATTGATGGTTTGTACGGTGGAGGAGGTATGTAGGATTTTTCTTTCTCTTCTACCTTTTCTCTTTCATCTCCATTCTCAACTTATTTTGGTTCTTCTTCCTTCTCAGTTGGTTTACCACTACTCTAGTACATGGCTGGATTTTTTATTCTTGGGTCAGTTGGTCCTTATACTTTCGTTCCACTTCGAAGTATTATAGCATTAGCATAACCTTTCAGATTGAGTTGTGGTTGGCCAGGAAAAGTGCCAGCTGGAGCAACTGTAGTTGCTTGTTGTTGAGCCACTTGAGAGATTTGTGTTTCAAGCATTTTGTTATGAGTGGCAAGGGCATCAACCTTATTTGATAGCTACTTAATTTGTTCACTAATGTGTATGTTTTGATTTTGAAAATCTTTGTTTTGTTGTGCTTAATTGGATACGAAGTTTTCTATCAAGATTTCTATATTGGATTTCCTAGGAACATTTGGAGTAATTTGGGAGGCTTTCTGGTATCCCGGTGGTGTTGTAGGAGCTTGTCAGGTGCATGTAATGCATTGTTGTTCTTGTACGAAAAGTTTGGATGGTTCTTCCAGGTAGGATTATAGGTACTCCCGTATGGGTTTCCTTGAGCTTAATTAACTAGATCAACTGGTAATTTTGTTACAAGTGGACATTCAGTTAGGATTATAGGTACTCCCATATGAGTTTCCTTGAGCATAAATCACAGGTTGGAGCTACTGCAGCCACGGTGGCTGCGGGAGTTGTGGTCAAGTTTTTTATCTTTTAGGTAAGCGCTTCTACCTTAGAGTTTGCTTGGTCTAAACTGCTAACTTCGTACATACCGCCTTTCGTTTGAGGTTTCTCCATAATGATTCTATCACTTCCTCACCGGTAATGGTTTTGAGCCATACTTTTGATAAGTTCATGAGCATCGTGATAAGGTTTATCCATCAATGCACCGTCAGCTGCAATGTCAATGGTTAGTCTTGTGTTATACAAGAGACCATTGTAAAAGGTGTGGGTGATCAACCATTCTTCTAGACCATGATTTGGTCAAAGTCGCAACATGTCTTTGTATCTTTCCCATTCTTTTAAGAGAGATTCGCTTTCCTTTTGTTTAAAACCATTGATATTGGCTCTTAGCATAGTTGTCTTACAAGGCGGAAAATATCGATCTAGGAAAACATTCTTCAACTCGTTCCATGTGGTAACAAAGTTGCATGGTAGAGACTGGAGCCATGCTCTACCACTATCTTGTAATGAAAAAAGGAAGACACAAAGTCTTATTGCCTTGGGGCTGACTCCATTTGCTTTTATTGTGTCCGCGGACTGCAAAAACACGGATAAATGTAAGTCTAGATCGTCCGTAGGACATCTTGAAAACTGATTTTGTTGGACAACTTGTAATAACAAAGGTTTCAATTCGAAATTGTTCCGAGCGATAGCGGGGGAAACAATGATGTTGTGAGGTTCCTCTTGCGATGGGGCAGCATAATCCTTTAGAGGATAATTTTGGGGTCCTTTGGCCATTTTTTGGTTCAGGAAGAGATAAATCAAGAAGATTTAATTAAGGAAGATTGTACTTAATTTGATATTCTCTAATTCAGCTTCTTATACTAACAAAACGCTCGAATTCGTCGATTGTTTGCTCTAATTCTTCGCCTTGAAAGCGAGTGTTTGGCATAAAATCAACGGATAAAAAGGAAATAAAATTGGTTTCCTTAGTCTATATTGCGTAACAAAGGAATCACAATATCGACTAAATCATTCCCCGACAACAGCGCCAAAAACTTGATCGTGACTTTAGACTCTATCGGCTGTATTAACTGCAAGTGCACAGTTTAATTGTGTAGTTTTAAAAGATATCAAACTCACAAGGAGTGATAATTAAATTATTGCTATCAAAATTTACTGTATAAAGCTAAGGCTAATAATAAATCTTAGGTTTTGGGTAGACAAAAATAAACTTAAACTTAATTGAAATATTTAATAACGGGACACCGGTACGTAATTGTCTGACTTTGGGAATTCATTAAATCATTGGCATAGCCCTTGAGTATTCAAAACACTGTTCAATAGAAACTATCAGTTTAAAAACCTTTATCTCACACTCTCGTGATTATTGATTCAGATTATATAATTAAACCTAAATGCTTGCTCTCTCTTTCTCATTTAAAAATCCAAAAATAATTTTTGTAAATAAATAGAATCTAATTAATCCTAAACTGCTCTTGTTGTATTTATAACTAATGTTTGTTTACCACTATCCGGTTAAAAGCTCACACTCTCGTAATTCTTAATTTTAGCCTTCGTTTGTCTCTTGCTCTCGTAACAAAATAGTTTTAATAATAAAATTGGAAACCAAACCAGAAAAGTATTTTATAAAAGGTTTATGCCAAATTCATACCGAACTCATTCAGTTTGTGACCTTACATACCGATATCAGCGGAGTTAGCCGGACATACTATTTATTAGGAACATAAAATAGTAGCAGACATATAATAATTCAGTCATGATTGATAAATAAAGAGAAAGTAATGTAATTGAATAAAAACCTCGAATTAAATAATGAAAACAATAGAATTTCCTGCAACACTTCAAGTACTGATAGCAATCCTCCATAATATGCCGGTAGGATTTGCTTGCGGAAAAGGAACTTGAATGTAGAACAAAAACTATAAAACTTAAAGCAAAATTCAAGAGGCTATGAAAAGAAACTAATGATGCAATAGATTTCCGGTGTAGAAAACTATTGTTGTTTATGTGAAGGTTTTATCTGCTTACATTCTAAACAAAGCTCTGAACTATTGAAACTAGAATAATGGCGTAAAAAGCGAAAATGCAAAAATGCATAACAAAAATGAGAGAGAGAGAGAGAGAGAGAGAGAGAGAGAGAGAGAGAGAGAGAGAGAGAGAGAGAGAGAGAGAGAGAGTAGAGATGAGAGAATGTCCATTGTAAATTTTCCTTTTTTAATAGTGCTTTCCTGTAACCAAATTCTTGAGAAAATCCAGGAGTTGTGACTTCATGCTTCAGAAAAATCCATGCATGGACTAAGACCTTGAGGAAATTATGCAGGAGTCGTTGGCACTGGCAACATGGAGAATCATAAAGAAAACTTCGCGCGTCAAATAGAAAAATAGGTTGTGCCGAGTGGCATGCATTGTATGTCGTGGGAAACACATATTTCTATCTTGTGCATAACATCATGGCATGTTTGCTGAGGGGCACACATGTTTAACTTGTGTCGAGCCTCAGGGAAGGTGTGACGATCGTCACAGCCTTCTTATATGAATTCTTCTTCTATTTTCTTCTGTTTTCTGATTTTCTGTCTGTTTCTTTTCCATTTCTTCTCCTTTTCTCATGTAGGCCTTGGATGAAATAACAATATTAGGGTAGGTAAATAATGATTTACATTAGTACCTATGATCGGAAACAAAAGTTGACATCAGCACTTGTGGCTGAGAACAAAAGTAACTCATATTAAAGTAATGTGAATCCCAATGACAAATTATCTCTTATAATGACGAAACTACCATCCATTGGAGTACAAATCTCAACAATGAACTATCTCCCATAATGACGAGACTACCATCTATCGGAGTACAAATCTCAAAAATGAACTATTTCCCATAATTATAGGACTACTGTTCATCAGAGTACAAATCTGAACAACGAACTATCTCCCATAATGACGAGACTACCATCCATCGGAGTACAAATCTCAACAACTAGCTATCTCTCATAATGACGAGAATACCATCCATCGGAGTACAAATCTCAACAACTAACTATCTCCCATAACGAAGAGACTACCATCCATCCTAGTACAAATCTTAACAATGAACTATCTCAGATAATGATGAGACTACCATCCATTGGAGTACAAATCTCAACAATGAACTATCTCCCATAATGATGAGACTACCATCCATCAGAGTACAAATCTCAACAACGAACTATCTCCCATAATGGCGAGACTACCATCCATTGAAGTACAAATATCAACAAGAACTATCTCCCATAAGGAAGAGACTACTATCCATTGGAGTACAAATCTTCTCTAGCATTAATAGACTTACTGGGGAAGAACATGTTGCTCAAATTAAGAGATTTGCCACTTGTTATTTATGAAGAGAATGACGAGACTTTCCCGCTGAGGAGGTAAAGTCATCTCGTACAAAATAAATGCACATTCTTAATCTAGGTCTTATAGCCTATAGAAGTCAAAAGAACAAATGTTGTCAGACTAGATTAAAACAGTCAACCAAGACTTCACCCAATGAGGAATAAACTCAAATGGGGATCACATTACATCTAGGTAATGAATTGGGTAGGAAGACTAAAGCAAAATTCTTCCACGAGGGATAACTCAATGGGGAAATTGAATGTATATGCTCTTTTTGTTTAGGGTTGACAATCTATTGGAGAGAGGGTAACATAACTCTGCAAAGAGGATAAAAAGCCAACAAAAACATTCAATGAGATGCAAATAAGCAATGAATTTTAAATTAGTTATGCATTAATGTGTAGGAATGTATGAATTTTATCATGTATATGTCGACAAAACAAACATATTGTGCTGGAGATAACTAGGCAAAACAAACTTGAGTATGAACAACACTCGGCTAAATCACATCCAGGATGAAGATTCCATAAGAGAGTAAGCACCAACTGAGGAAACAAAGTCCTACATCACGGATTAATTTCACTGGGAAGAAACATAGCTTGAAAATAATCAAAGCATAATCTGATAATAATAAACCGAAACATTTGTAGGAATATAACACCCTTCTCCAGGCTTCTTTGAGGTATATCGTACAGACTTCTCCAGGGAATACAAATACCTCATCGTCTAAACATCAACTGGGGATCCCGTACTGACTTCACTAGGGAAGAAAACACCACATTGCCAAGGGGAGTCCAAATACATTCTTCAATATGAAGAGTAATGGTTGTGCAAAATTTTCTGGGAGAAATTATGAAACTTCATGGGGATATTCACCTTTAGAGAAAAGCATCATTCTCGTTTCGTTTAGGGAACTAAGAAGTTAACAACACATTAATAAGTCAAACTTATGGGGATTTTAAATCAAACTCAACACTTGGCGAGAGAAAACCCAAAAATTTGACAGTTGTCTCAACACTTCTTAGAAAAGATATTGCCCCTGTCTGACTGCTCTGTTGGAAAAATCTACGTCAAGTCCTTACTGGAGAATCTGGGATAGAGGCATCAAACCGTGCAAATCCAAAACCAAATAATCAACCTGGAGAAAAATCTAAACCAAGACTTAACTGGGGAAAATGGGATTACAGGCCCAACATCGTGCCATATATCAGTTGGTATGAAATCCAACTATCCAAGGAATGAAACACAAGTGGATCATGCACACATCAACAAGAGTAATCCGGGGATACCTCTTGGGGAATATTTTCAAAACTTTGGAGTTTGTCCATCCTTGGAGTCACTACTTTTTTTCCACTTGAATCACAAAATCTGAAGTAAAAAGTAATTTGCGAATTCTTTTGAAAAACATTTTAATTATTAAGTCTTTTTTTTTTAAATTACTATCAATAATAAATGAAATTTTCGTAAACAGAATAAAATAAGAACTACAAAGAATTGGATAAAGGCTCAAACTTTATTAATAGAATGGTAGTCCGTAAATAGAATGACTCCATGGATGATTACATAGTTCGAAAAATGGTAAATATATGATAAAGATACATTGAAATACAATGACCACTATTCTCCCAAACAACTTTGAACTCCTGAGCAGAGACTTTAGTTGAAGTGTGATGAGAATACAAGAAGATTGTTGCTTCAACAATCAAATCGTGTATGACGTAGTTACTCTCAAGGAAATCCCTACCCTTTTACCTAGACAGCCATTTCGGGTTTTCAGCCTACCGATACGCTCCTTTTTTCCTAAGCCGCCCTTTCGTGTTTTCAACTTAGTGAGTTATTCTTTTATTTATTTATGCGAAGTATTTCTTGACTGCATCAGCATTCATATGACGTGGGAACTCTTTACCATCCATAGTTTCAAGAATCAATGCACCGCCAGAGAAGGGTTTCATGACGACATATGGGCCTTCATAATTGGGAGTCCACTTGCCCCAAGAATCAACATTAAAAGACACGATCTTTCTGAGAACGAGGTCGCCTTCTCTGAATTAACGAGGCTTGACCTTCTTATCAAAAGCTTTCTTCATTCTTTTCTGATATAAATGACCATGACACAAGGCCATCATTCTCTTTTCTTCAATCAAATTCAATTGGTCAAACCTGTTCTGAACCCATTTAGCCTATGACAACTTGGTTTCAATAATTACACACAAAGAGTGAATCTCATCCTCAACGCGGAGCACTGCTTCCATACCATACACAAGAGAGAACGAGGTTACCCCTATTGAAGTGCAGATGGATGTACGATACCCATGCAAAGAAAAAGGGAGCGTCTCATGCCAATCCTTATAGATAACAACCATCTTCTGGATGATCTTCTTAATGTTTTTATTATCAGCTTCAACAACCCCATTCATCTTAGGCTTGTAAGGAGACGAATTGTGATGGATAATCTTGAATTCTTCACAAAGTTCTATCATCATCTTATTATTAAAGTTTGAGCCATTGTCAATGATAATCCTACTTCGCACACCATAATGACATATAATATTGTTCTTGATAAGGCATAGTACCACCTCTTTGGTGACATTAGCATAAGAAGTTGGTTCCACACACTTGGTGAATTAATAAATTTCCAATAAGATGAAACGATGTCCATCTGAAGCCTTGGGTTCAATCATTCCAATCATATCAATATCCCAAATAGAAAAAGGCCACAAGGAAGAAATAACATTGAGAAGCGTTGGAGGCACATGAATCTTGTCAGCATAAATCTGACATTTATAGCACTTCTTCGGAAATTTATAATAGTCAGATTCCAATGTCAGCCAATAGTAACCTGCCCTAAGCATTGATGCATCCTCAAGTGCATAGAAATATCAAAGTAATATAAAAGATTATCGAACCCACAGAGACCAATATCAACCTACTGTAATCTATCTTCGCTTTGTAATTCTAAGGCTAATGAATAATTGATTTAGGGGAAACTAAGAACTAAAAAAAAACTAAAATAATATTAAGGAAATATATAACAAAAGAGAGGCTAGAATGTGGATTATGCGTATATCGGGGACTTTGTAACTTGTTGGCTTTTAATCATATAAAGATGTATTTCATAGAAAATGTTAATTTAAAGACAATACCTCACACTCTTGTGGTTTTGAATAAATCCATATTCCTTAACCATGAGATTTCTCTCTCGCTCAAACATTTTAATTAAGGAATGTGTTTTGAAAATTGAACAAGTCCTAATCAATACTTAAAGTGCTCTCTCCCTCTTTAAGATCGATGTTCCGTTTTTACTATCCGTTTCGACCCCGACGCTCTCGCATTGCCAGCTCAAACCTTAGTTAATTTCTCACTCTCGTGACAAAATCATGTTAAGTAACCTCTCACTCTCGTGACAAGGCTATTTAAATTAAGTTTAAAAAAAAAAACAAAAATTTTTTTTCATATAAATGTTAAGCCAACATTGTCACCGAGTCCCGTCGAAAATGACAGTCCTCACATACCAGACTTGAAATAATTTTTCCGGACATACTTAAAGAAACAAACATACAATTATAATTATTAACCACGAACATAGGCATATTATAAGAACAAGAAACTAAAATAATTGCAAATAAATAAACCTGGAAGTAAAGCAGACAAAATAAACTTGAATATAACTATGAATGAAATAAATATTGAAACTTGAATAAATCTTTGAAATAATTTCGGCAAGATTACGATCCAAGAGAACATAGGTTATAGGCCTAAAACTAATGGAGTGGTATTTCTTCGATGTGAGAAACTACCACTTTTACAAAGTGATTTCTGCCTAAAACTATGAACAACGCTTTCACACAAAAACTTGAATGCTCAAACAATAAATATTAGGTCCTTTATATAATGAGAAATACTAGAAGTTATCATGTGAGAGGTAGTTGAGATCATGGTCGGAGAAGTTGAGAAAATCATGGGGTGAGTGGGTGAAGTGGAGAAAACAAGTACGTGGCCTGCAATATGAGAGTTATGGTGAGAGGAATACCTTGTGTGCCATAGGGGCACAAAATTCAAAGTTGTGGCAACTGTAACACGTGTGTGCCAAGGGGCACTCATAATTGCAATGCATGGCGATCGGCTAGATGCTGTGACGACCATCACAGTCCTCTATCATGCAATTTCCTTCTGTTTTCTGCTAGAGTCATTTTCAACTCATTTCTTTGTCATTTCTTCCTATTTTCTCTTTCAAGTCTCGTGGAATGTAAATACGTGAAACGAAATAGATATACCGGCATAACAAGATAAAAATGAACGAAAAGGAAACTAAAATGCATGCGACTCAAGTCGAATTTATGATATAATTTCGCGTTATCAAATTCCCCCATATTTAAACCATTGCTTGTCCTCAAGCAATCGACCAACACGGTAAAATAAATGATTAAGCGTGATTTGTAATAAGGGCATGACACAACTCCTAATCATACGCGACTACTAGGATAATATTAGATCGATAGGTACAAAATGTTCAATACCTAGGACATCGTAATGACATAATGTTCAAAGACTCCCTCTTTATGCAAACTAATTTGAATCATGCCATTATAACTCAACCTATATATCTCATTTGTATTCCCCTCTATTCATTCAAGCACAATCACGTTAAGTTTGTTATGAATAGACACACATATTAGAGAAATTGGTTAGCGACTATGATCCTTTGTCTCGAGGTTCTGCTACATAAGTTTGGTAACCCCTTTTATTTAACCAATCGCAGTTGCGGGGGATCAGACCGTAGTCTGCCCTACCAAGTTCAGTACCAGACACCTTTGAACCAAAAAATGACGGGTTGTTTTATTATATTTTTGTAGGTTCCACAACCAATGGATTAAGTGACCGGGTGAGGGTACCCTAAAATAATAGGTGCATTACCAATTTTAAATTTCTTATGGTGTAATATAGTGGGAGAATTGACTTTTAGTTTTGCATTTTATCTCAAATGTTGCAGATAGAAAGAGTCGCCACCGACTTTCTTTTATCCAATAAAGAAAAGGGTGAAAAGAACAGGAAAGACCTTTGATAATTTTTATGAGTTCGGGGGGTAGGTTATGAAAAGGGAAGATGTTAGCACCCTATTCATCCATAGTTATCTACGTGCTCTTAATTGCTAGCTCACTTTTTGAAAATGCTTTGTGTGTTTGAAAATATTTAGAAAATGCCTAAGTGCGGCAACTTTGGAATGATTCTCGTATCGTTGAGAATGCATACAAAATGTTTTTTTTTTGAAAATATTTGTTGAAAAAGTGATGTTGTATGAAAAATGTTTTAAAGTTTTCGCGAGCAAGCAATTAAGAACTATCTACCTACTCAAATGTCGATTATTCTTTTCCTCCTCATTTAGATAGTGCTATCCCACCATTGGTTAGTAGGAAGCCCTATCTTTGGATGTGTGAGGGACAGGAGCGGGTCATTATACAGTCATAAAGGAAACAAATAGTGATACCTTTAACAATTCGAAGGGACTATCATCATGTATTCATAGGCAACATCGAGGGACAAGATCATTTACTGAAGGCAGCATCGAAGGGTCATCGAGTGACTATGATCTTTATAATGATTTTTAACTGAGGGTCTTTGCTAATGTTATCCCTATATTCGAGGGACACGATCATTTTTTATTTGAAGGCAACAAAGTGAATCACCCTAGAGGTGCATGTGTGAACAATGATTTTTTTCCAGTTAATTTATCTTACATATTATCGTTATCTAGCATTCATTTTAGATCTTTCCATACAAACCCTATTTAACATACATCTAGCAATTATAAGGAAAACGGTAAAATGCGGAAAAGAAATCTAAACTATTACAGGGCTTCAGGGAAGGGGGTACAAACCATAAAAAATTAGGGGAAATAAAGAAAGAGATAACAAACCTAATTAAATATTACAACCTTTAGGAGATACATAATGGCAAAAACTAATGCGAAAATAAGTAAAGCGCGAAGATTGTGGAAGGACGAGAGACGGAGAAATGTTTCTTTTTGTTATCATTTTTTATTAAAAAAATTGATGTCTTAAACTAACTTAATTTAAACATTAATTTATTAAATAAAATAAATTTTAAAATAAAATGACTTAAGCGACCTAATTATTTTTATTAAACAAAAATGAAGTTAATTTATTTAAAAAAAGTTAATCATTATAATAACGAAAACAAATTAATTTAATTAATTTTAATAAAGAAAAAAACCTAATTCTAAATTGATTTTAAATTTACTTGAATAAAAATTAATTATGTGGAAAAAAAAGAGTTAAAACAATATATAAAAAAAGAGATGAAATGGGCCTGAATAAGTAAATTTGAGGGTGTGAAAAGAACAAGAATTACTAGGTCCAAACCAGGAGCCCATTATCTGCGTGAGATCTAGTATGTTACTCTCCAAGTGTTCCCTGGTATGTCTGCGAATTTGGAGGTGTTGGATCTGATCTATTGAGATCTGGTGGTTATAACGTGAGAGTGCATGGTGTGCGTGTGGAGGATGCCTGCGTGGAGGATGCTTGCTTTGGATCTGTAAACAAGGAAACATAAAAATGAAATGTCAAAATAACAGGGGCAGGGATCAAACTCGTTCCCTGGTATAATAATTCCTTTTTAACCCACGCTTCTACCGCTGGGGTGGTCTTTACGTTCGTTCATATAAACCAACTCATAACAATAAATATAATACATGTTATTGGTCAGAGAGGCACCGGAGCCCTAGCTCCGGTCGTCTTCTTCGGAAACCTATAATGTACTGAACCTGCGAAAACAATGTGTTAATGATCAAAAAAGTCCTAGTACCCCTAATTCGACCTCTTGAATCTGATTATGGGCCTAGTTTTGGCTATAGGTCCTTGCATAACGAGTTTTAAATCAAATAAGACCGACCAGAGCTATTATGGTATCTCATAGTTTTTCCTACATGGGATTACAATATTGATCCAAACCTGTTCAATCATGAAAACAAGGATTCGAAAATCAAGAAATAATGAAAAATACGATGATGCATGGATACTGATTCAGGCCCTTAGGATCATGGTAATCGATCCAGCCTTACCCTTCAATGTTTCTGGATGCGAAATGAATGGAGATTTTGCAGTGAGGATGCTTTCTACGAGAGTTTTGACAATGTAGGGTTCTTTGAAAAATATTGAGAATTTTGGCAAACTTTTATAGGCAAGGATGCGTGTCCATTGAATCTGGTCTTGTTTTTCTTATATAAAGAAAAGAATAGGGTAAGCAAATATGGCATAAGACAATGAAATAATGGCCAAATGAGACAACAATCAAACATATTTACAAAATTCCATTTTGAGATATTCCTTGCCATTTTGAGCTCACACGGTTTTGCATGGTTGTCATGGGCCTCCATGTGATTGAAATCAAAAGCCCATGCGCCTTGGCCCAATGATTTTATATTTTATTTGATTTACTTGCATTTAAATGAATAAAAATTCAAATAAAATAAATAAGAATCATAAAAAATATGTGAATGCATTTAGAGGTCCTATAACACATAGTGAACATGTTTGAACATCAAAAGTTAGGCCCATTAGTCTAGAATTTCATGTTTGCTCACTTTAAACTTCATGCATTTGCTCAAAATTTCCCAACTTGCACTAGTCATAACTCTCACGATTTTCATATTTTGAAGGAGATCTTTGACTTTTTGGAAAGCTCAAGATGTCCTCTTTAATTTCTATTTTGATCATATTTGCATTTGGAGAATTTATCTTGATGTAAGTTTCCTGACAAAAAGCGTCTTTTTGTTAACTTATGAAATGACCTATAATGTATGGGCTCATATCTCTCAAATGGAGCACTTTCTGAACTTGAGCATACAAATACAAAGTTGTAGAGAATTGAATTTCCTTAAAAATGGGCTTTTGTTGGGGGAAATTTGATGAAGCATGTGAAAGTTATGCTAGTTCAAGGTTCAGTTGACTTCTCTTAAGGAAACCCTAATTTGACAAATTTTGACTTTTGATGATTTTAGGGCTTTGCTTGAGGAATCATGATCAACCATTGATCAAATGATACATATCACTTAAAAATATTGATGTTTACCAAAAATATTGAAGTTTGATTGTATATTGACCATAGTTGACTTTTTACCCAATATAGTTGATTTTCAATCACTTGAGCTATTGACTGAGCAATCTTGTGATGCAAGACTTGAAACTTGACATAAGAATTCTTAGGGACATATGAAGAGCCATGAAAACCAATTGATACCTTTTCAACCAAAATTTCCTTGAAAAACATAAAACCCTAGTTGTGGACCCGTTGCTTAGGAGGAGAATTTGTCTGATCAACTCTTGAGCATCCCTGAGCACTTGAGAACCTCAGAAGAATGCTTTGATGAAAATGGGAGGGAAAATTTTGCGGTACAATAGCTGCCCCTATTCAATCTTCTTAAACTTGAAGTTAGGTTGGCATGTCCGCCATTCGTGACTTGAAGGCAGAAGATGATTGAACACTTAAGTGCCCAGAAATTTGCACTCACCTGTGCACAAAATTACACTATTTATTGATTATACTAGGAATGGGCTTAAAGATGACATTTGTAGAGGTTAAGGAGAGTCTTCGGAGATGGGGTTATAGATGCCATCCAGAATAACTGTTGATAAGAAAATCATACTAAGTTTACGCCCAAATTTATCTTAGAAGATGTATTTGGAATGAGTCTACGCCAGACTTTGTCCAAAAGAATAATCAGAATAAATCTATGCTCGATTTCATTCGAACTAGAAGATGTCTATGCCCGAATTCAACTAGGAGAGGTACCCAAAAGATTCTACGCCTTACTTTTTTCAAAAAGAGCATCAGAAAGAAATCTATGACTGATTTCATCCGAACTAGAAGATGTATACACCCGACTTCAACTAGGAGAGGTACCGGAAAAAGTCTACGCCTGAATTTTCCCAAAAAGAGAATCAGGAAGAAATCTACACCTGATTTCATCCGAACTAGAAGATGTCTAAGCCTGACTTCAACTAGAAAGGGTACCAGAAAGAGTCTACATCTGACATTTTCAAAAAGTATCAGAAAGAAATCTATGCCTGATTTCATCCGAACTAGAAGATGTTTACGTCCGACTTCAACTAGGAGAGGTACCTGAAAGAGTCCACATCTGACTTTTTCCAAAAAGAGCATCAGAAATAAATCTACGCCTGATTCCATCCGAACTAGAAGATGTCTACGCCCGACTTCAACTAAGAGAGGTACCGAAAAGAGTCTACGCATGACTTTTTCCAAAAAGGACATCAGAAAGAAGTCTACGCCTGATTTCATCTAAACTAGAAGATGTCTACGCCTGACTTCAGCTAGGAGAGGTACCGGAAAGAGTCTACGCCTGAATTTTTCCAAAAAGAGCATTGGAAAGAAATCTACGTCTGATTTCATCAAAACTAGAAGATGTCTACGTCCGACTTCAACTAGAAAAGTAACAAGAAAGAGTCTACATCTGACTTTTCCAAAAAGCATCAGAAATAAATCTACGCCTGATTTCATCTGAACTAAAAGATGTCTAGGCCCAACTTCAACTAGGAGAGGTACTGAAAAGAGTCTATGCCTGATTTTTTTCAAAAAGAGCATAAGAAAGAAATTTATGTTTGATTTCATCCGAACTAGAAGATCTCTACGCCCGACTTCAACTAGAAGAGGTATTGAAAAGAGTCAACGCCTGAGTTTTTCCCAAAAAAGCATCTGAAAGAAATTTACGCCTGATTTCATCCGAACTCGAAGATGTCTACGCCTGACTTCAACTAGGAGAGGTTCTCTTTTAGCATGATCTTCTGGGGAAAGTGCTTAAGTAGCTATTTGTCAGATATAGCCTTTGAGGAATCTGTTTGTGGATCTTTAACTGAAAAGATAAATAGTTAAATGTATGCCTTGTCATGATATATGAAATGCATTGCATAATGATATTCTCAAAATAAATCAGAGTGTGCTATGTGCATTTCGTATCCATATGCTATGATTTTTGTATATGATTTATGAATGTGAGATGTCGTTGAAGTGTATTAGTAACTATGTGCCGTATCTTTTACTGGGAAATAGATCCCTGGCTGTTGTTAGGGATGAAGAATATGTGTATCTTCGATCTTGATAGGGACTCCTGCTTTCTAATTGAGGAAACTCTGCTGGGGAACGTTGATTTCTATTTGGAGAGAAGGGTTCGAGAACATTGGTCGTTCATTGCTCTACTAGGGAATTTAATTTTTATATATCCTGACTGGGGATAAAAGAGATGGATAACCTCTCGAGGTGCTGTCTAGTTGAGTTTCTGATATGGATGTCAATTTGTCTTGAGAGGATAAGGTTAAACGACATCTGGGCCTTCTGTAGCAACTCTCTGGGGTTAATAGTCTGGACTACCCCTTACTGGAGAGAGAAATTTTGCCTTTGATCTGTAATAGTTAGAGAAATAGACTCAAACTGGGGAGACTGAACTCTACTGGGGAAATAATCCTTATTTGGGGAAATAAAACATGTCAGGGAAATAAACTGTAAACTTTGACGGAGGAATACTCTGCTGAGGAAATACCCTTACCGAGGAAATGAGCTCTGCAAGAGAATATGAGCCTTGCTGGAGAAAGGAAATTCTGAAGGGGATTTTACAGTGATGGAGAAATGAAATCAATTGGGGAAGAGAATTTCCATAAATTATATTGATTCCATAGTCTCTAATGGAGATTGGGACTCCTTAGGATGGCGACATTGCTGGGAAAAAGATCACATTCCCTTATCCTCTAGGGGGAATCTGCTGGTGAAATATATCTTTGTTGAAAATGAGCTTGTTAAGACTACTCTATGGGGATTATCCCATGGAAGTTATTCTGCAGGAATAATCTTGTGAGGATTTTTCTGTGGGAATACATGGACGACTTGAACATTATCCTTACTCCTAGAGTCTTGAGCAAATGCTTATTCTTGTTTTTATGCATATACTTGTTAACGGTAATAGTATTCATATGCATATGTTCATTCAATTTATTCATTGGATGTTTTTGTAAATAAAACAAAAAAAGGTAAATCAAAACTTTGAATTTTGAAATTTGTATTTCTATTGATAGTTTGGCCATAAACAGGAAATTTTGTACAAAGAGACAGAAATCCTAGTTAGAAGAAATCGTCGTGAAATGAAAAGAGTACAAAGTGAAAACAAAACATATAGCTATATGGAAATAATCTCGTCGGGTTTCAACTCTGCTATCGCCCCCTATGTCTTCAAGTATCTCATCCCTTGTTGTTGGAAAAAGTTAATCGAACTGATATGTACAATTTGAACTTGATGTTGGTAATAAAGCTTATTGTAAGTTATCCAATGGGGCATAGTCGTATGCTTTAGTCCCTAACTTTTTTCCTGGACTGCCCTTTCGGGTTTTCAGTCCACTGGGATTCCCTTTTTTTCCATAGCCGCCTTTTTCAGGTTTTCGACTTACCGGGTGTACACGTTTTATATATATCCATAATTTTTGCCCGAACCCTTTTGGTTCACGAGGATTCGCTTATTTTTTCCTAGGCCAGTCAACCTAGTGGGTCACTTTTTCACGCATAGTATTTTTTGACTATGTTCGTGTTCACAGGGTGCAAAAAATCTTCACCGTTCATGGTGGTTAGTATCATGGCATCACCTTAAAATATCTTCTTTACTACAAACGGTCCTTCATAAGTGGGAGTCCACATGCCCCTGGGATCACCCTGCGGTAGGATGATGCGCTTTATTACCAAGTCACCAGTCTAATATACCTGCTGCTTTATTTTCTTGTTAAACGATTTGATAATGCGCTTCTGATACATCTGACCGTGACTGATAGCCGGAAGACTTTTCTCATCAATAAAATTCAACTGAGCAATCCTAGTCTGAATCCACCCATCTTCGTCTAAGTCTGCATCTTTCATAATTCTCAAAGGGGAATCTGAACTTGGACGGGTAGGACGACTTCCATACCATAAACTAGAGAGAATGAGGTTGCCCTGGTTTATGTTTGAGCTAAAGTGCGATATCTGTGAAGAGAAAATGGTAACATCTTATGCCAGTCTTTGTAGGTCACAACCATCTTTTGTACAACCTTCTTTATGTTCTTATTGGTGGCTTCCACTGCGCCATTCATCTTTGGTCGATATGGAGAATAATTGTGGTGCTTGATCTTGAACTGCATGCAAAGTTTAGTGATCAAAGTGTTGTTGAGATTAGTACCATTATCTGTGATAATTCTCTCGGGGATGCCATATCGATAGATAAGGTTATGCCTAATGAACCTGGCCACGACGTTCTTGGTAAAAGAGGCGAACGAGGTTGCTTCAACCCACTTTGTGAAGTAATCAATGGCGACAAGGATGAAGTGATGTCCGTTATAAGCAGGAAGATTAATCTCTCCAATCATGTCAATACCCCACATTGCAAATGGCTAAGGAGCAGTCAAAACATTCAGAGGTACTTGAGTGGTGGTGATAGTCAGTTTACATAGTCGACCAATAATAACCTACTCTCAGAATTTTCCTGGCCATAGTATGCCCTCTAGAGTGAGTACCAAAGATACCTTCATGCATATCTTCCATAATCTTTCTGCTTCTTTCTTGTCCACACAACGAAGTAGAGTCGAATCATTGTTACGCTTGTACAAAATTCTGTTGCTCAGGAAGAGTTTTGCTGAGAACCTTTGTAGGAATTTCGTGTCATTGATCGATTCCCCTTCAGAGTACTCTTGAGCCCCAAGATACATGTTCACTTCATAAAACTAAGGTTTTCCTTCTACTCTGTCAGTGTCAACTTCAGCTAGTGTGCTAGTTCATCCATTCTTTCAATGGTAATTCTGGGAGCCTCGTTGTCCCATCTGACCTTGAACATAGATGGAATCATAGACAATTGACTCTCTTCTTACGGGATGTGCTCAAAAGTGATTTCCTCGAAGTACGGGATTAAGGTTAACACATGATCTTTATAAGGAATGAGATTCGGGTGCTTCGTATCCCATTCTCCCTTGATCTGACTGATCACCAAGGCCGAGTCCCCATATACATCCAAGAACTTGATTATTAGGTCAATATCAGCTTTAATACCCATAATGCATGCTTCGTATTCGGCCATGTTGTAGGTACAATCAAAGTATAATTTGGCGGTGAAAAGCATACAGAAACCCTAAGGAGAGATAATTACAACACCAATTCCATTTTCAAATGCGTTGGTAGCTCCATCAAAAACCATAGTCCATCGGGATCTTGGCTCAGGTCCTTCATACGGTCCAGGTTCTTCATAATCTGTGACTAGCATAATGTTCTCGTCCGGGAATTCAAAATTCATAGGCTGATAGTCGTCATGGCTTGATATGCCAAATGATCTGCCAGTATTCTTCCCTTAATTTCTTTTTGAGTGGTTTATTGAGTGTCATATTCTGTCAAGACCATTTGCCATCGGACTATTCTTTCGGAGAGGGTTGACTTCTCGAATATGTACTTGATGGGATCCATTTTAGAAATCAATATAGTAGTATGAGTCAACATATACTGCCTTAGTCGGCCAGCAGCCCATGCCAAAGCACAACAAGTTTTCTCGAGTAGTGAATATCTTGTTTCACATTCAGTAAACTTTTTGCTAAGGTAGTATATTGCATGCTCTTTTCGACCAGACTCTCATGCTGCCCCAGTACACACCCCATTGGGTTCTCTAACACTATTAGGTACATGATTATAGGTCTTCCTTCATCTGGTGGCATCATAATCGAAGGTTCTTGTAGGTAGTCCTTAATTTTATTAAAGGCTATTTGGCAGCTGTCATTCCACTTTACTACTTGATCTTTCTTTAGTAGCTTGAAGATTGGCTAACAAGTAGCAGTCAAGTGAGAAATGAATCGGACAATGTAATTCAGTCCTCCTAATAAACCTTTGACTTCCTTCTCAATACGAGGAGCCAATATTTCTTGGATGGCTTTAACTTTTGTTGGATCAACTTCAATACCTTTACTGCTGACGATAAAACCCAAAAGTTTACCAGATCTCACCTCGAAGGTGCACTTGTTTGGATTTAACCTTAGCCTATACTTCCTCAGTCTTTCAAACAGTTTATGCAGATGATGAATATGCTTTTCTTAAGTCTATGATCTTGCTATCATGTCATTGATGTAGACCTTTATCTTGTGATGAATCATGTCATGGATTAAGGCTACCATGGCACACTGATAAGTTGCGCCGGAGTTCTTCAACCCAAAAGGCATAACATTGTAGTTGAAAGTGCCCCACTATTTGACGAAGGTAGTTTTTTCCATATCTACAGGCACCATCTTGATCTGATTTTAACCCGAGAAACCATCCAGGAAAGAGAATACCTTATGCAGAGCGGTGTATTCGACCAGAACATCAATATGTGGAAATAGGAATCCATCTCCGGGGCTTGCCCTATTCAGATCCTTGTAGTCTACACACATACACACTTTGTCGTCTTTCTTTGGTACCGGAACAATATTAGCAACCCGTTGAGGATATGATGTCACTGCTAAGAAGCCTGCGTTGAATTGCTTCATAACCTCGACGTTGATCTTCTCTGACATCTCGGGACACATGTGACAAACCTTCTGCTTAATTGGAGAACAACCCTCTTTCATAGGTAGACGGTAGACCCGAATATCAGTATCGAGCCCTGGCATGTCTTCGTACAACCAAGCAAACATCTCAACATAGTCATGCAACATCTGAATTAACCTGTTCTTGACACTGCTCTCTAAATTGGCGCATATCTTTACTTCTATCAGGTTCGTCTTGGTACCCAAGTTTACAACATCGACTGGTTCTTCATGTGGTTGGATAGCCTTTTCTTCTTATATTAAGAGTCTGGCAAGTTCTCCAGGTATTTCATAATCTTCCTCACCTTCGTCCTTGGCTTGGTAGATCGGATTTTCAAAGTAATGAGTGGCAGTAGCAGAATCAATATCGACGAGATCGAAAGTGAATGTGGATCTTCAATATAGTGTGTGGATGTGTGTAAGAAACACAGAACTATATTTGAAAGAAATAAAGTAATTAAAAGGCAGAGAGCGCAAAATTTGAATGCAAAACGTCCAATGTTTTAATATATGAGCATATATGGATAAAAGATAACTACTCTAACAAGTGGACCATTGTGCCCTGGGTAAGGTATAAGGCTTAAAGTTATTATTTTCAAATTACATATCCCAAAAACTTGAAAGAAATAAAACAATAAATAGAAATTACTCCTGATTATAGGAGATTTGTATAAAGTCTTTAGCCTTCTAGTTGTTAAGTCCACCGCCAGTAGTAGGGAATATCTAGTTGTCTATATCACAGTCACTATCAGTATCTTCTATAGCATTGACTTCATTATTGTTGATGCAGAAAGGTGGTCTCCCAGTACGAGCACGACGAACCGATTTCTGAGCCTCTGAGGTGAAATCCAAACAAAATTTGTTGGACTTGTAAGGAATATCGGGAAGCTGACCTCAAACAGTGCAACCACCTTCTTCTACCACAACCCTAGCATCTTTTAGAGAAGCCATTCTTGGTGGATCCTTGGTAATCCTTGGAGTAGCTTTAGCACGGAAATTTTCGGAGGAATTGCTTCAAAGGTCTGGCAGGGAATCTCAATAAATTCACCATCCATCTCAACATATTTAAATGAATTCAAATGGCTCACCATATACTCTTCTTCTCCACAAACTGTAACAATCTTCCCTTTCACTGGATACTTTAATTTTTGGTGCAAGGTAGAGGTAACAACGTCTGCCCCATAAATCTAGGGGCGTCCAAGCAAGCAGGAATAGGCCAAACGAATATCTATTACATAGAAGGTGGAGTTAAAGACCTGAGATCCCACTTTGATCAGAAGGTAAACCTCCCCGTGTACCATTCTCCTTGACCCATCAAAGGCTCTTATCACGATATCACTGGGTTACAGCCTAACCCCTTCACAGTCCAGTTTATCTAGAGCACCTTTTGGTAATACATTTAGTGAGGAACCTGTATCTACCAAAACATGCGCCAAGGTAGTGCCCATACACTCAATAGAGACGTACATAGCCTTATTATGATTCTTTCCTGCCGTTGTTAAGTCAGCATCAGAAAAGCCTAACCCATTATCAATTGTTAGGCTTGCTACACAATTATCAAACTGATCGGTAGAGGTCTCTTGAGGTACATGAGTAGTCTTCAAAAGTTTTACCAAAGCTTGAGCATGGGCTTTAGAGCACAATAACAAGGATAACATTGATATCTTGGAGGGCGTCTTCCCCAACTGTTCAAAAACATTGTAGTCACTTTTGTGGATGATTTTCAGTATTTCTTCCATCTCTTGTTTGCAGGAATCTTCAACAGTAACATATTTTGATGATGCCTCCGTATAGGCAGACTTAGTCATCTTTTCTTTGCCTCGAGTGTCAGTAGTCGACTCAGTAGCAGGGATATGAACAAGTGTTGTGATAGTCTTTGGAGGAGAGATATCTGGAGAGAAGACCCTTCCCGTGCTGGTAACTTTAATAGTCCCGACGATATTTTTGACATTGAGGTTGGTAACTTCAGTATCTTCATATTTGTCAATCCATGGTTCTTGCTTAACACCATGGTAATAAACTTCAGCTCCATAATTCCAGGGAACAACCTTGTCAGAGGAATAGGGGATTGGCCTCGATGTAGTTTGATCAGGGGAGCCACCCTTGGAACGACATGAATTTTTATAGGACCTTTAGAGGTGATCTTTACAGGAGTATTAGAAATTTTTATTATAGAAATATCTTCAAGTCTCTGCTCTTGAGACATACTTTCATGCAAAATTTTCACGGACTAAGTCTTCTCAAATAGAATTTCATGGGTATCAATCAAATGCCGAATACCGTTCTTCAGCCACATACAACCATCATATTGGGACGCACAATGGTAACAATTTTTAAGGAAACCCGGAAATAAACTGTCTTGCAACAGATTCTTCTTAACGATTATCAATGGAGAAGTCAAGTCACTTGTGGTGGAGACATAAGAAACATCTTCGATAGCATTAACACCTTTACCATGACTAGGCATAGGCGTAGTAATCACATTAGGGGTCTTAGAAGGATCAAATTAAATTTCTTTTGCGTCGATCATATCCTGGATTTTATTCTTCAGGGACCAGCAGTTGTTGGTGTCGTGCCCAGGATTGTTAGAATGATAGGCACACTTAACATTTGGTTTGTACTTAGGATGTGAGGAGTTAGGATTATGAGGATCCCGTAGTGTTATGAATTGGTCTTTCAACAGATGTTGAAATTATTGAGACAATTTCATATTAATATTTGTAAATTGCCTTCTCGGAGCGTCTGACCTACGCTGGTTCCCCTATTGTTGTTATTGAACAGGTGTAGGATTAGAAATCAACACTGCTCCCACAAACTGATGGTGATCATTCTTACTATGGCTCTTCTGGCTATAAACAACATTGGTTTTCTTCTTATTATTGAATGCCTTATTTTCAATAGTAGAAGACGTAGCCACCAGAATCTTTCCGCTCCTGATATCGCTTTCAACTCGTTCCCCGGTCAGGATTAGCTCAGTAAAACCAGATGAAGAGCTCCCAATTAGCATATTAAAGAATGGACCTGTTAGAGTGCCCATGAACATGTCAACTAACTCCCGGTCAGACAAGGGAGGCTGCACCCTTCCAGCTAAGTCTCTCCACTTTTGTGCATATTCTTTGAAACCCTCGTTCGAACCCATAGACATGTTTTGTAATTTTACTTGAGTCAGTGCAAGGTCAGTATTATACTGATATTGCTTGTAAAAAGCAGCAACCAAGTCTTCTTAAGTGTGAATGTTGGTTCCTTTAAGCTGGTAGAACCATTCTAATTGCGTCCCCGACAAGATTTCTTGGAAGAAATTCATCCATAATTTTCTATCAGCAGTATGGGGTTGGATTTTTCGGACATAAGGTCGCAGATGAAGCTTAGGACAAGACACATCGTCGTATTTGGAAAAGAAGGGGGCCTTGAACTTGTGACGGATAACAACCCTCGAGATAAGACCCAACTCTTTGAAATCCAACCCAGTAACTCTCTGGATCTCCACAACATTGCGACGATGTTCTAGCTGCTTGTACTTTTTGTCAACCAGAGGATATTTGTTCATCTGAATAGTTCGCTTCTTCTTTATCAAAAACCTAGTCGTAAACCTTCATACTTTTATCATCTTTCTTATCATTTTCTTCTTCAAACTCCGGAGCTCGTTTGACCGGACCTTTGAGTCTTCTACCCATGTTGAGGATGCGAGTTAGTTTCTTGGTTTTCTCTCCCCTCTCTTTAGTAATGAGGGCCTTCAGCTCTTCCTTCCCCTTGGCTAGACTCAGAAACATTTGGTGGAACTGGGTGTTCTGAGCCTAGAGATCCTTAATTTTTTGTTCAATAGCCATTCTTTTCTGGTGAAATAAACAGCAAAAAGATAAGAAACCTTTCTTGGAACAACTGTTATGGAGTGATATGCATGATATGTATATGCAATGTTTTCAAGGAACTTATGAGATTTAAATTTGTTAACCAAAATGAAACAGAAACAAAGATTTTATTAATAAGTTTATGTTAATACAAAAGATTTCAAAGGAATATATTAAAAAACTCCTAAAACTTTAAGTTTCTAAAAGACGCCTCTTCTTCGTGTTGACATATGCGTTAAGACTCTGCTCTTCGTGAAGTTTCTTCATGAGCTCTATCACTTTTTCCTCACTTTCATAGAATTAAGTCTGAAAGATGTCCTGTTCTTCCTTGAGTTGAATCCATGACTTCTGCAATTCTTCAAGACCAGTAGGCATGTCTGGATGAAGAATGGTGTGAGAAATGTCTCCTTCGACAACAGGCTCTGTGATTACTGGTAGGACGGCAGGATATGGAATCATAAGGTTTTGAGCATGAGTTCGTACCCATTTGAGATATGGCCCTAGAGGGATGGAGTTCTTATGCTACAGAATCCTGCTATTAATCTTATTGACAATGCCCCAAGCATAGATAAATCTTTATTGGTAACCTTGAAAATCGTTATCATAGTCGAACACAATACCCTAGATAAGCATATCACGAGGACTTTCTCTCCGGGCATAACCGAATTGACATAGAGACATAGAAGGATTGTAAGTAATTCCTTCTCTTATGCCAAGGAGTGGTACATTGGGGAATTCTGCACAGCGGTCACTGATGATGATACCTTCCAGGGATCGGTAACACCAATGGACATCTGAATGAATGAGTGACATCAACCTTTGAGACCACCTCAAACCTTGTTGATTCTTCATTATCGAGCAAGGAAAGTGCGAAATAAACCACCCGGATAGCAAAGGTATACAACACATGAGAGATCATCGCTTCTTCATAGTACGAGTGTGAAGAGAATGCAGAATATCTCCGAGAAAAGTAGGCACATGATTTTGAGTGAGGAAATCTTGATGGCGTTTACATCTATAAGTTGGTCTTGATTGGGTAATAGTACCAAACCATAGATTAGTAAAGCCAAAACATCTTCGAAAGCATGAAAACTTATGGCATCTAGAAACAACTGAGCTTTCTCCATCATAAATTTAGCAAGGAGACCTTTAACCCCACTCCTGGTTTCCTAATTAGATGCAATGTCGAACGGTTTCAAGTGCAAGGCTGTGGTAATATCTTCAGGTCTTGGATCTTTCTCTAAACCAGTGAAGGGTATCTGATCTAGTATAGGCACCCCAAGTAACTTAGAGAACTCTTACATTTTGGGAACCAACTGACAATTGGGGAAAGTAAAGCAATGGTGTTTAGGATCAAAGAACTGGAATAAAATACTCATCATGCCTTCATCAAAACTTGAGATAACCAAGCTGAGAAAATGACCATGTCTTCTGTTGAACTGAGAGCTTTCGGCAACCTTTGAGACCAATTCTTTGAGTTTAGAAGGTATTTCCATGAAGTTGATCCAGATAGTATTTCTGCGAGCGGAGGCCATAGTCTACAAAACAGAACAAAGATAAATCTCTTGGTCCTTGAAATGGTCAGTGAAAATGCTATGTTATGACATTATGATGTTCTACTGTTATGTTTAAACAAGATATAAAGCACAAGCAAATCACATAAAAGGCCTTAGGTTTAAAGGCTTGCATGAGGTTCATAGGTAAGTACCCTCTTGAAGTTTAGTTGGCTCAACCTGTCCTAAGAATAATAATCGGGTTCTAGGAGTCTCATATCACTGATCTTTCTCTCAAGCATTGTTTCAGCAGAGCAACTGACTTGCCACCTAAATACCCCGAGAGTCGAATCTCAAAGAGCATAGCATCAAATATCAACCAACTTCGGACTGCACCAAAGCCGACCATCTCACTACTTTCTAATGGCTATGTTGGGTCAATTAAGGTTCTAAAGGTCTATTAGTGCTTATGACACCATGCGGAAGCCTAGTGTTATCCTCGACTGACTCAAGGAACACCAGTACAAACCAATGTGTTGCACTAATGTAGCCATCACTTCAACCATATTGGTCTATGCCGTACACTTTCCATAATTTATTTCTACTTACCTAAAATGTCCCCAGATCCGGGTATATGATTTTTGCAAGAAATTAAACCCGAGTAAAAACCCCAAATATAAAGAAAACAAACTAAAAAAGTAAGTAAAAGTTATCCATCCCTAAGGTAACCCCTCTTTTTTAGGTATACTCCCTAGCAGAGTAGCCAATTCTATAATACGGTGGGAGAACTGACTTTTGGTTTTCCATTTTATTGCAAATGTTGTAGAGAGAAAAAGTCGCCACTGACTTTTCTTTTATCCAATAAAGGAAAGGGTGAAAAGAACATGAAATACCTTTGATAATTTTTCTGAGTTTGGGGGGTAGGTTATGAAAAGGGAAGGTGTTAGTACCCTTTTCATCCGTAGTTATATACGGGCTCTTAATTGCTAGCTCACTTTTTGAAAATGCTTTGTGTGTTTGAAAATATTTTGAAAATGCCAAAGTGCGTAAATTTTGTAATGATTCTCGTATCGTTTATAATGCATTCAAAATGATTATTTTGAAAATATTTGTTGAAAAAGTGTCATTGTGTGAAAAATGTTTTGAAATGTTCGTGAGCAAGCGATTAAGAACTATCAACCTACTCAAAATTGTTTTATTCTTTTCCTCCTCCTTTAGATAGTGTTATCATACCATTGGTTAGTAGGAAGCCCTATCGTTGGATGTGTGAGGGACATGCGCGGGTCATCATACAGTCATAAAGGCAACATATAGGGATACCTTTAACAATTCGAAGGGACTATCATCATGTATTCGTAGGCAACATCGAGGGAAAAGATCATTTACTAAAGGCAGCATCGAAGGGTCATCGAGGGACTATTATCTTTTTGATAATTTTTAACCGAGGGTCTTTGCTAATGATATCCCTACATTCGAGGGACACAACTATTTTTTATCTAAAGGCAACAAGTGGAATCACCCTAGAGGTGCGTGTATGAACAATGATTTGTTTTCAGTTAATTTATCTTACATATTAGGGTTATCTAGCATTTGTTTTAGATCTTTCCATACAAACCCTATTTAACATACATCTAGCAATTATAAGGAAATTGGTAAAATACAAAAAATAAATCTAAACTATTAGAGGGTTTCAGGGAAGGGGTACAAAACATAAATAATTATGGGTGTTATGGTTTTGAATCAAATGAAACCGATCGAATCTATTATGGTATATTATAGTTTTGCTTTCATGGGATATTAATATTGACCCAAACATGTTTAACCATGTCTCAGAAACTCATTAATAACATTAGTTCATGCTAAATCATAATGAAAACAAGGATTCGAAAATCAAGAAATAATGAAAAATATGATGATGCATGCATACTGATTCAGGCCCTTAGGATCATGGTAACCAATCCATCCTTACCCTTCAATGTTCCTGGAAGTCAAATGAATGGAGATTTCGCAGTGAGGAGACTTGAAAGGAGAGTTTTGATAACTTAGGGTTCTTTAAAAAATATTGAGAATTTTGGAAAGCTTTTAGAGGCAAGGATGTCTATCCATTGAATCTATTCTTGTTGTGCTTATATAGAGGAAATATTAGGGTAAACAAATATAGCATAAGACAATGCAATCATGGCCAAATGATACAAGAATCAAACATATTTACAAACATACATTTTGAGATATTCCTTTCCATTTTTAGCTCACACAGTTTTGCATGGTTGTCATGAGTTGTCATGGGCCTCCATGTGTTTGAAATCAAAATCCCATGCGCCTTGGCCCAATGATTTTATATTTTATTTGATTTACTTGCATTTAAATGAACAGAAATTCAATAAAAGAAATAAGAATCATAAAAAATATGTGCATGGATTTATAGGTCCTATAACACATTGTGAACATGTTTGAACATCAAAAGATAGGCCCATTAGTCTAGAATTTCAAGTTTGCTCACTTTGAACTTCATGCATTTGCTCAAATTTCCCAACTTGCACTGGTCATAACTCTCTCGATTTTCATATTTTGAAGGAGATATTTGACTTTTTTGAAAGATCAAGATGTCCTCTTTAATTTCTATTTTGATCATATTTTCATTTGGAGAATTTATCTTGATGTAAGTTTCCTTGACAAAAAGTGTCTTTTTGTTGACTTTTTAAATGACCTATAATGTATGGGCTCATATCTCTCAAATGAAGCACTTTCTGGACTTGAGCATACAAATTCAAAGTTTTAGAGAATTGAATTTCCTTCAAAATGGGCTTTGGTTGGGGAAAAGTTTATGAAGGATGTGAAAGTTATGCTTGGTTAAAGTTCAGTTGACTTCTCCTAAGGAAACCCTAATTTGACTACTTTTGACTTTTGATGAGTTGGGGGCTTTCCTTGAAGAATCATGATAAACCATTGAACAAATTATTAATATCACTTCAAAATATTTATGTTGACCAAAAATCTTGAAGTTTGACTGTATATTGACCAAAGTTGGCTTTTTACCCAATATAGTTGATTTTCAATCACTTGAGCTATTGACTGAGCAATCTTGTGATGCAAGTCTTGAAACATGACATGAGCATTCTTAGGGACATATCAATAGCCATGAAAACCACTTGAGACCTTTGCAACCCAAATTTCCTTGAAAAATACAAAACCCTAGTTTTGGATCCATTGCTTAGGGGGAGAATTTGTCTGATCAACTCTTGAGCATCCTTGAGCACTCGAGAACCTTAGAAGAATGTTTTAAAGAAAATGGGAGGGAAAATTTTTGGGTACAACATATGGAAACTAAGTTTTTAGAATTTTTAGGATCATTCACATATATTCATCGACTCCCTACTTAGTTTATGCTTAAGATGGTGCTGACTGCTAATATAAACTACTTAAGAGCTACATTGAAAAGTTGAGCCTAAGGTTTCAGCATAATGGGTACCCAAATCGATATCACATAATGAGGGGGTTTAGGGTGTCATAACGATATTTATTTTATCAAAACTTTCTCAAGTCTCGCTAACACAACCTAAATTGTGACAACCTATATACTTTCAGAGTGTGTGTGTGCCATGCATCACCAAGAAAATTGTTGTTGGAGGTCAAAATTTTTAAATATTTGTGGAAATTCAATAACAATTGAAAATCAGGCATGCAAACTAAACATCACATGTAATGACTCGATCAAATATTGGAAATAGATAAAATCATAAAAACAAGAAATAAACTACAAAACATTAAATTAAAATAAGAAGCGATAAATGGAAAGCGGTAAAGTTCCTCCCCCACACTTAAACCAAACATTATCGTCAATGTTTCAGTAAAAGTGAGAGAATGAATAAGAACCTGATAAATTCCCGCATCAATAGTTGCCTACATGCATATGATAGGTGCCAAGTGATCAATATCTTTATTTTTTGTAAACTCAAACAAAATCAAAAACATTAAATTAAAACTCGTGGGTTTCCTCCCACACAGTGCTTCATTTAACATCGGTAGCTCGACGATTCAAGAGGTTCAGTAATCATGGTGATTCTCTCGAGAATGACTCCTCGATCAAATTTTTTTTAATCGTCTTTTGTTTCCATGGCCACTTATCAAGCCATCTCACATATCCCTTTCCTTTCCTTTTCTTTCTTCTGTGGGGTGGTTCATTCTTTTGAACTTGTGGTGGTGGTTCAGGATCTATCCTGAGTATCAGCTTTTCAAGTTTGGATTTATATATTTCATCCACCACCTCAAAGATTAACCTTCCCCTCTTAAAACTATTGATTTCCCTAGTTTCATGGTCCTTAAATTTTCTCTTTTTATGCAGGACCTCAGGCAAAGGTGCATTGTGTGGATATTTTTCAATACCTCCACATACATTTTGGATTGGGAATCTATCTTAGATCCCACAAACCTTTGCGAGAAATGAATCGGTGGGGTATACGGAGGAGGAACAACAATAGGTGTTTCCTTCTCTACCTCCTCGACAACCTCCCTTTCAAATTGTGTCAGTGTATTTTTCTCAATCTCTACTCTTTTCTTATCAAAACTCTTCTCAATCTCATTATTACTCTCTTCAACCTCATTATCACTCTCCTTAGGATTTTCGATTTGTTTTTCACTGCAGGTTGTTACAACATCCACATCCTCCTCAGGGAAGGGTGCTAGAGGTTTTTGTTCAAGAAAGGAGATTTGAGTCTCCAAGGCCATGTTGTGAGTCACAAGGGACTCAACCGCATTGTTCAGCTGCCTAAAGGTTTCATTATTATGAAGACTTTGTTTTCTTAACTCTTCATTTTGGACAATTTGGGTCTCTCTAAAGTGCTCTATCATAGATTCTAGGTTAGAGTGAATCAACATCACATTGAAATCTTCCATTGATGTTTCGAGGTTTAAATTATGGGATTCTTGCGGTTCCTCAAATTGTGTTGGCATCGCATTTTGTGTCTCCACAAAGCGCTTTGTCATCATGGTTTCTGGCCTAGAGCGAGTTAGTGTTGCAATGAGATCCTCTATTAATGTGTCGATAGTGGAACTTCGAGATTCTTGCGACTCCTCAAAATAATGTGTGTGGTGATTATAGAAGAAATTTTGTTGAGGGTAAGTTAGCGTCGCATTATAATCCTTCATTATTGTTTCGAGATCAGATTTATGGGATTCTTGCGACTCCTCGAAATGTTGGGATTTCTTGTTGAGGTAATTTAGGTAAGAGTGAGTTAGTGACGCATTGAAATCCTCCAATAGTATTTCAAGGTCGGATTTAGACGATTCTTGCAATTCCTCGAAATACTGAGAGTCGGAGTTGTAGAAAAAATTTGGGTGATACATAGTAATTAAGTTTAGAGTGCCTTAGTCTATATGGTGCAACAACGAAAATAACAATATTTACTGTTGGTCCCTGAAAACGGAACCAAAAAATTGACGCGTTCGCAAGTGCACGGAAATGTCAAAGTAATATAAAAGATTGTCGAACCAATAGAGACCAATATCAACCTACTATAATCTATCATCGCTTTGTAAAACTAAGGCTAATGAATAATTGATTTAGGGGAAACTAGGAACTAAAACAAAGACTAAAATAAAATTAAAGAAATACATAAAAAAAGAGAGGCAGGAATGTGGATTCTGCGTATCTCAGGAACTTTGTAACTTGTTGGCTTTTAATCATACTAAAGATGTATTACATAGAAAATGTTAATTTAAAGACAATACCTTACACTCTTGTGGTTTTGAATAATGCCACATTCCTTAACCATGAGATTTTTCTCTCGCTCGCCCATTTCAATTAAGGAATGTGTTTTGAAAATTGAACAAGCCATAATTAATACTTAAAGCACTCTCTCCCTCTTTAAGATCGATGTACTGTTTTTACTATCTGGTTCGTCCCCCATGCTCTCGCAGTGCCGACTCAAACCTTAGTTAATTTCTCACTCTCGTGACAAAATCATATTAAGTAACCTCTCACTCCCGTGACAAGACTATTTAAATTAAGTTTAAAAACAAAAAAACCAAAAACATAATTTTCATATGAATATTAAGCCAATATTGTAACTGAGTCGCGTCGGAAACGACGGTCCTCACATACCGTACAAGAAACAATTTAGTCGGACACACTTACAGAAACAAACATGCAATTATAATTATTTACCATGAACATAGGCATATTTAGATTTGTATGATAAAATAATATTATAATTGCAAATAAATAAACCTGGAAGTAAAGTAGATGAAATAAACTTGAATAAAACCAAGAACGAAATAAATCTTGAAACTTGAATAAAGTTTTAAAATAATGTCAGCAAGATTGTGATCCAAGAGTACATAGATTATCGAACTAAAACTAATGGTGTGGTAGTTTCTCGATGTGAGAAACTACCATTTTTACAAAGTGATTTCTTCTTAAAACTATGATCAGCGCTTCCACGCACAAACTTGGATGCTCAAACAATGAATGCTAGGTCCTTTATATAGTTAGAAATGTTGGAAGTTATCATTGGAGAGGTAGTGGAGATCATGGTCGGAGAATTTAAGAAAATCATGGGGTGAGTGGGTGAAGTAGACAAAACAAGTATGTGGCCTGCAATATTAGAGTTGTGGTGAGGGGCATGCCTTGTGAGCCGTGGGGCACACAAGTCAAAGTTGTGGCAACTGTAACACATGTGTGCCGAGGGGAACGAATAATTCCAAGGCGTGGCGACCGACTTGAGGCTGTGACGACCGTCACAGTCCTCTGTCATGCAATTTCCTTCTATTTTCTGCTACAGACTCATTTTCACCTCATTTATTTGTCATTTCTTCCTCTTTTCTCATGCAAGTCTTGTGGAATGTAAATACCTGAAATGAAATAGAAATACCGGCATACCAAGATAAAAATGAAGAAAAAAAAACGAAACTAAAATGCATCAGAGTCAAGTCGGATATACGATATAATTTTGCGTTATCAAGCACCTTCTTTGCCATCGAGTGTTTATTGGCATGGGTACCAAAAGAAACTTCATAGATCTTACTTATCAACATGTTTGCTTGGTGTCTATCCATGCATCTGAGCAAGACCATGTCATAATTTCTCTTGAATAACACATCTTCATTGAGGAAAAAGCTACCTGCCAACCTTCTCAATGTCTTCCTATCTTTATTCGACACACTTAACGGATATTCTCGGGTCTGAAGAAAGTGCTTGATATCATAATACCAAGGTTTTTATCTGACGCCCCCTCTGTAGCAAACACATGAGCTGGTCTATCAAGAAGTTGAACTGTAATCTAAGTTACATCGTTCCAAGCATTCACTTGATACATGGAAGCCAAAGTGGCTACAATATCTACCACCCGATTCTCATCTCTAGGAATATGATGTAATTCAACTTTATTTAAGAAAGGTAATAATATTATTGCATAGTATTTGTAGGGAAACAAGATGACGTGACGAGTCTCCCATTCTCCTTTGATATGATTTATTACAAAAGCTGAAACGCCATATACATCAAGAATTTAGATTCTAAGATCTATAGCCTCTTCAAGACCCATGATACAAGCTTCATACTCCGCCAAGTCTTTGGTACAATCAAATGCCAACCTTGCAGTAAAAGGGATATGTGACCCACGGGGAGTGATAATCACAACATCAATTCCTTTTCCATAAGCATTTATAGCTCCACCAAACACCATACCCCATTGTGATTCGAGATCAGGACCTTCCTTAGGCAAAGGTTCATCACGATATTTTAATTTCAAATACATCACATCCTCATCAAGGAAATTAAACTTAATAGACTGATAATCGTCAATCGGTTGGTGAGCAAGGTACTCCACCAACACATTGCCTTTAATAGCCTTCTAAGTACAATATTCAATATCATATTCAGAAATCAACATATGCCAACAGGAAATTCTCCTTGTAAGAATAGGATTTTCAAAAATATACTTAATTGGATCCATTTTGGAAATCAACCAAATAGTATGATTCAACATATATTCTCGCAATCGCTTTGCCGCCCAGGCCAAAGCACAAAGTTTTTTTTCTAGAATAGGATATTGTGACTCACAGTCAGTGAACTTCCAGCTTAAATAATAAATGGCATATTCTTTTCTTCATGTTTCATCTTGTTGTCCTAAAACACAGCCCATGGAGTTATCCAACGCAGTCAGATACATAATCAATGGTCTTCCTTCAACAGGAGGGAGCAAGATATGAGGCTCAAGAAAATACTCTTTAATATTTTCAAATTCCCTTTGACATTCATCCGTCCATACACAACCGTAATCTTTCTTCAATATATTGAAGATGGGTTCACATGTTGCAGTCATATGGGAAATAAATATAGAAATGTAATTCGAACATCCAAGAAAGCCTCTAACTTGCTTTACAGTTCTTGGTGCAAGCATTTCTTTAATTGCCTTAACTTTATCAAAATCGACCTCCATTCCTTTTTGGCTGACAATGAAACCTAGCGACTTTCCTAAACGAACCCCAAAAATACACTTATTTAGGTTCAAGCGGAGACAATACTTCCTCAAATGCTGAAACAATTTAAACATGTCTTCTATGTGCCCTTCTTCAGTCTAAGATTTGGCGATCATATCATCAACATATACTTCAATTTCTTAATGCATCAGATCATAGAATAGGGTTGTCATAGCCCTATGGTACATTACACCAGAGTTGTTCAACCCAAAGGGTATCACTCTCTAGTAGAATATTCCACAGGGTGTGATAAACGTTGTTTTTCCATGTCCTCGGGATCCATCCTAATTTGATTGTATCTAGAAAATCCATCCTTGAACGAGAAAACTTTGAATTCTTCTGTACTATCCACCAACATATCAATATGTGGCAATTGAAAGTCATCTTTCAGACTTGCTTTATTTAAATCTATATAATCAACGCACATGCGAACTTTTCAGTCTTTCTTTGGTATTGGAACAATATTGGAAATCCACTGAGGGTACACTGATGTTGCAAGAAAACTAGCATCAATCTGCTTCAAAACCTCTTCTTTAATCTTCACTACCATGTCAGGATGAGTTCTTCGCAGCTTATGCTTGATTGGTGAACATTATGGCTTTAGCGGAAAATAATGTTCCACAATATCGATATCCAAACCAGGCATGTTGTGATACGGTGGCAGAATCGACTTTTATACTGGTTTTGCATTTGTATTCGCAAATGCTACGGTAAGTAAGAGTCGCCACCGACTTTTCTTTTATCCAACAAAGGAAAGGGTGAAAAGAACATAAAAAGACCTTTCGAGAATTGGAAGTTAGGTTTGCTAGCGTTTTGTTTAGTCTTATCATAAAATCCTATTAACATACATCTAACAGATAATATATGTACAGGAAATATAAAGTGAGGGAATTGTAAATCCTAGTTATTACATGGCTTCGGGGAGAGGGATTAATTACACATACAAAACTTTAGGGGAAATAAAGCAGAAAAAAGTAAAGGTCCTAATTTAAACTATTACATCCCAGTAGGCAATTACAATAATATGAAAAATAATAATACCAAACTAAAAATGTGCGCGAATTGGAAATACGTCTAAAACCATAAGAAGAATAGTCCTTTTGTTTGTTTTTTATTTAATAAAAGAAAAATAAAAATCTAAATCTACTTAATTTTAATTTAAAAAAAAAGTTTAAGTAATTAATAATCAATTAATGAAATTAATTTTAATAAAAAGACTAAAAACTAATTTTTTGTGATTTTTTGATTTAATGTTGATTTGAAGAGGAGAGCCATTGAGAGAAATGAACAAAACAAAAACAAAAATACAAATGGTCCTTCGATTCAGGGAAGGAGATTTCTTCTCAATCCGGGGAAGGAGGTTGTCCTTCGATCTAGGGAGGGAGGTTGCTTTTCGATCCAGGGAAGGAGGTTGTCCTTCGATCCAAGGAGGGATGTTGTCCTTCAATCCATGGAGATACGTTATTGAAAGCGTATGTTGGATTTCCTGTGGAGGGTACTGGACCTGTAAGAAAACAAATAGAAAAAATCATTGCAAGAGGCAGGGTTTGAAACCCCTTCCTCTGCACACACGCCACAACTTATCCTTCTTGTCCCTAATTTGAATCTTATGACCTCAGGTCTAAGCTTATTTTGGCTCGAAACAACCTAAACCCAGGGATTCGAAGGAAATCTCAGATCATGCCCTAGCAATGACACGACCTCATTCACGTTAAACCTGTATTATCAATAGCCCTGAACATGAATCAAACAGGTTAAAAGTACTAATATGCCATGAAAATGAAATTTTTTTGGATTTGCAATCCCTTACCAATCAAAGATGCTTGGATCTCTGGCTTTAGGTGTGGAACTGCTTTCTTAGGAGCCTGAAAGTCTTCCTGGGAATCTCAGGAAAGGGTTAGGATGTTTGGTTTAGAGCAAGGAGGCCTGCAAAGTATGCTTTGATTCTGGCAGCTTTGACATCTTTTTATGATTCTCGTGTGGATCTTTGGAATGACTTGCGTGTGTATGCAAAATGTTTCTTTTCTTTTTCCATCCTTTGCAATGTGTCATTAGCTATGTATTTATAGATGGTAATGGGTAATGGAAATCGCAAGAAACAACCATTAATCAAGTTTTGAAGGAATAATTGAATGCCTTAAAAAGGGTTACCTTTTTTGAGGATTTCATGTCGTTTTGAGCTTTGAAGGAACCTGGACAAGTTATGGTCGGCGCCTTGCATGAATTCGAATTGCTCAGAGATTTCATTATCAGAGCTGCTTCAATTAAGTCAACATTTGCATCAATTCGAATTGCTCAGAGTTTTCATTATCAAAGCATTATTCTCTTCGATGGCTCTGAGTTCTAATTTGAATTGTTCAAAGCTTTCTTTATCAGAGTGTCTTCAATTTAGTCACCATATGCATTTACTCTTTCTTTTGACCATCTCCAAGCATTTTTCTTCGATTGGCCCTGAATTCCAATTCGAATGGCTCCATGCCTCCTTGTTGTGGCCTATTTGATTGAGCCACTATCTGCCTCAATTACTTGATTTGAAACTATCCAACAAGCCCAATCAAACACTTCATTCTGGCCAGTCGAAGCTTCTTTTGTTATTTCCTTCGGATGTAATTGTGTAGGAGGCTTGGGCTTAGCAGCATGTAGGGCTTTGGCCAGCAAGCATCTTGAACCAATACTCATCAAAAGACAAAACAAACTTGTTTCCAACAAATATGTGTCCTTCAAATGGACAAATTGTATGTCCTTCAAAGGCACCACTCGTGTGTTCTTCGAAAGGACCATATGCACCACTTGTGTGTTCCTCGAATGGGCCAAATGTATGTCCTTCGAAGGCACCAGTTGTGTGTTCTTCGAATGGACCAATTGTATGTCCTTCAAAGGCACCACTTGTGAGTTTCTTCTAATATCCCACATGCACCCCTTGTGCATTCTTTAAATGGGCTAAATGTATGTCTTTCGAAGGCACCACTTGTTCGTTTCTTAGAATAGACCACATGCACCCCTTGTGCGTTATTTTAATGGGCCACCAATGGGTGTTCATAATGTAGAAATTATGTGTTGAAGGGTTCATAGGTGGAGTCAAAGCTAGCGTGAGGGAAGTTACTGCTTTGTGAATCGAAGCACACATGAAAGAAGTTCTTGCCTTGTGAATCGAAGGTAAGCCTAAAGGAAGTATTTGCCTAGTGAATCGAAGGCAGGCATGAAGAGGCCTTTGCCTTATGGAACAAAGGCAAGTTGAAGGATCCTTTTCCTTATGGATTGAAGGAAAGAACAGAGGAAGCCTTTGCCTTGTAGATTAAAGGCAAGCACAGAGGAAGCCATTTCCGTGTGGATTGAAGGCAAGCACAGAGGAAGCCTTTTCCTTGTGGATTGAAGGCAAGCACAGAAGAAGTCTTTGCCTTGTGGATTGAAGGCAACTTGAAAGAGCCTTTGCCTTGTGGATCTAAGGCAAGTTGAAGGAGGCCAAAGTCCAATCGAAGCTTGGGAAATTGAAGCAAACTTGAAGGAGAGCAAAGTCCAATCGATGCTTGGGAAATCGAGGCAAACTTGAAGAAGACCAAAGTTTAGTCGAAGCATGGGAAATCGAAGCAAGCTTGCTTTTCTTCGATTTGATGCTTGAAATCCCAATGTGATCCATGGAAAATATATGGAGCATCAAAAATCCAATTGTATTTGTGCAAACTTGGACTTTTGAAAATCCTTGTGAGAAAATGTCTTGAGAAAAGTGAGGGCAAATTTTGGGGTACAACACATGTATTAATAAGACCAAGCAAAGATATCCACATACTCTTTCAGAAATTCAATGAACATGCTCTTCACATCGAGATAAAGCAGTGCCCCAATCTTGACTTCTTTCAGATCATCCTCCGAACCCAAGTTAATCGTCTCTAAAGGATCTTTTACGGCTGAATGGTATTTTCCTAGTGCTCAAGAAACCGTGAAATATCTTCTAGTATTTCATCATATTCTTCTTCTTCGACTACATACATAGGTTATTCAAAGTTAAGAGAGGGTGCAGGGTCATTTCACTCAACATGTTTTTTAATTAATTAGCACATATAATTTATGATTGATTTTAGAAACTGACACATGTAACAAGTAATTATGCATATTTATTTATAATTGTTATTTATTTTGAAATGTTTTTTCTGATTACCATTTTCCAAGAAAAAGCATAAAATAAAGACACAATTTAGAAATCAAAACAATTTTTATTAATGATCTTAAAAAATCAAAACAAATGACACGCCCATACAAAATCACTTTCACCTTGGGATAGTGACAGCCTTTTGAAAAGACAAACAAAAAAAACTTTGAAATTTGAATGCAAGAAGAAACATCAAAAGTGATCCAATTCTGGAATCTGACTCCATTTGTCACAAAGTTTGACATTGCTCTGACTCGTCTTCAAGAATAGTGTTGATCTTTGGAGTAGTCGGATGAAGATATCATGCACTGTAAAAGATGTCTTGGTATTTACTCAAATCAGACTTCGGCTTCACAACTTCCTTCTTCATGGACAAACCCAAAGCAGTCTCATTCATGTTCACAGGTAGATTAATCACCTTCCTCCACATCTTTCCAGGGCCCTGCTGCACTATCTGATGCGCATCCTTATATGATGTGATAGAACCCTAACTCTTCCTTATATTGTCAATAGATAAATCTTGGAAATGAGTTCCAATAATGGCTTCATCAACATCTATAATTCCGAAGGAGGACAAATGAGATATCAGCACAACTTGCTCATTGTTCAAAATGACTATCTTTGCTTCCCGAATAAATTTTAACTTCTGATTCAGGGTTTAAGTAACAGCCCCTGCTTCATAGATCCATGGTCGTTCCAATTAAAAACTATAGGCAGGGAAAATATACATAACCTTAAAAGTGATTTGGGGTAAGTGCGGGCCTATGTGAATAGGTAAATCCACCTCTCCAATGACGGATTTTCTCGAACCATCAAAACCTTTTACTATAATTCCACTTGGGTGCATAGGAGTTCCCTGGTATTTGAGCTTTATGAGAGTACTTTTGGATATGAAATTCAAAGCAGATCCATTGTCTATCAGCACATTGGACAAAGAGTCATTCTTTTAATTCATGGAAATATGCAGAGCCAAGTTATGATTCCTCCCTTCATCAGGAAACTCGTCATCACAGAATCTCAAATTATTACAAGACATAATATTCCCCACAACACTACTGAACTGATCCAGAGACTTATCACTTTCAACAAAAGCCTGATCTAACACCCTTATCAGATATTCCCGATGAGCAGAAGACTTCATCAACAAGGCTAGAATGGAAATCTTAGGTGGAGTTTGCAACAATTAATCCACAATCTTGTAATCACTCATCTTGATGATTTTTATTAAGTCATCCACATACTACTCCGAGGCGGCGGCACTAGATTCTCCTACCACTTTCTTAGGCTCAGCATAACCCTTAACAATATTTTTTCTAGAATTTACATTTCCTCGAAAGGTAGGGGCGAACACACAACAACTACGAGTTACCCGACTAGCTTCAACAATATTCTTAACATGGAACAAAGGTTGGATAGGAATTTCCACACCATCTTCCAGGATAGTTGCATTATACTTATAAGGCATAGCTTTATCTGATTCGTATGGAACGAGACCAGGCATACAAATGACTACGAAAGCAACATCAGGCTTGTTATGGTATGAAATCTCGACTAGAGCGGGAACACCAAAATACAACCCAATGATATTCACCCTTGTTTCTTCATAATCATCAAGAATTGCATAATCATTATCAGAAAACATATCTTCCTCAGAATAAAAGAATTCATCGACAGAAATATGCTCATCATCAGACATGGCCTCAATAGAGTAGTGTTCAATCATATTAACTCCATTATGATCATCTTTGTTTCTTGTGATTCTGATAGCACCATCATCTAGCAGTAATTGAACGCCTCTTCTTACAATAGGACAACCATGGGAATCCCAACATCAGATCTGGCAGGACCCATAATGTTGTACTTCCTGGCCATCCATGTGACAAAATGTGATGTGCAGCTATACCAAATCATGATTCATATAATTCAAATAAAAAATCCAGAATTCTCTGAGGCAACCATAAAATATATTCACATCTTCTTCATATTCAGCCCTTGGTATGATTATATGGATAAGACCTTCATCCATCATTTCTTGAAGACCATCTCTCACTTTATCCCATCCATGGATATCTGAACTTCAAATACTATAACCAGCATGGTCATATGTATAATAACTGAACTCATATAGATCAGCAACCATCTTCACTAAATCACCTCTGACTCAATTGATATCAAAAATCCAAAAATCCTCAGGACAACCAACAACACTATTTGCAACACTTCCACCTCCATGTTTGGGTAGTGGATTATCCTTCACTTTAGGAGCGACATCTTTAAAAGAAAAGAGACCAAATCTTACCATCTTCTGCACTTCATACTTTAATGGATAACAATTCTCAATCTTGTGCTCTAGGGCTCCTTGATGAAAAGCACAAGTCTAATCTGCCTTATAGTACCATGGCAAAGTTGAAGGTATAACAGGGCAGGCCTAGTCTACACCAATTTCTTCTGATATAAAGCCAGACAAAATTCTACATAACTCATCGGAATACGATCAAAAGCCTCTCTCTTCTGCCTTTCCCTTGATTACCTTGTGGAGGTGCTCTCTGATAGACAACAACAGTCGGAGCTACATTGACGACTGGAGTCACAAAAGCAACATGTTGTTGGTGCTGATAACGTCTTCTCTGAGGTCTAACCTTTATTTCCTCAACGACATCATTTGTTTCACTTTATTTCTTTCTAGAAAATACATATGATGATTTCTTTGTTCCACTAGAACCTTCTTCTTTCGTAAATCATTCTTCCTTGACAACTTCTTCTAGGAAAACACCCATACTTACCATCTAAGTGAAATCACTCAGTGCACTTGCAACCATCCTTTCATAATAAAATGAACCAAGCGTTTTTAGGAAGGCCTTAGTCATTTCTTACTCTCCCATCAGAGGTACCACTTGCGCAGCAACTTCGCGCCAACACTGCACATACTCTTTAAAAAACTCTTATCCTTCTGAGCCATCGCTCTCAACTGGTCACAATTAGGTGCCATAAACATGTTGTACTTATACTGTTTCACAAAAGCTTCACCAAAGTCATTGAAGGTGAGAGTGTTGCTACTGTCCAATCACATATACCATTTCAAAGTAGCACCGATTAAACTATCCTTGAAGAAATGAATAAGCAATTGTTGGTCATCAGTATGAGTGGACATCCTTTTGATATACACCATCAGGTGGTCACATGGACAAGAGTTGCCCTTGTACTTCTCAAATTCTGGAAACTTAAACTTTGTTGGCACTTTCCCATTAGGAACTAAGTAGAGGTCACTAACATTCTGTCCGAATAACTCTTTCCTTCGGAGAGCCTTCACTTCTTTCTGCATTTCATTGAATTGATCCTGAAATTCGTCCAATCGGTCATAAAAGCCCCAACTCTCACTTGGTGGAGGAGCAGGATGATAAACTACGTAAACTGCTTGGGCATTTTTATGAAGACCTATTAGGGAACCCAAGAAGTTTATGAACCATGTTGTGGAATTCTTCAAGATGTCGGGGAGATGATTGAAGACTCTTGCTCTTGCAGGGGATGTTGGAACTTCTGACATCAATAGGTTGTATGCTGAGGATATGGAAGTGACTTCGCAGGAGGATGTCTCTATATCTATTGTGGGATGTATCTGCGGGGATTTGCAGAAGGCTTTTTAGATATTGTCCCATTTCTTAAAGCCATTAGTAATTTCCTTTCTATTTTTTTATGCGCGCATTTGTAAACGGTGATTATATTCAAATGCATATGTTAAAAATAATCACTCGACATTTTTTTGCAAAAAAAACATAAAAACAAAAACAAATAGTTTGTGCACTTTTCAAAGAGATAGCTTTTGTATTAATTTGAAGAAGTATGCCTATATCAGATGTTTTTGTACAAGGAGATAGACATCCCAATAAGAGAATTTCGTTGTAAGAATGAAAACTATACAAACAATATACAAAGGAAAACAACTATGTGAAATGATCCCATTGGGTTCCTATTCTTCTATTACCTTTATATCTTTGAGCGTCTCATCACTTTGCTTCTTGACCGAAGCTGACTAGATTGATTAGTACCATTTGAATTTGACACTTGATACTTAAGTATGTCTGTGAGGTGATCCAACGGGACATAGTTGTATGCTTTTAATCCCTAACTTTTTCCTAGACCTCCCTTTCGGGTTTTCAGTCCACCGGGATACCCTTTTTTTCCCATGCCGCCTTTTCAGGTTTTGGATTTTCCGGGTTTACAGACTTTTCATATATCTATCCCTAACTTTTTCTCGAACCCTTTTGGTTCGCCGGGATGCCCTTATTTTTCCTAGGTCAGTCAACCTAGCGGGTTTCTGTTCATGCGTAGTATATTTTAACTCTGTCCTCTTTTACAGGGTGTAGAAGGTCGTCACCATCCATAGTTGTTAAGATCATGGCTCCACCAGAAAATATGTTCTTGATCACAAATGGTCCTTCATACATGGGAGTCCATTTTTCCCTGGGATAACCTTGTGGCAGGATAATGCGCTTGATTACCAGGTCACCAACCTAATATACCTGACGTCTGACCTTCTTGTTAAAAGCTTTGATCATCCGTTTCTGGTACATATGACCATGACAAACAACCGTGAGCCTCTTCTCGTCAATCAAGTTCAAGTGGTCAAGTCAAGTCTCAACCCAATAGTCTTCATTCAAACTTGCATCCTTCATAATTCTCAAGGAAGGGATCTGGACTTCGATGGATAGGACAACTTCCATACCGTATACCAGAGAGAAAGGAGTTTCCCTTGTTGACGTGCGTGCTAAGGCACGATAACCATGAAGAGCAAATGGTAACATTTCATTCCAGTCTTTGTATGTCACCTTCATCTTCTGTATGATCTTATTGATGTTCTTATTAGCATCCTCTATAGCGCCATTCATCTTCGGCCGATAAAGAGAGGAGTTATGATGTTGAATCTTCAATTGCATACAGAGCTCAGTGATCATAGTATTATTGAGATTGGTACCATTATCTGTAATGATTCTTTATGGAATTTCATACCGACAAATAAGGTTATGTCTGATGAACCGGGAAACGACGTTCTTGGTAACAGAAGCAAATGAGGCTACCTCGACCCATTTTGTGAAGTAATCAATGACAACAAGGATGAAGTGGTGCCTATTATAAGCGGTAGGTCAAGTCTCTCCGATCATATAAATGCCCCACATTGCGAAAGGCCAGGGAGCAGTCAAGACGTTCAAGGGAACCAGAGGAACATTACTTTATCAGCATAGATCTGACACTTGTGACAAGTTCGGGAATGCTGATAGCAGTCTACTTCCATAGTGGACTAGTAGTACCCTTCCCTCAGAATCTTCTTAGACATTGTGAGCCCAGTAGAATGGGTGCCAAAGGTGCATTCATCCATATCTGCCATAATCTTCTCTACTTCACTCTTGTCTACACACCAAAGCAAAGTAGAATCGTGGTTGAGCTTGTAGAGGATTTTGTTACTGAGGAAAAACTTGGTAGAGAACCTTCTTAGGAACTTCTAATCATTGACAAAACCTCCCTCAAGATACTCTTGGTCTTCGAGGTATTTTTTCACTTCATGGAAACAAGGTTTGTCCACTACTTCTTCAGTATCAACCTCATAACAGTATGTTGGTTCGTCCAATCTCTCAATAGTGATCTGAGGAGATTCATTATCCCATCTGAATTTAAACATGGATGACATAGTAGCTAGCACGTCTGCTAACTGATTTTACTCTCGTGGAAATGCTCAAAGGTGAATTCTTTAAAGTGTGGAATCAGTGTCAACACATGCTCTCAGTAAGGGACGAGATTAGGATGCTTCATGTCACATTCCCCTCTGATTTGACTGATTACCAGGGCCGAGTCTCCAAATACACTCAATAATTTGATTCTCAAGTCGATAGCAGCATTGAGACCCATAATGCATGCTTCATATTCAGCCATATTGTTGGTATAGTTGAAACATAGTCTGGTCGTGAAAGGAGTATGAAAGCTTTCAAGAGATATGATCACAACATCGATGCCATTTACAAGTGCGTTGGAAGATCCATCAAAAACCATAGTCCATCGGGAACCTTTTTCAGGTCCTTCATCCGGTCCAGGTTCTTCACAATCAGTCAATAACATGATGTTCTCGTCAGAGAATTCAAAATTCATGGATTGATATTCGTCCACAGCTTGATGAGCCTAATTATCAGCTAGTACACTTCCATTTATTGCTTGTTGGGTAGTGTACTGAATGTCATATTCGGTTAGGACCATTTTCCATCTTGCTATTCTTCCAGAGAGAGCGGGCTTCTCGAATATGTATTTGATAAGACCCATTTTAGATATCAATAAAGTGGTGTGAGTCAACATATATTGTCTTAGTCAGTGAGCATCCCATGCCAAAGCTCATCAAGTTTTCTCGAGCAGTGAGTATCTTGTTTCACAGTCGGTAAAATTTTTTCTAAGGTATTATATTGCATGCTCTTCTCGACCAGAGTCGTCATGCTGCCCCAGCACACACCCCATTGAATTTTCTAATACTGTTAAGTACATGATCAGAAGTCTTCCTTCAATCGACGACATCAAAATTGGAGGTTCTTGAAGATACTCCTTGATTTTGTCAAAGGAAGTCTAGCAGTCGTCATTCCACTTCACTACTTGATCTTTCTTTAGTAGTTTGAAGATTGGCTTACAAGTAGGGTTAGGTGGGAAATGAATATGGAAATGTAGTTTAGACATCCCAAGAATACACTAACCTCCTTTCTCGGTGCAGGGAGTTGGTATCTCTTGAATAGATTTAACCTTTGCAGGATCTACTTCGATACCTTTGTCGTTGACAATGAAACCTATGAGCTTACTAGATCTTACTCCAAAGGTGCACTTTTTCGAATTCAATCTTAACTTTTTCTTCCTCAATCTTTCAAATAGTTTCTGCAAGTAATCCAATTGCTCTTATTACGTCTGAGACCTGGCTATCATATCGTCGATGTAAACCTCTATCTCGTGATAGACCATATCGTGAAACAAGGCCACCATAGCACGCTGATAGCTTGCCCCAACGTTCTTCAACCCACTACGTGACGAAAGTTGTTTTCTCCATATCTTCAGGTGCCATTTTAATCTGATTATACCCGGAGAAATCATCCATGAAGGAGAATATCTTATGTTGTGTAGTGTTGTCAACCAAAACATCAATGTGGGGAAGCGGAAAGTCATCCTTGGGGATCGCCCTAGTAAAATATCTGTAATCCACACACATATGCACCTTGCTGTCCTTTTTAGGTACCGGTACCACGTTTGCAACCCATTATAGATAAGAAGTAACAGATAAGAACCCTATGTTAAATTGTTTCATAACTCTCGCACGCATACGATGAACCTTTTGCTTCACTGGAGGACAGTCCTCTTTCATTGGTAGACGATGAACCAAAATATCAGTATCCAATCCTGGTGTAGCGATAGAAATGTTTAAGACCAAGCCATTGGATTGACTAGACTTTATACAAATAAAAATAAAAATCTCCACCGCGCTTTATTGTTTCCAAAGGAATGGGAAAAGAGCGAATAACCCAAAAAGAGGGGGAAAGATTCAAGGTAAGGGGGTTGGTTATGCAAAGAGAAGGTATTAGCACCCTAAGCATATACGGTACTCCGCAGGAGCCTCTTTGTAAAATCTGTATATTTTGGCTATAAAGACTATTGTATATAAAAAGTGGATGGTGGAGGTGAGGAAATAAGCGTGTGTATTTTATAATTTTTGCACCCACCGCGGTTGCGAACCGTTAGTGCCTACATACCACCTTTCATGCAATAAGGGATCAGGGTACACGTAGTTCCTATTTTAAAAATTTGAAACACAAATGCGTTGGTTAATTTTATGAGATAAAACATCATCGTTATTGTCTGTGTGGAAAACATACCTACTACCCACAACCATGAGAAAGGAGAATTTGCATCATCTCAAAGTGGAGGATATGGCTTGGATTTTAAAATCAACAATGCCTCACTCAACACCCAAGTGGAAAATATCTCTCTTCACTACATATTGTAGAAGTATAGTTGTTTGCATCACTACAAGGATTGACAAGAGTCTAATATTTTGAGAAAATTTTAAAGATAAAAAGCCAAAATGGCAAGATGGTTTGAAATGAGATTGATTGACTTTTAGTCTTCTCACAAAAATTATCAAGGTATCATTAAGTTGATTGGGGGTTTATTTATGAAAATATTTTGAAAATACATGGACATAAGTCCAAGTTTATTATAAAGTTTTTCAAGTTCAAAAACAAGAAGAGTTTTTTTCAAAAAAAAAAAAAGGGAGGAAGAAGATTTTTTAAATTGAAGAAGATGGGAGGAGAAGAAGGGACTATCCTAAAGCATAAAATAAAAGCTAGGGATAAGAACCATATAACCAACAAGAAGCCAATACTTGACATTCTGAGCCAAGATAGAATTCCCATTCCTTGGATTGAAACCAAGCAAGCAAAAATACTATACCTCTTGAGAGAACCAAACTTCAAGTGTATTAAGTCTTCACAAAAATTGGGCAGAGTAACGGCTGTATACGGGTGAATTCCATATTACAAACAGAGGGTGTAATCACAAAAAACTCTACAGAAAAACAAACAAGAAACCCAATGTCTTGAGGTGAACCTCAAGAACTCAAGACAAAATAATCAGATAAGGTCACAAAGTCTCCAAGATAGGCCAAGGTTTCTAATTCCAAGTCCAAGAAAAGTCACATGCTCCATAATGCCAAGGATAGTAACCAAATAGTCTAAGTACCATTAAACATTTTTTAGGGTTTATGTTGATTATTAAGTATCTTAAGAAAGGAAAAGAAAAGCTCAAGTGTGCAAAGTAAAAATGGCAAGAAAGTAAATGCTCAAATGAGAAAAGATGAAAAAGGCATGAAATGTAAATGCTAAAAGTAAATGGTACATAAAACATAAAAAAGAATGAAAGCATAAGTTAAAACAAGTCAATAATTAGTGGTTTGTTGGATGACCATCTTGAAGCTTGCATTTGGAACTCATTAGAGGATTGGTAGAACCAAAGCCTCCATACAACAAGTTTCATTTTCTTTTTGTCAAGCATATCATCCATTTGGAATTCTCATGAGTACCATTTAATGATCAACGATGTTTAAGTGATCTGCATTGACCAAAGGTGTTGTAGATCCATTAGAGGATTGGTAGAACCAAAGCCTCCACACAATGAATCTCAAGGTTATTGGATCAAAGAGATCAAATTAACATACTTGGGCTTGCAATCATAAGTTTGGGCCACGAATGATCATTTATTTGAATCGGGACAAAATTTAGCGCTATGTTAAGCAATCGTAAGTGGACTTATATAGAAGTCGCACCTATTTTGAGGCTGGTCAATAGCAATCTATGCACCATTTGTTTTGAGCCATGATATAGAGATCATGCTCCAACAACATCTAGTGTAATAAGAAGGGGATGAGATGAAGATGAATGGGGAAAAATATTATTAAAATCATTCATCCATTTTTGTGGAGTTAAACTCAACACCATGGATCCAATGATGTTAATAAAGTTCATGATCCAAAATATAACCCAAGATCAGCCAGAAAATAGTCACAAAATAATATCACATTTTAATATACATAAAAGGGTTTAAAAATAATATTTAAAAATTGAAAATAAAGAGCAAAATATCAACTATGTTCAAATTAATCAAGAAATATAAAGTAAGACCATAGAAAAATCAGAAAAATGCTCAAATAATTTAACAAATTTTTTGGTAATTTTTTAAAGTTAGAAACTATTTTTAAAATTAAAATAAATGGGTAAAATAAACAAAAAATGGTAAAAAATTGTAAACTCAGAAACAAAAATAAAATAAAGTCACCAATATTTGTCACAATATCATTGGATCATTCCATAATTTTTTCAGAATTTTAAAATGTATAAAAGTATTTTTAAACATTTAAAACAAATCAAATAAGTGTAAAATTTATTAAAAAAAACCAAAAGACAAAATTAAATTGTGAAAAAAATAAAAATTAGAAACAGAATATTCAAAAATATTTTTCATAATTTTTTTCAGATTTTTAGACTAAAAATGAATTTTCTACGATTTTTTGAAATTTAAAACAATTAAAATATAAAAATAAAAAAAAGAAAATAAAAGTAAAATATGTGGACCATTGGATGAGAGTCAAAACACGTTAGTAATCAAATCAAAGGGATTTGTCGCGCTGTGCATATCATGGTCATTAGTGAATATTGTACATAATCGTTAATTAAATCAGGATTTAAAAAATACAGATGGCGCGCCTTCATTGGTTGGAAGAGGACACGTTGCTCATCTTCAACCTCCAGCCATCATGAATTGTAGGTCTCTCAAACTGTAAAATTAGAAGCTCAGACTTATGCCATTCGCTTTGTCTCTTCAAGACGAAGACAGCCATACCCTCGTGCCAAATTTATATAAATTGTAGCTCAAGCAATTTGTAAGGAAAGTTTTGAAAAGGGATTTGAAATTTTGTTGTCAAAACGTGTTTCCAGTAAAAGGTAAGTGTTGCGACTAGAACCAAGGCAGTGAGAGCAACACAATGATATTATAGTTTTGAAGAATTGATGAAGGAATCTACCTATTGAAGTTGAGTTGCAGAGCTCTGAAACTGGACTTCTATGGAGCAGTATAGGGTACGATTCTTGAATGTAATTATGTGGTTAGCTTTAGGGAAGATCAAGGAAGGTGAATTGATGCAAAAATTGGATTGAAAAAGGTTCGAGAATGGATTTTGAAGTTACAAAAAATTGAGTTATGGAGCAAGTTTGGCAGGGTGATTATGGCTATCCAAGCTTGGGAAAATGAATGGGATAGTTCGTGTATTTATAGGAGAAGCGAATGGGATCAAAAGGAAGAGTGAATGATGTGTTTTAGAGGGAATTCGTGCAAACCTGATTCACGAGTGAAGTGTGATCCAAATTTCACCAAAACTCATCCAATTCTTGCGTTTTGATGCACTAATCCACTTGGGAAAGTTGGATAATCATGTTTAGACCCAAAAAACGTGTTAATTTGAGGGTTAAAGGTTGTAACATGAAATTCAAATTCTGACTTGCAAGGAAACTTCAATTTCAAGTTACCATTTTTGAAACTATGGCATTCTCAGCTCAATGGGTCTTAAGGCATGATTCTTGATGCTTTAGAAAGACGAGGTTACAAGTTTGCAATGGAAAAAGATAGAAGTTAAATGGATTCTTGAGCTGACATTTATATTAAGTTAAAGTTGAAGAAAAAGGGTTGACTTTCCATACTTAGAAATATTTCAAATTCTTCATCAAAAATGTCCTATAATGTCTTGCTTCCAAACATGGCCTTCCACTTGGAATTTCTCTTGATAAAAAAAGATGGCATGAAGTAGATCTCTTGAATGACATTTTTATACTTGAATCATTCAAAATATCCAAAATTTGAGCAAGTTATGACTTGTTGAAGTTGACAAAATTTCATGAAATGACCTATAATCTTTTGCATCTTTAAGGCAACTTCCAATCATTTTCCCACTTTGCACATAAAAGAAGGCATAAATTTCACATCCTCAAGATCATTTTGGAAAAAGAATGGGCTCAAGGTGATAAACATTGACCAAGTTATGATTATTTTAAGTCACACATGGAAGGTTGGGGATTCATCTGAGGACTTGTAATCTTTCTTCTTCACCAAGTTTCTTCCACATGAAAACTCTTTGGAACTTTTGAAGTGATTTGTTGATAATCATTTTCGGAGAAGGATGTCTTCGGAATCATTCAAAAATACCAAAAGGTGAGCAAGATATGCTCCTTTGAAGTTCAAAACCCTAGCCCCTACATCAAGAAAATGCTTTGAAGAACATTGACAAGCTTGAACAAACTTCTTGTACCAATATTATTGCTTTGTGAATAGAAGTTGTTGAGGATGATAATGAGGATTTATAGCTACCAAAACCACTTCCATATCTTTAAATTTTAGAGAAATATGCTCTTGTGACCAATGGGAACAAAATCTTGTCCAAACATGACAACTTCTCCAATCAACCCCTTCTACTTTTGAGTCAAATCTAATAACCTTGAAATGTGATGAACCAAAGCAACCTTGACATGACAATCCTTCAAAAACCAATCCAATGTTGAGGTTTTAACTTCTCAAGCTATATTGACTAGGGCATGGAAATAAACTCATGAACCCATGGAGTAACTTGTTAAATCTCATTGCCCTTACCTATATGGATAACAAGCAAGACAAGCCAACATTGCATTTTATTAGTTAAATTAAGAAATCAAAACAATATTCATGATCACAAAAGGAACATAAGTCAAGGTGTTTGGTAATCCCTCAAAAGGATTAAAACTCAAAGTAGGGAGGGGAGCTAAGAATCCTAGTGTAATCTTGTTGTGAATAAACCAACATGGTATGGTGAAGGGATCTTAGGGGAAGAAATTGGGGTACAACACCCGGAATGTCTTTGTATGACTAGGAAAAAATCTCAACGTAGTCACGTAACATTTGGATTAACCGCTCTTTGACACTATGCACCAAGTTGGAATCTATCTTGACTTCTGTTTTGTCCTCTTCAGTACCCATGTTTAACGTCTCGACTGGCTCTTCATGAGGTTGTATTTCTCTTTCCTCCTTTTGTAACAGTCTAGCAAGTTCTCCTAATACTTCACAATATTCCTCACCTTCGTCCTCGGCTTGGTAGATCAGATTTTCAAAGTCATAACTGGCAATAGTAGAACCGTTATTAATGAGATTCAGAGTGGATGTGGATCTGCAGTTTGATATGTGGGTGTGTGTAAGAGAGCATAGCTATTTTGATAAAGTAAAAGCAGAAAAGAAAGACAAAGATACCAAAATTTGTATGCAAAACGTCCAATGGTTTATTTATGACATATGAAAGTGAAATGATAACCCTCACAAATAAACCATTGTGCCTGGAGTAAGACACAAGGCTTTAGAGTTTAAATTGTTCAAATATTACATATCCCAAAAAACAAAAAGATAAGTACTCCTGAATTAAAGTAATGGAAACAAAGTCTCTAGCCATCCGATTGTTGAGTCCACCATTGGTAGTAGGCAATATCCAATTGTTCAGGTCACTGTCATTGTCAGTGTCTTCTACTGCATTGACTCTATAGTTGCTGATGCATAGTGGTGGTCTTCCAGCGCGAGCACGCCAAATGACTTTTTGAGCTTCTGAAGTGAAACCCAAACCAAATTTGTCAGACTTATAGGGGATGTTAGGTAGTTGGCCCTAAATAGTGCACCCACCTTCTTCAGTTACAGCCCTAACATCTTTTAGAGAAGCCATCTTCAGTGGAGATCTGGTAATCTCTAGAACACGGTAGCAGCTTTGGTAATAGCAATTGTCTGAGGAATCTCTTAAAAATTCTAGTAAGGGGTCTCGATGAAATCTCCTTCCATCTCGACATATCAGAAAGAGTTCAGATGACTCACTATATACTCTTCTTTTCCATGTACTGTACCATTATTTCCATTAATCAGATACTTTAACATATGATGCAAGGTGGAAGTGACAATGTCTTCCCCATGAATCCAAGGGCGTCCCAACAAACATGAGTAAGACGGGCGAATGTCCATCACATAGAAAATGGAGCCAAAAGTTTGGGAACCAACTTTAATAGGAATGTCCACCTCCGCATGCATCATTCTCTTGGAGCCATCAAAATCCCTTACCACAATATTACTAGGCTTCAAAGTCAGTCATTCATAATCCAATATGTCTAAAGCACCCTTGGGTATAACATTTAACGATGAACCCATATCAATTAGAACATGAGCCAGGGTAGTTCCACTGCACTCAATAGAGATATGCAGGGCATCATTATGCTTTCTTCCTTTAGACATCAAATCAGCATCAGAGAAACCAATTCCGTTATCAACAGTCAGACTAGAAACATAGTTCTCGAATTGGTCGGAAGAAGTCTCTTGCGGCACATGTGCAGACTTCATAAACTTCACCGAAGCCTTAGCATGAGCTTCTAAACACAACAATAAGGCCAACATTGAAATATTTGAGGGGGTCTTCCCCGATTTCTCCACCACATTGTAATCACTCTTCCATATGATTTTCAAAATTTCCTCCATTTCTTTTTTAGAGGCTTCAGAAATGGTTTCTTTAGGTGCCTCCGTCTGGGCAGGATCGCCCAATACTTCTTTTCCCCGAGTCTCAGCCAACTCAGTAGAAGGAATAATAACAGGAGTATTAGCAGGAATAATTGAAGGAGTGGCAACAATATTTGGAGAGATTTCAGGAGAGAAAATCCTTCCGCTTCGGATAATTTTACTGGTCCCATCAATGTTGTCAATATTAGGATCAATATCTTTGGTAACTTCATTCTTGATGGCCAGGAGGTCCTGCTTGACTCCATGATAATAAACTTCAGCTCCATAATTCCAAGGAACAACTTTGTCAGAAGAATATGGTATGGGCCCTGGAAAGGTGATAATTAAAGGAGAAACCTTAGGAGTGGATGTAATCCTGACAGGTCTTTTGGATGAGACCCTGGGAGGATTGTCGGAAATGGTAATAATTGACACATCTTCACATCTTGCATCTTCACATAGACCTTTCATAGAGGGAGTATTTTCAACATAATTTCCTTGTTGTAACATGAAATTCAAATTCTGACTTGCAAGGAAACTTCAATTTCAAGTTACCATTTTTAAAACTATGGCATTCTCAGCTCAAGGGGTCTTAAGGCATGATTATTGATGCTTTAGAAAGATGAGGTTACAAGCTTTGCAATGGAAAAATAATGAAGTTAAATGGATTCTTGAGTTGACATTTATATTAAGTCAAAGTTGAAGAAAAAGGGTTGACTTTCCATACTTAGAAATATTTCAAATTCTTCATCAAAAATGTCCTATAATGTCTTGCTTCCAAACATGGCCTTACACTTGGAATTTATCTTGATAAAAAAAGATGGCATGAAGTATATCTCTTTAATGACATTTTTAAACTTGAATAATTCAAAATCTGCAAAATTTGAGAAAGTTATGACTTTTTGAAATTGACAAAATTTCATGAAATGACCTATAATCTTTTGCATCTTTAAGGCAACTTCCATTCATTTTCCCACTTTACACAAAAAAGGAGGAATAAAGTTCACATCCTCAAGATAATTTTGGAAAACGAATGGGCTCAAGGTGATAAACATTGACCAAGTTATGATCATTTGAAGTCACACATGGAAAATTGGGGATTCATCTGAGGACTTGTAATCTTTCTTCTTCACCAGGTTTCTTCCACATGAAAACTCTTTGGAACTTTTGAAGTAATTTTTTTATAATCCTTTGAAGAGAAGGATGTCTTTAGAATCATTCAAAAATACAAAAAGGTGAGCAAGATATGCTCCTTTGAAGTTCAAAACCCTAGCCCCTAGATCAAGAAAATGCTTTGAAGAACTTTGACAAGCTTGAACAAACTTCTTGTACCAATATTATTGCTTTGTGAATAGAAGTTGTTGTGGATGATAATGAGGATTTATAGCTACCAAAACCACTTCCATATCTTTAAATTTTAGAGAAATATGCTCTTGTGACCAATGGGAACAAAATCTTGTCCAAACATGACAACTTCTTCAATCAACCCCTTCTACTTTTGACTCAAATCTAATAACCTTGAAATGTGATGAACCAAAGCAACCTTTCCATGACAATCCTTCAAAAACCAATCCAATGTTGAGGTTTTAACTTCTCAAGCTATATTGACTAGGGCATGGAAATAAACTCATGAACCCATGGAGTAACTTGTTAAATCTCATTGCCCTTACCTACATGGATAACAAGCAAGACAAGCCAACATTGCATTTTATTAGTTAAATGAAGAAATCAAAACAATATTCATGATCACAAAAGGAACATAAGTCAAGGTGTTTGGTAATACCTCAAAAGGATTAAAACTCAAAGTAGGGAGGGGAGCTAAGAATCCTAGTGTAATCTTGTTGTGAATAAACCAACATGGTATGGTGAAGGGATCTTAGGGGAAGAAATTGGGGTACAACACCCGGAATGTCTTCGTATGACTAGGAAAAAATCTCAACGTAGTCACGTAACATTTGGATTAACCGCTCTTTGACACTATGCTCCAAGTTGGAATCTATCTTGACTTCCGTTTTGTCCTCTTCAGTACCCATGTTTAACGTCTCGACTGGCTCTTCATGAGGCTGTATTTCTCTTTCCTCCTTTTGTAAAAGTCTAGCAAGTTCTCCTAGTACTTCACAATATTCCTCACCTTCGTCCTCGGCTTGGTAGATCAGATTTTCAAAGTCATAACTGGCAATAGTAGAACCGTTATTAATGAGATTCAGAGTGGATGTGGATCTTCAGTTTGATATGTGGGTGTGTGTAAGAGAGCATAGCTATTTTGATAAAGTAAAAGAAGAAAAGAAAGACAAAGATACCAAAATTTGTATGCAAAACGTCCAATGGTTTATTTATGACATATGAAAGTGAAATGATAACCCTCACAAATAAACCATTGTGCCTGGAGTAAGACACAAGGCTTTAGAGTTTAAATTGTTCAAATATTACATATCCCAAAAAACAAAAAGATAAGTACTCCTGAATTAAAGTAATGGAATCAAAGTCTCTAGCCATCCGATTGTTGAGTCCACCATTGGTAGTAGGCAATATCCAATTGTTCAGGTCACTGTCATTGTCAGTGTCTTCTACTGCATTGACTCTATAGTTGCTGATGCATAATGGTGGTCTTCCGGCGCGAGCACGCCAAATGACTTTTTGAGCTTCTGAAGTGAAACCCAAACCAAATTTATCAGACTTATAAGGGATGTTAGGTAGTTGGCCCTAAATAGTGCACCCACCTTCTTCAGTTACAACCCTAACATCTTTTAGAGAAGCCATCTTCAGTGGATATCTGGTAATCTCTAGAACACGGTAGCAGCTTTGGTAATAGCAATTGTCTGAGGAATCTCTTCAAAATTCTAGTAAGGGGTCTCGATGAAATCTCCTTCCATCTCGACATATCAGAAAGAGTTCAGATGACTCACCATATACTCTTCTTTTCCATGTACTGTACCATTATTTCCATTAATCAGATACTTTAACATATGATGCAAGGTGGAAGTGAAAGTGTCTTCCCCATGAATCCAAGGGCGTCCCAACAAACATGAGTAAGACGGGCGAATGTCCATCACATAGAAAATGGAGCCAAAAGTTTGGGAACCAACTTTAATAGGAATGTCCACCTCCGCATGCATCATTCTCTTGGAGCCATCAAAAGCCCTTACCACAATATTACTAGGCTTCAAAGTCAGTCCTTCATAATCCAATATGTCTAAAGCACCCTTGGGTATAACATTTAAGGATGAACCCATATCAATTAGAACATGAGCCAGGGTAGTTCCACTGCACTCAATAGAGACATGCAGGGCATCATTATGCTTTCTTCCTTTAGACATCAAATCAGCTTCAGAGAAACCAAGTCCGTTATCAACAGTCAGACTAGAAACATAGTTCTCGAATTGGTCGGAAGAAGTCTCTTGCGGCACATGTGCAGACTTCATAAACTTCACCGAAGCCTTAGCATGAGCTTCTAAACACAACAATAAGGCCAACATTGAAATATTTGAGGGGGTCTTACCCAATTTCTCCACCACATTGTAATCACTCTTCCATATGATTTTCAAAATTTCCTCCATTTCTTTTTTAGAGACTTCAGAAATGGTTTCTTTAGGTGCCTCCATCTGGGCAGGATCGCCCAATACTTCTTTTCCCTGAGTCTCGGCCGACTCAGTAGAAGGAATAATAACAGGAGTATTAGCAGGAATAATTGAAGGAGTGGCAACAATATTTGGAGAGATTTCAGGAGAGAAAATCCTTCCGCTTCGGGTAATTTTACTAGTCCCGTCAATGTTGTAAATATTAGGATCAATATCTTCGGTAACTTCATTCTTGATGTCCAGGAGGTCCTGCTTGATGCCATGATAATAAACGTCAGCTCCACAAGGAACAAGTTTGTCAGAAGAATATGGTATGGGCCCTGGAAAGGTGATAATTAAAGGAGAAACCTTAGGAGTGGATGTAATCCTGATAGGTCTTTTGGATGAGACCCTGGGATGATTGTCGGAAATGGTAATAATTGATACATCTTCACATCTTGCATCTTCACATATACCTTTCATAGAGGGAGTCTTTTCAACAGAATTTCCTTGTTGTAACATGAAATTCAAATTCTGACTTGCAAGGAAACTTCAATTTCAAGTTACCATTTTTAAAACTATGGCATTCTCAGCTCAAGGGGTCTTAAGGAATGATTCTTGATGCTTTAGAAAGATGAGGTTACAAGCTTTGCAATGGAAAAAGAATGAAGTTAAATGGATTCTTGAGCTGACATTTATATTAAGTCAAAGTTGAAGAAAAAGGGTTGACTTTCCATACTTAGAAATATTTCAAATTCTTCATCAAAAATGTCCTATAATGTCTTGCTTCCAAACATGGCCTTACACTTGGAATTTCTATTGATAAAAAAAGATGGCATGAAGTAGATCTCTTAACTGACATTTTTAAACTTGAATCATTCAAAATCTCCAAAATTTGAGCAAGTTATGACTTGTTGAAGTTGACAAAATTTCATGAAATGACCTATAATCTTTTGCATCTTTAAGGCAACTTCCATTCATTTTCCCACTTTACACATAAAAGAAGGAATAAAGTTCACATCCTAAAGATCATTTTGGAAAAATAATGGGCTCAAGGTGATAAACATTGACCAAGTTATGATCATTTGAAGTCACAAATGGAAAATTGGGGATTCATCCGAGGACTTATAATCTTTCTTCTTCACTGTGTTTCTTCCATATGAAAACTCTTTGGAACTTTTGAAGTAATTTTTTTATAATCCTTTGAAGATAAGGATGTCTTTAGAATCATTCAAAAATACCAAAAGGTTAGCAATATATGCTCCTTTGAAGTTCAAAACCCTAGCTCCTAGATCAAGAAAATGCTTTGAAGAACTTTGATAAGCTTGAACAATCTTCTTATACCAATATTATTGCTTTGTGAATAGAAGTTATTGAGGATGATAATGAGGATTTATAGCTACAAAAACCACTTCCATATCTTTAAATTTTAGAGAAATATGCTCTTGTGACCAATGGGAACAAAACCTTGTCCAAACATGACAACTTCTCCAATCAACCCCTTGTACTTTTGAGTCAAATCTAATAACCTTGAAATGTGATGAACGAAGGCAACCTTGCCATGCCAATCCTTCAAAAACCAAACAAATGTTGAGGTTTGAACTTCTCAAGCTATATTGACTAGGGAATGGAAATAAATTCATGAACCCATGGACTAACATGTTAAATCTCATTGCCCTTACCTAGATGGATAACAAGCAAGACAAGCCAACATTGAATTTTATTAGTTAAATGAATAAATTCAAACAATATTCATGATCACAAAAGGAACATAAGTCAAGGTGCTTGGTAATCCCTCAAAAGGAGCAAAACTCAAAGTAGGGAGGGGAACTAAGAATCCTAGTGTAATCTTGTTGTGAATAAACCAACATGGTATGGTGAAGGGATCTTAGGGGCAAAAATTGGGGTACAACACCCGACATGTCTTCGTATGACTAGGAAAAAATCTCAACGTAGTCACGTAACATTTAGATTAACCTCTCTTTGACACTATGTTCCAAGTCGGAATCTATCTTGACTTCCGTTTTGTCCTCTTCAGTACCCATGTTTAACGTCTCGACTGGCTCTTCATGAGGCTGTATTGCTCTTTCCTCCTGTTGTAACAGTCTAGTAAGTTCTCCTAGTACTTCACAATATTCCTCACCTTCGTCCTCGGCTTGGTAGATCAGATTTTCAAAGTCATAACTGGCAATAGTAGAACCGTTATTAATGAGATTCAGAGTGGATGTGGATCTGCAGTTTGATATGTGGGTGTGTGTAAGAGAGCATATCTATTTTGATAAAGTAAAAGCAGAAAAGAAAGACAAAGATACCAAAATTTGTATGCAAAACGTCCAATGGTTTATTTATGACATATGAAAGTGAAATGATAACCCTCACAAATAAACCATTGTGCCTGGAGTAAGACACAAGGCTTTAGAGTTTAAATTGTTCAAATATTACATATCCCAAAAAACAAAAAGATAAGTACTCCTGAATTAAAGTAATGGAAACAAAGTCTCTAGCCATCCGATTGTTGAGTCCACCATTGGTAGTAGGCAATATCCAATTGTTCAGGTCACTGTCATTGTCAGTGTCTTCTACTGCATTGACTCTATGGTTGCTGATGCATAGTGGTGGTCCTCCAACGCGAGCACGCCAAACGACTTTTTGAGCTCCTGAAGTGAAACCCAAACCAAATTTGTCAGACTTATAGGGGATGTTAGGTAGTTGGCCCTAAATAGTGCACCCACCTTCTTCAGTTACAACCCTAACATCTTTTAGAGAAGCCATCTTCAGTGGAGATCTGGTAATCTCTAGAACACGGTAGCAGCTTTGGTAATAGCAATTGTCTGAGGAATCTCTTCAAAATTCTAGTAAGGGGTCTCGATGAAATCTCCTTCCATCTCGACATATCAGAAAGAGTTCAGATGACTCACCATATACTCTTCTTTTCCATGTACTGTACCATTATTTCCATTAATCAGATACTTTAACATATGATGCAAGGTGGAAGTGACAGTGTCTTCCCCATGAATCTAAGGGTGTCCCAACAAACATGAGTAAGACGGGCGAATGTCCATCACATAGAAAATGGAGCCAAAAGTTTGGGAACCAACTTTAATAGGAATGTCCACCTCCGCATGCATAATTCTCTTGGAGCCATCAAAAGCCCTTACCACAATATTACTAGGCTTCAAAGTCAGTCCTTCATAATCCAATATGTCTAAAGCACCCTTGGGTATAACAATTAACGATGAACCCATATCAATTAGAACATGAGCCAGGGTAGTTCCACTGCACTCAATAGAGACATGAAGGGCATCATTATGCTTTCTTCCTTTAGACACGAAATCAGCATCAGAGAAACCAAGTCCGTTATCAACAGTCAGACTAGAAACATAGTTCTCGAATTGGTCGGAAGAAGTCTCTTACAGAACATGTGCAGACTTCAGAAACTTCACCGAAGCCTTAGCATGGGCTTCTAAACACAACAATAAGGCCAGCATTGAAATATTTGAGGGGGTCTTCCCCAATTTCTCCACCACATTGTAATCACTCTTCCATATGATTTTCAAAATTTCCTCCATTTCTTTTTTAGAGGCTTCAGAAATGGTTTCTTTAGGTGCCTCCGTCTGGGCAGGATCGCCCAATACTTCTTTTCCCCGAGTCTCAGCCAACTCAGTAGAAGGAATAATAACAGGAGTATTAGCCGGAATAATTGAAGGAGTGGCAACAATATTTGGAGAGATTTCAGGAGAGAAAATCCTTCCGCTTCGGGAAATTTTACTGGTCCCATCAATGTTGTCAATATTAGGATCAATATCTTTGGTAACTTCATTCTTGATGGCCAGGAGGTCCTGCTTGACTCCATGATAATAAACTTCAGCTCCATAATTCCAAGGAACAACTTTGTCAGAAGAATATGGTATGGGCCCTGGAAAGGTGATAATTAAAGGAGAAACCTTAGGAGTGGATGTAATCCTGACAGGTCTTTTGGATGAGACCCTGGGAGGATTTTCGGAAATGGTAATAATTGACACATCTTCACATACACCTTTCATAGAGGGAGTCTTTTCAACATAATTTCCTTGTTGTAACATGAAATTCAAATTCTGACTTGCAAGGAAACTTCAATTTCAAGTTACCATTTTTAAAACTATGGCATTCTCAGCTCAAGGGGTCTTAAGGCATGATTCTTGATGCTTTAGAAAGATGAGGTTACAAGCTTTGAAATGTAAAAAGAATGAAGTTAAATGGATTCTTGAGCTGACATTTATATTAAGTCAAAGTTGAAGAAAAAGGGTTGACTTTCCATACTTAGAAATATTTCAAAATCTTCATCAAAAATGTCCTATAATGTCTTGCTTCCAAACATGGCCTTACACTTGGAATTCATCTTGATAAAAAAAGATGGCATGAAGTATATCTCTTGAATGACATTTTTAAACTTGAATAATTCAAAATCTCCAAAATTTGAGCAAGTTATGACTTTTTGAAGTTGACAAAATTTCATGAAATGACCTATAATCTTTTGCATCTTTAAGGCAACTTCCATTCATTTTCCCACTTTACACAAAAAAGGAAGAATAAAGTTCACATCCTCAAGATAATTTTTGAAAACGAATGGGCTCAAGGTGATAAACATTGACCAAGTTATGATCATTTAAAGTCACACATGGAAAATTGGGGATTCATCTGAGGACTTGTAATCTTTCTTCTTCACCAAGTTTCTTCCACATGAAAACTCTTTGGAACTTTTAAAGTAATTTTTTTATAATCCTTTGAAGAGAAGGATGTCTTTAGAATAATTCAAAAATACCAAAAGGTGAGCAAGATATGCTCCTTTGAAGTTCAAAACCCTAGCTCCTAAATAAAGAAAATGCTTTGAAGAACTTTGACAAGCTTGAACAAACTTCTTGTACCAATATTATTGCTTTATGAATAGAAGTTATTGAGGATGATAATGAGGATTTATAGCTACCAAAACCACTTCCATATCTTTAAATTTTAGAGAAATATGCTCTTGTGACCAATGGGAACAAAACCTTGTCCAAACATGACAACTTCTCCAATCAACCCCTTGTACTTTTGAGTCAAATCTAATAACCTTGAAATGTGATGAACCAAAGCAACCTTTCCATGCCAATCCTTCAAAAACCAATCCAATGTTGAGGTTTGAACTTCTCAAGATATATTGACTAGGGCATGGAAATAAACTCATGAACTCATGGAGTAACTTGTTAAATCTCATTGCCCTTACCTACATGGATAACAAGCAAGACAAGCCAACATTGAATTTTATTAGTTAAATGAAGAAATCAAAACAATATTCATGATCACAAAAGGAACATAAGTCAAGGTTCTTGGTAATCCCTCAAAAGGAAAAAAACTCAAAGTAGGGAGGGGAACTAAGAATCCTAGTGTAATCTTGTTGTGAATAAACCAACATGGTATGGTGAAGGGATCTTAGGGGCAAAAATTGGGGTACAACACCCGACATGTCTTCGTATGACTAGGAAAAAATCTCAACGCAGTCACGTAACATTTGGATTAACCGCTCTTTGACACTATGCTCCAAGTTGGAATCTATCTTGACTTCCGTTTTGTCCTCTTCAATACCCATGTTTAACGTCTCGACTGGCTCTTCATGAGGCTGTATTGCTCTTTCCTCCCGTTGTAACAGTCTGGCTAGTTATCCTAGTACTTCATAATATTCCTCACCTTCGTCCTCGGCTTGGTAGATCAGATTTTAAAAGTCATAACTGGCAATAGAAGAACCGTTATTAATGAGATCAGAGTGGATGTGGATCTGCAGTTTGATATGTGGGTGTGTGTAAGAGAGCATAGCTATTTTGATAAAGTAAAAGAAGAAAAGAAAGACAAAGATACCAAAATTTGTATGCAAAACGTCTAATGGTTTATTTATGACATATGAAAGTGAAATGGGAACCCTAACAAATAAACCATTGTGCCTCGAGTAAGACACAAGGCTTTAGAGTTTAAATTGTTCATATATTACATATCCCAAAAATCAAAAAGATAAGCAATCCTGAATTAAAGTAATGGAAACAAAGTCTCTAGCCATCCGATTGTTGAGTCCACCATTGGTAGTAGGCAATATCCAATTGTTCAGGTCACTGTCATTGTCAGTGTCTTCTACTGCATTGACTCCATGGTTGCTGATGCATAGTGGTGGTCCTCCGATGTGAGCACGCCAAACGACTCTTTGAGCTCCTGAAGTGAAACCCAAACAGAATTTGTCAGACTTATAAGGGATGTTAGGTAGTTGGCCCTAAATAGTGCACCTACCTTCTTCAGTTACAGCCCTAACATCTTTTAGAGAAGCCATCTTCAGTGGAGATCTGGTAATCTCTAGAACACGGTAGCATCTTTGGTAATAGCAATTGTCTAAGGAATCTCTTCAAAATTCTAGTAGGGGGTCTCGATGAACTCTCCTTCCATCTCGACATATCAGAAAGAGTTCAGATGACTCACCATATACTCTTCTTTTCCATGTACTGTAACATTATTTCCATTAATCAGATACTTTAACATCTGATGCAAGGTGGAAGTGAAAGTGTCTGCCCCATGAATCCAAGGGCGTCCCAACAAACATGAGTAAGACGGGAGAATGTACATCACATACAAAATGGAGCCAAAAGTTTGGGAACCAACTTTAATAGGAATGTCCACCTCCGCATGCATCATTCTCTTGGAGCCATCAAAAGCCCTTACCACAATATTACTAGGCTTCAAAGTCAGTCCTTCATAATCCAATATGTCTAAAGCACCCTTGGGTATAACATTTAACGATGAACCCATATCAATTAGAACATGAGCCAGGGTAGTTCCACTACACTCAATAGAGACATGCAGGGCATCATTATGCTTTCTTCCTTTAGACATCAAATCAGCATCAGAGAAACCAAGTCCATTATCAACAGTCAGACTAGAAACATAGTTCTCGAATTGGTCGGCAAAAGTCTCTTGCGGCACATGTGCAGACTTCAGAAACTTCACTGAAGCCTTAGCATGAGCTTAAGAACACAACAATAAGGCCAGCATTGAAATGTTTGAGGGGGTCTTCCCCAATTTCTCCACCACATTGAAATCACTCTTCCATATGATTTTCAAAATTTCCTCCATTTCTTTTTTAGAGGCTTCAGAAATGGTTTCTTTAGGTGCCTCCGTCTGGGCAGGATCGCCCAATACTTCTTTTCCCCGAGTCTCAACCGACTCAGTAGAAGGAATAATAACAGGAGTATTAGTAGGAATAATTGAAGGAGTGGAAACAATATTTGGAGAGATTTCAGGAGAGAAAATCCTTCTGCTTCGGGTAATTTTACTGGTCCCATCAATGTTGTCAATATTAGGATCAATATCTTCGGTAACTTCAGTCTTGATGGCCAGGAGGTCCTGCTTGACTCCATGATAATAAACTTCAGCTCCATAATTCCAAGGAACAACTTTGTCAGAAGAATATGGTATGGGCCCTGGAAAGGTGATAATTAAAGGAGAAACCTTAGGAGTGGATGTAATCCTGACAGGTCTTTTGGATGAGACCCTGGGAGGATTGTCGGAAATGGTTATAATTGACACATCTTCACATTTTGCATCTTCACATATACCTTTCATAGAGGGAGTCTTTTCAACAGAATTTCCTTGTTGTAACATGAAATTCAAGTTCTGACTTGCAAGGAAACTTCAATTTCAAGTTACCATTTTTAAAACTATGGCATTCTCAGCTCAAGGGGTATTAAGGCATGATTCTTGATGCTTTAGAAAGATGAGGTTAAAAGCTTTGCAATGGAAAAAGAATGAAGTTAAATGGATTCTTGAGCTGACATTTATATTAAGTCAAAGTTGAAGAAAAAGGGTTGACTTTCCATACTTAGAAATATTTCAAATTCTTCATCAAAAATGTCCTATAATGTCTTGCTTCCAAACATGGCCTTACACTTGGAATTTCTCTTGATAAAAAAAGATGGCATGAAGTAGATCTATTGAATGACATTTTAAAATTGAATCATTCAAAATCTCCAAAATTTGAGCAAGTTATGACTTGTTGAAGTTGACAAAATTTCATGAAATGACCTATAATCTTTTGCATCTTTAAGGCAACTTCCATTCATTTTCCCACTTTGCACATAAAAGAAGGAATAAAGTTCACATCCTCAAGATCATTTTGGAAACAAAATTTGCTCAAGGTGATAAACATTGACCAAGTTATGATCATTTGAAGTCACGCATGGAAAATTGGGGATTCATTTGAGGACTTGTAATCTTTCTTCTTCACCAAGTTTCTTCCACATGAAAACTCTTTGGAACTTTTGAAGTGATTTTTTTATAATCCTTTTAAGAGAAGGATGTCTTTATAATCATTCAAAAATACCAAAAGGTGAGCAAGATATGCTCCTTTGAAGTTCAAAACCCTAGCTCCTAGATCAAGAAAATGCTTTGAAGAACTTTGACAAGCTTGAACAAACTTCTTGTACCAATATTATTGCTTTGTGAATAGAAGTTGTTGAGGATGATAATGAGGATTTATAGCTACCAAAACCACTTCCATATATTTAAATTTTAGATAAATATGCTCTTGTGACCAATGGGAACAAAACCTTTTCCAAACATGACAACTTCTCCAATCAACCCCTTGTACTTTTGAGTCAAATCTAATAACCTTGAAATGTGATGAACCAAAGCAACCTTGCCATGCCAATCCTTCAAAAACCAATCCAATGTTGAGGTTTTAACTTCTCAAGCTATATTGACTAGGGCATGGAAATAAACTCATAAACCCATGGAGTAACTTGTTAAATCTCATTGCCCTTACCTACATGGATAACAAGTAAGACAAGCCAACATTGCAATTTATTAGTTAAGTGAAGAAATCAAAACAATATTCATGATCACAAAAGGAACATAAGTCAAGGTGCTTGCTAATCCCTCAAAAGGAGCAAAACTCAAAGTAGGGAGGGGAACTAAGAAACCTAGTGTAATCTTGTTGTGAATAAACCAACGTGGTATGGTGAAGGGATCTTAGGGGCAAAAATTGGGGTACAACACCCGACATGTCTTCGTTTGACTAGGAAAAAATCTCAACGTAGTCACGTAACATTTGGATTAACCGCTCATTGACACTATGCTCCAAGTTGGAATCTATCTTGACTTCCATTTTGTCCTCTTCAGTACCCATGTTTAACGTCTCGACTGGCTCTTCGTGAGGCTGTATTGCTATTTCCTCCTTTTGTAACAGTCTAGCAAGTTCTCCTAGTACTTCACTATATTCCTCACCTTCGTCCTCGGCTTGGTAGATCATATTTTAAAATTCATAACTGGCAATAGAAGAACTGTTATTAATGAGATTCAGAGTGGATGTGGATCTCCAGTTTGATATGTGGGTGTGTGTAAGAGAGCATAGCTATTTTGATAAAGTAAAAGCAGAAAAGAAAGACAAAGATACCAAAATTTGTATGCAAAATGTCTAATGGTTTATTTATGACATATGAAAGTGAAATGAGAACCCTGACAAATAAACCATTGTGCCTCGAGTAAGACACAAGGCTTTAGAGTTTAAATTGTTCAAATATTACATATCCCCAAAAAAAAAAAGATAAGTACTCTTGAATTAAAGTAATGGAAACAAAGTCTCTAGCCATCCGATTGTTGAGTCTACCAATGGTAGTAGGCAATATCCAATTGTTCAGGTCACTGTCATTGTCAGTGTCTTCTATTGCATTGACTCCATGGTTGCTGATGCATAGTGGTGGTCCTCAGACGCAAGCACGCCAAACGACTTTTTGAGCTCCTGAAGTGAAACCCAAACCAAATTTGTCAGACTTATAGGGGATGTTAGGTAGTTGGCCCTAAATAGTGCACCCACCTTATTCAGTTACAGCCCTAACATCTTTTAGAGAAGCCATCTTCAGTGGAGATCTGGTAATCTCTAGAACACGGTAGCAGCTTTGGTAATAAAAATTGTCTGAGGAATCTCTTCAAAATTCTAGTAGGGGGTCTCGATGAACTCTCTTTCCATATCGACATATCAGAAAGAGTTCAGATGACTCACCATATACTCTTATTTTCCATGTACTGTAACATTATTTCCATTAATCAGATACTTTAACATCTGATGCAAGGTGGAAGTGACAGTGTGTGCCCCATGAATCCAAGGGAGTCCCAACAAACATGAGTAAGACTGGAGAATGTCCATCACATAGAAAATGGACCCAAAAGTTTGGGAACCAACTTTAATAGGAATGTCCACCTCCCCATGCATCATTCTCTTAGAGCCATCAAAAGCCCTTACCACAATATTACTAGGCTTCAAAGCCAGTCCTTCATAATCCAATATGTCTAAAGCACCCTTGGGTATAACATTTAACGATGAACCCATATAAATTAGAATATGAGCCAGTGTAGTTCCACTGCACTCAATAGAGACATGCAGGGCATCATTATGCTTTCTTCCTTTAGACATCAAATCAGCATCAGAGAAACCAAGTCCATTATCAACAATCAGACTAGCAACATAGTTCTCGAATTGGTCGACAGAAGTCTCTTGCGACATATGTGCAGACTTCAGAAACTTCACCGAAGCCTTAGCATGAGCTTCAGAACACAACAATAAGGCCAGCATTGAAATATTTGAGGGGGTCTTCCCCAATTTCTCCACCACATTGTAATCACTCTTCCATATGATTTTCAAAATTTCCTTCATTTCTTTTTTAGAGGCTTCAGAAATGGTTTCTTTAGGTGCCTCCATCTGGGCAGGCTCGCCCAATACTTCTTTTCCCCGAGTCTCAGCCGACTCAGTAGCAGGAATAATAACAGGAGTATTAGTAGGAATAATTGAAGGAGTGGCAACAATATTTGGAGAGATTTCAGGAGAGAAAATCCTTCTGCTTCGGGTAATTTTACTGGTCCCATCAATGTTGTAATTATTAGGATCAATATCTTCGGTAACTTCATTCTTGATGGCCAGGAGGTCCTGCTTGACTCCATGATAATAAACGTCAGCTCCATAATTCCAAGGAACAACTTTGTCAGAAGAATATGGTATGGGCCCTGGAAAGGTGATAATTAAAGGAGAAACCTTAGGAGTGGATGTAATCCTGACAGGTCTTTTGGATGAGACCCTGGGAGGATTGTCGGATATGTTAATAACTGACACATCTTCACATCTTGCATCTTCACATAGACCTTTCATAGAGGGAGTCTTTTCAACATAATTTCCTTATTGTAACATGAAATTCAAATTCTGACTTGCAAGGAAACTTCAATTTCAAGTTACCATTTTTAAAACTATGGAATTCTCAGCTCAAGGGGTCTTAAGGCATGATTCTTGATGCTTTAGAAAGATGAGGTTACAAGCTTTGCAATGGAAAAAGAATGAAGTTAAATGGATTCTTGAGCTGACATTTATATTAAGTCAAAGTTGAAGAAAAAGGGTTGACTTTCCATACTTAGAAATATTTCAAATTCTTCATCTAAAATGTCCTATAATGTCTTGCTTCCAAACATGGCCTTACACTTGGAATTTATCTTGATAAAAAAAGATGGCATGAAGTATATCTCTTGAATGACATTTTTAAACTTGAATCATTCAAAATCTCCAAAATTTGAGCAAGTTATGACTTGTTGAAGTTGACAAAATTTCATGAAATGACCTATAATCTTTTACATCTTTAAGGCAACTTCCATTCATTTTCCCACTTTGCACATAAAAGAAGGAATAAAGTTCACATCCTCAAGATCATTTTGGAAAAATAATTGGCTCAAGGTGATAAACATTGACCAAATTATGATCATTTGAAGTCACACATGGAAAATTGGGGATTCATCTGAGGACTTGTAATCTTTCTTCTTCACCAAGTTACTTCCACATGAAAACTCTTTGGAACTTTTGAAGTGATTTTTTTATAATCCTTTGAAGAGAAGGATGTCTTTAGAATCATTCAAAAATACCAAAAGGTGAGCAAGATATGCTCCTTTGAAGTTCAAAACCCTAGCTCCTAGATCAAGAAAATGCTTTGAAGAACTTTGACAACCTTGAACAAACTTCTTGTACCAATATTATTTCTTTATGAATAGAAGTTATTGAGGATGATAATGAGTATTTATAGCTACCAAAACCACTTCCATATCTTTAAATTTTAGAGAAATATGCTCTTGTGACCAATGGGAACAAAACCTTGTCCAAACATGACAACTTCTCCAATCAAACCCTTGTACTTTTGAGTCAAATCTAATAACCTTGAAATGTGATGAACCAAAGAAACCTTGCCATTCCAATCCTTCAAAAACCAATCCAATGTTGAGGTTTTAACTTCTCAAGTTATATTGACTAGGGCATGGAAATAAACTCATGAACCCATGGAGTAACTTGTTAAATCTCATTGCCCTTACCTACATGGATAACAAGTAAGACAAGCCAACATTGCATTTTATTAGTTAAATGAAAAAATCAAAACAATATTCATGATCACAAAAGGAACATAAGTCAAGGTGCTTGCTAATCCCTCAAAAGGAGAAAAACTCAAAGTATGGAGGGGAATTAAGAATCCTAGTGTAATCTTGTTGTGAATAAACCAACGTGGTATGGTGAAGGAATCTTAGGGGCAAAAATTGGGGTACAACACCCGGCATGTCTTCGTATGACTGGGAAAAAATCTCAACGTAGTCACGTAACATTTGGATTAACCGCTCTTTGACACTATGCTCCAAGTTGGAATCTATCTTGACTTCCGTTTTGTCCTCTTCAGTACCCATGTTTAACGTCTCGACTGGCTCTTCATGAGGCTGTATTGCTCTTTCCTCCTGTTGTAACAGTCTAGCAAGTTCTCCTAGTACTCCACAATATTCCTCACCTTCGTCCTCGGCTTGGTAGATCAGATTTTAAAAGGCATAACTGGCAATAGCAGAACCCTTATTAATGAGATTCGGAGTTGATGTGGATCTGCAGTTTGATATGTGGGTGTGTGTAAGAGAACATAGCTATTTTGATAAAGTAAAAGCAGAAAAGAAAGACAAAGATACCAAAATTTGTATGCAAAACATCCAATGGTTTATTTATGACATATGAAAGTGAAATGATAACCCTCACAAATAAACCATTGTGCCTCGAGTAAGACACAAGGCTTTAGAGTTTAAATTGTTAAAATATTACATATCCCAAAAAACAAAAAGATAAGTACTCATGAATTAAAGTAATGGAAACAAAGTCTCTAGCCGTCCGATTGTTGAGTCCACCATTGGTAGTAGGCAATATCCAATTGTTCAGGTCACTATCATTGTCAGTGTCTTCTACTGCATTGACTCCATGGTTGCTGATGCATAGTGGTGGTCCTCCGACGCGAGCACGCCAAACGACTTTTGGAGCTCCTGAAGTGAAACCCAAACCAAATTTGTCAGACTTATAGGGGATGTTAGGTAGTTGGCCCTAAATAGTGCACCCACCTTATAGGGGATAGGAACCAACTTTAATAGGCCTCCCCACCTCCGCATGCATCATTCTCTTGGATTCATCAAAAGCCCTTACCACGATCTTACTAGGCTTCAAAGTCAGTCCTTCATAATCCAATATGTCTAAAGCACCCTTGGGTATAACATTTAACGATGAACACATATCAATTAGAACATGAGCCAGGGTAGTTCCACTGCACTCAATAGAGACATCCAGGGAATCATTATGCTTTCTTCCTTTAGACATCAAATCAGCATCAGAGAAACCAAGTCCATTATCAACAGTCAGACTAGCAACATAGTTCTCGAATTGGTCGGCAGAAGTCTCTTGTGGCACATGTGCAGACTTCAGAAACTTCACCGAAGCCTTAGCATGAGCTTCAGAACACAACAATAAGGCCAACATTGAAATATTTGAGGGGGTCTTCCCCAATTTCTCCACCACATTGTAATCACTCTTCCATATGATTTTCAAAATTTCCTCCATATCTTTTTTAGAGGCTTCAGAAATGGTTTCTTTAGGTGCCTCCGTCTGGGCAGGCTCGCCCAATACTTCTTTTCCCCGAGTCTCAGCTGACTCAGTAGCAGGAATAATAACAGGAGTATTAGCAGGAGTAATTGAAGGAGTGGCAACAATCTTTGGAGAGATTTCAGGAGAGAAAATCCTTCCGCTTCGGGTAATTTTACTGTTCCCATCAATGTTGTCTATATTAGGATCAATATCTTCGGTAACTTCATTCTTGATGGTCAGGAGGTCCTGCTTGACGCCATGATAATAAACGTCAGCTCCAAAATTCGAAGGAACAACTTTGTTAGAAGAATTGTGTATGGGCCCTGGAAAGGTGATAATTAAAGGAGAAACCTTAGGAGTGGATGTAATCCTGACAGGTCTTTTGGATGAGACCCTGGGAGGATTGTCGGAAATGGTAATAATTGACACATCTTTAAATCTTGCATCTTCACATAGACCTTTCATAGAGGGATTCTTTTCAAACAGAATTTCCTTGTTTCTCATCAGGTGTTGGACACCTATCTTGAACAACAAACAACCATTGGGAAGAGAGCCACACAACTGGCAACCTTCACCACAGCCCGAAGATAAACCGACTTGTAAGAGATTCTTCTTAGCAGTTGGCAGAGGGGTAATCAAATCATCCATAGAAGAAACAAATAGAACCTCATAAACATCATTAATACCCTAGCCATGCTTGGGCATTGGTGTAGTTATCACATTGGGGGGTTTCAGGAGGGTCAAATTCGATCTCCTTTGCCTCAAGAAGATCCTGAACTTTATTCTTTATAACCCACCAATCATTTGTATCATGCCCTGGACTATTGGAGTGGTAGGCACACCGAACATTTGGGTTATAACAGGGAGATGTAGTGTTTTGATTTTGAGGAAGCTCCCTCAGAGTGACCAAGCCAGGCTTTATTAGATGTTGCAATACTTGAGATAAGGGCATTTTAAGTCTGGTGAATTGTCTTCTAGGCGCATCCTGCCTGTTCTGATTGTTTTTTCGTATAGTTGATACAAAGTTGGAGATTATTACAGCTCCTATCGTTGGACGGTGTTCAGCTTTAGACTCTCTCCAAAATCTGATATGGTCCAATAAACGAGAAGTGAGCTTCTTAGACTTCAATGCTCGCCTAACACCAATCACATGTGTAACTTTCAAAAACACATGGTCACCCGCTTGAAATTCTAAATCTTTCCTTCGCTTGTCATGATAACTCTTCTGTCTACTTTGGGAAGCTATCATCTTTTCTCGAATTAACTTCACCTTCTTAGTAGTCTCATGAACAAGTTCAGATCCAAGTACCACACTTTCACCAAATTCATGCCAACATAAAGGAGTTCTATATCTTCGACCATACAACGCTTCAAAAGGTGCCATCCCAATACTAGAATGGTAACTGTTATTATAAGTGAACTCTATCAATGGAAAATAAGTATCCCACGAACCTCCTTGCTTAAGAACACATGCCCTCAGCAAGTCTTCCAACGATTGGATAGTCCGTTCAGTTTAACCATCTGTTTGAGGATGATACGCCGAACTCAAACTCAACTTAGAACCCAATGCTTCTTGCAAACTCTTCCAAAAATCATAAGTAAACCTCAGATCTCTATCTGACACAATGCACAAAGGAACACCATGCAGCTTCACAATCACACTAGTGTAAATCTCAGCCAACATCGACATTGGAAAACTGATGTAAATAGGAATAAAATGAGCCGACTTCATAAGCCTATCAACAATCACCCAAATCAAATCATGTCCTCTTAAAGTATTAGGTAACCCTGTCACAAAGTCTATCGAAATGCTATTCCATTTCCATTATGGAACTTCTAATGGTTTCATAAACCCTGCAGGCTTCTGATGTTCAACTTTCGACTTCTGACAAGTCAAACATGCATACACAAACCAAGCCATATCACTCTTCATTCCAGGCCACCAAAACAAACCTTTCAAATCTTGATACATCTTTGTAGCTCCTAGATGAATACTCAACTTACTTCTATGACTCTCTTCAAGTATCACTTTCTTCATATCAGCATCACCAGGAAAACAAATCCGATTACGAAATCTCAACACACCTTGCGCATCTAACTTAAAATCACTATTCTCAGACTGATCGATTCCAATCATCGATTCTACCAGTTTCACATCCAACTTATGAGCTTCTATGATACTGTCTAGAAATTCATTATTAATCTTCAACATACCCAACATAACACTTTGCGGCGTCACCTTGCAAACTAAGCTCATATCTCTGAATTGTTTAATTAATTCTAACTCTTTAACCATCATTGCCTATATATGTAAAGTCTTTCGACTCAACGCATCGGCTACCACATTCGCTTTTCTTGGATGATAATTCAAATCGAAATCATAATCCTTTAACAATTCCAACCATCTTCGTTGCCTCATATTCAACTATTTCTGATCAAATAAATACTTTAAGCTCTTATGGTCACTAAACACTTCAAATCTAGAACCATAAAGATAATGCCTCTAAATCTTCAACACAAAGAAAATTGCAGCTAGCTCTAAACCATGCGTAGGATAGTTCTTCTCATGAGTCCTTAACTGCCTTGACGCATAAGCAACTACCTTGTCATTCTGCATAAGCACACCTCTTAAACCTATCTTAGAAGCATCACAATATACCACAAAAGGCTCTCCTGGATTAGGCAACGTAAAAATCGGAGCCAACGTCAATCTCTTCTTCAATTCTGTAAAACATTCTTCGCACTGAATATCCCATACAAAGGCTCTACCTTTACAAGTCAACTTAGTCAATGGAAGTGCCAACTTAGAAAAACCTTCGATAAACCTTCTATAGTAACCAGTTAATCCCAAAAGGCTTCTAATCTAAGTAGTTGACTTCAGAGTTTCCCATTGCAATACAGCATCAACCTTCGATGGATCTACAACAATGCCACTACCTTAGATCACATGACCAAGAAAACTAACCTCTTTTAACCAGAACTCACACTTGGACAGCTTTGCATACAACTTCTTCTCTTTCAAAACTTGCAATACTACTCTTAAGTGTTATGCATGCTCTTCTTCTGACTTAGAGTAAATAAAAATGTCATCAATGAACACATCCACTGACCGATCCAAATAAGTATGAAAGATACGATTCATGTATTCCACGAATACTCCCGGCGCATTAGTAACACCGAAAGGCATCACCGAATACTCATAATGTCCATAAAGCATTCTGAAAGCTGTCTTCTAGATATCTTCATCCTTCACTTTAATCTGATGGTAATCCGACCTCAAATCAATATTACTAAACACACGAGCGTCCACCAATTGGTCGATCAACACATCTCTTCTTGGAAGCGAATACTTGTTCTTAATTGTCACTTTATTCAACTGTCTATAATCAACACAAAGCCTCATACTTCTATCTTTCTTCTTTACTAACAATACTGGAGCACCCCACGGTGATACACTTGGTCTTACAAACTTCTTTTCAAGTAACTCTTCCAATTGCTTCATTAATTCTTACAATTCGGATGCATACATCATGTATGGTGCCATAGACACGGGTCTAGTACCAGGTACAAGATAAATTGCAAATTCAACTTTCCTCTTCGGCGGTACATCAGGAATTTCATCCGGGAAAATTTCAGGAAATTTACACACTACCTGCAATTCCTCAATTATAGCTTTATTCTCTACAAATAGTGACTCCATCAACGAGAACACATGTGCTTCTTCTTGCATCAACTTCCTCAAGTGTCTAGCAGACAACAGACTATCTATCTCTTCTTCAGGAGTAGAAAACCTCACAGACTTGTCATAACAGTTAATATGAACATAGTTATGATCTAACCAGTTCATACCCAAAATCACATACAAACCTCTTAATAGTAAACAAACCAAATCAACAACAAAGTCTCTGTCGAAGATCGACAAGGGACACTTTAAACACACAAAAGAAGTAGTCACCGACACCTTGGCTGGAGTATCAACGACCATTTCTCCATTCATAGAAGACAACATAAGACCCAGTCTTTCAACATAATCAGCATGAATAAAGAAATGAGTAGCACTAGTATCAATAATAGTAATTAAAGGAGTACTATTAATGAAACATGTACCTCTGATAAGTCTGTCCTCAACAACTGTTTAATCCTCAACCAAAGCGAACACTTTACCACTTGTCTGCACCCTCTTTGGTTTCTTACACTGACTACCAATGTGCCTTTCTTCACTATTGAAACAAATCACATCCTTATGCTTGCACTAAGATACAACATGTTCGTTCTTACCACAACGGAAACACCTCTTTACTTCAGCAGTACACACATTACTCTTATGCCCAGGTTTCCCACATTTAAAACAAACAACACCAGCAGGAGCATCTCCCCCACTAGTCCTCTGACCCTGAGCAGATTTCTGTTTAACTTTACCAGCTGGGGTATCATAAGGCTTACCACGATTCTGTTGGTGCTTACCCCTCTTCTCATTGATAATCTTGTAATGATCATTATTATCCTCCTCATAAATTATGCAACTATCAATCAAATCAGCAAAGACACAGATCTTCTGGTATCCAACTGCCTTCTTGATCTCCGGGCGCAACCCATTCTCAAACTTGATACATTTCGAAAACTCAGCATCTGCCTCACCATAGTGCGGATAGAATTTAGCCAACTCAGCAAACTTTGCATCATACTCAACAACCGACATATTCCCTTTCTTCAGCTCAAGTAACTCAATCTCCTTCTTACCACGAACATCTTCAGGAAAGTACTTCCTCAGAAAATCCCTATGGAACACAGCCCAAGTGACATTTTCACCTGCAGCTTCCAATTTCTGACAAGTTTCTTGCCACCAGTCATCAGCCGCAACTGCTAGTATATGAGTACCATAATGAACCTTCTGCATTGGAGTGCAGTCCATCACACGGAAGATTCTCTCAATCTATTTCAACCAATCCAATGCTCTGTCAGGATTATACTTTCCCTTGAAGGTAGGTGGGTTCTCTCTCTGGAAAGTCGCCAAACTACAAGATCCAGCATTCCCGTCAGCATTCGGCTGATTCTCCATCACATGCGCCATTGCTTCTAAAGTAGCAGCAAGTGCAGCATCATTCCATCCACCCATCTCAACTTATCACTACAACATAAACAACGGTTAGAACCCAAATTAACAATACTCGATTGTTAGACAAATATGACTGGACAACAAGGTCGGACAAACCAACCTTTTCTCTGATACCAACTTTGTAACACCCCAATTCTACTCGACAATTATAAATGTAAATCAGAGTCATAAAATTCATGCGCTTGAATCAGGATCCCACAAATTCAACTTTAAAAACACATTGCATTCAACGTGGATACATAACACTTTAAAACATTTGATGAACTATCAGCATAACAATTTAATCTCTTAATTCAACAACTTAAACATCTACGCAGTGGAATTCTTAATAACATCTTTGTCCATCGTTACAACAACTTCAAAACAACACATACTTAGAAATAATCAAATTAAAGTTCAACAACTGAAATAATCAATAATTAAAAGAAAAAAACATTCATCCCCCCCGAGTATTACGTATCAGAGCAATGACACTAACTCAAAATAGTGAAGGTATACAACCTTCACTCTGGATTACCTGCACGTTACCAACGTAAGGGTAACATTCAAACAAAAGGAGTAAGTAACAATATAATAAAATGTATGATAAGTAATATATTAAATATATCACATAACATCTCCACTTATCATCGTATAAACAACAATAATCGCAACAGAATACCAACAATATACACATTTACCGCATCAATACACAACTTCTTTATGCAATCATATAATGCGACTCAATACTATGCAAATGCATGTGGTACCATTAGAGTAGAACTCCCATATCAAAATAATTTCCAATAAATAGAGGCATCAATAAGGCATAAGCCTTCATCTTAATATTCTCTAATACAAGCCATCTTAACGAGCATCAGCTCCATCTTGAAATGCAATGTATGCGACACAATCATGAATGTAATGACAACATCATCGTTGGCCAGAAGCCTACATCTTAATAGATGCCAATTATTAGAGGCATCTTAACATCATTCAACAACATTCGTCAACATAATCCATCAAAATAATTCATTGCATAATTCATCAACATAATTTCATCAACAACTCGGCCATACAACAATACAACAGTAAATCGTCAATCTTGCAACGTTGACCATAGGCATAAAACATGATATTGCCTATAATTAATTAATCATATAAGGCTTAACTCTAAATTACCAAACCTCTACATATTACTATTCTGTAATACTACATCATTATCATCATTATTCTTACTGTTATGAACCAAATAGTAATCTATACTCATTTTATCCCCATCATACTTCACAAAATCATCATACTGATTAACGTATGAAGCTAACTCTAGTCCTAAATTGGGTTACTAGGATTATCCTTCCTATTCTTCATTTTAATCCTTTAGAATTAATTTCATCGAGTTATCTATCCAGCATTTTGAACGGCACCTCAAACGGAGTCCGGAAACTCAAGTTACAGCCTTTGGAAACGAATCTGCCAAAAATCAGACTACATGAGTTGACACATAACGTCTTGAGTCGACGCGTACTGTGCTTAACATGCTGCATGTATCAATGCGTACTCCCTTCGTATCGACTCATACTGAGTCTGTAACACTGCATGTATCGATGCATGCTCCTTCGTATCGACTCATCCTGAGTCTAAAAACCTGCATGTATCGACGGATGACTTCTTCGTATCGATTCATCCTGAGTCTAAAAGCCTTCATGCATCGATGCATGTCTTTTGGGGTCGATATTGTTCTGTCATGAATATTTTCTGCGATTTCACTATGTTTTCACTGCGGTTTCCATGCTTTAGGCCCTAAAAAAATCCTCTAATCATAGGTAATCATCAATTACAATTATCCTATATTTCTACATCAATTGTACAACATTAGGGCATCCTTAAATCATCGATTTTCATCAAACAACAATGTATATAATTCAATCATAAACCGAATAATCTTTCACATCAAAATCCACATACTAATCATCATAAACCCTATTATAGAGTCAGAATCCCACCCTTACCTTGGACTGAAGGTTGCTCTACAACTTTTCTGATTGAATTTCTTTCTTCCTCTTTTCTTTCTTTTCTGCAACTTTCACGTTCTCTTCCTCTTCTTCCAACCCTTATTTCCTTCTCTTCTTACTGCTTCTTCTTTTCTTATTATTTCTAAAAACTAATATAATAACCTATAATTCTTATTATGCCTTAATGGGCTTAAGACTCCTACACCCCCCCTTTCTACTACTTCAATTCTTTAAAATAAGCCCATATCAAATAATATTATCATTCTAATATTATTCCACAACTCAATAGAATAAATAATTCCAATAACAATAACACATCACATATCATCATAACACAACTTCACAAATATTCCAAAAATAATTTAATTAAATAATTAACTAAATTACGGGCGTTACATCTGGCACAGAAGATTGGGGCATGTTAGTATGAGAAGAATATCTCAGATTAACAAACTCAATCTGGTCAGAGGACTTCCTAATCTGAAGTTCAGCTCAGATGCTCCGTGTGAAGCATGTCAGAAAGGAAAGTTTGTAAAACCCCCTTTTAAAGAAAAAAATGTTGTTTCTACTTCTAGACCATTGAACTTCTGCACATAGATCTATTTAGACCAGTGAAAACTGCATTAATTAGTGGCAAGATGTATAGATTAGTGATCATAGATAACTATAGCCGATGGTCATGGGTAAAGTTCTTAAGACACAAGGACGAGTCACACTCTGTGTTTGTTGATTTCTGTAACCAAGTCCAAAACAAAAAAGATCTTAGAATTGTTAAAGTCAGAAGTGATCATGGTGGAGAATTTGAAAACAAAAAATTTGAAATATTTTTTAATGATAATGGCATCTCTTATGATTTATCTTTTCCTAGAACTCCCCAATAAAATGGAGTTGTAGAACGAAAGAACAAAACATTACAAGAAATGGCCAGAACAATGATCAACGAGACTAACATTGCGAAGAACTTCTGGGTAGAAGCAATTAACACAACATGTTACATTCAGAATAGAATCTCCATAAGACCTATTCTGGATAAGACTCCATATGAACTGTGGAAGAACAAAAAGCCCAACATCTCGTATTTCCATCCATTTGGATGTATTTGTTTTATGCTTAACACCAAAGAACATCTGAACAAGTTTGACTCTAAAGCACATAAGTGTATTATGTTAGGATACTCTTAATGCTCAAGAGGCTACAGAGAATACAACACAGAAACATATATTGTAGAAGAGTCAATCAGTGTTAGATTTGATGACAAGCTTGGCTATTAAAAGTCAAAGCAAAATGAATCTTTTGCAGATATAGAAGTCCAATTTACAGGTACTGAAGACACTGCATCAGAAGTTTCCAACAAAGACTTGCAAACAACATCAAAAGGAAATGTCACAAACACTACAAAAACATCTGAAGAACCTCTCCAGAAATGACTATCCAGAAGCAGCCTAGCTCATCCTGAAGACAAATTTCTGGGAAAGAAGGAAGATCCAATCAGAACAAGATCCACATTCATAAATTCTGAAGAATCTCTCATGGGATTAGTATCACTGATTGAGCCAACTTCCATTGATGAAGCTCTTCTGGACAATGACTGGATACTGGCTATGCAGGAGGAATTAAAACAATTCACCAGAAATGATGTATGGGATCTGGTTCCCAAACTAAAATGGTTCAACGTCATTGGAACAAAATGGGTATTCATAATCAAGTTGAATGAACAAGGAGAAGTCATCAGAAACAAAGCACGGTTGGTTGCACAAGGTTATAGTCAACAAGAGGGGATAAACTATACATAAACCTTTGCTCCAGTCTGAAGCTACAGTCAGAAAACACAGAGCCGCCACCGAACATTAGTTATTCCGAAGGAAGGGGAAATATCGATAAAACCACAAGGGAATGGATAAGATGGTGTTGCGACCAAGAGAAATGGTAAGGGAGTCGGTTATGAGAGGGGAAGGTATTAGCACCCCTCAAATCCGTTGTACTAAATGGGATCCATTTTGTTTTTTTCTCTTTAAGGGTGTATTTATCTACAACTATACTTACTTAAGGGGGAAATGAATGGGTTTTTATTATTGTGTTCGTGAGGGTTTCGCGACCCTTTGCCTACGTATCCAGTGAAGGAATCAGAACACTGTAGTTCCTCTAGAAAATGGTTTATTTGTTTGTGTTTTTTAGTGGGCCACGTTAACGCACACATTCTAACAATAGGCACGACCGATATCACGGTAGAACGAAGATAACATGCCCTTTAGGGGAGTTTTTATTGGTTGAGTGTTTTGCGAGTTTTAAAATAAATTCAAGTACTGATTAAATATTTTTGGATTTTTGATTTGTGAATGATGAGTTATAATTACAAAAGAAGAAAAGGGTTAAGAGGGAGACTAAAAAAACCTAATTGTTTGTTATGTACAAGTGGTGAGTTAAGAGTCTCCTTTGACATAAGGCAATCAAAACGGGATATAATCCTCTCATGGAGCAACCTAAGGGAGTATGGTATCATGGTTTGAGCGAGTGACTTAAATTATAAATGTTTTTTGTGGTTTTATATTATATTAAATAAAGAATGAATTCAAAATTACAGTAGAATGTAATTCTAAAATATTCTAATATTATATGTGAATTTTTAAGTAAAGAAAATATTGAAAGGAAATCAAAATCTAACCCTAAATATTTTTTTATATTTTTTTCATGTTAAATAAAATAAAATATTAACCTATTATACATATATTTTATGCACAAAATGTAGAAATTAAAACGAAATGAGGTTCTAATTCTATAATTGAAATTAAACTAATTAAAGAAAATTAAAAAAAAAAGAACATTTCTAATTAACTAATCACTACCTAAGCTAAACTAATAATAATACATAAAATTTAACAAATTTGTGAGGGAAATAATAATACTAAGTTAGTAAAGTGGGGTAAAAGATAGAAAGAGATGTTGAGGGGATAATGATTCGCTGGGCCAAAGAGAGAACAAAAAAAAACATACCAGGCCCAAATCAAATAAAAAAGGGGTCTGAAAATTATTGTTTTTCCTAAAACAAAAAAAAAGTCTAAGCTGGGTCGGACCGGGTCAGAGGGGTGCAGACCCAGCTCTAACAAAACCATTCGGGTTGTGAACCCTAAAAGATAACATTCGCATGCAAATGGACATAGATGATAGGAAAATTAGTATTCCCTTCTTCCAAACGTGAATTTCTTTCTGACCTCCCTCTTCCACATATATCTTGACCCTCATGCCTTTCCCAGTTCCTGCCTCTCTTACTAAAACAAATACAGTGAAACACTCTCCCACAATGCCACTCTTGATGGTGTCTTGTTCCAACCCCTTTTTTGCATGTTATTTTAATCCCTTCAACTCTCTCTTACCTGTACCTCCCTTCTTCATTCTCCATAGGGAAATTCGCTGTGAATCCTCACGATTATCCTTCGATTTGCACATCGGAAGATGAATCCGAACCAAGTAGAGAATTTGATTGGGGTTTTCATGAAGATCGGAAGTTTCGCGGCCTCTTTAGATCTTTCGATTCTTTCAAGCTCACACTCATGGTTCTAAATGGCAGTAACGCCCTGTCTCAGCCCATATGATTAAATAAAGACAACAAAAAAGAAATCGATTTGATTACAGGTATGCATAACAACCAATATTCTGCTTAATTTATGAGTTTAATGAGCAATAAAACCAACAAGAATATAATGCGTGTAATGGCATGGCAGCACAACAAATTTTGGAATTATATAATACATAAAATATCAGAGTTAGTCTGAGGGTTTCAATATCAGATGTCGTGGAGATAGTGAAGAATACCGAGGGTAATTTCTCTAATTCGCTCTTTTTTTCTATTTTCTGATTTACGGATGCTTCTGATCCTTAATTACAGGTTGAAAATTTTGAGGCTTGGGGGAAAACTTGGAACTCCGTCGTTTTGCAGCATAGCAGAATTACCTTCTCCCAGATTCTCCTTAATGTTTCAGTTGCGTTCTTGTTGGGTTGTTTTTGTAAATGCGATATTGTTGTTGCTTGCAGATTGGAAAAGGAGGGTTTTTCATTTCAATTTGTGGAATGATATGATTATGGCAATGGAAAATAATTCTTGTTGTATTGGTAAGGAGTGTAATATGATTTCTAGTGTAGAGTTTTTGCTAATTTTTTGTGAAAAGTCTTTCTCTTTGTGATTGTGAATGAATTTTGGTGAAGGCTTTTCTATTGAGTTTTGTGGTGCGTAGCTGGTATCCTTTCTCTGGTTTTACAATATATGTTGTTTTCTGGCTTGTTATTTTTTTTTTGGTTGATACATTGTCGTTTTGCTGAGTTTTTTTTGTTTTTATGTTGGCTGTGTGGTTGCTGGATTTATGGTTTTATGCTGGATGTTAGTATGTTGTTGGGTTTTCTTGGTATGCTGTGACATTTATGTGGGGCCAAAAATCCCCCTTGGTTCAATGGAACAGTCCCTTCTTCTAATAAGAAAAGGGTGGAGAATTGGAGCAAAGGTTTTGTGAATTTGAACAAAATTGTATGCTGACTTGGTGTCCTTTTGAGTACAGGTTCTGTCTATGTCTATTTTAGTGAAAATTTTGGCCTGTTTTGTTTGGTGTTTATGTGCAGGCTGGACAGAGTTTTGGGCAGTAAAGTGCAGGGATGACTTTTGCTGGTTTAAGATTGTTAATGGTTGGTGACATCTTCCTGACCCTATCTCTTTTCCTCTTTATATTTCTATGACAAAAAGCAAATTCTTCTTTCTACACAATTTCTGAAAGGTTTGCATTTCAGGATACTGATGATGTATAGGGCTTCGGGCATGTGGTAGCTTGTTATTTTTATATTGGCTGATTTTGGTTTGTTTTGGCTATTGCGCTTGTTGTTTTGTGATGATGTGCTTGGCAGCTTGGCTGCATGTCTGTCTTTTGTTTACAGCAGCTGCTTGCCTACTGTTCTGCTGCTATATACTTTCTAGTTGCAGCTTGTTGTTTTTGGACTGATGTGTTGCTGTTTTGCTGCATTTGTTTTGGTTTGTGCTGCTTGTATAGCAGCTTGCTGTTACTGCCTATTTTTTGGCTTGTAATACTTTGGTTGTTTTGTATGTTTGGCAATTCTGACTTGTTTTTGCGCTGTAGTTTTCTGTTTTGCTTCTTGTTGGTTTTGTAGTTTGTTTTGCTGTATAGTAGTTTAAAAAAAACATTTTCACATTTTTTGCTTTTTGTAAACCAAGAACCCACACTTTTTGTGATTTGCAAAAGTAGGAGGAGATAGCCCATGATTAAAAACAAACCCTTTTAATTCTGATTCAAAATGCAAACCCTTATGATGAGTTTTCATATTTCTTTTAACAATTAATTCTTGCTTGAATTTTTCATCTGCTGATTATTTGCTAACTTTTTTTTCTTGTTTCATGACCAAATGAGAATTGGACGGCCAATTCATGGTTGAAATACAAAGAGAAGACCATGGCTAGCAAGGAGTGGAAAAGTTTCTTGAAGATGAAGCAAAAGAAAATTGAAGAAGAAATATTTTCTTTGTAAACAAAACATTTGTAGCTTGTATTTCAACATTTGTAACATGCTTTGTAAATTGTCCCAAAAATGTAATGAACACAAAACTTGAATGATATATTTTTTTGAATGATGAATTCGTTGTATGGAAACCAAACAACTCTTGAATCTTGATTAAAAAATGGAAATTCCTACTTGAATTGTTTAAATAACACTCTTCACTTTGTAACTTGGAATTTAAGAAATCAAACATGACTTTAGTAACTTATATCTCAAGTAACTATGCACTTTGTCTTTCAATTCCCAACCTTCATATCACGTCCAAACCCCACTTTCATTTTCAATGAGAAACTTAACTCTGATATCCAAATCACAAGTGATTTGCAACTGAAACAACAAAAACTTGCCTTGACTATCATGACACTTTCAACCTTATTTCTTATGCCCAGATTCCGCATTCGTCAACTTAAACTTCAAACTCTCGACTCGGTGACTTAGAGATCTTAAGAAGGAAAATTGAAATGAGATAAGATGAAATCCTTGACAAAATGTACTGAACTTTGAGTTATCATTGAGGCAGGCGAAAGAAACATCTTCACAAAAACCAAGGATCCAAAACCCTATCATCTTGACCAACAAATAGGGAATTAAATCCTAATCTAGGCTCTGATAAATTCGAGCGAGAAACAACCTTGTAACTTGATAAGAAAGAAATCCATGATACCTCAAATATCCATCCCATGATCCTCTAATCGAGAACCAGATGAATTTCTCTTTTACCTAATAGGAGAACTTCAAAACAAAATTAGGCATAATAAGGGCACAACCCTAATACCTCAAACCAAGGCGCCTGATTCCATGAGATGCGGGACATGCAAATGAATTAGTGAAAAATGGGTCATATGGGATGCAAAGTTTAAAGCCAGATGAAATTAAAGAGGTAGGTAAAATTTGGGGTACGACAGCTGCCCCTATTTAATTGTCTTGAACCTGAAGGTGAGATTGGCGTTAGCCTTTCGAAAGTTCAAGGTGGAAGATGATTAAATATCAGGACCCGAAATTTGTCCTAAAAAGATGGTGTGAGTGTTATTTATTTGTGTGAGTGTCTGTTGCGGAAAGAAAAATAGGTCTTCTGGTGGACTGGTCATGATGGATAAACATGGTTGAATAATGGTAGCTCGTACTGGGGTAACGGTGCCAATACAAGTTTTTTGTGGATGTGGGCGGTAAAGTGACCAAAAGGATATGATTGACGATGTCGTGATGACTGAAGGTAGAATTATTGACAAAATGATGAATTAAAGACAATGGGTAGGACTCGATGATGGTTAAGAATCTATTGTGCGGGATTCACGACCCAAAAAGAAAGGTAAAGACAATGTGTAAAGATCGGCGTATGATCTATGACCCAAGAAAGATAACATGAGGGTATTACCTAAGAGTGACCTACGACCCTAGAAAATATAATGCGAGGGTAAGATCTACGAGCGACCTACGACCCTAAAAAAAAGATAACATGAGGGTAAGACCTACGAGCGGCCTACAACCCTAGAAAATATAACATATGGGTAAGACCTATGAGCGACCTACGACCCTATGAAAGATAATGCGAGGGTAAGACCTACGGGAGACCTACGATCCTAGAATTGATAACGTGAGGGTAAGACCTACGAGCGACCTATAACCCTAGAAAAGATAACGTAAGGGTAAGAGCTATGAGTGACCTACGACCCTAAAAACAGGATGAGGAGAGGTTAAAGTCTACAGACAACCTACAACCCTAAGAGAGATAAAGTGAAGGTATGGTATATGGATGACCTACGACCTTAGAAAAGATAGCGTGATGGTAAGATATACGGACGATCTATGACCATAAAAACAAGATGAGGAGAGGGTAAGGTCTACGAATGACCTACGACCCTAAGAGAGATAAATTGAAGGTAAGATCTATGGAAGACCTATGACCTTAGAAAAGATAGCGTGATGGTAAGATCTACGGATGACCTACAACCCTAAAAACAAGATGAAGAGAGGGTAAAGTCTACAAACGACCTACGACCCTAAGAGAGATAAAGTGAAGGTAAGATCTATGGATGTCCTACGACCTTAGAAAAGATAGCGCAATGGTAAGATCTACGGATGATGTACGACCCTAAAAAGGATAACGAGAGTATTGAGAGTTGGGGAGTACAATGTACTAACACCATGGTTTATTTTAGTCTGTAGTGTAATAACAAATGTTGACTGGAAATTATGAAGATGATATTCTTTGTGGGGATGTTTTGTTGATTAGGGATTGATTTGGGGCTTTCAGACAAGGTACCAAATCTGGCTCATGCTTCATATGCATTTGAAGTGTGGCATGATGATCCATGGATATGCTATGCATTTAAGAATGCAATGCAATATGCAATGAAGATTATTGTATGCAAAGTTCCAAATGCTAAGCTCATTGGGATTTGTTTCTCGTCGTCTTGAGATACCAATATGGATTAGTGCTTGAAAACTGAGAGAAAAGAGTTAGCCTTGTCGAGTTCTTTGGGGATTAAATCTTGCTTAGGAGAAGTAGCTTGATCTGACTTTCTTCATATGTTGGACTTCTTGCGGATGAATGAACAGAGACGTGGATCATATCAAAAGCCCCAAGTTTCTTAGTGTTGGAGAATGGGTGCTCGGTCAACTGTAAGGAGGCGACGAAGATGAAAGCTTGGTCAAGGTGACCATTATGACTTGCTACCTGCATAGAAAAACAAACACTTTAACGTCATGGCTTTCCCTTAGGATGCCTTCATATCCATGTAATGTATTGTTTCACATCTTAGCTTGTGATTAATATTGGCTTATTATTTTCAATGCAATGTTTAACAAAGAATTTAAATCACAATTTGCATACAAAAATAAAGTAAAAAGGACAAAAACTTTTGGTGGAAGGGAAATTTTTTATTAATGAGTTTAGCCTGTGAATATGCATTCTTACATGGAAACAACTCCTAAATGAGGAAGTTGGGAAGAAAAATACAAAATACAACGAGTAAAATGGCAATAAGAAAATCTCGAACTTCCGTTAAAACCGATATTACTATAGTTCCCATATCCAGGGTCGTCCCAGTGCCATGCTTCCAAAGGATAATAGCTGGATTGATCCATCCCGTATTAGGAGGGTGTACGTGAAGAGTCTTCAGATTACAGTCGCTCACTTTTTGTCCCTAATTTTTGCCTGAATCGCCCTTTAGGGTTTTCAATCCACTAGGACCCCCATTTTTGCCTAAGCCGCCCTTTCGGGTTTTCAACATAGCGGGTTATTCTCTCTTTTTTTTCTTCTTTTTTAGCCCTAACTTTTTCCTAAGCCGCCCTTTCAGGTTTTCGACTTAGCGGGTCCTTTTATGCATAGTATTTTTTGACTGAGTCTGAATTGACTGGAAGCGGAACGTCTTCCCCATCCATGTTTGTCAGGATTATAGCACCTCCTGAGAAATCTTTCTTCATGATGTATGGTCCCTCATAGTTAGGAGTGCACTTGCCTCTTGGATCAATGTGGATTGGGAGAATCTTCCTTAACACTAGGTCAGTAGTGTGGAACTCTCGAGGCCGAATCTTCTTGTCAAATGCTCTCTTGAGACTCTATTGATATAACTGACTGTGAAAAATGGCTACTAGGCGCTTTTCTTCGATGAGATTGAGTTGGTCGAGTCTCGTTTGAATCCATTCAGCTTCATCAAGTTTAGTATCCATCAGAACCCTCAAGGATGGAATCTCCACTTTAACCGGGAGCACCGCATCCATACCATAGACTAGTGAAAAAGGAGTTTCCCCAGTAGAAGTACGCACTGAAGTTTGATAGACATGCAACGCAAAAGGCAACATCTCATGCCAATCTTTGTATGTTCTAACCATTTTATGGATGATCTTCTTTATGTTCTTGTTAGTAGCTTCAACTGTCCCATTCATCTTCAGCCGATAAGGTGATGAATTATGGTGCTCAATCTTGAATTCTTCACACATTTCCTTCATCATCTTGATATTGAGATTCGGCCCATTATCAGTGATGACCTTGTTAGGAGTTCCATACCGGCATATGATTTCTTTTTTAATGAAGCGGGTAACAACTTGCTTGGTCACATTCTTGTATGAAGCCGCTTCCACCCACTTGGTGAAGTAATCAATAGCAACAAGAATAAACCTATGTCCATTTGAAGCACTCAGCTTGATGCGTCCAATCATATCAATGCCCCACATTACAAAGGGCCATGGTGAAGTCATCACATTCAAAGGAGTGGGAGAAATATGTATCTTGTCCGTGTAAACCTGAAATTTGTGGCACATCTTCGCGTATACACAACAGTCCCTTTCCATCGTCATCCAGAAATAACCTACTCGTAGGATTTTCTTGGCCATGGAATGTCCACTGGCATGAGTACCAAAAGGTCCCTCGAGTATTTCCCGTATAATGGATTCTGCTTCGTGTCTATCCACGCATCTGAGCAGAACCAAATCATAGTTTCTCTTGTACAGAATGTCTCCTGGCAGTAAAAACTTAGATGCCAACCTTCTAAGAGTTCGCTTATCACAAATTATATCACCCTCGGGGTACTCTTGCTTCTCAAGATATGTTTTGATGTCGAAGTACCACGGCTTTTCACCTGATACATCTTCAGTTATGAGAAAATGAGCAGGGAAAATGTGCGCTGGCTCCTTGTAATGACAGATCCTTATATTGGGTGCATGATTCGGATAACCGACTTTGAACATTGCTGCTAAAGTGGCCAGAGCATCTGCCAGTTGATTTGCTTCTCTAGGAATGTGCTCAAAGGTGACCTCATCAAAAGCGGGCAACAAATCTAATATGTAATCTAGGTATGGAACTAAATTAGGGTGTCGTGTATCCCAATCACCTCTTACTTGATGTATCACTAAGGTAGAGTCCCCATAAACATCAAGAATCTTGATCTTCAATCAATGGATGCTTCAAGACCCATCACACAAGCTTCGTATTCAGCGACATTATTCGTACAATCAAAACATAATCTGGCAGTGAAAGGTATGTGAGTGTTGTGTGGAGAGGTCAGAACTACCCCAATGCCGTGGCCCATAGCATTAGATGCTCCATAAAATGTGAGAGTCCATCGCTCCCCTAGTTCGGGTCTTTCTTTATCATCAAGTTTCATAACGTCCTCATCTGGAAAATCGAACTTCATGGAATGATACTCTTACAATGGCTAGCGAGCGAGATGATCATCAAGAATGTGACCTTTGATAGCCTTTTGTGTGACGTACTGGATGTCATACTCATACAAAAGCATTTGCCACCGAGCCAACCTCCTTGTAAGTGTTGGTTTCTCAAATATGTATTTTATCGGATCCATCTTAGATATTAGAAGTGTAGAATGTGTCAACATATACTTTCTGAAACGTCGAGCTTCCCCCGTAAGAGCACAACAAGTCTTCTCAAGTAAGGAATACCTTGATCCACAATCAGTAAACTTCTTGCTCAGGTAATAGATGGTGTGTTGTTTTTGTCCAGTATCATCATGTTGTCCGAGTACACAACCCATAGATCCTTCAAGCACAGTCAAATACATAATGAAAGGTCTCCCTGGAACTAGTGGTATGAGTATTGGTGGTTCTTGAAGATACTGCTTAATCTTCTCAAAGGATTCTTGACAACTTTCATCCCAACGAATATCTTGATTCTTGCGTAACAATTTAAAGATGGGTTCACAGGTAGCAGTAAGGTGAGAAATGAATCTGGCTATGTAATTAGACCTTCCAAGGAAACCTCATACGTCATTTTCATTTTTTGGTGCCGACATATCCAGTATTGCTCTCACATTTTCTGGATCTACTTCAATTCCTCGTTGACTCACGATAAAACCAAGTAACTTGCCCGATCGAACCCCAAGGGTGCATTTGTTGGGATTAAGCCTTAATCTAAACTTTCGTAAACGATAAACCAACTTCTGAAAATGGACCAAATGTTCTTCCTCAGTTTGTGATATCATGTCGTCCACATACACCTCGATCTCTTTATGAATCATGTCGTGAAAGAGAGTCACCATAGCTCGCTGATATGTCGCACCAGCATTTTTGAGACCAAAAGGCATGAATCTATAGCAAAAGGTACCCCAAAGAGTTGTGAAAGTTGTTTTATCCATGTCTTATGGAGCCATCTTTATCTAATTGTATCCCGAGAACCCATCCATGAAGGAGAACACTGAAGACTGGGCAGTATTATCAACCAATACATCAATATGAGGCAACGAGAAGTCATCCTTCGGGTTTGCTCTATTCAAGTCTCGGTAGTCAACACACATGTGTACCTTACCATCCTTCTTAGGTATAGGCACAATGTTAGCAATCCAAGGCGGATAATTTATCACAGATAGGAAGCCTGCCTCAAGCTGTTTCTGAACTTCTTCTTTGATCTTCAAAGCCATGTCGGGTCTAGTCCTTCTTGGCTTCTGCTTTACAGGAGGACATTCTGGCTTGAGTGGTAATCTGTGAATCACTATATCAGTGTCTAAACCGGGAATGTCTTTATACGACCAGGCGAAGATGTCCGCGTACTCTTAAAGAAATTCAATCAACCCCTTCTTTTCTTTGTTTTGCAAGGCATCACCTATCTCTACTTCTCTCTTTACCTCTTCAATACAGAGATTGACGACTTTAGTTTATTCCTGATATGGTTGGATGACCTTCTCTTCCTGTCTCAGGAGCCTGGCTAATTCTTCAGGGACTTCACAATCTTCCTCACTATCTTCCTCATTTCCAATGGAGTTCTAGACAGATCTGCATAATCGATGATTTTATGTTTTATTTTTAGAAAGTGAAAGACAATATTTAGAATATGAAAATAAAAGTATTGCCATTTTTATTTTGAAAAAGTAAATGTAAAAGAAAAGACAGGGAACAAAATTGTATGCGAAAGTGCGATTTTTCATTCAATGTTAAATGGAGATTGAAACATAAGGGGTCCCTTCTACAAGCAGTCACTATGCCTTGGGCAGGACATATGACTTAAATGGAAACAAAAAATTACACATCAAGGAAAACAACTTCAGGGATGTCCATGGCAGTCCAATTGCTGAGCTCTTGGTCTGACGCAACTTGATAGATAAATCTTGAAACATCTTCATCGCCACCTTCATCATCTATGGAGAGCACTTGTCCTTCTTTTCTTACACCAGCAATGGCGAACACTTCAAAAATTGGGGGAACCTGCTTTCCTTTGAGAGGAACCCAACCATCTTGCACGGAAGACGATGGCTGATACCCGACACCAAAGAGATATTTCTTCTCTGGCACTTCAATCAATTTTACCCAATTGTCATGGAGAGGTCTAGCTTCTATGAGGGCTTTGGAATCCTTCGAAGAGGCCAGGGGTGCTTCAGACTTCTTACATTCAACGATGAGGAACATGTCAATAGTAACAATCTGTAGAGCTTGAAAGGGTAAATCTTGCACCTCGCCTTCTACTTCCACATAATGGTAGGTAGTCAGATTGTTAATCATTATATCTTCTTCTCCACAAACAACGACAACTTGGTCATTTACAATGAACTTCAGGCGTTGATGAAGAGTAGATGTCACAGCTCCTACTACGTGGATCAATGGACGACCCAAAAGGCAAGTATAGGATGGGCGGATGTCCATAACATAGAATGACAAATAGAAAGTATGGGGACCAATCTTGACAGGCAAGTCCACTTCTCCATTCACATATGTTTTTGAACCATCAAACGCTCGAACATCTAGAGTTGAAGGCCTCATCATTGCCATGTCCATATTCAATTTAAATAAAGTAGCCTTAGGCATCATATTGAGCGAAGAACCCGTATCTACCAAAACTCGAGATAAAACTGTGTCCAAAAACTTCATAGAAACATGCAGTGATTTCTTGTGGGCTATGCCTTCAACTGGGAGTTCATCATCGCAGAAACCCAAACAATTTCCCACAACAATATTGGTGACGATTCCTTCAAACTGGGCCACAGAGATGTCTTGGGTAACATGAGCGGAACACAAAATCTTCAGTAGAGCATTGTGGTGGGTCTCTGAACACAAAAGGAGAGACAAGATAGAAATCTTAGACGGCGTCTGGTTGAGTTGATCCACCACTTTGTAATCACTTCGCTTAAGAATCCTCAAAAGTTGCTTTGTCTCTTATCTTACAGAAGGTTCGGGCTGATTATCCATCACTTTCTTGCCCATAGCCTTGGCTATAGCATCACTGTTAATTTCTTTAGGAGGCGGTGGTGGAGGAGAAAAGACCCGGCCACTGCGAGTCATGTTGTTGGTTCCTGCAATATTGGTTATATTCTTGTCAACCACTAGAGGACACTCGTACTTCTTCCCATGAATATAAACCACATTATACTCCCACAAAATTGCCTTCGAGTCGTTACTTATAGGAGGAATAAGAGCTTGAATCGTTGTGGGGGTAGAGGGAGCTTGAATCATTACTGGGGTAGTAGGAACCTGAATTGTCAACGAAATACTTGGTGTTATTGAAAAGCTTCTTGGATAATATGGAATTTCCAAGACATCAATTTCTTCTTTCTCGGAATATCTTCTCTATCTGTAGGACACCTTCATCTATCAGCTGTTGGATAGCCGTCTTCAAACCAGTACACTCTTCAGGTTTAGGGGAACATGTTAAGCAGAAATCATGGAGTTCTTGTAGAACCTCATGCTCCAACAAATGTTCTCTAATAATTCTTAATGATATCCTGATCTCTTCGACATGGGATTATTCTGAATATTGGGACTAACATGGTTGAAATTGATGGCCTTTGCATCGAGGAGGTCTTATACTTTACATTTGAATGCTCTACAATTCTCAATCGTATGGTCTGGGGCACCAAAATGAAATTCACAATGAGCATTAATGTCATACCCCCTAGGGAGAGGATTTGGTGGTGGAACAAGTTCACGTAGTTGAACCAAATGATTAGCAAGTAACTAAGGGAGAATATGAGCATAGGACATAAGAATGAGATCAAATCTTCTTTTAGGCACTCTTTGTCTTTGAGGAGCTCTCGGACCTTCAGGTTGTTGATTTTCTTGTTGATAAGTTGGAGGAGGTACAAATGGTTGTTGTGGAAGATATTGTGGTTGTGGAGTGAAAGGCAGTTGTTGGGCCATCCAGGGTGCTGGAGTTGTAGCAGCATACACATGAGGAACAAATTGGTTAGAAACAACAGCAGGCGTAGGAAAATAAGGAAATAGGACTTGTGGAAATGGAGGAGCTTTTCCTTTGTTGATGGTGATAGCACTAGTATCACCTTCTTTCTTCTTGACAAAGCCAGAAAATGGCTTTCTACCAATGCCCGTATTGCTGTTAGTATTGTTAGAGACACCTTGGATCATTCCAGCCTTAATGCAAGTCTCAACACGTTCACCAATAATGACCATATCATAGAAAGAAGTAGAGGTACTACTGAGCATATGTTGGAGATAAGGGCCTCGTAGAGTACCTATAAACAAATCAACCAATTCACGATCCAAGAGAGGAGGTTGGACCCTTCCAGCCAGTCCACGCCACCTCTAAGCGTACTCTTTGAATGACTCTTCAGATTTATGTATCATCCCTTGGAGCTGAGTACGCCTAGGAGCCATGGTAGTATTGTAATGGTAATGTTTCAAAATGGTGTCAGCAAGTTCTCCCCAAGTACTGACATGAGATCTTTCCAATTGCATATACCAATCCAATGGTGCCCCGGTCAAGCTATCTTGGAAGAAGTGCATGAGTAACGGTTCATTTTGAGCATAGGCAGCCATCTTGCGACAGTAGGAACAGAGATGAGTCTCTGGGCAGGAAGTGCCTCTGTATTTGTCAAATTTTAGAACATTCAACTTGGGAGGAATAACTACCCCAAGCACGAGACACATTGCAACAGTATTGAATCCAGAAGCCTTGATACCCTCCATGGCTTTGTGACGCTCTTCGAGAGCATGGTACATTTTTGCAGTTTTGGCAACTCCGCCGGCAAGGTTCACTTGGGGTTCATTAAGATCAATAACATTGTGATGATCGTCGTCATCATTCCTAGGAGCTCTAGTAGGGGTCGCAACATTTTCATTGTCATTCCTCCCATTAGCAGAAGTGGAGGGAGCAGCAGTATTAACCTTGGCAACACTTTAATGTAACTCTTCTTGACCCTTGATCACAACATGAAGGGTTTCCATAAGTTGATCCATGTGAGTGCCCATGGTGTCCATATCTCGACGGAGTGCATTCTAATTCTCTTCAAAAAGATCCACAAGTATTCGATGGTTGCCTCTTGTACGGTAAGGATTTGGAGAAGTCGTCTTTGTTGTTTACTGAAGTCTGTCGAAAAAGGGACCCCAATGAGTTTTTGTTTTGAAAAATGAATGCATGATAGTATGAATGAATGCTTTATCTTCATTTCTGAGGAAATCCAAAGACTCATCTATATTTTAAAATATTCCTTTTTGAAAATCTATACCAACGAGACTTGTCTTTGGATTTCGTTAGATATGAGATATATATGATGATATGATGGCATGGTATGCTATGGCATGAAGTCTCAGCTCCACATATTCTGGATAACCACTGCATTGTCTGTTGCACAGGCTGAAAGTAACAGGATCAAAAGTCCAACGTCACAGGCATGGAGTCAAAGTAACCACCCATAAGGTATGTACTAAGGGTTTATCACCTGCCGAACAAGGTTCTAAAGAGATCTCAGAGTCTATGATCTTCCTTTGGATATTACCAATGTTCCAATTACATGGTAATCAGTAATATTCGCAGGAAAAACTCGTCCAAGTGCAATATCATGTGACAACTACTTCCTGATTACTTTGTTATAGTCTCTGCATTTCACATAAAAAGGCCAGGATGGGTTAATGGTTCTACGAACCTCAGTTTCTCGAGTTCCCAGGTCAAAAGCAACGATGTCTTCCCAATGACTCGATAAACATCACTACTTTTAAGGGGACCTCCACTGAGTGGGGGATTTTCATGCCTCCTTCTTCGGGATTACTCCCTCAAAGTTAGCATGACTATACCTCCCGTCCTAATCCTAAGTGTAACCCAAGTCTAGGTATAGAACTTATCAAATGTAATCACCCAACCCAACATCACAATGTATCCAAAATATATGAGTAGCAACAATATATGCAATATACACAAAAGAATACAATAACACAATAGTAAAGCAAAATAAAGCAAATAAATAAACATCCAAAAAGACAAATAAACAAAACTTGGAGAGACTCGCTAAAGATCCCCAGCAGAGTCGCCATCTGAAGCTACCGGCAGAAAACATAGAGCCGCCACAGAACTTTATTTATCCCGAAGGAAGGGGAAATATCGATAAAACCACAAGGGAATGGATAAGACGGTCTTGCGACCAAGAGAAAGGGTAAGGGAGTCGGTTATGCGAGGGGAAGGTATTAGCACCCCTCACATCCGTTGTACTCAATGGGATCCATTTTGTTTGTTTGTCTTTAAGGGTGTATTTATCTACAATTATACTTTCTTAAGGGGGGAAATGAATGGTTTTTTATTATTACTTTCATTAGGGTTTTGCGACCCTTTGCCTACGTATCCAGTGAAGGAATCAGAACACTATAGTTCCTCTACAAAATGGTTGGTTGTTTTGTGTTTTTTAGTGGGCGATGTTAATGCACGCATTCTTACAATAGACACGGGCGGTATCACGGTAGAACGGAGATAACATTCCCTTTGGGGGAGTTTTGATTGGTTTAGTGTTTTGCGAGTTTTAAAATAAATTCAAGTAGTGATTAAATGTTTTGGATTTTAGATTTGTGAATGATGAGTTTTAATTATAAAAGAAGAAAAGGGTTAAGAGGGAGACTAAAAAAACCTAATTGTTTGTTATGTACAAGTGGTGAGTTAAAAATGTCTACTTCGACATAAGGCGATCAAAACGGGGTATAATCGTCTCATGGAGCTACCTAAGGGAGTATGATATGATGGTTTAAGAGATTCACTTAAATTCTAAATGTTTTTTTTGGCTTTATATTAAATTAAATAAAGAATGAATTCAAAATTAAATTAGAACCTAATTCTAAAATATTCTAATATTATATGTGAACTTTTAAGTAAAGAAAATATTAAAAGGAAATCAAAATCTAACTCTAAATATTTTTATTATTTTTATCATGTTAAGAAAAATAAAATATTAACCTATTATACATATATTTTATGCACAAAAATGTAGAAATTAAAAGGGAATCAGGTTCTAATTCTATAATTGAAACTAAACTAATTAAAGAAAATTAAAAAAAAAACATTTCTAATTAATTAATTACCACCTAAGATAAATTAATAATAATACATAAAATAAACAAATTTGTGAGATAAATAATAATACTAAGTTAGTAAAGGGGGGTAAAAGGTAGAAAGAGATGCTGAGGGGATAGTGATTCGTTGGGCCAAAGAGAGAACAAAAAAAAACATACCAGGCCCAAATCAAATAACAAAGGGGTCTGAAAATTACTGTTTTTCTTAAAACAAAAATAAAATAAAAAGTCTATGCTGGGCCGGATCGGGTCAGAGGGATCCGGACCTAGCTCTAACAAAGCCATTCGGGTTGTGAACCCTAAAAGATAACATTCACATGCAAATGGCCATAGATGATAGGAAAATTAGTATTCCCTTCTTCCAAACGTGAATTTCCTTTTGACCTTCCTCTTCCATACATATCTCGACCCTCATGCCTTTCTCAGTTCCTGCAGCTCTTACAAAAACAAATACAGTGAAACACTCTCCCACATTTCCACTCTCGATGGTGTCTTGTTCTAACCCCTTTTTCGCATGTTCTTCTGATCCCTTCAACTCTCTCTTACTTGTACCTCCCTTCTTCACTCGCCAGAGGGAAATTTGCTCTGAATCCTCACGATTATCCTTCGATTTGCACATCGGCAGATGAATCCGAACCAAGCGGAGAATTCGATTGGGATTTTCATGAAGATCGGCGTATTCGCGGTCTGTTTAGATCTTTCAGTTCTTCCAAGCTCACACTCACGGTTCTAAATTGCAATAACGCCCTGTCGCAGCCCATATGATCAAATAACAACAACAAAAGAGAAATCGATTCGATTACAAGTACGCATAACAACCAAGATCCTGCTTAATTTATGAGTTTCATGAGCAATAAAACCAACAAGAATATAATGCGTGTAATGGCATGGTAGAATAATGATTTTAGGAATTATAGAATACTTACAAGCTCAGAGATAGTCCAAGAGTTTTAAATCATATGTCGCGGAGAAAGTGAAGAATACCGAGGGTAATTGCTCTAATTCGCTCCTTTTTTTGATTTTTTGATTTAAGGAAAACTTGTTACTGATGCTTCTAATCCTTAATTGCAAGTTGAAAAATTTGAGGCTTGGGGGAAAAGTTGAAACTCCATCATTTTGCAGCATAGCAGAATTACCTTCTCCCAGATTCTCCTTAATGTTTCGGTTGCGTTCTTGTTGGGTTGTTGTTGTAAATGCGATATTGTTGTTGCTTGCAGATGGGCAAATGAGGGTTTTTTGTTTCAGTTTGTGGAACGATATGATTGTGGAAATGGAAACTAATTCTTGTTGTATTGGTAAGGAGAGTAATATGATTTATGGTGTAGAGTTTTTGCTAATTTTTTGTGAAAAGTATTTCTCTCTATGCTTGTGAATGAATTTTGGTAAAGGCTTTTCTGTTGATTTTTGTGGTGCGTAGCTGGTATCCTTTCTATGGTTTTACAGTATATGTTGTTTTCTGGCTTGCTATTTTTTTGGTTGTACAATGTCAGATTTGCTAGTTTTATTTTTGGTTTTTGTGTTGGCTGTGTGGTTACTGGATTTATGGTTTTATGTTGGTTGTTAGTATGTTGTTGGGTTTTGTTGGTATGCTGTGATATTTCCGTGTGGCCAAAAATCCCCCTTGGTTCAATGGAGCAGTCCCTTCTTATAATAAGAAAAGGGTGGAGAATTGGAGGGAAGGTTTTGTGAATTTGAACAAAATTGTACGCTGACTTGGTGGACTTTTGAGTATAAGTCTTGTCTATGTCTATTTTAGTGAAAAAATTTGGCCTGTTTTGTTTGGAGTTTATGTGCAGGCTGGACAGAGTTTTGGGCCATAAAGTGCAGAGCTCACTTTTGCTGGTTTGGGACTGTTATTGCTGGGTGACATCTTCCTGACCCTATCTATTTTCCTCTTTATCTTTCTATGACATAAAGCAAATTCGGCTTTCTACATAATTTCTGAAAGGCTTGAATTTTAGGAACATGATGATGTATAAGGCTTCGGGCATGTGGTAGCCTGTTTTTTTTATATTGGCTGATTTTGGATTGTTTTGGATATTGCGCTTGTTGTTTTGTGCTGATGTGCTTGGCAGCTTGGCTGCAAGTCTGTCTTTTGTTTACAGCAGCTGCTTGCCTGCTTCTATATTCTTTCTAGCTATTGCTTACTGTTTTGGAACTGTTGTGTTGCAATTTTGTTGCATTTGTTTTGGTTTGTGCTGCTTGTATAGCAGCTTGTTGCTGCTGCCTATTTTTAGGCTTGTACTGCTTTGGATGTTTTGTATGTTTGGCAATTCTGACTTGTTTTTGTGCTGCAGTTTTCCGTTTTGCTGCTTGTTGGTTTTGTAGTTTGTTTTGCTGTACAATAGTTTAAAAAAAATATTTGCACATTTTTTCCCTTTTGTGAACCAAAAACGCACACTTTTTGTGATTTGCAAAAGTAGGAGGAGATATCCCATGATTAAAAACAAACCCTTTTAGTTCTGATTCCAAATGCAAACCCTTATGATGAATTTCTTATCTCTTTTAACAATTAATTCTTTCTTGAATTTTTCACCTGCTAATTATTTGCTAAATTTTTCTTTTTTCTTGTTCCATGACCACGTGAGAATTGGACGGCTAATGCATGGTTGAAAGACGAAGAGAAGACCATGGCTAGCAAGGAGTGGATGAGTTTCTTGAAGATGAAGCAAAATAAAATTGAAGAAGAAACATTTTCTTTGTAAACAAAACATTTGTAGCTTGTATTTCAACATTTGTGACATACTTTATAACTTGTCCCAAAAATGTAATGAACACAAAACTTAAATGATATATTTTTTTGAATGATGAATTCGTTGTATGGAAACCAAACAACTCTTGAATCTTGATTAAAAAATGGAAATTCCCACTTGAATGGTTTAAATATCACTCTTCACTTCGTAACTTGAAATTTAAGAAATCAAACATGACTTTAGTAACTTGTATCTCAAGTAACCATGCACTTTGTATTTCAATTCCCAACCTTCATATCACGTCCAAACCCCACTTGCACTCTCAATGAGAAACTTAACTCTGATATCCATATCACAAGTGATTTGCAACTGAAACAACAAAAACTTGCCTTGACTATCATGAAACTTTCAACCATATTTCTTCTGCCCAGATTCCGCATTCGTCAACTTAAACTTCAAACCCTCGACTCGGTGACTTAAAGATATTAAGAATAAAACTTGAAATGCAAGGAGATGAAATCCTTGACCAAATGCACTGAACTTTGAGTTATCATTGAGGCAGGCGAAAGAAACATCTTCACAAAAACCAAGGATCCAAAACCCTAGCATCTTGACCAATAAATAGGGAAGTAAACTCTAATCCAGGCTCTGATAAATTCGAGCGAGAAACAACCTTGTAACTTGATAAGAAAGAAATCCATGATACCTCAGGTATCCATCCCACGATCCTCTAATCGAGAACCAGATGAATTTCCCTTTTACCTGATAGGAGAACTTCAAAAAAAAATTAGGCATAAAGAGGGAACAACCCTAATACCTCAAACCAAGGCACCTGATTCCATGAGATGCGGGACATGCAAATGACTTAGTGAAAAATGGTGAAAATGGGATGCAAAGTTTAAAGCCAGACAACATTAAAAGGAGGTTGGGAAAATTTGGGGTATGACACAGTCGCCAGCTTAGAATCTATCAGACTCTTAATTTCCTTCGATGTGAATAATGGCATCACTCTCTATCAGATGGATGTCAAAAGTGCATTCTCAAATGGATACATTGATGTAGAAGTTTATGTGCATCAACCCCCTGGTTTTGAAAATTTCTAACATCCAAAATATGTTTTCAAACTAAAGAAATCACTATATGGTCTGAAACAAGATCCCAGAGCTTGGTATGAAAGACTAAGTAGCTTTCGGTTAGAAAAGGAATTCACCAGAGGGAAAGTGGACACAAACTTATTTTATAAGTCATTTAAGAATGACATTTTAGTTTGTCAAATTTATGTAGATAATATTATTTTTGGATCTACTAAAGCCTCTCTAGGAAGAGAATTTTCTAAGTCTATGCAGGAAGAGTTTGAAATGAGCTTAATGGGAGAACTCAAATTCTTTCTGGACATTCAAATTAATCAAACTCCAGAAGGAACCTACATACACCAGAGAAAGTACATCAAAGAACTTCTGAAGAAATTTGACTTATCAGAATGTAAGACAGCCAAGACTCCAATGCATCCCACATGCATTCTGGAAAAGGAAGAGGTAAGTAAAAAGGTAGAACAGAAGATCTACAGAGGTATGATTGGTTCTCTCTTATATCTTACAACTTCAAGACCTGAAATTCTATATAGTGTATGTTTATGTGCCAGATTCCAATCAGATCCTAGAGCATCTCATATAACAGGTGTTAAGCGAATTTTCAAGTGTCTGAAAGGTACTACTAATCTTGGTTTGTTTTATAGAAAAACCAGTGAATACAATTTAGTAGGGTACTGTGATGTTGAATTTGCTGGAGACAGAGTAGAAAGAAAAAGCACTTCTAGAACATGCCAGTTTCTGGGAGAAAATATGATCTCATGGACTAGCAAGAGGCAGTCCACAATTGCATTGTCAATAGCTGAAGTTGAATACATAGCAGCTGCTGGATGCAACACACAGATGCTCTAGATGAAGAGTCAGCTTGAAGACTTCAATATATTTGAGAGTAACATTCCTATATTTTGTGATAACACTTATGCAATTTGTTTATCTAGGAATCCTATTTTACATTCTAGGGCTAAGCATATAGAAATAAAACATCACTTTATTAGGGACTATATTCAGAAAGGAATCTCTTCCTTAAAACTTATTGACACCGACCATCAGTGTAATGATGTCATTACTAAACCACTTTCTGAAGATAGGTTTAATTTCATTCTGAAACATCTCAGCATGAAATCATGTCCAGAATAATAGTTTTATTTATATTTTCTTTAACCCTCAGAATTTCATGTTTTTTTTTGTGAACATCTGATCAACAATTCTTCAGAAGTTAGAAGGACAGTTGCATCAGAATCTATCTAATAAGATCGGAACAGTTCATTTCAAAGATAGATGCATGTAGTTCACATCATTAACATATGTCATCCTATCACAAGCAACCTTCTAAGGCTGAACACGTGTTCAAATTCTAAAGGGATTAGAGCTTTGATTGGATGCATTGAGATGCATGTCATTGGTAACTGTTTCATATCTCCACGCCATCCCCTATTTTCAGGATTCATAAATGATGTGTAATCATTATTTTTTTCCTTTTCTTATTAATTAAGTTTTCAAATTGATTATAGATACACATTCACTCTCACTCTCACTTCTTCTCACTTATATTTCCACTCTAGTTTTCGTTTGCAAAAACCCTTTTTCAGAAATCTCAAACAGTCACTGTGAACAATGGCTTCATCTTCAAGTGCTAAGAATCTTCAATGTGCTACTGGTTCATCTTCATCAACTGCAGAATAATACGAAGAACCGTCAAGAACCTTACTTACTCCAATTGATTCTCTTAAGGTTCTCTGCGAGCTTATCATTGATTTTGAAAGCATGAAGGAGAATGGGTTTGATCTTACAGCTGATGTAGTAATTCAAGGTTGGAACAGATACTTTGATCATCTTCTAGGTCCAGTGTTCCTAATATTGGTCAAGGAATTCTGGATTCATGAAACCTCCTTTAATTACCAAGTAACGTCTTATGTAATGGGGAAGAAGATTGCAATCACTGAAGATATGATTGCAAAGCTGATTGGTTATAATGGTGGAGGAATCTGTTGCAGTGACATGGCTGAGAAATGTTCTGACCTAATAGCCATCTCAAGAGTAATCTTCATTCTAGGCAGCCATCCAACAAGATTAAAGATCTGAAGGACTACTTCAGAATCTGGGCAAAGATTATTTTGGGCTGTACCAACCACATGAAGCCAACAAGCTCTCCTGACTACATAAATATTGACCAACAATTCCTGCTATACTTCATTGCGAAAAAGACGAAAATAAATCTTCCTCACTTGCTTTTCAATCATCTAAGAATAAGCGTGAAGGAAACAAGAGAAGATGAAAGAACCAAGAGGGATTGGATACCTTTGGGCAGGCTAATTTCAGATATTATGACTAAGAATAAGTTAATAGAATATCTGACTGAAGCTCAGCAGATAAGCACGCTAGAGGCATGTGCTAGAAAACCTCTCAATGCCAAGAACCTGAAAAAGATGAAGATCATTGACAGCATTAAGAAAGATCCAGCCATTTCTACAAAAGAAGTCATCACATCAAGGAGAATCCCTCTGAAAGATTTTCCTCTATTTTCTCAAATTGATTGTTCACCAGAAACCGTTGTCAGATATTTAGAAGCATGCAAGGAGGATGGAACTGCTCCAGAGTTAAACATTCGTGATCTGCATCAACAAGCTCCAGATGTTGCCCTCAAGAAGTCCATAAAAAAGAAAAGCTACACAAGAAGGATCTTCTCAGAAGACACCAAAAGCTTCTAAGAAGAAAGGTAACTCTTCTTTTATTTCTATTATAGAATTAGTGGTTTTTCCAACATCTTAAACACCCTCCTCTCCAAAACTAATAGAAGATCTCTCACCACAAACCTTTGATTATTTTGATATAGAATTTGATCCCTCAGTAACTCTAGAAAACATTATGAATGAACCTCACTCTCCTAATCCACATCTTGAACAAAATCAGCCATAACTTACTCAAGTTCTTTCTGATATTGATCAATTTGATCCATAATTTCATGCTCCCCACATAGAAAATCCAAAATTCCAAACCACTCACCCTGAAAATCCAAACACTACAGCTTCCCAACTAGAAAATCTATATATTGACTCTAATACCACCACACCAATTCCTGGAATAACAGAACCTCTCATGGTTCAACAACCTCTCTCCATCCAAATCATTCCAGAAATCCCATCACCTTACCATTCCACTCCACCAAAAATACCTCCATCACCAATTATCATTTCTGATTCTCCTACTCCCTCTCATATTAATCCTCCAGAAGATCACTTAAGAATAATAATAGACTTAGAAGCGCTGGATCACTTTGCCTCAATAACTCACAAAATTTCCATTCCCAAACCAAAACCAACTATCACCAAGGGAGATGTTGGTAGAAATTTACTGATTTTTGAAACAGAGATAATTGAATGGGTTAACTCTTTGAAGAAAGCAAGCTTAGATAATCCAAATCATGCTGCTTCTGATTCTCACTGGAACCGGTTCAGAAGAGGGTTCAACTCATAATCCCAGAAACTCAAGGAATTAAGCTATGAAATGGCCCATCAGAACTTTTGTGATCAGCTGAATGTTTTCTAGATCAAGTTCTAAGTCACTAGCAAAGGAAAAATATTCTTCTGCTGGACAATGCTCCCTGGAAAGAGCACCAACCTTCAGAAGTTGATGAACCATGCTTTGATAATCTTTCTCTGGCTACTATTCAAGACAAGGGCAATGCAACTGAAGAAGCCACTGAATTAGAAACTTCTAGAGTGTTCTGAGAAACTTGCATCTTCTATGGATACACCACCTTCATCCTTGGTTATGCCAACTCTAGAAGAGTTAAAGAAAGAAAATGCAGTGATCAAAGAAAGATTGGACAATCAAGAAGGCACAAGCAAAGAAATCAAAGAAATACTGGGAAAACAAGAGGAATCAAGCACTCAGATTAAGAGCTTACTAGAAGCGTTGTTCACATGACTTCCCCCTCCTCAATCTTAGTTTTTTTTAAAACTTCTTTTCTGCATTCATTTTTCTTGTTTTACTTGGCTCTGGAAATGTTATTGCAATTAAGTATAATATAACTCATCTTTTTGACTCTGAATATTAGTGTTTATATTACTTTTTGATTCCTAACAAAAAGGGGGAGAACGTAAGATATTTCCAATAATAGTATATCGAGACAAAGTCACGAACATTTTGAATATCATAACTTCTTGTTTTTTTTCTGAAACAAAACTGGAACAAAACTCTGATAAAGATAGAAGGAGATGCCTCAAAAGTTCTGATCAGAATGAACTTTAGGGAAGTAATTCATCTCTATCTGAGTACTCAACTCAGGGGGAGACTCTCTAATGCTTTATGTTCTATCTATTTTAATTGAAATATCCTAGTTTTTTTCATCATCAAAAAGAGGGAGATTGTTAGAACATAGTTTGATTCTACAACCCTCGTAAGAGTTTTGATGATAACAAACATAAAGAATAATTATGCACTCTAAAATTATATTATGTTTTGTAGAGAAGTTCTAATGGAAGTAGAGCAGAAGATAAGCTATAAGGCTGTTTCTACTGTGAACGTAGACTATTCTCATAAAGTTCTGATGAAAGAAGATCAGAAGTTATGCTAAGAGAAATATGTTTTAACTCTGATTACATAACTATGTGAAAGTAAGTCTAACACTGCAAACATGATCTTATGGCTCTGACATTCCAAAGTTCTGAAGCAAGCAACAATGGATATCTCAATGATCTAAAGCGTTACAATTCATCAAAGTTATATCAAATGTAACCGCTACAAGCAGACAAGGATCTTTTACTTGAGGAAAGCACATTAACTGTCATTTATCAAGTTTCCAAATGCTCAACTATGCAGCGCCTATTTAAGCAAGGCACGAGGATAAATCATTTACGATTTACACAATAATTGACAACACACATCAATGCTGCTATCCTTTCTAATCCTCATTCATATTATTCTTTCAACTTTGTAATACATCCCAATACCGCGATACTGTTTTTGTAAGAAAACATACTGTACACTGTTTTATTCATATTTTATTTAGTGCAATCCCTTGAGAAAAATTGGGTTGTGGTTATACTCAAGAAGAATTTGCAGTAGTCAAAGTAGATTTGTAATCAAGATTGATTAGTGGATTAAGACCTCATTGGAGAGAGGCAAAATCACCTTGGTGGGTGGACTAGAGTAGTTTGAGTTCAAACGAACCAGGATAAAAATCATCGTGTTATTTCCATTTATTTTTAAGATTCCAATTCACCCCCCTTCTTGTGTTTTTCAATTCCTCATATCGCCCCCCTTTTAGTTGAATCCAATCTCTTTGCAACTCCTCGAGAGTTATCGGCATGTCAGGATGGAGAATAGTGTAAGGAAAATCTCCCTCTACAATAGGCTCCAAGATGATAGGTAGGATGGCTTCATAAGGAATCACAAGGCTTTGAGCGCGAGCTCGCACCCACTTGAGATAAGGCTCCAAAGGAATGGAGTTCTTATGCCCCAATGTCTTGATATCAACCTTGTTATCCATGCCCTAAGCTCGTATGAATCTCTGGCGATAACCTTGGACATCATTCTCGTAGTTGAATGCAATTCCTTGGACAAGTGCATCATGAGGGCCATCCCTCCTAGAATATCCAAACTGTCGCAAAGCAAAACCAGGATTGCAGGTAATATCTCCCCTAATGCCAAGTTTAGGGAAATTACGGAATTCCCCACAATGGGCAATAATAGTAATGTCCTCCATGGATCGAGAACACCAATAAATATCAAAATGTGTGAGCGACATCAACCTACTAGACCATCTTAAGCCTTGCTCGTTCTTCACAACATATCGGGGTAGGTGAGAAATAAAACACCTAGTCAACAGAGGAGTGCAACACATAAGAAGTCCTCTTATCTTCATGGTGCGAGACTGAAGAGAATGCAAAGTATCCCCAAGTAAAGTAAGCATCGGATTGCGAGATAGAAATTTTTTGACTGCATTCACATCTATGAGTTGGTCAGGATTGGGAAATAGAACCTTCCCATAGATAAGAAGAGACAACACTTCTTCAAAGGCTTGTTAGTCCAGAGCATCCCAAAAATATTGAGCCTTCTCAAAAAAAAACTTGGCTAGAAACCCTTTGACACCACTTCTTGTTTCCCAATTAGCCACAATGTCAGACTGAGGTAAATGTAGAGATCGAGCAATCTCTTTAGGTCTCAGGTCTCTTTCAATAACATTGAAGGATAGTTGATCAAGAATAGGAATTCCCAAGAGTTGAGATAATTCTTCCATTGTAGGCACAAGTTGGTAATCAGGAAAGGTAAAGAAATGGTGTTTAGGGTCAAAGAATTGGAATAGCACTTTCACCATATCCTCTTCAAAGCTTGTTGTAACCAAGTTGACGAGACGACTGTATTTATTGGTGAAGGGAGAATAATTGGGGACCCTTGATACCAATTCCTTAAGTTGAGGAGGCATTTTAATGAGGTTGATTTGGACAGTATTATTGTGAGTGGGAGCCATGTACTACAAAACAATACGAAGATAAATCTCTAGGACCTTGAAATGGTTAGTGCAAAATGCCATGGTATGATGTCATGATGTTATGTACAAACAAACCTATACACACAAAGCAAAACAAGTCCTTAGGTTTAGGCTTGCATGAGGTTCATAGGTAAGTACCCTCTTGAAGTTTAGTTGGCTTAACATGTCCTAGAAAGTAATCGGGTTCAAGGGAATCTCAATATCACTAATCTTTCTTCATAAGCCATTATTTCAGCGCAAGCCTCTTTATTGGAGAGCTAAATATCCCTAAATTATGATCTCAATGAGTGTAGTATCAAGTATCAACCAACTTTAGACTGCACCATAGTCGGCTATCTAACAACTTCCTTATGGCCAAGTTGTCCAATTAATGGTTCTAAGGTCAATTAGTGCTTCATGACACCATACAGCGGCCCCGTATTCTCCTTCACTAAACTCAAGGGCTAATGGTACCAACAAATGTGTCACACTAACATAGCCAATGCTTCAACCATGTTGGTATACCCTGCATAGTCCCCACGATCTATTGCTACTTACCTAATAATGTTCCCCGATCCAAGTAGAGGATCAAAACAAAACCCAAACAATGACCCAAAAATTTAAAGCAAACAAGTAAAGCAAGGAAAGCATTATAAAGGTGATCTAGCTCTAAGGTAACCCCACTTTTAAGTATGTCCCCAGCAGAGTCTCCAGTTTTGTAATATGGTAGGAGAACTGACTTGGTGTTTTGCGTTTTTCACAAATGTTGCAGATAGCAAGAGTCTCCACCGACTTTTCTTTTGTCCAATAAAGGAAAGGGTGAAAAGAACAGGAAAGACCTTTCGATATATTTTATTGAGTTCGGGGGGTAAGTTATGAAAAGGGAAGGTGTTAGAACCCTTTTCATCGGTAGTTATCTACGGGCTCTTAGTTGCTTGCTAGATCACTTTTGAAATTGCTTTCTTTGAAATGTGTTTGAGGTGGGTTTTGAAAGTACTTTGAAATCGCCTTTGTTTCGGCAAACTTTGTAATGATTATTGTCTCTGTAAGAATGTATACAAAGTGTTGGTTTTAAAAATAGTTCAAAGAGTTGTTTGTTTTTTGAAGATGTTTTGAAAATGTGAGGGTGAAAATGGTTTTTAGTTTGGTGAGAAAGCAACTACAAGCGTACTACCTACTCAAAAGGTCTTTGTTCTTTTCCTCCTCCTTTAGATATTCCTACCTTACCATAATTTATAAGAAGCCCTATCTTTGGATATGAAGGGACGGGCGTGGGTCAAATGTATAGTCATAGAAGGCAACTTATGAGACGCTTTAGCATTTTTCGTAAGGGACTAGATCGTTTATCGAAGGCAACATCGAGGGATATCGAGGGACTACAATCTTTTTTATCGAGGGTCTTTGCTAAAACGCCCATATTCGAGGGACATGACTATTTTTCAAGGCAACAAGCGAGATTACCTTAAAGGTGCGCGTGTGTGAAGTGCGTTTGATTGCCTGCATTTTTGTCTTTGAGATTAGGGTTTTCTAGCGATTGATTTTATCTTGACATACATACCCTAATTAACAATTATGTTAAAGCGATAAATTTGTGGAAATTAAAATCCTACGCTATTACATCACTTAAGGGGATGGGGGTATAAGTTCACAAATGCGGAGATGAAAGCAAATAAAACATAATTTTACTATTACAACCAAATTGAATGAAAATAAAAATAAAAAGTCAAAAATCAAGATTTATGTTGTCTGGTCTGACACGGGAACCCGTGTCAGCACCCTTTGTGTGTTGTGAAAACAGTCTATTTGTATATGAGTTTTGCTAGGATTTTGCGGGGGAAACAAATAAAAATTGGAACTGTTTGGGTATGTTGTCTTCATAGCTTTTTGATGCAACTCTTATGTGCTAATTTGGGGCAAAATTGGGGCTGAGATATGCAGGCTTGGACTGGGTTAGGAGCATCATAGCAGGGCTGTTTTGCAGCAGTTTTGGAGTGTTGTGAAGTGTTTAGAGATAGCATAGCAGGGCTATTTTGTTCAGAACAGCAGACTGTCTTCCAAACATGATTTTGAGCTTGTAGTAAGCATACTTGGGCTTGGCAGCATATTGTGGCATGGTACACAATCTGGTTTGTGATCAATTTATGCAGATTTTAACAAAGAGAAAGCATAGTGGCAAGGTTTTGAGTCAATGAAAAAAATTCAAACAATACAAAGCTTTAGGATTTCTAATTTGCAAAAAATGCAACCTTTGTAATAATTTGAATTATTTGTCACATCTTGAATTATTCTGAGTTGTAATGAAAAGATGTCACGAAGCAATGAATTTAACAAGTATACAAGCACTTAGAAAAAATTCTAAGTCTTGTAAGTTTTATCTTTCCAAAATGACCTTTAACTTCCTTGATTTTTGATGATCAAATTTCATATTTTGGACGTCTTGATGAAATGTGATTTTTGGGACTCAATTTTGGTCAAAAAGTCAAAGTTTGACTTTTTAGTGTACAATTGACTTTTTTCCACCAGTCGACCAAATTATGTCTATCAATACACTGATCTCGGGAGATGAATATGTGATTAGGTCAAAATGACGTATTTGGATTCTTGAAATCAATATTTCAAACCAATAAATCATGTACTATGTCAAAATCGAAGATTGGTCATTCTCGGTCAAAACTCTAACTTCGACCATTTTGCCCTTTTGATGATTTGCTCGATTTTCTTGGAAAATTATGGTCCCATCATGATTTAATGATACATATGACTTTAAAATGTTGATATCAATCCAAAATCTTGAAGTTTGACTGTAGGTTGGCCATAATCGACTTTTTACCAATAAAGTAAATTTTAGGTCATCTGATCAATTGACTAAGCGATTTTGTGATCTAAGGCTTTGAAACATGACAAGAGCCATCTTTAGGGTCAATAATGGTCCATGAAAGTAATTTGAAGTATTATGAGTCCAATTTTCCTTGTGCAAACTCGAACCCTAATTTGAGATATATGTACTGAGGAGATGATTTGACCTGGTCGATACTTGCGCAGACTTGAGTCATTGAAGATCTTTATAGGAAATATCTTTAGAAATGAGAGGTCAAATTTTGGAGTACAAAAAGCTTAATATGCTAATCACACTAAGTAGGTGGTGGTGCGGTTCATCAAAAACAATATCATATGTCGGTATGGTGTGCCAAGCTGGATTATCACCGACAACGGCTCAAATGAATAATAAGATGATGACAAAACTTTGCAAAGAATTCAAGATTGTCCATCACAATTCATCTCCCTGCAGGCCAAAGATGAATTGGGTTGTTGAAGCTTCTAATATGAACATCAAGAAGATCATCCATAAAATGGTTGTCACTTATAAAGATTGGCTTGAGATGCTCGCTTTTACTTTGCATGGGTATAGAACATTTGTTTGCACTTCAACAGGGGCAAACCCTTTCTCTCTTGTGTATGGCATGGAAGCAGTTCTCCCCATTGAAGTTGAGATTCCCTCTTTACGCGTGATAATGGAAACTAAGTTGTCAGAGGCATGGGTCTAGAACAGATTTTACCAGTTGAATTTGATTGAAGAGAAAAGAATGACGGCCTTGTGTCATGGCCAACTATACCATAAGGGAATGAAGAAAGCATTTAATAAGAAATTCAAGCCTCATGAATTTAGAGAATGCGTCCTCGTGATTAGAAAGATCGTGTCTTTCAATGCTGATTCTAGGGGAAAATGGACTCCCAATTTTGAAGGCATATATGTTGTCAAGAAAGCCTTCTCTGGCGGTGCATTGATTCATGAAATAATGGATGTCGAGGAGTTCCCACGTCCTGTGAATGATGATACAGTCAAGAAATACTTTGCCTAGAAAAATAAAAATAACAACTCGCTTAGACGAAAACCCGAAAGGGCGGCTTAGATAAAAAGGAGCATCTCGGTAGGCCAAAAACCCGAAAGGGCGATCTAGGAAAAAATTAGAGACATAAACAGAATAAATCATCCTGCTAGGTGGAAAACCCGCAAGGGCAACCTAGGTATAAGTTAGGGATTTCTTGGCAAGTAACTGCATCAAACAAGACTCGATCATTTGAAGCAACAATCTTCTTGAATCCTCACCACTCTTCAACCAAATTCGCTGCTCAGGAATTCAAAGTTGTTAGGGATAATAGTGGTCATTGTATTTCAATGTATCTTTTCCAATATATATTCCCATTTTCCAAACTTTGTAATCATCTATGGAGTCTTGCCATTCGCAGACTACCGTTCTATTAATAAAGTTAGAGCTTTTGTCCAATTCTTTGCAATTCTTATTTTATTCAGCTTACAAAGACTTCATTTATTATTGATAGTAATTTTCAAAGCAAACAAATTAAGTAACAAAATTATTTTTTGAAAATAGTTTAAAAAATTTCTTATTGCTTTGGATTTTGTAACTTAAGAAGAACAAAAATAGTGACTCCATGGACGAACGAACTCGAAAATTTTGGAAGTCTGACTTCCCAAGGAAAGTTCTCTCAAGGAACTTTTGTTAGATTGCGTATGTTCTTCATGTTTTTCTCAGATATTTGAAGATGATACCAATTGGTGTATGGTGGGGTGTTCGTTTTGTGATACCATTTTCCCTAGTCTAGTCTTGGTTCATTTTGATTTTGGGTTTGCATCGTATGAAGTCTCTATCCCAGATTCCCCAGTAAGGTCTTCGCTCCTATGACGAAAGCCCCTTTTAGCTTTTGTATGCTGAGATGGAATCATTTGCAAAACATTTCCCTTTTGCAATACTAGCATTATTGTTGTTGTTTGTTTCCCAGGCAATCAGACAAGGGCAATATCTTTTCTAAGAAGTGTTGAAACAGTTGTTAACTTTTTGGGTTTTCTCTCGCCAAGTGCTGGGTTTGATTTAAAATCCCCACAAGTTTGATTTCTTGTTGTAATTTTTAACTTCTTAAATCCCCAAGTAAAGTGGAGATAACATATATCCCTGAAAATTGTTATCCACGTGAGTGTCAACCTTAAGCAGAAAGTGTATATTCTTTCAATTTCCCTACTGAGTTATCCCTCGTGGAAGAATTTTGCTTTAGCCTTCCTGTTCAATTCATCGTTTGGATGGAATATGGTTCCCTCTTGAGTTTATTTCTCATGAGGTGTTATTTTGATCGACTGCTTCATTCCTGTCTATTTTTGGTTTGAATGGGTAGTCCCCAGCAGTATTATTATTTCTGCAAGCTTCAAGCCCTAGTTTGAGAATGTGATTTATTTTGCACATGAAGATTTTATCTCCTAAAATAGGAATACAGTGTCATTTCCCCAGGAAGTCATATTTCATTTCCCTTAGAAGTCCTATTTCATTCCCCCTGGAATTCATTATTGCAATTCCTCATCATAATAGTAAGTAGCAGGTCTCTTTATTTGAGCAACCTGTACTTCCCCAATAAGTCTGACAGTTCCCAGAGAAGATTCAAATTTGTTACTCCAATGAATGGTAGCCTTGTCATTATGGAAGGTAGTTTGTTGTTGAGATATTTACTCCAATAAATGGTAGCCTTGTCATTATGGAAGGTAATTTGTTGCTGAGATTTGTTACTCCAATGAATGGTAGCCTTGTCATTATGGAAGGTACATCGTTATTGAGATTTATTACCCCAATCAATGGTAGCCTTATCATTATGGAAGGTAGTTCGTTACTGGTGTTTTTACTCCAACAAATGGTAGCATTGTCATTATGGAAGGTAGTTCGTTGCTGAGATTTGTTACTCCAATGAATGGTAGCCTTGACATTATGGAAGGTAGTTTGTTGCTGAGATTTTTACTCCATTAAATAGTAGCCTTGTCATTATGGAAGGTAGTTTGTTACTGAGATATTTACTCCAATGAATGGTAGCCTTGTCATTATGGAAGGTAGTTCGTTGCTGAGATTTGTTACTCCAATGAATAATAGCTTTGTCAATATGGAAGGTAGTTCGTTGCCGAGATTTGTTACTCCAATAAATGGTAGTCTTGTTATTATGGAAGTTAGTTTGTTGCTGAGATTTCTTACTCCAATGAATGGTAGCCTTTTCATTATGAAAGGTAGTTCAATGCTGAGATTTGTTACTCCAATGAATGGTAGCCTTGTCATTATTGAAGGTAGTTCGTTGCTGAGATTTGTTACTCCAATGGATGATAGCCTTTTCATTATGGAAGGTAGACCGTTGCTAAGATTTTGTTACTCCAATGAATGGTAGCCTTGTCATTATGGAAGGTAGTTCGTTGTTAAGATCTTTTTCCGATGAATGGTAGCCTTTTCATTTTGGAAGGTAGTTCGTCATTGAGAATCTATTGCTCTGAAGGAATTCATTTGTTTCCAATTGTAAGTACTAACCGCTTACCCTGATATTGATTTTCATCGATATTATCTTACCGCTTCTTTCCCCAATAGGGTCGATTCTGCTGTTCACAAGTGACTTATTTTCGTGGTTGTGTTTTTATTTTGATCCCTGTTTTTATTTACTATATCCCCAGTGAGGTATTACGTCATTTTTGTATTTGTTCATTTGCATTAATAATCATAAATAGTGCATGGCATCGTAGGTCCAAAAATAGGGCTTGTTTTATATTTAAGTATCTTCAATCACGTCGACACGAATATTTTTAAACCTTCGCATATCTGGATAGAAGACACTTAAATAAGGGAAGCTATTATACCCCAATTTTCCCCCTAATATTCCTCTATCATATCATATCAATTCAATCACAACAAGATCACACACTAGGGTTTGGTTCTTCATCCCATATTTAGGTTTGACCATGGGGAATCACCAAACACCTTGACTTGTATTTTGTGATCATCTATGTTTTGTATCGATTAAATTTTTACTAATAAGTACAATTAGTATTTCCTTTAATTGTTGGTATCATAGGTGAAAGCACAATACATTCCATCAAGTTGATCCATAGGTTCATGAGTTTATTTCTATGCCTTCTTCAACAAAGCTTCATTGAGATTCAAGCTTCATTATTGAATATATTTTGAAATAATATCACGTCAAAGTCTTCTATGATTCATCATGTCTCAAGTTGTCAAAAATAGTTCAAAGGTACAAGGGTTGATTGAAGAAGTTTGACCTAGTTGGACAAGTCTTTGGTTTCATTGATCACAAGTGCATATCTCCATCAATTCTCAAGATTTATAAGTGGTTTTAGTTGCTATGGTTTCTCCTTATCATCCTCAACAACTTCTACTTACATGACAAAAGTATTTGTATAAGGAAGTTTGTCCAAATTGCAAAGGTTTCCCAAGGCATTTTGTTGCTCTAGGAGCTAGGGTTTTGAACTTCAAAGGGGTATAGCTTGCTCATTTTTGGTATTTTTGGGTGATTCAAAAGACATCCTTCTCTTAAAAGGGATATCAACAAATCACTTAAAAAATTTTAAGGAAATTTTGTGAGAAAGATACCTAATGATGAAGAAAGATTAGAAGTCCTCTAAACAAACCATCAAATTCCCATATGTGACTTCAAAAGATCATAACCTGGTTAATTTTTATCACCTTGAGCCCATTATTTTTCCATATTAATCTTAAATATATGAACTACAACCCTTATTTTAAGTGCAAAGTGTGAAAATGAATGGAAGGTGCCCTAAGGATGCAAAATATTATATGTAATTTGATGAATTTTTTCCAATTTCAACAAGTCATAACTTTCTCATTTTTTGGAGATTTTGAATGGTTCAAGTATAAAAATGTCATTCAAGAGATCTACTTCATTCCATCTTTTTTGGTCAAGAGTAAATTTCAAATGGAAGGACATTTTTGGATGCAAGACATTATAAGTCATTTTTAAAGGAAAAAACTTAGAATTTTTCTAAGTACAAAAGTCAACCTCTTTTTCTCAACTTTGACTCATTACAATTTCCAGCTCAAGCATCCATTTGATTCCATTCTTTGCACATTGTAAAGCTTGTGATGTCATATTTCTAAAGCTTCAAGAATCATGTCCTAAGACTCCTTGAGTTGAAAATGCCATTTATTTGAACTTGGTAACTTTAAACTGAAGTTTCTTCAAAAGTCAAAATTTAAAACCTTGATTTAGCTTCTAAACACATTTTTCTGCATGGTTTGGTTCTAAACATGTTTAGTAAAACTTTAGAAGTGATTAGCATATTAAAACGCAAGGTTTGGATGAGTTTTGATTAAATTATAAGTCATACTTTTCTTGTTTGCAACTTCACACGATTTCCCTCCAAACTTAATCATTTCACACGCTTGAGCATTCAATTAGATTCCCTATAAATTGAGGATCATACCTCATTCATTTTCTCAATCTTAGAGAGGCAGAATCACCCTGCCAAACTTCCTCTTGAACTCAATTTTCTGCAACATCGAATTTGCTCTTACAGCCTTTCTCAATCATTTTTCTTTGTCAATTGACCTTCCTTGAACCTCACTGAAGCTAACAGAAGATGAATTAAGCTCTAAGACATCCTAAATTGTGCTAGCCAAGTCCAGTTTCAGAGCTTTGTAACTTAACTTCAATAGGTAGATATCTTCACCAATTCTCTCAAATTTTGATACTATTATGAAGCTCTTATCATCCTAATTCTAGTCGCAACACTTGTTTTCAACTTGAAGTACGTTTTGGCCATGAAATTTCAAAAATCCCTTTTCAGAACTTTTTTCAAAAATGACCGAGCTACAATTTATATAAATTTTTTGCGAAGGTACCATTGGAATCGTCTTGAAGAGACGAAGCGAATGGTACCGGTCTCGTGTCTTAATTTTAGAATTTCTAGAACCTGCAGATTCGTTGGCTGGAGGTTGAAGATGACCAATGTGTCATCTATCAACCAATGAAGGAGTCCCACGCATTTTTTAAAATTCTGATTTAAATAATTAATTCCATGCTTTATTCACTAAAGACCATGATATGCACAACGCGTCTGATCCATTGGATTAACTTACTAATGTGTTTTGACTCTCATCCATTGGTCCACATTATTTTGACTTTATTTTTATTTCTGATTTTTATATTTAAATTGTTTTAAACTTCAAAAAGTCATAGAAAATTCATTTTAACTTCAAAAAATCTAAAAAAAATTATAGGTCATCTTGAAGCTCTACACTTATAAATTTTTCTAAGTGTCAAAATCAGATTATTTTTCACGATTTCAAAGTTCCATAAATTTGTGCTCAATTGTCCAAATATATAATTTCTTGGAACATTGTAAAGATTGTGATGTTGTCTTTCAAATGCATCAAGAATGATATCTTAAAGCTTCCTAAGCAAGTTGCACTATGGATTTGAATTAGGTACCTTGAAATTGAAGTTTCATGTTCAGTCATAATTATGAATCAAGTTAAACTCAGTTACAACCCCTTTTAAGGATCAATTTCGTTCCTAGTCATGTTTAAAGACTTTCAATAATGAGAAACGACCCTTAAATCATCTAAATTGCTGCATTTTTAACCATGTGAAGTCACACTTTTTTCACTAAGCAGGTTCACACAATTTCATTGATTTCTCATCCAATTCACATGCTTGATCCTTGCACCATGTTCAGCTACAAATAAGGATCATTGCTCATTCATTTTTCAAGCTTTAGAGAGCCAAAATCACCCTTCCACTTTCTCTCCATAAATCCCTATTATGAGAATTTGAATCCACTCTTTCTTTGTTTTTCAATTCAATTTATTGTTCTATTATTATTTAGTGAACTTGAGTGAAGCTTCTAAAAAAGCAAGCTAAATTATGCCCTATTCTACTCAGACCAAGTCAAGTTTCAAAGTTCTTAAGCTAGACTTCATTCAGGTAGAGTTCTTCACCAAATTAACCCAAACATGTTTTCATGATGTAGCTCGTGGTTCTCTGGTCCTCATAGGACCATTTATTTTTCTTTAATCAATCAATTTGATAGCTCTGTTTTTGAATTCCTTAGTGGAAAATATCTCTATTTTTTTCCAAATCACCTGAGTTGTGTTTTAAATAAATTTTTCGGCAGCACGTGGTTGAAATCGCCTTGAAGATACAAATCTAATGATACTTGTGTGAGCTTCTAATTTTATGGTTTGAAGGATTTGGAATTCGCCCTATTTGCAGATTGCTAGAGGTTGAATACGACCTACGTGACGTTCTTCAACCAATGAAGGCACACCAATCATTTTATTTGCAGATTGCATATTTGTTATTTTTTATGATTTTTCCCTTTATTTGACTTGTTTTAATTGTTTAAAAATATTTTTAGGTCTTTAAAAATCTTGAGAAAATTATTGAATTATCCAATAACACTTTGACAATTGTTGATGACCTTGTTTTATTAATAACTTTAACTTTTCTATTTTTTTGCGATTTTTGGCTTATTTCACTTAATTTTGCAATTTTTAAAATTTTTTTAAGACTTTTAAAAAAATATAAAAAAATTTGTGAATATACTTTGAGGTATTTGTGATTTTTCCATGCCTTTGGTTTCCATTTATTTTAATTTTTTTATTGTGGTTTGATATTTCCCCTTTTATTTTCAATTTAAAATATTTTTTAAATCATTTTATTATTATATTTTTGTTTTAATTGCAATTTTATTTTTACATATAAAATTATTGGATCTTGGGTGTTGAGTTTTACTCCATCAAAATGGATGAATGATTTTAATGATAGCTTGATTAATCCCTTAGTTCAATTATGGGCTTTAAACCTTTATGTATCTCTATTTCATACCCTTCCTCTTCATCTTATCCCTTTCTTATTTCCTTTTAAGTTTTCATTCGTGGTCCAAGCTTTATGCTTTAAATTGTCCAAGTATGATTGATTCTTGAACCATGGTTCAAGACCTTTGAAACTTGTTGCTAGGAGGCTGTGATTTCATCAATCCTCTAACAAGTCTTCATCAACTTTGACCTAAGTTTAATCTTCAATTATCATTGATTATTTAATATGGAACGCATCCTTACCTCATCTTTTTTCTTCTTTTTATCATGACTTAGGTCTTGATCTTTGGTTTTTACTTGTGCTACATATTTTAGGAGCTTGGTTTCTACCATGTCTCTAACATGTATGGTACATACATTTCTATTGATCGGCCTCAAAATAGGTGCAACTTCTACATAAGTCCACTTACGGTAGCTTAACATGGCGTTAAATTTGTCCCGATTCGAAAAATGACCATTCGTGGTTCAAACATTATGTCTGTAAGCCCAAGTATGGTTGATTGGTCATCTTTAGTCCAATACATATGAAACTTGTTGTTAGGAGGCTTTGATTTTATCAATCCTCTAATTTGTTTTCATTATCCTTGGACTAGATCATCATTAAATCATCGTTGATCATACTTTGTGACTATTGACAATTAACTTACTAACCATTAACAAATAACTTTACTTTACACCTTTATTTTACGCGTTTTATTTACGCCTTTACTTTTATGAACTTTTATCTTTAGCATTTACATCTCACACTATTTTCCTTTGGCTCACTATGTCATACCCCAAATTTCTCCTACCTCTATCATTTAAACCACCTGGCTTATGCATCTTACATCCTTCATGTACATATTTCTCATTAGGTCATTTAGCACTGCATGCATCATTAATCCTTAAATGGTCATGGAATCGAGGTATTTCTTTTCGGAAGCTACACAAAAAAAGATTGTTTTGCCGGGAAGTATAATAAGGCAAAACTCTGGTTTTTCCAGGTTTAAAGGTGTTCCGCATATTTTTCAAGCTACGAAAGAAATAATCAATCAAGCCATCATCATGTCAAGATCTTAAGTATTGTAACACGCTCTAACTTGAAGATAAATTGAGTGTTTCATTGAATTTAAGACGGTGTAAATCAGAAGCAATATTTTTGCTGGTTTGAGCTTAGAAATTCGCAACTTTCAATCGGGATAGTGTTTTGAAATGGCTCCTTAGGCATTAGAACCGTCTCAGTATTTTATTCATTTCATCTGCTCAAATCGGAAGCCAATTCTATGAAGAAAGTCTCCAAAGAATCTGATTTCCCTGAAACAGTATTTGAATTTAATGACTGGTTATATGTTTCTCGGGTGTTCGGAAATTCGTAACTTTCATCTGATTCAGTATTTTTGGTTGATTATTCGAGTATTGAGACCGTCTTAGTTTTCTTATCATTTCTCGTGTTCGGATTGAAGGAAAATTTTGTCAAGAAGATCTCCAAGAATTTTAATTCTTTGAAGACGGTGTATTGAATTTAATTGATGATCCACTGTTTCGCAGGTACTTTCAACTTCATAACTTCTTATTGGAATACTATTTTGAAGCGGTTATTGAGGCGTTAAAACCATCTTAATATCATCTTTAGTTCATATGTTTGGCTCGGGAGCTGATTCGGTAAGGATTATCTCCGAAGGTGCCGATACTTTTAGAAGATACAATGGAAATACAATGGAAACGGTGTGTTGAACCGTTATTTTTCAGACATTCAAAAATTCATAACTTCCACTTGATTCAACATTTTTTAGTGGTTCTTTGGGCGAAAAATTTGTCTTGATGTCATCTTCATTTCGTGTGTCTGGATCGAAGGCTGATTCTTTGAGGAATGTCCACGAAAAGGAAAATTACTAGATAAATTATTATGCTGAACTGAATTTTTGTTCCACCGTTTCTCGATATTGTAAAAATCATAACTTCACAAATGATGTTGGATACAAGTTTTCTTTAGAGCTTGAGTTTGGATTCAGATCTGAAGAATTCGTTTGATAGCTCGCTTCTCAAACCGAATAGTGGAAAATTCTGCATTACTGAAAAAGACACTGTTAGTGTCAAATATTCTCGCCACTCGAAAATTCATAACTCGCTCAATTTGTATCGTATCGCGTCCGTTCTTTCGGAACAAGGTCACAAATTTTATCATCTATGATTTTGTTGTTGGTCTCGCTTCGAGATTATACATTGATTATCATTGAGTTTGTGGATTTTTTGTTCGACTGTGTTTGTTGACCTTGAAAATTCAGCTCTGTGAAGAAATTGATTGGGCTTTCTCTTGGCCTAAACCAAGGCCCAATTTTTAAGACCATATATGAATTTTGCCTCACTATTTTTACAACACTCAATTCATTTTTCTAAATTTCTCATTCAAAGCTCTCTCTCTCTCTCTCTCTCTCTCTCTCTCTCTCTCTCTCATCAAGAACAAGAAGTAAGAGAAGAAATTTTTGAAATTCCTCTTCCCTCCAAGAAGCAGACACCACAAACCACCTCACTCCAGCTGAGCACCACCGCCTCCACCCTCTCCCTCACTGACGAGCCACCGGTCCCTCCGTCCCTGTTCCCAGCCATCGCACGAACGCGACATCTCCCTCCTCCTCCGACATGATCCGCAACTAGCTCCCTCTGTTTGAAGCATTCTCCCTGCAACACCGTTCAATATCCGGCTAGCATCTTTGCTCTTCGCCGATAGTTTTGTCATTTTGATAATTATTATACTTTCACTTGATTCAATCAATTAAATGCATTGCTTTAATCCTGGTGGATAATTGCTTAACTAAATTGATTTGTTGTTTGAACCATGGAGATTGAATTTAGTTTTTCATGAGATCTTGAATTGATTAATTCTTGAATTGTTGATTATATCGAAATTCGAAATTGGTTGTATATTTGGTAAATTCATGAGAACCTTGAGATTTAATCCAACTATATTTTCCAAATACATGTTGATACTGATTTGTGATGAGAATTTTGGATTGTTGAATTTAATCCAGTTATATTTTGAAAATACACATTGAGAATTAAATTTTTACATCAAGCATGGTTGAGCTTAAGCGGACAATCGGTGGTTACCGGTATCAATTTCTAATGATTTTAAATCAAATTTTGTGCATTCTATTTGTGAAATAGTTGTTGTCCGGAAAGTGATTTATGCATCCATATTGAATTTTAATTAATGTTTCATGCACACTTGAGCTTGTTAGCATATCGGTTGATACCAGTATCAATTTCGTTTTTTTTAGACGATTTCTCCTACATTCCGTAAATTGCAAAGTTTTTGTTGGAGATGGTAAGTGGTACTCATGTGTTGATTTAATTCCCGGTTTTCACCTATCTGAGCTTGTTGGCAAATTTGATGGTTACATATACCATTTTGGTTCGTTTTTATTCTGACGTTTTGTGCTTTCATGTTGTATGTGTAGTGCTGCCCGGTTTTTTTGGTTTTCACCTTCTGTTGCTTATTTCTACTTTGGTTCTTCACATTTCATCGTTATTTTTTAGTCGTAATTCGATACTTGATGTTGCATTGTTATTTGCAAACTCGTTTGTGACTTGTGTAAGTTTCCAAAAGCATTTTCGTGCGACACACAACACTTGGATTATGGCTTCGCTTGTATATAATTATCTTATGCAGGGACTTTGATTCGTTGCAACGGACTTTCCACATGCAATTTATTTTCTCATTTGTGACATTGTATCTACTAGTGGATATTATTTCTGACTGCTTCTCTATTGCTTGGTGAAGCTTGCACGAAGTTTTCAGGTTTCTTTGCTTTCTTCTTATAATTGATGAACTTACGTTCGATTCGTATTCTCTTCTAATTATTTTTATCTCTTGCATCATTTACCGCTTTCTTTTCCAGGAGAAGTAGGACTAGAGATGCGTGAATGGGATTCCCTACTTTAGGTGGGAAATGTTGTTTTAATAGACCTTTAGAAGGAAATTCTTATTTGTGCTTGCTTGTTTACAATTCTGTGTGTTTACATTTGTGCCAAAGACCTTGATGAAGGCGTCCTATTCCCATTCTCCAATGATAACTCCTCAAAGAAGGAAAGTGGAAAAGGGTCAGCAATAGACCTCCACAATTTCTAGTCCATAGGTCATTCGTAACTCGCGTGTTATGTTGATGCTATGAATCGTGCTATTCTTGTATCCAGTCGATAAATTGGAGAAGAGTTTATAATCAACCCCCACGCTTTTTCATTAGCTTGCGTATCATTCATGTTGACACTCCGATGTGATCTCGTTATTGTCTTCTATATCCTACCTCGATAATGTGATGTCTTGGTTAGGTGTTTAGTCTCTTATGACAATTCACTCTCGTTCCTCTCTTGCCTAGAAAACGTGATATCTTGGTTAAGAGTTGACATCCTGTTGTACCCCAAAATTTTCCCTCCCATAATTGATTCGAGATACCTCCTCATGCCACTAGGGTTCTCAATTACTCAAGACTACTCAAGGGTTGGCCAGACAAACTCTCCTCCTAAGCAGTTGACCTATAACTAGGGTTTCACTTCTCTCAAGGAAAATTGGACTTATTGTTAAAACATAGTTTGGTTCTACATCCCTATAAGAGTTTTTATGATAACAAACACATGATATATATATATATATATATATATATATATATATATATATATATATATATATATATATATATATATATATATATATATATATATATATATATATATATATATATATATATATATATATATATATATATATATATATATATATATATATATATATATATAAAGAACAAATATGCTCTCTAATAATGTGTTTAAATATGTAGAGAAACTATGAAGAAATAAGCATAAAAGATGAGAGAGTTACGTTTTGAAGATCTGTTCAGACATAACATACTTAGAAGAAAAATTGTGTAATATGCTAAATGAAGAAGTTATATGTTACAAATTATGAATGCACCAACTCTGTGAGCAATACTCTAATATTCTTGAAGAACAAAAGAAGTCTCAACGCACTCATCTTCTCACATGTTTCAAAGACTCAACGCTTAAGCCACACTCTGATAATAAATACTCTGATATGCAAAATAAGCTCCAACGTATCTCCAAGTTCTAATAGAAACTCTGATAATTCAAAGTCTCAACGGTAACATTCATCTTCTGATATAATCCCAAGAAAGCATGTTCTGAAGCGTTACAATTTATTCATTTCAAATCAAAAGTAATGGTTGAATCAAGACACGATCTCTACTTTTGGAAAGAACATTAACTACACTTTATCAACCTTCAAAAAGCATCCTCTCTTGTATCTCATGCATCGCCTATATAAAGAATACTTGAAGAAGAAATCTCATAGAACAACTGTGAACCAAAAAGAAAAATATTATTACCCAGTTCTACCTTGTGCTCTTCAATAGTGTGTACATCACTGTTGTGATATAGCTTTGTTTAGAAAACATTATTGTACACATCCTTATTTGATTTACTTTGTAATTCCTTGAGAAAACCGAGTTGTTGTTTAGACTCAAGAAGACATTGACAGTTATCATTGTGCTTGTGTAATCAATTTTTGATTAGCGGATTAAGACCTCATTTGAGAGAGGCAAAATCCCCTTGGCGGGTGGACTGGAGTAGCTTGAGTTCAAATGAACATGGATAACCAAGATGTCTATTTCTTTAGTTTTAAAACCTCAATTCAACCCCCCTTCTTGTGTTTTTCCATTCTTCAATTGGTATCAGAGCACTTGATGCTGGGTGCAAACACTTAACCGTGTCAGAAAAAGCTCCTAGCAAGAAAAATACTATGGTGGAACCAATACATAACAACAATGATGATAAAGACAGAATCAGCGGCAGACCCCAAATATTTGACGGTGAAAAATTTGATTACTGGAAAGACATAATCAAAAGTTTCTTTCTAGATCATGATGCTGATCTCTGGGATATGGTGAGTGATGGCAACATTCATCCTAGTGATGAAAACGGTCAGAATATTCATAGAAAGTATATTTCAGATCAACAAAAGAAAGAATTCAGAAACCATCACAAAGCCAGAAAATTCTTGTTGAGTGATATCTCATAAACTGAGAATGAGAAGATCACAAATAAAGATTCTGCTAAAACATGTTTGACTCTCTGAGAATGACACACGAAGGTAGCACACAAGTCAAAGAGACCAAAGCTCTTGCACTCATCCAGAAGTATGAAGCTTTAAAAAATGGAAGAAGAATAAACTATCGAGACAATGTTCTCAAGGTTTCAAAATTTGGTTGCTTGATTGAAAGTTCTTGACAAAGGGTACTCCACAGCAGATTATGTAAATAAAATCATAAGAAGTTTACCCAAAAAATGGAGACCCATGGTCACAACCTTAAAACAAGCCAAAGATATGAATGAAATATCTCTTGAAGAACTTATCAGCTCATTATGAAGTCATGAGATAGAACTTGAAGAATATGAGTCCCAGAAGCAAGGTAAGTCTCTCGCTCTTAAATATAATAAAAATATGAACCTAAAGTTTTTCAGGCAAAGGAAGAAAACTCTAGTGGATCCTCGTCAGAAAAAGACGAACTATTTCTTCTCTCCAGAAGAGTCAATCATCTAAGGAAGCACATACAAAGGAAGTTTAGAAATCCCAGAAGAACTTGAAATCACTCAGAAACATCCTATGGATATAGAAAAACTAGCAACAATTTTATGCTACGAATGAAACGAAAAAGGCAACTACAAAAGCGAATTCTTAAATCTAAAGAAAGAAATGCCTAAAACGAAGTTCTGCAAAGATAAGAAGAAAAGTATTATGGCAACGTGGGATGACTCAGAATCTTCTAAAGCTAAAACAGTATCAGAAGATGAACAAGCCAATATAGCCTTAATGGCCAACTTATCAGATGACTTTGGATCATCTGAATCAAAATCAGACTCAGAGGCAGAAGATGTATTCTCTAACTTTTCTAGATTTCAATTAGAAGAAAGTATGTCAGAAATTCTTGAAAGATATCAGCAACTTTGAGTCAAAAACAAGAACCTGAAAGAGGATCTAGTACTTGACTCTGAAGAAACTAAAAAACTAAAAACAGAAAACTCTGAGCTAAAAGAAACCATTTCTAAACTTGAAAATGAAAACTACGTTATCAAAAATGAATTACAAAAAGCTTAGAAAGAAACTATTTCAGAAGTTTCAAATAGTTATGATAAAATCATAAAATACTATGATCATAGCTTTCAAAAATTTCTATCTAAAAACATAGATAGGAGCAAGATGGCTTCAATGATCTATGGAGTTAGCAGAAATGGCAGAAAAGGTACAGGATATGTGAAACCAAGGGGAGAAGAAACATCTCAACCAAAGAAAGTTGATGATATAGTTATAAAACACACACCTCTCTATTCACCTTTTACATATAGACATACACATGATATAAAATATACTAGTAATTCTTTCTCTGCAAAATCAAAATTAAAACAGAAATTTGGAAACTCTAACAACCAAGGGCCCAAAAAGATATGGGTACCAAAGGATAAAATCATCTATGTTGCATATGTCTTTAACAACAAGGTTGAAACACCGATTTTAATACCTGGACTTTGGATTCTCTCTACACATGAAGGGAAGAAAGCATGTGTTCCAAAGCCTAGGATTTAAATTTGGAGGATATGCAGGTTTTGGAGGCAATCAAAAAGGAGAAATTATTGGCTCTAGAACCTTTGTAATGATCATATGAATAGGTTTGATTATAAAGCAAGTGTTTCAGATCTTCAGAATATAAATGTTCAGAACTTGAGCCAAATACAAAAGAAGACATCACAAATATTACAACAATTTCTGAAGAATCATCCAGAAAAGACAATTCAGAAGCTGATTAGAACACCTGGAAAACATGTTTCTGGAAAAGGTAGAGGTAAATAAGAAAGTAGAACAAAATCTCTACAGAGGTATGATTGGTTCTCTAACATTTTATCATCAGAACTTTATGCTTTAATTTCTTTGTGTGAACATCTGATCAATAGTTCTTTAGAAGTAAGAAGGAAAGTTGTATCAGGATCTATCCATAAGATCTGAATGCTCTCCAAAAATAGTTCATTTCTAAGATAGAGGCAAGCAGTTCACAAACATCAACAACTGTCAACTCTAAACGCAAGGTCACCCTCTAAGGCTGAACACGTGTTCAAATTCTGAAGGGACTGAAACAATTGAGTTTATGCATTAAGGCTCGAGTCTAATCGGTAATTGTTTTATATCTTCACGCTATCCCTCTTTCCAGGAATCATTAAATGCAGATAATCGTTTTCCTTAACTCCTTCAAATTAAAATCAAAACTCCATTTTTTCGATGGGTATTTATACTTCACCCCTTCACAAACACAACTTCCACCTCCTCAACCTTAGAAGATATGAAAAATTGTTTTGTTTCTGCTATTTGCTTCTCATTTCAATCTTCTATTTTTCTACCTCTTTATGCTTATCTTAATCTACTTTGAATAAAAAAAATTCATTTATGTGTTTTTACTACTTTTTGATTGTTGACAAAAAAGGGGGAGAATGTAAGATATTTTGAACATAACAGTATTGCGACTCAGTCTCAAACATTTTGAATATCATAACTTCTATTTTTTATCCTTTGAAAGCAAACAGGAAAAATATATTGAAAAGCAACCTTTGAAAGTAAACTCTGTTGAGGACAATTGTGGACGCATAAAAAATCCCCTTCTCAGAACTCTGATCAGAACATCTTTAGGGAAGTATTTTTTCTTTATCCGAGTATCCAACTCAGGGGTAGACTTTATTCTTTATACTCTTTAAAGTATTCTATCAAAATATACAAATTTTTTGTCATCATCAAAAAGGGAGAGATTGTTATAACATAGTTTGGTTCTACATCCCTGTAACAGTTTTGATAATAACAAACACATGATATATATAAAGAACAAATATGCTCTCTAATAATGTATTTAAATATGTAGATAAACTCTGATGAAAGAACCTTAGAAGATGAGAGAGTTTCATTTTGAAGATCTGTTCAGACACAACATACTTAGAAGCTAATCCATGTAATACGCTAAATGAAGAAGTTCTATTTTACAACTTTTGAATGCACCAACGCTGCAAGCAATAATCAAATATTCTTGAAGAACAAAATAAGTCTCAACACACTCATCTTCTCATGCGTTCCAAAGATTAAACACTTGAGCCACACTCTGATAGTAAATACTTTGATATGCAAAAGAAGCTCCAACGTGTCATCCAAGTTCTAATAGAAACTCTGATGATCCAAAGTCTCAACGATAACATTCATCTTCTGATATGATCCCAAGAAAGCATATTCTGAAGTGTTACAATTTATTAATTGCAAATCAAAAGTAACAACTGGATCAAGACAGGATCTCTACTTTTGTAAAGAACATTAACTACACTTTATCAACCTTCCAAATGCATCCTATCATGTCTCTCATGCGTCGCCTATATAAAGAAGACTTGAAGAAGAAATCTCATACAAAAAATGTGCACCAAAAAGAAAAATATTAGTGTTGTTTATAAAAATACTAGTTCTACCTTGTGCTGTTCAATTGTGTATACATCACTATTGTGATATAGTTTTGTTTAGAAAACATTATTGTACACATCCTTATTTGATTTACTTTGTAATTCCTTGAGAAAACCGAGTTGTGGTTTAGACTTAATAAGACATTGACAGTTGTCATTGTGTTTGTATAATGAAGTTTTGATTAAAGGATTAAGACCTCATTTGAGAGAGGAAAAATCACCTTGGCGGGTGGAATGGAGTAGTTTGAGTTCAAACGAACTAGGATAACCAACGTGTAGTTTTAAAACCTGAATTTAACCCCCCTTGTTGTGTTTTTCCATTCTTCACTTATAATTCCTTAAGTGGATTTTATGGCTTCTCATATGTCTCAAAGAACCCTTATGCCAAATTCCAAGCCTTGCAGCACAAGTTTGCTCAATCAATTAGTCAGATGATTGAAAATCGTCTATATTGGGCAAAAAGTCAACTTTGACCCATTTACAATCAAACTTCAAAAATTTTGGTCAACATCAAAATTTTGAAGTCACATTCATCATTTGATCCAGGGTTGATCATGGTTCATCAAAAAACTCAAAATTCATTAAAAATCAAAAGTTACTAAATTAGGGTTTTCTTTATGAAAAGTCAACTGAATTTTGACCAAGCATAACTTTCACATACTTAATCATATTTTTCTTAAACAAATCTCATTTTGAAGGAAATTCAATTCCATACAACTTTTTCTCTCTAAGCTCAAGGCCAAAAGTGCTTCATTTGAGAGATATGGGCCAAAACATTATAGGTCATTTTAAAAGTCAATAAAAAGACACTTTTTGTCAATGCAATTTACATCAAGATAAATTCTTAAAATGAAAAAAATGAAAAACATAGAGATTGTATGGGACATCTTGAGGTTTTAAGAATCACCTTCATATGACAAAAACTGAGAGAGTTATGATTGGTACAAGTTGGGAAATTTTGAGAAAATGCATGAAATCCAATTTGAGTAAATTTGAATTTTTGGGCGAATGGGCTTATCTTTCAAGGTCCAAACGTGTTCTTTACCTTATAATGGACCTCTAAATCCATTCATGCACCATTTTAATTTTTATTTCATTTATTTTGATTTTTATTCATTTAAATTCAAAATTAAATCAAATAAATATTAAGTGGAGGTATAAGGCATAAAAGGCTTTTTATTCAAATCTTTTGGAGGCCCAAGATCACATTACAAACCGTGTGGAATTGTTTTTAAATAAAATCTTCATGCTTTTGTCTTATTCCAATCTATTTTCAAACAAAAATCAAAGATTATTCTACAAGGTGTCCAAGCCCATCTTTTAACCTAATCTCTTCCTATATATATGTTCGTCATACTCAGACAAGGGGACACGAAAAAAGCTGCACAAAAACCACTCTCTCAAAATTTCAATTTTTGTCGAAATTAGGGAAAACTTGAAATCCAATTTCCAGCCATCTTCAAGGCCAACCAATCATTCAAATTGATCCCTGAAGCGCCCTAGAGTAAGTTGGAATCATTCTTGATGATCTAAGAAGCCTAAAACAAGCATGCCATCCATGGCCGTTATTTCATATTTTAGTAAATTCATATTTTGATTTTTAGGATGCTTTGATGTAAACTAATGATTACATTGTGTTTTTGAGACAAAACAACATAGGTCTGAACCCTTGCATGAAGCCCATGATGCCAGAATAGTGCATCCTCAAGTTTGAACCGATTTATAATATTTTGTTTGTATCTTATCATGCAAGACGATTTAGCCAAAACTAAGGCCACCATTGGATTCACAAGGGTTGACTTAGGGGGGTCGGGTCCTTCTTGTTCATTAACGTGCGTTATTTTTCTAGGTTGACAAAAGCACCTCACCGGAGAAGGTTGACAAAAGCACCTCATTTTGAGAGCATAGTACTGCTGGTCAAGGCGTTGGGTTGTGAATGTAAGGGTGTGGGTTAGATCCTTGCCTCTTGTAAATATTTTTTATTTTTCCATCTAACGTGCAGGTTTCCTATATAATATGCATCGCCTGTTTCCAAACACCAACGAGCATCTGGCTCAGTGGAAAGCAAGGCAGTGAGAAGGCTAGAAGGGCGTGGGTTCAACACCCACCCCATGCAGTTTTCCCTTTTTTTAATTTTAACCTAACTTCCTTGATTTTTCTAACCCTAAACCTAATCGTTTTTAATTAATCATCAAGTTAACCTAATTTCTTTTTCTAATCAATTATTAAACTAACCCTTTTTTTAATCAGGATTAGGTTTTTTAATTAACATTTAATTTTCTTATTTTAATTAACTAATTAACCTTTTTTTAAATATTAAAATTATTTAGAATTTTAGGTTTTGATTAATTATCAACTTAAATCATTTTCACAAAAAATCATAAAAACATTCCAAAATTTTCTTTTCTATTTTCTTATCTTTTCTTTATTTTCATAAATCAAGTTTATAGGTTGCGACTGTCGATTGTAATAACTTAGATTTACTTTCTGCATTTTTTCCTATTATCTAACTGCTCAAGGGATGTAATAGAGTAGATTTTATTTCCTGCATTTTTATACTTATGTACCTCTCCCAAAGCCATGTAATAGCTTAGGTTTAAATTCCCGCACTTTACCTTCCGCGCTTATATTTTTATTCAATTGATAGTAATCAGGGTTTGTATGGAAAGACAAAAATCAATCAATAGAAAACCCGAATTTCAAGATAAAATAAATGAATCAAAACACTTTTCACACTGACACCTCTAGGGTAACCTCTCTTCGTTGACTTCGAATAAATGGTCATGTCCCTCGAAAGTAGGGATACTTTAGCAAAAGACCTTAGAATAAATATCATAGTCCCTTGATGACCTTTCGATGTTGCCTACAAAAAATGATCTAATCCTTTTGATACAATTGCTAAAGTATCTCTACGTGTTTCCTTCAATAACCATTATATGACGCTTCGCATGTCCCTTCACACCCAATAGATAGGGCTACCTACCAATTAACGGTACGGATAGGACTATCTCTAAAAGAGAAGGAAAGGAATAAAAACGACCTTGAATGGGTAAGGAACTTTTAATTGCTTGCTCATAACTCTTTGAAAAAACACTTTGTATACATTCTTGAGGACTGATACGAGAATCATTAAAAAGTTAGCCTTACATAGGCAATTTCAAAATATTTTAAAACAAGTCACACACACAAAGCAATTTTTAAAAGTGAGCTAAGCAATTAAGAGCCCGTAGATAATTATTGATGAAAAGGGTGATAACACCTTACCTTTTCATAGCTTACCCCCCAAACTCAAAATCTATCAAAGGTCTTTCCTTCTCTTTTCACCTTTCATAAATATTGGATAAAACCAAAAAGTCAGTTCTCCTACCGTATTACAGAACTGGCGACTCATCTAGGGAAATGATCATCCAAAAGAGGGGTTACCTTAGGGTTTAGATCACTTTTAGTTGCATTAATTTTTTGCTTTGCTTGCTTTATTTTAAGGGGTTTGTTGGGTTTATTTTCTTGTAAGATCCAACTACCGAATCTAGGGATACCTTAGGTAAGTAGCAATAGATCATAAAGGTTATACGACGTAGACCGATATGGATAATATGATGGCTACGTTAGTGCGGCACTTTAGTTTGTACTTATGTTCTTTGAGTCAGTCAAGGATAACATTAGGCTTATGTGTGGTGTCATTAAACATTAACTGACTTTTAGAACCTTAATTGATCCATCTTGGCCATTAGAAGGTAGTGAGATAGTCGACTTTGGTGTAGTCTAAGGTTGGTTGATACTCGAAACTATGCTCGTTGAGATATGACTTTCGGGATGTTTTGGTGGTAAGCCAGTTTCCGTGCTAAATCAAAGCCTGTGAGAAAGATCGGTGATATGAGATTCCTAGAACCCGGTTACTATTTTAGTATAGGTTGGGCCAACTTAAGTTCAATGGGGAAGGGTACTTACCTATGGACTTAATGCAAGCCTTTAAACCTAAGACTCTTGTTTGACTTGTGTGTGTTTGCTACTTATCTAACATGAACATGACATCATAACATCATATCATCATAACATAACATTTTCAATAACCATTTCAAGGACCTAGGGATTTATATATGTTCTTTGTTGTAGGTTATGGCCTCTGCTCACAGAAACACTATCTGGATCAACTTTGTAAGGGTACCTTCCTAGCTTAAGGAGTTAGTCTAAAGGTTACCGAAAACTATCAATTCACCAAGAGGCGTGGTTATCTACTCAGTTTGGTTACCTCAGGTTTTGAATAAGATATGATGAGTGTTCTATTCCAGTTCTTTGATCCTGAGCATCACTATTTTACCTTTCCAAATTATCAGTTGGTACCCACAATGGAAGAGTTCTCTATACTACTAGGAGTACATATTTTTGATCAGACACCCATCATCATTGTACAGAAAGTTCCAAAACCTGAAGATATTGTAGTAGCCTTACATTTGAAGCGGTTTGACATTGTATCTAATTGGGAAACAAGAAGTGGAGTCAAGGGCCTTCTTGCTAAATTTCTGATAGAGAAGGCTCAGTTGTTTCTGGATATTATGAGTTTTCATGCTTTCGAGGAGATATTGGCTCTGTTGATCTATGGTTTGGTATTATTCCCTAATCCAGACCAACTCATAGATGTGAATTCCATCAAAATATTTCTTACTCATAATCATGTGCCTACTTTTCTTAGAGATATTTTGCATTCTCTTCACACTCGTACTATGAGGAAACTAGGGAATCTTATGTGTTACATACCTTTACTATCCAGGTGGTTTATTTCGCACCTTCCTCGATCAGTTATGATGAATGGACAAGGTTTGAGGTGGTCTCAAATGATGATGTCACTCTCTCATTCAGATATCTATTGGTTTCTTTCCAATCTCAGGAGGATATCATTATTATTGACCGCTGTGGGGAATTCCCTAATGTGTCACTCCTTGGCATAAGGGGAGGTATCACTTACAACCCTTCCCTAGCTCTACGTCAATTTGGTTATGCTCGAAGAGACGGTCCTCATGATATGCTCATCCATGGTATTATATTCGATTACAAGAACGATCCTCAAGGTTACTGTCAAAGGTTTATACGTGCTTGGGGCATGGTGAATAAGATTAATAGCAAGACTTTAGGACAGAAACACTCCATCCCTTTGGAGCTCTACCTCAGATGGGTGCGATCTCGTGCTCAAAATATTATAATGCCATATTTCGCTGTCCTACCAGTAATTGTGGAGCTTGTTGCTAAAGGAGATATTCTTCATATCATTCTTCATCCAGATATGCCTACTGACCTTGAAGAGCTACAGAAGTCTTGGATTCAACTGAAAGAAGAAAGGGACGCCTTTGAGACTCAGTTCTATGCTAGTGAGAAGAAATTATTGGAGCTGACCAAACAGCTTCACGAAGAGCAGAGCCTTAATTCTTATGTCAACACAAAGAGGAAGCATCCATGGGAAACTTGAGTAATAATTTATTCCTTTGTGACCCTTCTTTTGGTTTTCATTGTAAGCCTAAAAGGCGTTTATAATCTTAACTTACTAATAAGAATCTTTGTTGCTCTTTCCTTTTTATTAACAAATTTAAATCCCACGAGGTCCTTGAAAAATTGCATATGTATCTACATAACATACATATCATTATATAACAGGTTTCCAAGACAGGTTTTCTCATCTCCTTGTTGTTTATTTAAGGCAGAAAATGGCTCTTGAATAGACGGTCAAAGATCTCCAAGCTCAGAATGCTTATCTCCAAGATATGTTACTAAGCTTAGCCAAGGGGCAAAAAGAACTGAAAGCACCATATCTAAAGAGAAGAAGAAGAAAACAAAGAAACCAATCAGAGTCCTTAACATGGGGAGAAGATTCAGAGGTCTAGTCAAGTGAGCTCAAGACCTTGATATCCCATCGGACGAAGATGACAACTAGGATGAAGATGGTAAAATTGTTAAAACTGAAAGAAACAACCTTGGTTCTAACAAGTTTCCTGATGAAGAGGAAGAGTATTATTTGGATGAAAAATATCCCCTTGCTGACGAGAATTATAAGTTGTTAGAAGAGCATCTGAAAGCTATGGAGATCTAGAAGGTGCCTGAATTGAAATTTGAAGAATTGGGTTTAGTCTCAGGAGTCATCATTCCTTCTAAGTTCAAAACTCCTACCTTTTCCAAGTATGATGGCATTTCTTGTCGGAAACTGCATTTGATATCATATGTTCATAAAATTCAACCATACACTGCTGACAAGAAATTATGGTTGCATTTCTTTCAAGAGAGTTTGTCTGGAACAAAACTGTAATGGTACTATCAATTTGAAGGTACCAATATACATACTTGGGAAGATTTGGATACAACTTTATATAAATAGTATCAATACAGTTCTGATTTGGCACCAACCCGCATGCAACTACAGAGTATGTTCCTGGGTTCTGAGGAAGGCTTTAAAGAGTACACACAGAAATGGAGAGATCTTACAAGTAGAGTTCAACCTCCTTTGGCTGATAGGGAATTCGTTGACATGTTCATGAGTACGCTAACATGTCCTTTCTATAATTACCTACTTGGAAGTTCTTCAGTCGGTTTCACTGAACTGATATTAACAAGCGAACATGTTGAGAATGGAATCAGAAGCAGTAAAATGCAGGTGGCTACATCTTTGAATACTGTGAAGAAGTATTATAATGGTAAGAAAGAATCCAATTCTATGTACGACAAGAAGGGTCATAAAAAAAGTGACCACGACCAATCTTTGGGGGAAGTCCTGATCTCTAATCCCGCGCCAGTGCAACAACAACAACAGGATAATCAGCGTAGGCATGTCACACCTAGGAGACAATTCACAAGAATCAACATGTCGTTCTCTCAAGAATTGCAACACATGTTGAAGGCAGAGCTGATTACATTGAAAGATCCTCCTCAGAATCCCAATACTACTTCCCCAAATTCTAGTTCCAATGCAAGGTGTGCATATCACTCCAGCAGTCCCGAACATGACACTAACAATGGTTAGGCTTTGAAGAATAAGATCCAAGACATGATTGACGCTAAGGAGATTGAATTTATCCTTTTGAGACTCCTAATGTTCTCATTATACCTATTCGTAATCACGACAAGGGAATTAATGCTATTGATGATGTTTCTTATCTTTCTGTTGTGAATGACTTGACTACTCCTCTAATGATTGTTAAGAAGAAGCTGCTGCAAGTCAGTTTATTTCCGGGTTGCATTGAAAGGTTCTACTGCTGTGCATCCCAATCCAATGGTTGTAAACTGATGAAAGAAGGTATTCAACATCTAATGGATGACTGTGCGATTCTACTTGAGAAGACTTCTTCCATAGAGAGTGTGTCTCAAGACCTGTAGCTTAAATACGTGTCTGTAATTTCCGGTATTCCCGTAAGGATCACTTCCAAAAGTCCTGTGAAGATTACTGCCGAAACTAGGGTTGCTCTTCTGATTATTACCGCGCTTGGGCCAATTCCATATTCCTCTGACAAGGATATCCCTTTGAATTATGGAGTTGATTTCTACTACCATGGCATCAAGCAAAATCCGTTGATTGTCAAAAATGGAAATACTTAAGTTATTTATCCCAACATTGGCAATATTGCTGGGACCAGTAAATTACCAAAAGTGGAAGGGCTTCCTCTCCATAGATCTCTCCAAATACTATTACTACATCAAGTCATATCATTGATACTGAATCAACTATTGAGACTCGAGGCAAAGAACAGATGAGGGAGTCTACCCAGACTGAGACACCGAAAGAGGTTACTGTTGAAGATTCCTCCAAGTAAGATATGGAAGAAGTACTGAAAATTATTCGAAAGAGTGACTATAAAATTGTTGAAAAGTTGGGGTAACCCCCCCCCCCCCCCCCCAAATATTTATGTTATCTTTGTTGTTATGCTCTGAAGCCCATGATCAGGCTCTGGTAAAATTTCTGAAATCTACTCATGTACCGCAAGAAATCTCTGTTGATCAATTAAAAAATTGTGTTGCTAGCTTGACAAGCGATAATGGGATGTGCTTTTTTGACGCTGACTTAACTCCTGCATGAAGGAACCATAATAAGGCCCTGCATGTCTCAATTGAGTGTAGGGGCACTATCTTATCCCATGTATTGGTGGACACAAGTTCCTCATTAAATGTATTTCCAATGGCTGCTTTAGACAAACTTGACTGTGAAGAGATTATGCTAAACCCAGTGACATTGTGGTAAGAGCTTTTGATGTTTCAAAGAGAATGGTGCTTGGAGAGGTTGATCTTCCAATCAAAGTGGGTTCCCATGTCTTCGACTCTACTTTCTATGTGATTGATTTTTGTCCAGCCTAGTCTTGTTTGCTTGGTAGCCCTTGGATTCATGGGGAAGGCGATATTACTTCTACTTTACACCAAAAGTTGAAATATCCAATGAAAGGATAAATGTTACAATTTGCGGCGAAGAAGAATACATGGTGAGCCATTTGAATTCCTTCTAGTATGTTGAGATGGATGGTGAATTATTTGAGACTCCTTGCCAGACCTTTGAAGTTATTCCTCAGACAACCCCTGTTGACAAAGCTATTCCTATTGTTTCTAAGGTTACAAGTATTCCACCAAGAACCGTTTCTCTGAAAGACACTAAGGTTGTGGTAGAAGAATGTGGTGGCACTGTTTGGGGTCAGCTTCCAAACATCCCTTATAATTCCGATAAATTTGGTTTGGGTTTCACCTCAGAGGCTTAGATGGTTGTACATCGTGCTCGTGCTAATTCTAGGAGACTGTCATTCTGCATCAACAACAATGGAGTTCACAAAAATCAAGTCAACATTGTGAAAGACGCTGATAGCGACTTTGACATATACAATTTGATTTTCCCTACTACCGGTAATGAGCTCAACAATTGGAAGGCTGGAGACTTTATACCAATCTCCTTTAGTCAGAAGTAAATTCAATTTTATATTTTCTTGATTTCGAGTTTTTGATTATATAATTTAAACAATAACATTAAACCTTGTGCCTTACTCGGGGCACAACGGTCCATTTGTTAGGGTTGTCATTTTTCATCGGCATATTTTCATTTAATAAATCATTGGATGTTTGCATTCAAATTTTGTTCTCTTTGTCTTTCTTTTACTTTATTGCTTTTAAAATAGCTATGTGTTCTTACACACATCCATACAATAAATTTCAAATCCATATCCACCCTGGATATCATTGATAACCATTATGCTATTACCAATTATGACTTCGAAAATCCGATCTACCAAGACCAGGACGAAGGTGAGGAAGATTATAAAGTACCTGGAGAGCTTGCTTGGATGTTAATGTAGGGAAAAAAGCCATACAACTACATGAAGAGCCAATCGAGGTTGTGAACTTGGGTACTGAAGAAGACAAGAAAGAAGTCAAGATAGGTGCTAACCTAGAAGACAGTGTCAAAAAGATATTAATCCAGATGTTGCATGACTATGTTGAGATCCTTGCTTGGTCGTACGAAGACATGCCAAGGCTTGATACTGACATTGTGGTTCACTGTCTACCAATGAAGAAAGGTTGTCCTCCTATAAAATGGAAGGTTCGTCGTATGTGTCCCGAGATGTCTGAAAAGATTAAAGCTGAGATTATGAAGCAGTTCAATGTAGGTTTCTTAGCTGTTAAGTCCTATCCTCAGTGGGTTTCAAATGTGGTGCCAATACCTAAGAAGGATGTCAAGGTGCGTATACGTATATACTACAATGATATGAATAGGTCAAGCCCCAAAGATGACTTTCCGCTTCCGCATATTGATGTTCTGGTTGACAACACCGCTCAGCATAAAGTTTTTTTCCCTCATGGATGGTTTCTCTAGTTATAATCAAATCAAGATGGCACCTGAAGACATGGAGAAGACTACTTTTTTCATACAGTGGGGAACTTTTTGTTACAAAGTTATGACTATTGGTTTGAAGAACGTCGGTGAAACATATCAGCTTGCTATGGTAGCTTTGTTCCATGATATGATCTATCATGAGATAAAGGTTTGTGTTGATGACATGATAGCCAGGTCTTAGACTGAAAAAGAACATCTTGACCACCTGCACAAGGTGTTTGAGAGGTTGAAGAAATACAAGTTGAGGTTGAATCAAAACAAGTGAACCTTTGGGGTAAGATCCGGTAAACTCCTAGGTTTCATCGTCAGTGGTAAAGGTATTGAAGTTGATCCTGCCAAGGTTAAAGCCATTCAAGAAGTGCCAGCTCCCCGTACTGAGAAGGAGGTCAAAGGTTTCTTGGGACTATTGAACTACATTGCCAGATTTATCTCCCATTTTACTACTACTTGTGATCCAATATTCAAGTTAGTAAAGAAAGATCAAGTAGTGAAGTGGAATGACAAATGTCAGATAGCTTTTGACAAAATCATGGAGCACCTCCAAGAACCTTCGATCTTGATGCCGCCTCTTGAACAAAGACCCCTTATCATGTACTTAACAGTGTTATAGAACTCAATGGGGTGGGTATTGGGGTAACATGACGATTTTAGTTGAAAAGAGCATGCAATATACTACTTTAGCAAAAAGTTTACCGAATGTGAAAAAAGATACTCACTGCTCGAGAAAAGTTGTTGCACTTTGGCAGGGGCTGCTCACTGACTAAGACAGTATATCTTGACTCATACTACTTTTTTAATCTCGAATATGGATCCAATAAAATACATATTCGAGAAACCCGCTCTCTCCAAAAGAATAGCAAGATGTAAAATGGTCTTGATAGAATATGAAATTCAGTGTTGTAGCGATGAAAATTTGAGATCAAGCTATTAATTAACTTGACTCACAAATAAGCAAGAGTCGCCACCGCACTTTATTATTTCCAAGGGAAAAGGGAAAAGTTTGAAATAAAACCAATAAATATGGAAAGTAAGTGCAATACTAAAAGTAAAGAAATATACAATACATTTGAAAGAGATCGAAGGTTCGGGGGTTGGTTATACAAAGAGTAGGTACTAACACCCTATGTATCTATAATATCTTATAGGAACCTTTTTAAATATCTATTTTTGGTTGAAATTGGTTTGCTTTCTAAATGAGTGTGGAGATGAGATTTTGAAAATGCAACAACCTAATGTCGATGTTTTGGCTTAAAAGAGTGCAAGTTTAAAAATTGAGTTTTTTAGGAGATTTAACTTAAGATTAAATTTGTTTATAAATAATGTATGAAGGGGTTTCTCAAAATCGTATTATATATATTTGATGACGTGAAGTCAACAAATTTGATCATTTACCTTAGAATAAACGCAAGCAAAAAAATAGAAAGACTGAATGATTGGAAAAAGAAATTAAACAACATAGCAATTAAATAACTAAATAATTAATAACTAAATAATTAACAACTAAAAATTAATTAAAATAAAGAGATTAACAACTAATGTTTTTGTATGAAACTTTAATAAAATAAAGCTAAATAACCTAAAACTAAAAAAAAGAGCAACACTACGGATTGAACTCAAGACCACAAGGTTGTGGTAGGATGGTCTTACCACTACACTATATTTCTCATTTGTTACCTCTACACTTTATGTAAAATAAAAGGGAATAATAAAATATATTTGGGCTAAAAGGGGTCCCAACCGACCCGGTTTAGGGAATGGAAATTGAGGGTTTTGGAAACCTTAATTGTACAAGGAAAAGAGGCGCCACTGACTTTGGGAACGGGGAAGGTGGTAATTAATTCATTTTTAATTCTAAAAATCAATTAAAATCAAAATCTAGAACGTGATACTCTCTCTCAAATTCATCTTTATTCCATGCATCATATTTCTCATCATCTTCTTCTGATTCGTGATCGAACTCTCTCTCCAAAAACCCAGCGCTGCTCCACTCGCGATCGACCTCTGTCTCTGCCTTTCGCCAACGTGATAAGTTCTTCCTTTCACCATCATTTCTCTGTCTGACCTCTTTGCAAGGTCATCGTTGTATCTCTCTATCCTTTGTTCACCCCAACTTCCTAGATCCCGTGGTTCGACTCCTCACAGTCTTAGATCTCTTTGTTTTGATTCTTTTGGATTTATTACAGGTTTTCTAATTCTCTTATGAGTTTTCAGTTTTGATTTCCTATTTCTAACTCTCAACTCACGGTTTATAGAACCACCAAATACAAATCGGTTTTTGGGATCTCATGGTTCATGCGAAAAAATGGCTATGTTCATTCTCTCACGGTCTTAATCTCTATCGATTAAAACAACAACTTTGACAACTCTAATCCGTTCATACAAGAATAGCAACATTCAACAACAAATAATGGTAGTAACAAAGTCAAAAGTGAGAAATTGGGTTACCTACAGAGATGAGGTTTTCGCCAATAAAACAGGTACAGTAATCTGGTTCTTTGTGTTTTTCGTTTTGTTTCTTACTTTTCTTCTTAAAATTGTCGATCTTTTGCAGTTTTTCTACAGATAACAAAATATTAGCGTTGTGCAGCAGAATTATTCACTATTGATGTGAGATATGCTGCCATTATGCATCGGGGGTAAATTTTAAGAGTGGCTATTTGCATTGAAATTTGAACATAGCTGATGCATTACAGTTGATGCAAAAAGGATTATCGAGTCAGAACGTTTGCATATGATATGCAGGTATGATAAATGGCACTTTTTATGCAAATTTATTTGCAGGTTGTTATTATTCGTTGGTTCTAAATTGATGTTGAGGAATTTTTGTTGTAGGGTGATGAAGTTAAATTTGGTAATTACAGGTTGAGCAAATAGGTTAACTTTGTTGCAGGAAGGTTGTTAGGATAAAGGTAAGATGTTGAAATGGTCTGGATGAAAGGTTAGAGAGGTTATATTGGTGTGCTTGAGATGAAAATAAAACTGTATGAAGGTTTGGAGAAGATGTAATAGAGAAAGATTGAAGAGAGTAGAGGCGTATTGAAGGTTGGTGTATGGAGTTTTAGAGAGTTTGTTCCAAAGGTTTTGAGGAGGGTTTTGAGTTTTTTTTCTAGTTCCTCTATGTGAAAAAATATGTCTCTTACCAGTGTATGAGTGTTTCCTTTTATAAGGGAATTGAGGTAGATTTGAGGGGAAAACTGATGGATTTGAATTGTTTTAGTTAATTGTCTTATTGTCTTTTTGATGCAATTTTTCTTTAGCCATTCTTGTGTAATGTTTGGACTGATATGATGCAGGGTTTTGCAGGCTGGTGGAGCAGCATTCCAACAGGTTTTTTGTAGTCTTATGGACTACATTTTCGACTATTTTTGTAGGGCAGATTAGCAGGTTTTTTGTAGTCTTATGGACTGCATTTTTTATTGTTCGAACACTTATTTTATGTAAAACTTTGTTATTCCATTAATGCATTACATACGTTTGTCTTGAACTAATCCATTCGTTTTCACTATACTGGAACTATGCTTTTACTTCCTTATTGTGATATTCAACTCTCAATTAATAGCAATAAGTTGTTAAAGGGAGGATGGCAAAAAAGATACCACAATCACTATAGTATGCTTTTGAACAGACCTGGATGGCGATGTACATGCGTTGTTTAAAATCCTAAACAATGGAGTTATAAGGAAGATAATCCCTAGTAAACCCCTTTGAGACTAAGAAGTAGGAGTTTTTTTTTCCACACAAATTGAAACCTTTAATCATGATCTGGGGCAGGGTAGTTTCTCAATTAATTCAAATGTATATTCAGTCACAAGATCTACCTTCATACATGATGAATAGTGTCTAAGATGCTCTTCTAAAGACAATGATGGTTCCCCTTAATCACTAAAATAGGCAGTCGTTATTTTATAAAATAAAAACCCGCTAAGTCAAAACCTATGAAGGAGACTTAAGGAAAAACTGGGGCATCCCGCTAACTGCAATCACAAAAGAAACAGTTCAAGCAAAAGGTAGGGATAATAAAATCAAAAAAAGAGGTCGCTACGAATCCTCAACAAAAAATGTTACAAAAAAATGATGACTTCCTTCTCAAATAAAATTTCAGTATCTGAACCATCACCAGAATATCAGGGCAAGGATTCCAGACTCAATTGGGATCTAAATGCATAACTAACTGAGTATAGGATTGAAGAAAATCACGAAGAACGGGTTGAGTACAAATAAAGTTTGAGCCTTTATCCTTTGTTTCTTAAACCGTGAACCTGGCCGCGATACAACCCTTAAAAGTCCTAATTGAAGCATGAGTTAGTTTGAAAGCATACTATTACAAAAGGTATCCCGACTCCTGTAAGGCTTGCTATAAATCCTAAGTTGATATCACATTCTTGAAAATTTGGTTTTACTAAAAAATTCATTTTCAAAACTTCAAGACAGACATAAGCTTTGCATTTTTAAAATGCCATTGTTTGCATATGACTAATTGTTCGACGGAAGAGAAATTTGCATGATGGATATTCAATGAACGGAAATCATCTCAATGAACAGAATTACCTCAGATGGAAAGATATTTCGAGTAATAGGCCTTTCACAATCAAGGGGCATGACATGGTGTCTAACTGATCTGGGGAAATCGAGTCAAGATTTAAAGAATCTCTCAAATGTCCTGAATAGCCAGGGGCAGATCTCTATCTGAATCACTTAGGGCATTGAACATGAATTCTAGCAAAGGGCCATGTGCGATCAAGCAAACATCTCTCTGGCAGTGCTACAACACTTACTACTATGAATAATGACAATTCTCCGCACCTTGTGAACGCGGACATAGTCAGAAAATACTACGCATGAAGAAAAAAAGACCCGCTAGGTTGACTGACCTAGGAAAAAATAAGGGCATTCCGGCAAACCAAATGAGTTCGGGAAAAATTAGGGTTATATAAATAAAATTGTACACCTGGCAAGTCGAAAACTTGAAAAGGTGGCTTGGGCAAAAAAGGTTATCCCGATGGACTGAAAATATGAAAGGGTAGTCCAGGAAAAAGTTCGGGATTAAAGCGTACGACTATGTCCCGTCATCTCATCACTTATTTATCAGTAGAAGACTTATCTCCCTGATCAGCATTCACCAAAGGCTCTATAAGTTTAGGTGTGTTCAAGTCTCCATGAATCCCCACAGAGCAACTTCCATGAAATTATCCCTACATGGTAATCTTCAAAAATTCATACATTCCCCAGAATAATCCCAGCAAATCACTCTGGCTGGTAAAGGAGTGCAGGCTTCCTCCCATTAATATTTCTTATCTACAGGATACCAAACATTATATTCCATGGGAATTCTTCTCCCCAGCTAAGTTTTCAAAACTGTCAAAGCCTCTACAGACTACTTCTCTCCAATAGAGCTTATTCTCCTCAGCAAAGAGTTCCCCCCCCATCGGAATATTCCTCCATCAACAGGGTTTACTTCCCAGTGGAGTCTAGACTTCCGTCAACAGGGTTTATTTCCCCAACAGGGTTTATTTCCCCAATTAGGTCCAATCTCCCTAGTTTGAGTCTTTTCCTTAGATGGCCATGATTCACCGACAAAACTCCCTTCCCCAGTGAAGTTATTACTCTCCCAGATAGTTGCTACTGAATCTAAAATCGGATCAGATGTAAGTCAACCTTATCCTTCTCAGACGACCCAAAAAGTTATCTGTTGTACCCCAAACTTTTCCCTCCCATATTTCTAAATACATGTCAAGTAAGGTCCTCAAATTGCTCAAGGAAGTCTAAGGGTTGACCAGACAAACTCTCTCCTAGGGCAGTCTACTCCAAATTAGGGTTTCATTTTGCATCAAGATGCTTGAGTCAAAAGGATCTCAAATGCTCACCATTTCCCTAATATGTTCTCAAGATCATCCATGTCAAGTTTCAAGCCTTACAGAGAAAGTTTTCTCAGTCAACTACTCAAATGCCTGAAAATCGACTGTGCTAGGGCAAAAGTCAATTGTGGCCCACATACAGTCAAACTTCAAGATTTTTGGCCAAAATTATCATTTTGAAGTATTATTCATCATTTTATCAAGGGTTGATCATGATTCCTCAAGGATTGCTCACAATTCATCAAAACCCAAAAGTTGCTAAATTAGGGTTTTGTAGGAAAAGTCAACTCAACTTTGACCAAGCATAACATTCTCATTCTTCATCAAAAAAGACTCATCCAAAGCTCATTTTGAAGAGGATGTAATTCCCTACAATTCATATTCAGCTCCCAAGTTCAAAATATGCACTCACGGGAAGATATGAATTTGGACATTATAGGTCATTTTGGAAAGTCAACAAAAACACCTTTTGGGTCAAAGCTTCGTACATGAACATGGAAGACTCAATTGAGATGCGACCAAAAGGGTTGCTTAGAGGACATCCTAATATTTCTAAAAAGTCAAATAACACATCTCTAGGGTCAAAATTAAATGAGTTATGCATTGGACAAGTTGACCCTTTTTGCAAAATTGCCAAAAGTCAAATGTGTCTAAAATTGCACTTTTTGCTAAATGGGCCCAACTTTTTATGCTTGCACTGAGTTTGTAATGTGACCCACGACCCATGAGCCTTTCCACTTGTCAATCTTTTATTTTTGTTATTTATTTTGATTTAATTTCATTTAAATCAAATAAAATCAATATAAAATAATGAAAATATCAAAAATCAATAAAACCTTGAGATTTTGTGCATGATTAGATTCATTATACAACTGGAGACAAGATCAAATCATGCAAGGCTTCATATGGACAGAAAAGATTGAAATTGCTTATTTTGGAAAGATTTGGTGCAAGGATGAAATCATTGATCAATCTTTATAATTGGAAAATATTTGATACAAACTTTAACCCTAATGCACTCTAGTATACATAGGGAATAAAAGCAGACCAAAAGAAGGAGGCTGGAGGCGTGCAAAGGGAGAGAATCAATTGAAAAAATTTAAGGAAAAAAGTGCAAACCAAATTCTAAGTTGCAGGCCATCTCAAGCCGTTCTAACCATACCAATCATTTGCTGGACATCCCAGGATCGTGTTTCAATCGTTAGCAAGCCTCCCCACACCCAGAATCACCCTGTAAGGTTCAAACGGTTTGCCTCTTTTCATGAATTCGAATATATTGATTATGGCATATTTAGCATGATTGATTGGCATATTTGTAATCTTTGAGATTTTTGCAAGCTAATGACTATATTCAATTGCATTTTTATTGGCTTAATGCAAAACTGCCATGGCTAGGGTTCTTTCTTTGTTTTTAGGGGTTTCTTATACAGGAAAAATTGGACATTGATAATGGTACCATGATGATCGTGAGGTTGAAACGAGTTGATTGGTACCATTGGTTTTCATTTATCATGCACGTACAAGATTTTGTAAATGCACAGGGGTTAAACCTACGGTTAATGTCTGTAGGTAAAAGTTACAAAACCTATAGCGACGGTGGGAGGAAGAAGATGGACACGAGGCGATCCTTGACTTGCCAGTTTGAATTTTGCGCGTTTTAAAGTTTAATATTTTATTTGTATTATATAATATTTGTTTGTTATTGTTTATACAACTAACACAGCCTGCTCACTTGACAAGCGTGCAAGGGGAGAATGCTTAAGGGCTTGGGTTCAATCCCTAGGTCCCAACTTTTATTCATGTTTTTCTTTAATAGGCAATCCGGTGTATCACATGGCAAGGGATCCACCATGTATTATCCAGATCTGGCCGTCCCATCCATCAACGCCCCAGATCCAAGGCTTATCCCTTGAAGGTCCACCATGCGACTGAGTCAAGCATGCACACAGGATTGGGCAAAGTCAAAGGGGCCAAGAGCTTGTTGGGCCAAGAAATTGCAAACAACACCCCCCTTTTGCTAAGCAACCAGGCCCATTTTTCTTTCTTTTCTATTTATTTATTTTATTTTATGTAATTTTCTTAATTATTTTTAACAAAATTAATTTCTTTTTTCACAAAATCATAAAATCAAGAGTTTTACAAAAATTACAATTAGATTTTTTTTATCAAAGTTAATTCAATATTAGTTTAATTTTATTTAGGGAAATTCTAACTTCTTTATATAATTAAAACCAATTAGAAAAATTAGGGTTAAATTTTTTATTTAATTTTTATTTCTTTCTCAAAACCAAAAAATACAAAAAAATAGGTCAATTTAATTATTTTTCTTAATTAAAATAAATAAGTAATTAGGTTCCTTTTTATTTCAATTGAGCTTTATTTCCTCAAAATAATAAAAACGACAAAAAAATGATTTTCCCTTTAAATTACAATTAGGTAGAGTTGGGGTTAAAAGCCTAATTATCTTGTATTCGATTCATTATGTGTTTTTATTATTTTTTGAAATATTGATGTAACTGTCCACGATATGTAATAGCTTAATCTAGGATTCTCTTTTATTTATCGGCTTTTGCAGGTTTTTTTGGCTATGTAATTAATCCCTACCTCGAAGCCTTGTAATAGCGTAGGTTTATTTCCTCGCATTTTAATTCTCGCAAATATTAACTATTTATATGTATGTTGATAGGGTTGTATGACAAGATTGCATGATAATTTAAAACGGCTAGAAAACCCTAATGTGCAAAGATAATAACTGAAATTAAATCACTCGCACATATGCACTCCTAGGGTATACTCTCACTTCGGTTGCCTTCGGTAAACGATCATTAAAGTATAGGGTGTCTTAGTGGCTGCCCTCCTGTCTGACAAAGATCAAAAGTCTCGTTCAGAAATGTTGCCTCTGAAACGTCGCCTCAGAAATGTTGCCTCGAGTATGATCTTAAGACTTTAGGGTTTTTACTAAGACGTCCTAGCATTGCTCTAGTGATCGTATGTCCCTTTTGAATTGATCCTTATAACTCCAATGATGTTGCTACCTATTTCTCAATAGTAGGATAGCATTGTCTAAAGGAAACAAGAATAGAAACGATCCTTTTTCAAGAAGGTAGATGCTAGTAGATACTTGCTCAAAAAAAAACTTTTCACACTTCCACCTTTCAAAACAATTTTCAAAACAACTTCATCACACCTTTGAGGACTAATACAAAGGTTATCACAAAGTCAAAACTTTTTAAAACAATGCACACACACAAGCAATTTGGAAAGATGAGCAAGTACCTAAGAGCCCATGGAAAACCATGGATAGAAAGGGTGCTAATACCTTCCCTTTCTATAATCTACCCCCCGTACTCAGAATATCTCAAAAAAGGATTTTTTTCTGTACTTTTTTCCTTTCGGTTGGATGAAATAAAAGTCGGTGGTGACTCTTGCTTATCGCGACATTTTGCGAATACAAAACGCAAAACACAAACCAGCATTTTCAAAATAGTCAGTTCTGCTACCATATCACAGAACTTGCGACTCTGCTGGGGAATGATAAGTGGGGTATACCTTAGGATCTAGTTCATCATGATTGCTTCTCTTGATTGTTTTGTTTTCTTTATTTTTAAGGGTTTTTGTTTGGGAGTTACTATAGATCCTAACCTGGATCTGGGGACACCTTTTAGGTAAGTAGCAATAGACTGTGAGGGAACTGTACGACATAGACCGATACGGTTAAAGTAGTAGCTATGTTGATGTGGCATATTGGTTGGTACCGGTATCCCTTGTGGAGAAACGAGGAGAATACAAGTCCGCTGCGTGGTTTCGTTAAGCATCAACTGACCTTAGAACCTTTAATCGACCAACTTGGCCATTAGAAAGTAGTGAGATAGCCGGCCTCGGTGTAAAGCTGAGAACTGGTTGATACTCGATGCTACACTCGTTGAGACCATACTCTCGAGATAGTTCCGGATGCAAGAAAAGATTGCGTAAGCTGAAACCATGACCGATGGAGGATGGTCAATGATATTGAGAACCTCTAGAACCCGGTTACTTTTTCTAGGACAGGTTGAAACCAACTGAACTTCAAGAGGGTAATACCTTTGACCTCATGCAAGCCTTAAACTTAAGGGCTTTGTGTGACTTGTTTTCCTTTGCCATGCCTGTTATCTGCTATACCTTTTTTTTTTCTCATGACATCATGCATCATAACATGACATTCATACTTCATTATGCTAACCATTTCAAAGACCAAGGGAATTTATCTTTGTTCTGTTTGGCAGATTATGGCTTCCGTGCGTAGAAATACCATCCGAGTTAACTTTGTGCAAATACCTGCTCAACTTAAAGAGTTAGCCTTAAGAGTTTCCGAGACTTCTATGTTCATTAAGAGACATGGTCAGCTTCTTAGCCTGGTTACTTCAAATCTTGATGAGCAGATGATGAGTGTACTTTTCCATTTCTTCGATCCTGTGCATCATTGCTTCACCTTTCTAGATTACCAGTTGGTTCCCACCTTGGAAGAGTTCTCTCACTTATTGGGCATATCCATCCTTGAACAGGTACCCTTCACAGGTATGGAAGAGGTTCCTAGACCAGAAGACATTGCCTCAGCTCTGCATCTGAAACAGGCTGATGTAGTATCCAATTGGGAAACACGAAGCGGGGTCGAAGGTTTCCTAGCCAAGTTTTTGATAGACCAGGCTCAGCTATTTTGGGATAATTAGGATTTTCAGGCTTTTGAAGATATCTTGGCTCTCCTTATCTATGGGTTGGTCCTCTTCCCGAATCCAAATTCCTTTATAGATATGAATGCTGTCAAGATTTTCCTTTCTCGTAATCCTGTGCCTACTCTACTGGGTGATATCTTGCATGCCCTCTACACTCGTACTGTGCGAAGAAGAGGAACTCTCATGTGTTGCATGCCTTTACTGTCGAGGTGGTTTATTTCGCACCTCCCTAAGTCTGTGCTGAAGAATGAAGAAGGTTTGGGATGGTCCTACAGAATAATGTCACTTGCCCATACATACATTCTTTAGTGTTCCCGGGCTATGGAAGACACGGTTGTTATTGATCGTTGTGGGGGATACCCTAATGTCCCATTGCTTGGAATTAGAGGAGGTATAACTTACAATCCTTGTCTAGCTTTGCGAAAATTTAGTCGTACTCGGAGAGATGGTCCCCATGAGCTACTTCTTGAGGATATTGCATTTGACTACAAGGAAGACGTGGAGGAGAACCGTCGGAGGTTTATACGAGCTTGGGGCATGGTGAACAGATCTGACCCCCAAGAGTTGGGACCAAGGACCTCCCTTCCTATGCAGCCTTACCTCCAATGGGTCCGAGCTCATGCCCAGAAGCTTGGGATGCCCTATGAAGCGATATTGCCAGTGATTGTGGAACCCACTAATGAAGAAGGCGTTTCTTACACAGTTCTTTATCCTTACATGCCCACAGATCCTGGGGCATTGCAGAGGTCTTAGATTCAGCTGGAGAAGGAGAGGGATACTTACCGGGAGAAGCACCACGAGCAAGAAAGGAAGATTTTGAAGCTCACCAGGCAGCTCGAAGAAGAAAGAGTGATCAATGACTACAATAGCACAAAGAGGAAGCGTCCATGGGACTTTTGATTTTGCTTTTTCTAGTTTAGATTTGTTTTCCATTTACTTCTTTGTAACGCCTCAAAGGCATTGTTGAACCTTTTACAAGTTAATCTATTAAAGTTTGTTTATTTTTGGTTTGCAAATTGAAATTTCCCAAAGTCTTCGAAATCATTACATGCACATCCCATTATCATGCACACCATTATAGGTACCATTACAGGTCTCTCATCTTCTTCGCTGTTTATTTCAGCAGAATGTCTTCTGATCAAGCCATCAAAGATCTTCAGGCACAGAACGCCCAATTCCAGTAGATGTTCTTAAGCTTGGCTAAAGGGCAAGAGGATTTGAAGAACCTGATTCTGAAAGAGAAGAAGAAGAAGAAGAAGGTTGGTATTCTAAACATGGGTAGAAGATTCAGAGAAAGGATAAGACAATCAGCTGATCTGACCTCCTCATCCAAGGACGGGGAGAACCAAGAAAGGGTAAAGGACCCTAGTCCTACAGTTTTTGATAACGATACAGATTATGATGATGAGAAATATCCTCCTACTGAGGATATGTACAAGCAGCTAGAAGACCGTCTGAGTGCTATGGAGATTCAGAAGATCCCTGGTTTGGATTTCGGAGAGTTGGGACTGGTATCGGGAATGGTGATCCCTCATAAGTTCAAAGCTCCGGTTTTTGCCAAGTACGATGGAGTATCCTGTCCAAAACTCCATCTCCGCTCGTACGTCAGAAAAATCCAACCCCACACTGCTGATAGAAATTTGTGGGTGCATTTCTTTCAAGATAGTCTGTCAGGGACTCAGCTTGAATGGTTTTATCAATTGGAAGGAGCCAGTGTCTGAAACTGGGAAGACCTTGCTGCTGCTTTTTACAGGTAGTATCAGTATAACACCGACCTTGCTCCCACTCGTACTCAGCTCCAGGGTATGTCTATGAGTGCAAGTGAAGGTTTTAAGGACTATGCTCAAAAGTGGAGAGACTTGGCTGGAAGAGTCCAACCCCCTTTGTCTGATAGGGAGTTGGTTAACATGTTTCTAGGGATGCTATCTGGTCCATTTTTCAATCATCTGATCAGCAGTTCGTCATCTGGGTTTACTGAGTTGATTTTGACTGGAGAAATAGTAGAAGCTGGCATTCTAAGTGGTAAAATATAGAAGGATGTTTCATCAAGTGCAGCAAAGAAGCCTTTCACCGGTAAGAAAGAAGCTAGTGCAGTCTATGGCCCGTGGGGCCAAAGCAGACCTGAACACCGTCAAGTGGTAAATTCCGTAGTAATATCAAGACCAACAGTTGCTCCATAATGCAATAATCAGCAAAGGGTAGAAAGACCACAATGGCAGTTTACCCGCATCAACATGATTTTGGCTGAAGTTATGCCTCATCTATTAAACTCCAACTTGGAAACCTTGAAAGAGGCTCCCAAGAATCCCAACACTACTTCTCCCAGATACAATCCCAACGTGTGGTGCGCCTACCATTCAGAGAGTCCAGGCCACAACACGAACGATTGCTGGGCTCTTAGGAATAAAGTGCAAGATTTGCTAGAAGCTAAAGAGATTGAGTTTGATGCTCTAGAAAAGCCCAACGTTATAACTTCTCCTATGCCCAAGCATGGTTGTGGAGTCAATATTGTGGACACTGATTCATTTGTAACCTTTGTGGAAGAGATCTCTACTCCTTTGATGATGGTTAAGAAGAATTTATTATTGGCAGGTTTATTTTTGGGTTGTGGTCAAGGTTGCCACATGTGTTAAATTCTGCCTTTCGGTTGCTGTTTATTAAAGTCAGGTGTTCAGTGCCTGATGGATAATAAGGAAATTTTGTTTGAGAAGATTATGATTCTGTTTGAAGATGTTGCCATTATCTCCATTTCCGCCAACCCTTCCAAGGTTTCCTCGAGAAATCCTGTTAGGGTTACACCCGTTCTAAGAATTGCTCTGTTAATAATCACCGCTCCGGGTCCCATCCCATATACCTCAGATAAGGCTATCCCATTGCATTATGGTGCTAATGTATATTACCATGGTGTTAAACATGATTTGAGGGTTGAAGAAGCCGATATGGATATCAGCAATATTGTCGGGACAAGCAAGGTCACCAAAAGTGGAAGACTTTATTCTCCCGATATTTCCCCTCCGAATGCCCACAAACCTGTTGTCATTCCATCTGCTAGTACATCAACTATTGTCCCAATTTCTACTCCAGTTATCACCCCTATCGCCAAGCCATATGGGACTCGGGGCAAAGAAATCACAGGTGAGCCTGCCCAGACGAAAGCACCTAGAAAGATCATTATAGAAACCTCGAAACAAGAGATAGAATAAATTTTGAAGATTATCAAGAAGAGCAACTACAATGTAGTCGAGCAGTTGGGGCAGACCCCGTCAAAAATTTCCATGTTATCCTTGTTGTTGTGTTCTGAAGCCCATGCAAAGGCTCTAATTGCATTCCTCAAGACTGCGCATATGCCGCAGGAAACTTCAGTCGATCAGTTCAAAGATTGCGTAGCTAGCCTGACTGCCGACAATGGGTTGGGTTTCTCAGATGCAGACTTGACTACTAAGGGGAGAAATCATAATGACGCTTTGCACGTCTCGATCGAGTGCAGGGGAACCACTATGGCCCATGTACTGGTGGATACTGGGTCCTCATTGAATGTTCTTCCAAAGAAAGCATTAGACCGGCTGGACTGTGAAGGTTTGATTCTGAAGCCGAGCAATATTGTGGTCAGGGCTTTTGACGGGTCAAAGAGAATAGTGCACGGGGAGGTGGACATCCATGTTAAAGTTGGCTCTCAGACTTTTGCATCCACCTTCTATGTGATGGATATCAGACCATCATATTCTTGTTTGTTGGGTCGCCCTTGGATTCATAAGGCTGGGGCAGTGACTTCCACGCTCCATCAAATGTTGAAATATCCGGTAAAGGGGAAGATTGTCACAGTACAAGGTGAGGAGGGGTATATGGTGAGTCATCTCAATTCTTTCCGCTACATGGAGATGGACGGGGAATTCATAGAAACGCCTTGTCAAAATTTCGAAGAGGTCCCTCAGACTTTGGCATCAACTGAAGTTGTCGCTAGCAAACCTCCATTGAAGATGGCTTCTCTCAAGGACGCCAGGGTTGTTATTCAAGAAGGTAGGTGTACCAATTGGGGTCATCTCCCTGATTTCACTCACAAAACTGATAAGTTTGGTTTGGGCTTTACTACAGGGGCTCAAAAGGCTGTTAGGCGCACACGGATCAGAAGACCTCCCCTGTACATCCAGCAATTGAGGAGTTAATGCAATTGAAGATGGTGAAGAAGATTCAGATATCGGCAGCTGGATCTACCCTACAACCAATGGTGGACTAAACAACTGGACGACGAAGGACTTCATACTTGTTTCTTTTATTCCACAGTAATTGACTTTTTGTTTTAAGATTTGTAATAAATAGTTTGAAACTTTATGGCCCGGTGCCATGCCTAAAGCACCTTGGCTTTGCTTGTGAGGGCTTATTATTTGTCATTTCATATATCATTAATAAAACATTGGACGTTTCTTGCATTAAACATTTTGTGCTCCTTGTTTTTTTTCTATCTCTCGCTTTATCAAAAACAACTATTCTCTTACACACACTCACGTATCATAATGCAGATCCATATCCACTCTGGATCCCATTGATAACAACTCTATTACTGCCAGTTATGACTTCGAAAATCCGATCAACCAAGCTGAGGACGAAGGTGAGGATGATTGTGAGGTGCCTAGAGAACTTACTAGACTGTTACAACAAGAAGAAAGGGCCATACAGCCTTATGAAGAGCCAGTTAAATCAGTGAATTTGGGTACAAAGGAAGACAAGAAAGAAGTTAAGATAGGTGCGAATCTGGAGCCTAGTGTCAAACAACGGTTCATACAGATGCTAAGTGACTATGTTGAGATCTTTGCCTGGTCCTATGAAGACATGCCTGGTTTGGACACTGATATTGTGGTACATCTCCTGCCGACTAAAGAAGACTGTCCACCGGTAAAGCAGAAGGTTCTCCATATGCGCCCTGAGATGTCTGAGAAAATCAAAGTTGAGGTCATGAAACAGTTCGACGCGGGATTTTTAGCTGTCACTTCTTACCCGCAGTGGGTTACCAACGTTTTTCCGGTGCCTAAGAAGGATGGTAAGGTATGGATGTGTGTGGACTATAGAGATCTGAATAGGGCAAGCCCCAAGGATGATTTCCCACTTCCTCACATCGATGTTCTGATCGACAACACCGTGCAACATAAGATCTTCTCCTTTATGGATGGTTTTTCTGGCTACAACCAGATCAAAATGGCTCCTGAAGACATGGAGAAGAAAACCTTTGTTACACTGTGGGGAACCTTCTGTTACAACGTAATGCCTTTCGGGTTGAAGAATGTTGGGGCAACTTATCAGCGCGCCATGGTCTCTTTGTTCCACGACATCATTCACCATGAGATCGAGGTTTATGTTGACGACATGATAGCCATGTCCCAGACAGAGGGAGGGAACCTTGATCATCTCCAGAAATTGTTTGATAGGTTGAAGACGTACAAGCTGAGATTGAACCTGAACAAGTGCACCTTCGGGGTAAGGTCTGGTAAGCTGCTGGGTTTCGGTAAGCGACAAAGGTATTCAAGTGGACCCTGCCAAGGTGAAAGCCATACAGGAGATGCCAACTCCCAAGACAGAGAAGGAGGTCAGAGGCTTTCTAGGACGACTGAATTACATTGCCCGATTCATCTCACACCTGACTGCTACTTGTGAACCAATCTTCAAGCTACTGAAGAAAGATCAAGTGGTACGTTGGAATGATGAATGTCAGACCGCTTTCAAAAGAATCAAGGAATACCTCCAAGAGCCACCAATTCTGATACCTCCAGTTGAAGGAAGACCTTTGATTTTATACTTGACAGTGCTGGATAACTCAATGGGGTGTGTGATGGGGCAGCATGACGAGTCTGGCCGAAAAGAGCACGCTATTTACTACCTTAGCAAAAAGTTTACCTACTGTGAGACCCGATACTCATTGTTAGAGAAAACTTGTTGTGCTTTGGCATGGGCTGCTCGCTGGCTGAGACAGTATATGCTTACTCACACTACCTTGTTGATATCAAAAATGGATCCAATCAACTATATCTTCGAAAAGCCTGCCCTGTCCGGAAGAATAGCGAGATGGAAGATGATCTTAACCGAGTACGACATCCAATACACCACCCAAAAAGCAATCAAGGGGAGTGTATTGGCGGATCATTTAGCGCATCAGGCTGTGGATGACTACCAATCCATGAATTTCGAGTTCCCGGATGAGAACATTATGTTGGTGACCGACTGCGAAGAACCTGGACCGAATGAAGGACCCGAGGAGGGATCCCGATGGTCTATGTATTTTGATGGAGCCTCGAACGCATTAGGTAATGGAATTGGCGTTGTAATTATATCTCCTGAGGGTTGTCATACTCCGTTCACTGCCCGATTATGCTTTAACTGCACCAACAATATGGCAGAGTATGAAGCATGTATCTTAGGTCTTCGAGCTGCTATTGACCTAAGGATTAAGTTATTGAGTGTATTCGGAGATTCCTCTCTGGTGATAAGTCAGATCAAAGGCGAGTGGGATACGAAGCACCCGAATCTTATTCCTTACAAGGAACATGTACTGATGTTACTCCCACACTTTGAGGAGATAACCTTTGAACACTTCCCGAGAGAGGAGAACCAGTTAGCGGACACGCTAGCTACCATGTATTCTATGTTTAAAGTCATGTGGGACAATGAAGCTCCCCAGATTACCATTGAGTGGTTGGACGAACCCGCACATCATTGTAACATTGAGACTGAAGAGGTAGCAGATAAGCCCTGGTTTCACGAGGTAAAGAGGTATCTTGAGGCTCAAGAATACCCCGAGGGGGCATCTGTTAATGATAAGAAATTTCTGATAAGACTCACTGCGAAGTTCTTCATCAGTAATGGAATCCTCTATAAGCGTAACCATGATTCAACCTTACTGCGGTGCATGGACAAGAGTGAGGCATAAAGGATCATGGCAGAGTTACATGAAGGTACCTTCAGAACTCATTCCAGTGGACATACCATGGCAAAGAAAATCCTACGGGCAAGATATTATTGGTCCACTATGGAAGCCGATTGTTATCAACACTCTTGGACCTGTCATAAGTTCCAAGTCTATGCTGATAAGGTGCATGTACCTCCAGTTCCTCTGAATGTTTTGACAGCTCCTTGGCCTTTCGCAATGTGGGGCATCGACATGATCGGCGAGATCAGACCTACTGCGTCCAACGGGCATCGTTTCATTCTGGTAGCTATTAATTACTTTACGAAGTGGGTCGAGGAAGCTTCCTTTGCTACAGTAACCAAGAACGTCATGGCGCGGTTTATCCGACATAATCTGATCTGTCGATATGATGTACCAGAGAGAATCATTACGGACAATGGTATAAATCTCAATAATACAATGATCACCGAGCTCTGCAAACAGTTTAAGATACAGCATCACAACTCTTCTCCCTACCGGCCGAAGATGAATGGGGCTATTGAAGTGGCTAACAAGAACAACAAGAAGATTTTGCAGAAGATGGCGGTGACCTATAAAGACTGGCATGAGATGTTACCATTCGCTCTTCATGGATACCATACCTCGGCAAGGACGTCGACAGGGGAAACACCCTACTCTCTGGTGTATGGCATGGAGGCAGTCCTACCCATCAAAGTCCAGATACCCTTTCTCAGGATTATGAAGGATGTGGGTTGAGCGAAGACGACTGGATCCATACCCGACTTGATCAGCTGAATCTAATTGATGAAAAGAGGCTTACTGCTATTTGTCATGGTCAGACGTATCAAAAGCAAATGATTAAGCCATTTAACAAGAAAGTCAGACGCCAAGAATGTCAAGTTGGGGATCTGGTGATCAAACGCATCATACTACCGCAAGGTGATCCCAGGGGTAAATGGACCCCCACATACGAAGGGTCATTTGTGGTTAAGAACATTTTCTCGGGAGGAGCTATGATTCTAACCACCATGGATGGTAACGACCTTCCTCACCCCGTCAATTCAGACATAGTGAAAAGATACTATGCATAATCAAAGACCCGCTAGGTTGACTGACCTAGGAAAAAATAAGGGATTCCCGGCGAACCAAAAGGGTTCGGGAAAAAGTAAGTGATGAAAATGAAACAAAACTATACACTCGGCAAGTCGAAAACCTGAAAGGGCGACTTGGGAAAAAAAGGGTATCCCGGTGGATTGAAAACCTGAAAGGGCAGTCCAGGAAAAAATTAGCGATTGAAGCGTAATACTATGTCTCATTGGATCATCTTGCGACCAGACTTCGGTATCAACTATCAAGCTCGGACGATACCAATCAATCTGATCCACCTTCGACCAAGTAGCAAAGTGATGAGACGCTTGAAGATATAAAGGCAATAGCAGAGTTGGAACCCAATGGGATTGTTTCACATAGCTGTTTTCCTTTCTTTTACACAAATTGTATAATTTCTATCTTTCGATGGTGTTATCTTACTAGGCCGTCGGCCTCTTTGTACAAAACACCTATTATGGGCCAACTTCAAGATCAATACAATTCATTTTTTACAAGAAATTTTAAACTTATTTTTTTTCTTTTTTCGTTTTGTTTTGCAAGAACGTCCAATGATTCATTTTTGATATATGCATTTGAAAATAATTGCTACTCATAAATATTTACACAAGAAACAAAAGACAATTACTCATAATTCCAAAAACAGGGAAAACAAGAAGTGCTCAAACCTTACAGTTACTCTACCCATCCGGTACCGAGATAGAGCCAGCTTGAGAACATGTGTAGTGGTACATACACTCCCCACAGGGCAAGAAGTATCCAAAGACAATGGTGTTAACTCTACCAACATGGCACAACTCTCCTCAGTTAAGGTTCACATTTGCGAGTGAGTCGGTAAATTTCTGCCCCAAGCAGAGTTATTTTCTCTCACAAGCGGAATTTCAATCTCCAACATAATTCATTATCACCAGCAACAGAATTCATCCCCAGCTGAGTTTATTTCTAGAGATCAGTATGATCCATCAACAGAGTATCTCCTCTCTGACAGTGTTATTCCCCGCAGAGATATCCTCACACCGAGTCTCATCTGGCAGAATATTCGCCAGCCAAGGGGAAAATCTCAAGCACAGTCATTTTTGTTCACCGTCCCCAACAGAGGTGGAGGAACTACAGTTTTCATGGAAATTAGGGATTTATGTTCCCCGATTCCGATTATCACGTCAGCATTTCATGTTCATACATCATGACATATGCATACACCACACATAACATGGTCTCATTTATTTTGAGAACGTCAACACACAATGCATCTCATGCATCACATATAACTAACCTTGTATTTATTTCAGGAAAGACATTGTTATCAACAATTTCCAGCAAGCCAATGATCAACACTCGAAGCTAAACAGAGTAATCATCGGCGTAACAAAAGTAGCCCTACTACCCAGGCTATCATATCGAAGAAACCCTACTATCCAGGTTCCTTTTCACGGGCCTACTACCCAGACTCTCATATCGAAGAAACCCTACTATCCAGGTTCCTTCTCACAGCCTTACTACCCAGGCTATCATATCGAAGAAACCCTACTATCCAGGTTCCTTCTCACAACCCTAATATCCAGGCTAGCATATCAAAGAAACCCTACTATCCAGGTTCCTTCTCACAGCCCTACTATCCAGGCTCTCATATCGAAGAAACCCTACTATCCAGGTTCCTTCTCACAGCCCTACTATCCAGGCTCTCATATCGAAGAAACCCTACTATCCAGGTTCCTTCTCACAGCCTTACAATCCAGGCTCTCATATCGAAGAAACCCTACCATCCAGGTTCCTTCTCACACCCCTACTATTCAGGCTCTCATATCGAAGTAACCCTACTACCCAGGTTCCTTCTCATAACCTTACCATCCAGTTTTCTTTTCTCTTACCTCTGGACATTAGTCCACAACACTGTTAGACCGGGACCCGATCAAACACAATTGATTTCACATTTCCCCAGAAAGTCGTCGTGCAACATATACCCCGACCAAGCATACAAGTCACTTCCGCTTCCCAAACCGGAAATATTCCCCAGTAGGGTAACGGACAACTAAAGTTCCTAAAACTCTATCATTCTCAAGACAGAGAGCAGCATTCCCCAGCGGAGTCCTCCTCAATAACAAGTATGCGGGTTCTCGCAAAGGAATCTCTTGTGCGATCGACACTTCTGCGGATGGAATCTTTAAGCACATCTTCGAAAATTCTCTAGAAACTACCAAATGGCATATATAAGCCCATTCCTGATATCCCAAGACAAGTATGACTTCATGCAAGTGCAAATTTCTAGGCACTCTAGTGTTCAATCATCTTCCACCTTCAGATAACGAAAGGCAGACAAGCCAATCTACATCCTCAGGTTTAAGAAGATTGAACAGGGGCAGATATTGTATCCCAAAATTTTCCCTCCCATATTTCTCAATACATGTCAAGTAAGGTCCTCAAATTGCTCAAGGAAGTCAAGGGTTGACCAGACAAACTCTGTCCTAGGGCAGTCTACTCCAAATTAGGGTTTCATTTTTCATCAAGATGCTTGAGTCCAAAGGATCTCAAATGATCACCATTGCCCTAATATTTTCTCAAGATCATCCATGTTATGTTTCAAGCCTTGCAGAGGAAGTTTGCTCAGTCAACTACTCAAATGCCTGAAAATCGATTGTGCTAGCGAAAAAGTCAACTGTGGCCCACATACAGTCAAACTTCAAGATTTTTGGCCAACATTCTCATTTTAAAGTATTATTCATCATTTGATTAAGGGTTGATCACGATTACTCAAGGATTGCTCACAATTCATCAAAACTCAAAAGTTGCTAAATTAGGGTTTTGCAGGAAAAGTCAACTCAACTTTGACCAAGCATAACTTTCTCATACTTCATCAAACATGACCCATCCAAAGAACATTTTTAAGATGATGTAATTCCCTACAATTTATCTTCAGATCCCAAGTTCAAAATATGAACTCACAAGAAGATATGAATTTGGACATTATAGGTCATTTTGGAAAGTCAACAAAAACACCTTTTGGGTCAAAGCTTCATACATGAACATGGAAGACTCAATTGAGATGATACCAAAAGGGTTGCTTATAGGACATCCTAAGATTTCTAAAAAGTCCAAGAACACATCTCTAGGGTCAAAATTGAAGGAGTTATGCATTGGCCAAATTAACCCTTTTTGCAAAATTGCCAAAAGTCAAATGTGTCCAAAATTGCACTTTTTGCTAAATGGGCCCAATGTTTTATGCTTGCACTGAGTTTGCAATGTGATCCACGACCCATGAGCCTTTCCACTTGTCATTCTTTTATTTTTGTTATTTATTTTGATTTTATTTCATTTAAATTAAATAAAATCAATATAAACTAATGAAAATATCAAAAATCAATAAAACCTTGAGATTTTGTGCATGATTAGATTCATTATACAGCTGGAGACAAGATCAAATCGTGCAAGTCTTCATATGGACAGAAAAGATTTAAATTGCTTGTTTTGGAAAGATTTGGTGCAAGGATGAAATCATTGATCAATCTTCATAATTGGAAAAGATTTGATACAAACTTTAACCCTAATGCACTCTAGTATACATAGGGAATAAAAGCAGACCAAAAGAAGGAGGTTGGAGGCGTGCAAAGGGAGAGAATCAATTGCATAAATTCAAGGGAAAAAGTGCAAACCAAATTCCAAGTTGCATGCCATCTCAAGCCGTTCTAACCATACCAATCATTTACTGGACGTCCCAGGATTGTGTTTAAATCGTTAGCAAGCCTCCCCACGCCCAGAATCACCCTGTAAGGTTCACACGGTTTACCTCTTTTCTTGAATTCGAATATATTGATTCTGGCATATTTAGCATGATTGATTGGCATATTTATAATATTTGAGATGTTTGCAAGCTAATGACTATATTCAATTGCATTTTTATTGGTTGAATGTAAAACTGCCATGGCTAGGGTTCTTTATTTGTTTTTAGGGGTTTCTTATACAGGAAAAATTGGACATTGATAATGGTACCATGATGCTCGTGAGGTTGAAACGGGTTGATTGGTACCATTGGTTTTCATTTATCATGCACGTACAAGATTTCGGAAATGCACAGGGGCTATACCTACGCTTAATGTATGTAGGTAAAAGTTACAATACCTAAAGCGACGGTGGGAGGAAGAAGATGGATACGTGGCGATCCCTGACTTTCCAGTTTGAATTTCGCGTGTTTTAAAGTTTAATATTTTGTTTGTATTATATAATATTTGTTTGTTATTTTTTATACAACTAACACAGCCAGCTCAGTTGGGAAGCGTGCAAGGGGAGAATGCTTAAGGGCCTGGGTTCGATCCCCAGGTCCCAAATTTTATTCATGTTTTTCTTTAATAGGAAATCTAGCGTATCACATGGCAAGGGATCCACCATGTACTATCCAGATCTGGCCGTCCCATCCATCAACGCCCCAGATCCAAGGCTTATCCGTTGAAGGTCCACCATGCGACTGAGTCAAGCATGCACACAGGATTGGGCAAAGTCAAAGGGGCCAGGAGCTTGTTGGGCCAAGAAATTGCAAACAACACCCCCATTTTGCTAAGCAACCAAGCCCATTTTTCTTTCTTTTCTATTTATTTTATTTTATTTTATTTTATTTTCTTAATTATTTTTAACAAAATTAATTTCTTTTTTCATAAAATCATAAAATCATAAAATCAAGAGTTTTACAAAAATTAGAATTAGATTTTTTTATCAAATTTAATTTAATATTAGTTTAAATTAACTTAGGGAAATTCTAACTTTTTTTATATAATTAAAACCAATTAGAAAAATTAGGGTTAAACTTTTGATTTAATTTTTATTTCTTTCTCAAAACCAAAAAATACAAAAAATAGGTCAATTTAATTATTTTTCTTAATTAAAATCAATAGGTAATTAGGTTCCTTTTTATTTCAATTGAACTGTATTTCCTCAAAATAACAAAAACAACAAAAAAATGATTTTCCCTTTAAATTACAATTAGGTAGAGTTGGGTTAAAACCCTAGTTATCTTGTATTCGATTTATCGCGCGTTTTTATTATTTTTTGCAATATTTATGTAACTGTCCACGGTATGTAATAGTTTAATCTAGGATTTTCTTTTATTTATCGTCTTTTGCGGGTTTTTTTGGCTATGTAATTAATCCCTACCCCGAAGCCTTGTAATAGCGTAGTTTTATTTTCTCGCATTTTAATTCTCGCAAATATTAACTGTTTAGATGTATGTTGATAGGGTTGTATGACAAGATTGCATGATAATTTAAAACGGCTAGAAAACCCTAATGTGAACAGATAATAACTGAAATCAAATCACTCGCACATATGCACTCCTAGGGTATACTCTCACTTCGGTTGCCTTCGGTAAACGATCATTAAAGTATAGGGTGTCTTAGTGGCTGCCCTCCTGTCTGACAAAGATCAAAAGTCCCTTTTGAAAATGTTGCCTCAGAAATATCGCCTCGGAAATGTTTCCTCGAGTATGATCTTAAGACTTTAGGGTTTTTACTAAGACGTCCTAGCATTTCTCTAGTGATCGTACGTCCCTTTCGAATTGACCCTTACAACTCCAACGATGTTGCTACCTATTTCTCAATAGTAGGATAGCATTGTCTAAAGGAAACAAGAATAGAAACGATCCTTGTTCGAGTAGGTAGATGATAGTAGATACTTGCTCAAAAACCAACTTTTCACACTTCCACCTTTCAAAACAATTTTCAAAACAACTTCGTCACACCTTTGAGGACTAATACAAAGGTTATCACGAAGTCAAAACTTTTCAAAACAAAGCACACACATAAGCAATTTTGAAAGATGAGCAAGTACCTAAAAGCCCATGGAAAACCATGGATAAAAAGGGTGCTAATACCTTCCCTTTCTATAATCTACCACCCGTACTCAGAATATCTCAAAAAAGGATTTTTTCTGTACTTTTTTCCTTTCCGGTTGGATGAAATAAAAGTCGGTGGCGACTCTTGCTTACCGCAACATTTTGCGAATACAAAACGCAAAATGCAAACCAGCATTTTCAAAATAGTCGGTTCTGCCACCGTATCACATTATCCATTGATGGTATCCCCAATCAGGGTACACAAGGAATCATAACTTCCCAGTAGATCAAAGAACAACCAAAGTTTTAACCTCTTATTCCCCAAGAAGGAGTAAACACTCTCCAGCAAAGTTCCCTCCGAGAGTAGAAATCAATGTTCCCCAATGGAGTTTGCTCAAACAACAAGTAGGAATCCCCAGCAGAAACAATTCCCAGAAGATTATGTATACTCTTCATCCCTAGCGACAGTCAAGGATTTATTTCCCCGGATAAAGATGCCTCTAAAGTTTACAAATGCATTGTATTAACATTACACATTCATACATTAGTTACCAAATGTCATAGCATATGCATACGGAACGCATATGGCACAATCTCATTTATTTTGAAAACATTATTACGCAATGCATTTCATACATCATGACATTGCATACGTCTAACTCTTGACCTTTTCAGGAAAAGATCAATCGACAAGATAAACATCAACAACTATTGGTAGGACCAGATAATCTTATCAAAGAAAACGTCTTCTGACTTAGAATAAATAAACCAAAGGTTTTATTCTAATACTTCTTCCAGGGGACATTCTTTTGGCTTAGCTTAGATCGGGTGTAGATCTATTTTAATACTTCTTCCAGTTGAAGACATTTTCTGGCTCTGATTAAATCAACCAAAGATTTATTCTGATACTGCTTCTAGATAAAAAACAATCATAAATATCTGATGGCTCAGATTAAATCGACCAATGATTTATTCTGATACTTCTTCCAGTAGACCTTTTTCTGGATCAGATTTAAATCGACCAATGATTTATTCTGATACTTCTTCCAGTTAAAGAAAACACATACCTCTTCTGGCTCAGATTAAATCAACCAAAGATTTATTCTGATACTTCTTCTAGTTGAAGACAGTCGTAGATAGTCGCTAGCTGAGATTAAATCGACCAATGATTTATTATGATACTTCTTCCAGTAGACTTTTTTTCTGGCTCATATTAAATCGACCAATGATTTATTCCGATACTTCCTCCAGTTAAAAGACAACATAGACCTCTTCTGGCTCATATTAAATCGACCAATGATTTATTTTGATACTTCTTCTAGTTGAAGACGGTCGTACATAGTCTTTGGCTCAGATTAAATCGACCATTGATTTATTCTGATACTTCTTCTAGTAGACCTTTTTTCTGGCTCAGATTAAATCGACCAATGATTTATTTTGATACTTCCTCTGGTTAAAAGACAACAGAGACCTCTTCTGGCTCATATTAAATCGAACAATGATTTATTTTGATACTTCATCCAGTTGAAGACGAATGTACATAGTCGCTGGCACAAATTAAATCGACCAATGATTTATTCTTATACTTCTTCTAGTTGAAGACAGTCGTACATAGTCGGTGGCTCAGATTAAATCGACCATTGATTTATTCTAATACTTCTTCTAGTAGACCTTTTTTCTAGCTTAGATTAAATCAACCAGAGATTTATTCTGATACTTCTTCCAGTTGAAGACGGTCGTAGATAGTCGTTGGATCATATTTTATCGACCAATGATTTATTCTAAGGCTTCTTCCATTGGACATTCTTCTGGCTCAGCTTAGATCATGTATAGATCTATTCTGATACTTCTTCCATTTGAAGACATTTTCTGGCTCAGATTAAATCAACCAAAGATATATTCTTATACTTCTTCCAGATAAAAACAAGCATAGATATCTGCTGGCTCAGATTAAACTGACCAATTATTTATTCTGATACTTCTTCCAGTAGACCTTTTTCTGGCTCAGATTAAATCGACCAGTGATTTATTCCGATACTTCTTCCAGTTAAAGACACAGATACCTCTTCTGGCTTAGATTAAATCAACCAAAGATTTATTCTAATACTTTTCCAGTTGAAGACAGCCGTAGATAGTCGCTGGCTCATATTAAATTGACCAATAATTTATTTTGATACTTCTTCTAGTGGACATTCTTCTGGCTCAGCTTAGATCAGGTGTAGATCTATTCTGATACTTCTTCCATTTGAAGACATTTTCTAGATCAGATTAAATCAACCAAAGATTTATTCTGCTACTTCTTCCAGATAAAATAAAGCATAGACATCTGCTACCTCAGATTAAATCGACCAATGATTTATTCTGGTACTTCTTCCAATACACCTTTTTCTAGCTAAGATTAAATCGACCAATGATTTATTCTGATACTTATTCCAATTAAAGACACAGAGACCTCTTCTAGCTCAGATTAAATCGACCAAAGTTTTATTCTGATACTTCTTCCAGCAGACCTTTTTCTGGCTCAGATTAAATCGACCAAAGATTTATTCTTATACTTCTACCAGTTAAAGACAAAGAGACCTATTCTGGATTAGATTAAATCTACCAAATATTTATTATGAACTTCTTCCAATCGAAGTATGGCATAAAGCATCTTGTGACTCAAATTAAACTGACCAAGGGTTTATTCTGATACTTCTTCCAGCGGACCTTTTTTTGGCTCAAATTAAATCCACCAAAGTTTTATTCTGATACTACTTCCAGTTAAAGATAAAGAGACCTCTTCTGGATCAGATTAAATCGACCAACGGTTTATTTTGATACTTCTTCCAGTCTAAGTCGAACATAAATATGCCCTGGCTCAGATTAAATTGACCAAAGATTTATTCTAATACTTTTTCCAGCGGACCTTTTTCTGGCTCAAATTAAATCGACCAAAGATTTATTCTGATACTTCTTCCAGTTAAAGATAAAGAGAACTCTTCTGGCTTAGTTTGAATCGACCAAAGATTTATTCTGATACTTCTTCTGGTCGAATTCTAATATAAGTATACCCTGGCTCAGATTAAATTGACCAAAGATTTATTCTGATACTTCTTCCAGTGGACCTTTTTCTGGATCAAATTAAATCGACCAAAGATTTATTCTAATACTTCTTCCAGTTAAAGATAAAGAGACCTCTTCTGGATCCGATTAAATCGACCAAAGATTTATTATGATACTTCTTCCAATCGACGTCAAACATAAATATACCCTAACTCAGATTAAATTGACCAAAGATTTATTCTGATACTTCTTTCAGCACACCTTTTTCTGCCTCAGAGTGAATCGGCCATGGATTTATTCTGATACTTCTTCCAATTGAATAAAAATATATACCTTTCCTGGATCAGATTAAATCAACCAAAGATTTATTCTGATACTTCTTACAATTGAAGACGGTCGTAGACATCCTCTGGCTCATATTATATCAACAATAGCTTTATTTTGATACTTCTTCCAGTCACAGACAAGCATATACATCTTCTGGCTCAGACTAAATCGACCATAGATTTATTCTGATACTTCTTCCAGATTGAAGTCAACAGTTACTTTGGATGGCATCTATAAGCCCATCTCTGGCCACTCTCTGTCACCTATCCAAATGGAATCTATAAGCTCATTCCGGATACAATTAACCAACACCGTTACCTCTTGCACAGATGAGTGCAAATTTCTTAGCACTTAAGTGTTCAATCATCTTCTACCTTCAAGTCACGAATGACGGACACGCCAATCTAACTCTTCAAGTTTAATTTGAACAAGGGAAGATGTTATACCCTAAAAGTTGCCCTCTCATTTTTCTCCAAGCATTCTTTCAAGACACTTCAAATAGTCAAGACTCTCAAGGGTTGACTAGTCAAGATGCTCCTCCAAAGCCAAAAGCCTACAACTAGGGTTTGGAGTTTCTCAAGGAAATTTGGTTTGCAAAGGTCTCATGTGGCTTCCATGTTTCTTCATAGGTCCTTAACAAGTTTCATGTCAAGTTTTAAGCCCTACATCACAAGTTTGCTCAGTTAATGACTTAAATGTTTGAAAATTAACTGTATTGGTCAAAAAGCCAACTATGGTCAACATACAGTCAAACTTCAAGATTTTTGGTCAATGTCAACATTTTGAAGTGATATTCATCATTTGATCAAGGGTTGATCATGATTCCCCAAGGAAAGCCCTCAAATCATCAAAAGTCAAGAATTGCCAATTAGGGTTTCCTTAGGAGAAGTCAACTCAACTTTGACCAAACCTAACATTCACATGCTTCATCAACTTTTCCCCAACCAAAGCCCATTTTCAAAAAAATTCAATTCTATACAACTTTTCTTATTTTCTAAAGTCCAAAAAATGCTTCATTTGGAAGATATAATCTCATACATTATAGGTCATTTTCAAAAAGTCAACAAAAGACACTTTTTGTCAAGGCAACTTACATCAAGATAATGTCTCTAAATGCAAAAATTATTAAAATAGAAAGTACACAGGACATCTTAGGATTTCCAAAAAGTCTAAGATAATCTCCAAAAGATGGTAATTGAGCATGTTATGGTTTGCACAAGTTGGGCAAATTTGTGAAAAATGCATAAAGTCCACTTTGAGAAAAATTGCGTTTTTAGCTTAATGGACCTAACTTTTACGGTTCCAACATATTTATGACATACCCAAGGACCTCTAAACCTAACCATGCACTATTTTTATTTTTATTTCTATTTATTTGAATTTTTATTCATTTAAATATGAATTAAATTAAATAAAAAGACAAGGAAATCATGGGCTATGCATATGGGCGGGATTTGATCTACTTTAGAGCCCATTAAATATCGTGCAAAACACGTGAAACATGTCCAGATTCATGCTCCAAACAAAAGTGGCAAGAATCACACCATTTAGGCAATTTTTCAAATTTTTATTTTGTCATGAATCCATGGTTTAATGCCTTGATCTCTTGCTTTGTTTCCACCCTCACTCACCCCTCTATAAATACAATGAAATTCCAAATAGAGCACGGAATTCATCTTCAAAAAGCTCTCCAAAAGCTTTCCCAAATTCTTCACATTTTTCAAAGAAATTTGCAATTTCGTATAGCAATTTTCGGCCATATTCGAGCAATTTCAAGCCTCTTACTATCTTCCTGAAGGTTCCAGGAGGCCATACATATTCGTAGCTCACTCTCAAACACACAAGAAAACCCACACGAAGCCCACCGATTTTTGGTAAAAATTATGGATCCTAAACTCTATAATTATACGATTTAAATTAACTCTATGCATACATCCATGTTGTTATCAATGTTTGGAATGGATATAACGTATCAAACGTGAGTTTAAGTGCTTAAATTGAAGGATGCCATTGTTAGGGCTCAAGAACTTTTGAGTTTCAGATCCAGCTTCTCAAGGATGCGCTCCTACCATGGAACCTCAAGGGCTATGGACACCAAATCATACGCAGTTGTTGGGTCCAACCAAATTGGGCTTAGCAAATATCAGATTCTCACCCCCGGTTTTCTTATAGCAAACCCATCTTTTATTTTTCTATTTTTTTGTTTTGTTTAATTTACATTTTTCTATTTCAATTAATTTCCTTTTATTAAAAAAATCATAAAAACATCATTAAAATCAAAACCACAAAAATATCAGAATTAGTTTCTTTGTTTTGTTTTATTAAGATTAATTTTAATTAATTAATTTTAATAACTTTTTTTAATTAATTAATTAATTAGAATTAGGGTTTTATAATTAATTTATTTTCATAAATCAAATTCCAATTATTATTAACACAATTCATTTTTCTCATAAAAAAACCAAAAACATTTTCTTGCATAGGATTTTAGTTCTTTTATTTTGTCCTTTAATTTCTTTTTATTTATTCTTTTGATATTTAAATTCTACAAAACAAATGTATAGGTCGCACGGATAATTTTGTAATAGTCGTAGTTTACATTTCCTCGCATTTTATATTCTATTATGTAACTGCTTATGGGATGTAATAGTTGTAGGTCTTTAAATTCCCGCATTTTATTTTCCGTACTTATACAATTAACTGTTAGATGAATGTAAATTGGTTTTTATGAAAAGAATTAAAAACAAACGTTAGCAAACCTAATATTCAAAGATAATTTAACTGAAACACAACACACTCGCATACGTACACCGCTAAAGTACCTCCACTTGTTACCTTCGGAAAAACAAACAATCATGTCCCTCAAACGTGGGACACTTTAGCAAAGAGCCTCGGTTAAAAAGATCGTAGTCCCTCGATGACCCTCTGATGCTTCCTTCGGTAAATGATCTAGTCTCTTATGGTAAAAATGCTAAAGTTCCCTACGAGTTTCCTTTATGACTGTACGATGACACGCGCATGTCCTTCAAAACATCCAACGACAGGGCTACCTACTGACTAATAGTAGGATAACATTGTCTAAAGGAAAAGAGGAAAAGAACAAATACCGTTCGAGTAGGTAAACAGTTCATAGTTGCTTGCTCACAAAAATAAATAAAACAATTTTTCACACATGCACAAACTTTTCTCTAAAATATTTTCAAAGATAAATCACTTTGTATATGTTCTCAACGATAGTAGAAACATTACAAAGTTCGCTGCACTAAGGCGTCTTTTCAAAAATATTTTCAAAACACACGAACATAAATCATTTTCAAAAGTGAGCTAGCAACTAAGAGCCCGTAGATAAGTACGGATGGAAAGGATGCTAAAGCTTCCCTTTTCATAATCTACCCCCCCCCCCCCCCCCCCCCGAACTCAAAATCTTTAAAAAAGTTCTTTCCTATTCTTTTCACCCTTTCCTTTGTTGGATAAAAGAAAGCTCGGTGGTGACTCTTGCTAACCATAACATTTGAGATAAAACAAAAACTAATAAAAGTCAGTTCTCCCACCGTATTATAGCTGGCTTTGGTGCAATACTAAAGTTGGTAAATACTCGATGCTACACTCATTGAGGTCAGACTTTTGGGATATTTCAGTCGCTAACAAAGAAGCTTGAGCTGAAACAATATCCGAGAGAAAGATCAGTGATATTGAGATCCTTTAGAACCTGATTACTTTCTTTAGGATAGGTTAAACCAACTAAACATCAAGAGGGTACTTACCTATAAAATCCATGCAAGCTTTAACCTAAGGCCTTGTGTGTTTTGTTTGTTTGTGATTAAATTGTTTGAACATGAGATCATGCATGCTAACATTCTTACCATTTCAAGGACCAGGGAATTTATCTTTGTTATGTTTTGCAGACTATGGCTTCCGCCCGCAGAAACACCATCTGAATCAACCTCATAAGGGTGTGTTGTACCCCAAAATTTTCCCTCCCATTTCCTCAACATTTTCTCATCACAAGACCTTTGAAGATCAAGATCCAATTAGGGTTTCCTCTGCTCAAGACTTCTCCTTGCACTGTTAACCCAAATTAGGGTTTGTGGTTGAACAAAGATGTTTTGACCTAAAATGCCTAAGATGACTTTCATGCTTCATGTTTGACTCCCAAGTTTATCCATACCAAGTTTCAAGTCTTGATTCCAAATTTTGCCCAATCAATTGGACAGTTGACCTAGAAATCAGCTGTATTGGGGAAAAAGTCAACTGTGGTCAATTGACATTCAAATCTCATGAAAATTGACCCACATCAACATTATGAACTCATATGGACCATTTGATCAAGTTTGGATCACAATTCCACAAGAAATTTGATCAGATCACCAAAAGGGCAAAATGGTCATTTTTAGGGTTTTGACTACACAAAGGCAATTTTTGACTGTTTGACCTAGCCAATGGCAAACCAAGCTCACATATGGACTCAAGGCCCCCATGAAATGGTCTTGACACATTCATCAAACTCAAAAGATCCCAAGTACACAAGATTGCCAGTTGAATTTCCCAGTCAATTGATCAATTTTGACTGTATACTGAAAAGTCAAACTTTGACTTTTTGGTCAAAATCAAGAGTCAAGATTCATTTTTCATCAAAACATGCCAAATCATGAAACTTGTTCACCAAGAAATCACAAAATGCAAATTAGGGTTTGAAATGGAATTTTTCATAACTTAGAATTTTTCTAAGTTATGGAAAACCCTAATTTTTCCCCAACTTTGCCCCACTTTTTCACCAAGATTCATTTGGATTCAAACAAAAGTCAAAACATGAAAGTTGTAGCTTGTTGCATAATCTACAACTTTGATTCACAAAGTTTTCTCATTTGAAGCTTGTATCTCAAGTTACAAGTTTTTGAATAAGGGCACTAAACCATTCTTAACTTAGTGAAAATTTGACCTATTTTGGACAAGTTTTTCACCCCACTTCAAGGCCATTTTACATACACTTCCACTTGGAATTTCAATTTGCATTTCAAAGATGGGTTGTAGTACACATTCCAAGCTTTCCAAAATGTCCAAGAACTCATCAAACAACCTCATGGTTAGGGAGAATCGAATTTCACAATATAGCAAAAAACTCACTTTTGATTTGGCCATTTTTCATGTTCATAAGTTATGCAAACTTCTCAAAACCAGCATGCCCTTGATTACAGGTCCTTAAACCAAGTTACACTCATAAATTTAATGCATATTCTTTGTGCCAAGACCAATTTCTTTGAGTTCAAGCATTGTCTAAAGGATTAATCCCAATTTGGAAAAAGTAAACTATCCATTTTTGCAAAAGTTCACTTTATGTCAAATTGAAAATCCAACAAGTACATTGCAAATCTGATTGGCACAAGATTATGAACAAATTACTCTGATCAAGAGAAGCTTTGCAGCAGGATTAGGGGTCCTCTAGATGCCTAGAAACACAAATTGGCTTTTGTTGCTTAAGAAAGAAGAAAAGTGTCATAACTTGTACCAACTCAGAAACCAGCTTACAAACACAAGAACAAAGTTATCAAACACATTACACACATCATAACCAAGCTATTGCACGATCCATTTACCTCCAAAACATCATCAAACCAAAAAACACCATCAAACTGCAAAAACAGAGTTGCCTCTGCAGTTTGAGTGCCAACTTCTATTTCTCTCAAGCATTCTTGCCAAAACCAGTTCACACACCTTCCATACCATCTATGCAAGCTAACCAAAAGCAAAAGCACGACCTGTAATCACTCTAACCACTTTCACAATTTTCACATTTCTGACTTGCAGGTGAAGTTCTCTAGCTCGATTCAGAAGCTTTCAAGACAAAGTAAACATTGGAATAGCATCCCTGGACCTCAAGGAAGCTTCTCCAATCATCACCTTGCACTGAAAGTTCCTACATCTCCAGATAGAACTTCAACTGAACAGGTAAGTTTTTGAATTCGTATCTCTCTTATTAGGCATCATTAGCTTTAAGTTTGTGAAGAAACAAGGTTCTACTCATGCCACTGAACATGTACATGTTTTTACTTTTCATTTATTTTATTTGAGTTGTGAGAATTTGGAGTTTGAAAATGGAAGAAAAACTAGGTTAGGATTTGGGGGAAGAGAAATTCTCCCTCATCTTAGAGAGTTAGATCAAGTTATGCATATGGTTAGAATCGTCTCTTCATGCTGAACATTTTTTATGTTATGAGTTTTTGCTAAAAAGCCAGGAATCAAGAGTTGGAAGATGAGGAACAGGGCGCGCGTTTTTTCAAATATTGTTGCTGGAGGTTGAAGATAGTGGTCTTTTGGGCTGGGCATGTGTATTTTTCTTATTCACACCATGCTAATTGCTTTTACACCCCCAAGGCCCATTTGCTTATTTCTTTGACTTTTTGACCTTTTTCTTTTTTGATTGACTTTGTTTATTTTTTCTCATGACATAAAAAATATAAAAATAATTTTTCTCACCATTTTTAATTTATTAGGCATTTATATGATTTTCTTTTGATTAATACTTAGATGAATAAATATATACATTTCATTAAAATATTGAGAAATAGGTAAAAATACTTTTATTTTCATTTTTATTTTATTATACCCTCTGAAAATATTTTACATAAAGATACCCTTTTTTATACATATTAAAAATTATTATTATTTATTATATAATACATATTTAGAACTTAATACACATATATATATATATATATATATATATATATATATATATATATATATATATATATATATATATATATATATATATATATATATATATATATATATATATATATATATATATATATATATATATATATATATATATATATTTATTAATATATTTAGGTTAGAATACAAAAATACTTATATTTTTTTCATTTTTAATATTTGATGTAAAAAATACTTTTTTATAATATACTTCATTTTATTTTTATTTTTATACATAATAAATTAACACTTGTATTAAATTAAATAATAATACATTTTTATTTAATAGAATTAGGGTTTTGCCCTAAATATAAAAAAACTCCAAAAATAATATCTTTTTATTATCTTTTATTTTTACATAAATAATACTTTTTTTTTCATACATATACAAAACATTTTTGCATCTTGCATATTTTATTCCATTTTTATTTAATTATTGTACATTGATTAAATTGTATAAATTCAATATTGATGTAATAATTTTAGGTTTAAATTCCTTGTCAAAATCCCCATTTGAACATTTGTACCCCCTTTCCCATATTTGGTTTTGCAATAGCTTAGTAAGTTTATTTTCGCACTTTATTGCTTTCTAATTATGCCATGTTAGAATTAGGGTTTGTATGCGAAAAACGACAAAAAAATAGTTATGACCTAATCTCAAGACAAACAAGCATGAAAATGGACACACAAATCACACTTGCACCCCTAGGGTATTCCACTTTGTTGCCTTTCAAAATGGGCCATATTGCATGTTAGGTCTCTTTGGGCAAAACAAACAAATTGAATGATCATAGTCCCTCGATAACATTTTTAAAACAAACAAAAACAAATGATCAAGTCCCTTAAAGAAAATGCCCAAAGATACTTGACACCATTGCAATTATGGTCTAAAGGATGACCCGCGCCCGTCCCTTTCACATCCTAACATAAGATTGTCCACCAAATACAATGGTGGAACAAACTTGTCAAAAGGGTTGAAACATAGCTATAATCTTTGAGAAATTTAGGAGTAGATAACCTCTTAGTTACTTGAATCAAACTTGCAAAACAAAACACTTGCCTATTTTCTAAGCCACACATCACTACACTTTCAAAACAACTTTCAAAAACAAATGAAAACCTTTTCAAAAGACATACACCTTTGTATACATCCCCACATGGATCATTACAAAGGTTACCACCACATTGGCTTCTTTTCAAAACATTTTCAAACCCACATACACACAAGCACCATTTAAAACAATTGAAAACAAAAAGGCAAGTGATCTAAGCAAGTAACTAAGAGCCCATGGATAACCATGGATAGAAAGGGTGCTAACACCTTCCCTTTCTATAATCTACTCCCCGAACCCAAGAAAACATCTCAAAAGGTTTTTGCTGTGCTTTTTAACCTTTCCTTAGGATAAAATAAAAAGTCGGTGGCGACTCTTGCTCAACCGAAACATTTGCGAAAACAAACGCAAAACCATAGTCAGTTCTCCCACCGTATCACAGGGTGCCTCTTCAACTCAAAGATTTAGCTTCAAGGGTTCGTGAAAGTTCTATGTTCACCAAAAGATATGGCCGACTTCTCATTCTGGTTACCTCAAGCCTCAAAGAAGACATGATAAGGGTGCTCTTTCAATTCTTTGAATCTGTACATCATTGTTTCACTTTCGCCGATTATCAATTGGTGCCTACAATGGAAGAATTATCTCAACTACTAGGAGTATATGTTCTTGATTAAATACCCTTCACCGGTTTAGAGGAAACTCCAAAACTCGAATTTATTGCCAAGGCCTTACATCTGAAGAGTTCTGACATTATAGATAATTGGGAGATAAGAAATGGGGTCCAAGGTTAATGTCGCTTTCTCATACGAACATCCATTGGTGCTCTCGTTCCCAAGAGGACATTACCATCATTTACCATTATGGGGAGTTCCATCATGTTCCACTCTTGGGAATTAGGGGGGAGGGTATCACTTATAACCCTTCTCCGACTCTATGACAATTTGGCTATGCTCGAAGAGATGGTCCCCGTGACGCACTCATTCAAGGTATTGTATTCGACTACGAGAACGATGTCCAAGGTTATCATCGAAGGTTCGTACATGCTTGGGGCATGGTAAGAAAGGTGGAGAAAAAGACTTTGGGGCATAAGAACTCCATTCCTCTTGAGCCGTATCTCAAATAGGTATGAGCTCTGGCTCAGAGTCTCATGATGCCATATCCAGCCATTCTACACAATGATTGTGGAGCCTGTTGTTGAGGGGGATGTTCTTTATACCATTCTCCACCATGGTATGTCTATTGATCTTGAAGAGTTGCAAAAGTCTTAGATTCAAATGAAGGAAGAACGAGATATCTTTGAGACCCAATGTTATGCAAGTAAGAAGAAAGTGTTGGAACTCACAAGGAAACTTCGAGAGGAGCGGAGTCTTAATGCTTATATCAGTACAAAGAGGAAGCGTCCTTGGGATATTTGATTCTTAGATTTTAGGAGTTCATTTTATCGTTGAAATTTTTTTTAAGCCTAAAAGGTAGTTGTAATTTGAACATTGCTAATAAAATTTTGGTTTCTTGTTTCCTCCTGTCTAGCAAATTTAAATTTCCCGATGTCCTTGAAAACATTTGCATTCGCATATCATGAATCATTTCATGAACATGTTTTTTAGTACAGGTTTCTCATTTTTCTCGCTGTTTATATCAACATAAAAAATGGCTCTTGATTAGAATTTAAAAGATCTCCAGGCTCAGCACGCAAAGTTCTAGGAAACTCTTCTGAACCTGACAAGGGGCAACAAGAAATAATGACACTCCTTTCTAAGAAAAAGAAGAATGCCAAGAAGCCTGTTGTCCTCAATCTGGGGAGGAGATTCAAAGGTCCTGCCCAACTGATTCAAGTTGTTGAAGTCTCCTCTGATGAGGATGATGACCAAGATGAAGAGGATAGGACAGTCAAGCAGAAAGATAGAAACAACCAGGGGACTGAAGATGAGGACTACTCAGATGAACAATACCCTCCTACTGATGAAAAATATAGACAATTGGAGGATAGGCTCAAGGCTATGAAGGTTAAAAAGAGATCGGGATTGGATTTCAGTGAACTAGGTTTGGTTCCAAGGGTGGTCATTCCACCTAAGTTCAAGGTCCTTGTATTCGTCAAATATGACGGGGTCTCTTGTCCTAAACTACACTTGAGGTTATATGTCAGAAAGATTAAGCCTCACACTGTTGATCAGAAGTTATGGGTCCATTTCATCTAAGAAAGTTTGGCTGGAACCCAACTGGAATGGTTCTATCAGTTGGAGATAACCAATATCCACACTTGGGAAGATTTGGCTTCTGCTATCAATAAGCAGTATCAATACAACGTTGACATGGTGCCAACCCGAGTGCAATTATAGAATATGTCCATGGGCTAAAGAGAAGGGTTCAAGGAATACACACAGAAGTAGAGAGATCTAGATGGAAGAGTACAAGCTCCTATGAATGACCGGGAAATGATAGACATGTTCATGGGAACTCTGACATGCCCGTTATTTAGTTTGTTGATTGGGAGTTCCTCATCGGGTTTTATAGAGATGATTCTGACTGGAGAAAGGATCGAAAATGGTATAAAAAGTGGGAAGATGCCGACGGCTGCATCTTCTAGTTCTGTGAAGAAGTCGTTCGGAGGTAAGAAGGAAGTTGGTGTTGTCTATGGTAAGAAAAGCCGTAGCAAAGTTAATCACCGTAAGTCTGTGGGAGCAGTTTTAATTTCCAACTTGGCAGCTACCCAATAACAACAGGGTAACCATCAAAGGCCAGATGCTCCAAGAAGTCAGTTCACTAAGATTAATATGCCTTTATCTCAGGAATTGCAATACTTGCTAAAAGTTAAGCTCATTTCTCTGTGGGATCCTCCTCAGAATCCCAACACCTCATCTCCAAAGTATAATCCGAATGCAAGGTGTGCTTATCAATTAAACTGTTATGGTCATCACACTGACTATTGTTGGGCCTTGAAGAGCAAGATCCAGGACATTATTGACAACAAGGAGATTGATTTTGATCCTCCAGAGACTCCAAATGTAATTACAGCACCTATGCCCAAACATGATAACGGCGTAAGTGCTATTGAAGATATTTCGTATTTCATTTCTGTGAATGATATGGTTACTCCGCTCTCCATAATAAAGAAGAATTTGCTACAGGATGGTTTATTTCCAGGTTGTATTGAAGGTTGTTATTGTTGTGCAGTCAAACCCAATGGCTACTGATTTCTGAAGAGAGGTGTTCAATGTTTGATGAATGAACATATTATTTTGATTGAAAAAGTTCCGCCCACCAATAATTTCTGCCAAGATCAGTCTGTTATCTCCGATATTCCTTTTAGGATCCCTTCCAAAGGTCCTATTAGGATTACTGCCAATCCGAAAGCTGCTCCATTGGTCATTGCAATGCCCAGGCCAAACACGTATTCCTCAGATAAAGAAATTCCCTCGCACTATGTATTTGACGTCTATTACAATGGCGTCAATCAGGAATTGTCCGATGAAGAAAAAGAAGAAGTTGATCCTAGTATTGTCAATATTGCGGGGACCAGTAAGATTACAAGAAGGGGAAGGATTTTCTCTCCATAAATCTCTACACCTCCTTAGATTAAAGTTTCCAAGACGACTGCTGGGGCTCGGGGTAAAGAGCCAGTGGTAGAGCCTTCCCGATTGGAGGCGCCAAAACAAGCTCCTGTCAAAGATACTTCTGGGGAAGATTTAGAAGAGGTTCTGAAGATTATTCGCCAAAGTGATTATAAAATTTTCAAATAGTTGGGACATACCCTATCCAAAATATATATGTTATCACTACTACTATGTTCTGAGGCACATCCAAAGGCTTTAGTGAAATTCCTAAAGACTGCTCATGTGCCGCAGGAAATATTGGTAGATAAGTTTAGAAACTACATGGCCAGTCTGACAACTGACAATGGTTTGGGTTTCTTTAATGATGACTTGACTCTAGAGGGGAGGAATCACAATAAGTCCTTTAAAGTCTTCATTAAGTGAAAGGGAATTACATTGTCCCATGTATTGATTGACACAGAATCATCTCTGAATGTTATACTAAAAGGCCTTCTCGACCAGTTATATTGTGAAGGGTGGGTGCTGAAGCCCAGCAATATCATAGTTTGAGCCTTCGACGAGATTAAAACGAATGGTGCATGGAGAAGTAGACCTCCTGATCAAGGTGGTTTTACAGATTTTTGAGTCCACTTTCTATTTCATGGACATACGATCTGCTTACTCTTGTTTACTAGGATGCCCTTGGATTCATGGGGCAGGTGCTGCCACTTCCACCCTACACCAGAAGCTGAAATATCCGGTAAAAGGGAAAATTGTTACTGTTTGTGGAGAGGAGGAATATATGGTCAGCCATCTCAACTCATTCTGATACGTGGAAATGGACAGAGAATTCATTGAAACACCCTGTCAAACCTTTGAAGTAATCTCTCCTACTGCTATTGAGGATATCTTAGCCATTCCGAAGATCGCCAAAGCTCCGCACAAGATGGCCTCATTGAAAGATGTTAAGGTTATTATCAAAGAAAGTGATAGTACAATTTGGGGTCAGCTTCCTGATATCCCTTATAAATCTAACAAGTTTGGCTTGGGCTTTACTGTAGAAGCTCAGAAGGTTGTTCGATGCGCTCGTGCTGGGAGACCTCTGTCTGCATCAGCAACAATAGGGTCAATGCTATAGAGGATGCAGACAGTGATTGTTACTTCAACAATTGGGTATTCCCTACCGTTTGTGATGGACTGGATTATTGGAAGGAAGAAGAAGTGTTCCCTATCTCTTTTAGGCAGGAGTAATGTATATATTCCTGTTTGTATTGCTTTGAAAGTGTTGGTTATGTAAAATTTTAAAAATGACTTTAAAACCTTGTGTCTTACTCAGGGCACAATGGTTAATTTGTTAAGGGTTGATTATTTCATAAACATTTTCTCATTCAATAAAAACATTGGATGTTTTGCATGCAAATTTTATGATCCCTGTCTTTCTTTTTATCTTATTGCATTTTTCAAAATTGCTATGTGTTCTAACACACACCCACACACTACATTGCAGATCCTCATCCACTTTGGATCTCGTCGATAACAATTATGCTATTACCTTATATAACTTCGAATATCTGATCTACCAAGCGGAAGACGAAGGTGAGGAAGATTGTGAAATACCTAGAGAACTTGCCAGACTCTTGATACAAGAAGAGAAGACTATCCTACCACATGAAGAGTCGGTCGAAGTGGTGAACCTGGGTACTGAGGCAGATAGAAAAGAGGTCAAGATAGGTGTTGGCCTAGAAAGCAGTGTCAAAAGAAGGTTAATGCAGATGCTACATGATTATGTTGAAATCTTCGCTTGGTCATACAAAGACATGCCAGGGATCGACACAGATATTGTGGTTCACCGTCTGCCAATGAAAAAGGGTTGTGCTTCGATAAAATAGAAGGTTCTTCGCAAGCGTCCTGAAATGTCAAAAAGTATTGAGGCTGAGGTTATGAAACAGTTCAATGCAGGGTTCTTGGCAGTGACGGCATATCCTTAATGGGTGGCTAATGTTGTTCCAATATCAAAGAAAAACGACAAGGTACATATGTGTGTAGATTACAGGGATTTAAACAGGGCAAGCCCCAAAGGTGACTTCCCACTACCATATATCGATGTTTAGGTCGACAACACTTCCCAGCATAAGGTATTCTCCTTCATGGATGGCTTCTCAGGTTACAATCAGATCAAAATGGCGCCTGAAGACATGGAGAAAACTACCTTTGTCACACAGTGGGGAACTTTCTGTTATAAGGTTATGCCTCTTGGGTTGAAGAACGTCGGGGCAACTTATCAGCGTGCCATGGTAGCCTTATTGCATGGTATGATTCACCACGAGATAGAGGTCTACGTTGGCGACATGTTAGCCAGGTTGCAAACTGAAGAAGAACATCTCGATCACCTGCATAAACTATTTGAAAGACTGAGGAAGTACAAGTTGAGGCTAAACCCAAACAAGTGCACCTTTGGGGTGAGATTTGGTAAACTCCTGGGTTTCATCATCAGTGGTAAGGGTATTAAGGTTGATCTAGCAAAAGTTAAAGCCATCCAAGAGATTCCAACTCCTCATACTGAGAAGGAGGTAAGAGGTTTCTTAGGACGGTTGAATTACATTGCCCGTTTCATTTCACATTTGACTGTTACTTGTGAGCCAATCTTCAAGCTGCTGAGGAAAGATCAAGTAGTAAAATGGAACTAAGAATGTCAAATAGTCTTTGATAAAATTAAGGAGTACTTAAAAGAACCTCCCATTCTGATGCCACTCGTCGAAGGAAGACCTATAATCATGTACTTAACAGTGCTAGAGAATTCAATGGGGTGTGTACTGGGGCAGCATGACGAGTCTGGTCGAAAAAAGCATGCAATATACTACCTTAGCAAAAGTTTACCGACTATGAAAAAAGATATTCATTGCTCGAGAAAACTTGATGCGTGTTGGCATGGGTTTCTCGCCGACTAAGACCGTATATGTTACCCATACTACTTTTTTGATCTCTAAGATGGATCCCGTCAAGTACATATTCGAGAAGCCCGCTCTTTCCAGAAGGATTGCCCGATGGAAGATTGTCTTAATAGAATATGATATCCAGTAAACCACTCAAAAGGAAATCAAAGGAAGTGTATTGGCTGACCATTTGGCGCACCAGGCTGTAGATGACTATCAGTCTATGAACTTTGAATTCCCAGACAAGAACATTATGCTAGTAACATATTTTGAAGAACCTGGGCCGTATGAAGGACCTGAACAAGGATCCTGATGGACTATGGTTTTTGATGGAGCTTTCAATGCTCTTGTAAAAGGAATTGGTGTTGTGATCATTTCCCCCAAAGGTTGCCATACACCTTTTGCTACTAGACTATGCTTTGACTACCCCAATAACCTGGCAGAATATAAAGCATGCATCATGGATCTTAGGGATTCTATTGACCTGAGAATCAAGTTCTTTAGCGTATATGGAGACTCAACTTTGTTAATCAGCCATGTTAAAGGAGATTGGGATACGAAGCACCTGAATTTCATTCCTAATAAAGAGCATGTGCAAACCCTGATCTCGTATTTCAAGGAGATTACCTTTGAGCACATCCCCCGAGAAGAGAATCAGCTAGTGGATGCTCTGACTACCATGTTATCCATGTTTAAGGTCAGATTGCACAATGAGGCTCCTAGAATTACCATTGAAAGATTCGACGAACCTGGGCACTTCTATGGAATGTATATTGATGGAGTAGATGAAAAACCCTGGTTTCATGTCAAGAGTTGCTAGAAACTCAAGAATTCTCTAAAGGGGTATCTATAAATGACAAGAAATTCCTACGAAAGTTCTCGGCTAAATTATTCTCGAGCAATGGAATTCTGTACAAGCGTAATCATGATTCAACCTTGCTTCGTTGTGTGTACAAGGAAAGAAGCAGAAGAAATTATGCAAGACATGCACGAGGGTGTCTTTGGTACTTACTCTAGTGAGCATACTGTGGCTAAAAAGATCTTTAGAGCTGGTTACTATTGGTCGACCGTAGAATTTGACTGTCACCATCACTCAAGAACTTGTCACAAATGTCAAATCTATGCCGATAAAGTTCATGTACCTCAAGTACCGTTGAATGTCATGACTGCGCCTTGGCCATTTGCAATGTGGGGAATTAACATGATCAGAGAAATCAAGCCCACAACTTCTAACAGACACCGCTTTATCCTTGTCGCCATTGATTACTTTACAAAGTGGGTTGAAGCAACCTTGTTCGCCTCTGTCACCAAAAATATGGTTTCCCAGTTCATCAAACACAACTTGATCTATCGGTATGGAATTTATGAGAAGATTAACATAGACAACAGTACCAATCATAAGATCACCATGATCACTAAACTCTGTATGCAATTCAAGATCAAACATCATAACTCTTCTCCGTATCGTCCAAAGATGAATAGCACAGTGGAAGCCTCCAATAAGAACATCAAGAAGATTATACAGAAGATGGTTGTGACATACAAAGATTGGAACGAGATGTTACCATTCGCTATCCATGCTACCACACTTCAGCTAGAACATCAACTAGGGCAACCCCGTTCTCTCTAGTCCATGGTATGGAAGTTATCCTACCTCTCGAGGTTCAGATTCCTTCTCTGGGGATTATGAAAGATGCAGACCTAGACACAGACAAGTGGATTTAGACCAGGTAGGATCAGCTAAACCTAATAGACGAGAAAAGGCTGGAAGTTATCTGTCACAGTCAGATGTATTCGAAATGCATGATCAAGGCATTCAATAAGAAGATCAAGCATCAGGTATATCAGACTAGTGAGTTGGAAATAAAGCGCATTATTCTCCCGCAAGGTGATCCCAGGGGAAAATGGACTCCTACCTATGAAGGACCATTTGTAATCAAGAAGATATTTTATGCTGGAGCTATGACACTGACCACCACAGATGGCGATGATTTCCCGCACCCTGTGAATGCGGACATAGTCAAAAGATACTACGCCTAAAAATGACCCGCTAGGTTGACTGGCTTAGGAAAAATAAAGGCATCCCGGCGAACCAAAAGGTTCGGGAAAAAATCAGGGATATATATTAAAAGATTGTACACCCGACAATTCAAAAACCTAAAAAGGCGGCTTAGGCAAAAAGGGGTATCTCGTTGGACTGAAAACCCTAAAGGGCGGTCCAGGAAAAAATTAGGGATTAAAGCATATGACTATGTCCTCGTTGGATCACTACAGAAATCTTTATTACCAATGTCGAGTTCAAACTGTGCAGATCACTTCAATCTCCTTCTTCCAACAGTAAGGGATAAGATGTTTGAAGACATAAGGGAAATAGCAGAGTTGGAACCCGACGAGATTATTTCCACATAGCTATATGTTTTGTTTTCACTTTGTAATCTTTTTTTTCAATGACTTCCTCTTACTAGGATTTGTCTCTTCGTACAAAATCCCCTATTTATGGGAAAAATTATCAATACAAAAACAATTTCAAAGCCAAATTATGTTTTTACTTTATTTTGTTTTGTTTGCAAAATGTCCAATAATTAAAATTGAACGAGACTATGCATATGAATACAATTGATTATTAACAGATGCATAAAAATAGGAATAAGTATTTACTCAAGACTGTAGGAGTTGGGACAACGTCCAATCCACCCATGAATCCCCACAGATCCACTTCAGGAGATTATCCCTACAAAGTAATCTTCGCAAGTTTATACATTCCCCACAATTTCTCCAGCAGATCACTTGGGTAGATAAAGGAGTGTAGCCTTTTTTCCCAGTGATATTACCCATCTACGTAATACCAATCATTACAGTTTATGGGTATTGTTCTCCCCATCTGAGTCTTCAAAATTGTAAAGTCCCTTGCAGACTACTGTACTCCAGAAGAGCTCATTCTCCTCAGTAAAGAGTTCCCCTCAACAGGTTATTCCTCCATCAACAAGATTTACTTCCCCAACAGAGTTCAAGGTTCCGTCAACAGGGTTTATTTACCCAACAAGGTTTTTTTCTCCAACATTTTATCATATTCCAGATACAGTTCAGATACAATTAGGATATAGATTCATTCTGGCACTCATTCCAGATTTCTCTTCCAAATATAGTTCAGATACAATCTAAATATAGATTCATTCTGACACTCATTCCAGATCCATTTCTAGATATAGTGCAGATACAATTAAGATACAAATTCATTTCGGAACTCATTCCAGATTTCTCGTCTAGATACAGTTTAGATACAATCAAGATACAAATCCATTCTGATACTAATTCAGTACATCTTTTAGATACAGTTCAGATACAGTCCAGATATGGATATCATTCTGAATACCCATTCAATACCTCTTCAGATACAATTAAAGAATATATTTATTCTGACACTCTCCAGCTTGAGTATGTTTTTACCATAAATCATCGGCAAAGTTACCTTCCCCAGTGAAGTTGATGTTATCCCCAGAGAGTTATTACTGAACCTAAAATCGGATCAAATGTCAGTCAACTTTATCATCTTCAGACGAGCTAGAAATTTATCCATCGATGTTATCCCCAACGAGGATATACAAAGAATTATAACTCCCCAGTAGAGAAAAGAACAACCAAAGTTTTGAACTCTTCCCCCAGTAGTAATTAACACTCTCCAGCAGAGTCTCCTCAGAAAGCAGAAATCATTGTTCCCCAGTGGAGTTTTCTCAAACAGCAAGTAAGAATCCTGAGCGGAAACAAGTCCTTGGAGATTGAAGATTACACATACTCTTCATCCCCAGCGACAGTCAGGGATTTATTTTCCAAGACAAAGACACTGCTAAAGTTTACAAATGCACTTCAACAACATTCCGCATTCATACATCATTTACAAAATATCATAGCATATGCATAAGAAACACACATAGCACAATCTCATTTATTTTGAGAACATCATTATGCAATACATTTCATATATCATGACTTTGCATACAGCTAACTCATCACTATTTTTGAATGATCAGTCAACAGACAAATATCATCGACCTCTTATATGGCCTGACAGTCTTGTCAAAGGCTACACGTGATGAAAAGATATTTCAGCAGTTTCCTCAGAAGGTCATTTTTGAAAGACCTCTTCTCGTATGGGTTTATCTCTTCTAGTTAATGACAGGAGAAAGACATTTTCTAGCATGGATTTATCTCTTCCAGTTAATGACGGGTGAAAGACCTCTTCTGGTATGGATTTACTCTTCTAGTTAATAACACGCGAAAGACCTCTTCTGGTATGGATTTATTCTTCCAATTAATGACGGGCAAAAGACCACTTCTAGTATGGGTTTATCTCTTCAAGTTAATAACAAGCAAAAGACCTCTTCTGGTATGGATTTATTATTCCAATTAATGATGGGCGAAAGACCTCTTCTGGTATGGGTTTATCTCTTCCAGTTATTAAAAGGCGAAAGACCTCTTCTTGTATGGATTTACTCTTCCAATTAATGACAAGCGAAAGACCTCTTCTGGTATGGATTTATTTTTCTAGTTAATGACGAGCAAAAGACTTCTTTTGGTATGGATTTATTCTTCTAGTTAATGACATGCGAAAGACCTCTTCTGGTATGGATTTATCTCTTCCAGTTAATGACCGGCAAAAGACCTCTTCTGGTATGGATTTATTCTTCCAGTTAATGACGGGAAAAGACCTCTTCTTGTATGGGTTTACCTCATCCGGTTAATAACAGGTGAAAGATCTCTTCTGGTATGGATTTATTCTTCGAGTTAATGACAGGTGAAAGACCTCTTATGGTATGGATTTATTCTTCCAATTAATGACGTGTGAAAGACATCTTCTGGTATGGATTTATTTTTCCAGTTAATGATGGGCGAAATACCTCTTCTGGTATGGATTTATTCTTCCAGCTAATAACAGGCAAAAGACCTCTTCTAGTATGGGTTTATCTCTTCTAGTTAATCACAGGCGAAAGACCACTTCTGGTATGAGTTCATCTCTTCCAGTTACTCATAGGCGAAGGACCTCTTCTGGTATGAGTTCATCTCTTCCAGTTAATCATAGGAAAAAGACCTCTTCTGGTATGGGTTTATCTCTTCCAGTTAATGACAGGCGAAAGACCTTTTCTGTTTCAGATTAAATCGACCAAAGATTTATTCGGATACTTCTCCCAGTTGAAGTTAATAGTTATTTTAGATGGCATCTATAAGCCTGTCTCTAACTACTCTCTCCTATCAAATGGCATCTATAAGCCCATTCCCGATATACTCAACAAATATTATTACTTCTTTCACAATCGAGTGCAAATTTCTAGGCACTTAGGTGTTCAACCATCTTCTACCTTGAAGTCATAAATGGCGGACAGGCCAATCTAACTCTTCAGGTTTAAGAAGATTGAACAGGGGAAGTTGTTGTACCCCGAAATTTTCCTCTCATTTTTCTCAAATCATTCTTTCAAGGCTCTTCAAGTAGTCAAGACACTCAAGGGTAGACTAGTAAAGATTCACCTTCTAAACCAAAGGCCTACAACTAGGGTTTGGAGTTTCTCAAGGAAATGTGGTTTTCAAAGGTCCCAATTGGCTTCCAGGGTTCTTCATAGGTCCTCAACAAGGTTCATGTCAAGTTTCAAGCCCTACATCACAAATTTGCTCAATCAATGGCTCAGATGATTGAAATTCAATTATATTTATCAAAACGTAAATTATGGTCAACATACAGTCAAACTTCAATATTTTTGGTCAACATTAACATTTTGAAGTGATATTCATCATTTGATCAAGGGTTGATCATGATTCCCCAAGGAAAGCTCTCAAATCATCAAAAGTCAAGATTTGTCAAATTAGGGTTTCCTTAGGAGAAGTCAACTAAACTTTGACCAGGCATAACTTTCACATGCTTCATCAACTTTTCTTCAACCAAACCCCATTTGGTAGAAAATTTAATTCTCTACAATTTTGCTTTGATTCTAAAGTTCAAAAAATGCTTCATTTGGAAGATATGATCTCATACATTATAGGTCATTTTCAAAAGTCAACAAACGACACTATTTGTCAAGACAACTTATATTAAGATAATGTCTTTAAAAAGCAAAAATGATCAACATAGATATTATATAGGACATCTTGGGCTTTCCAAAAAGTCAAAGATCATCTTGGAAAGATGAAAATTGAGCATGTTATGAGTTGCACAAGTTGGGGTATTTTAAAGAAATTCATGAAGTGCAAATTGAGAAAAAAAATGCATTTTTGAACAAATGAGCCTAGTTCCTGATGTTCAAACATATCCATAACATCTTAGAGGACCTCTAAGTCCATTTGTACATGATCTTGATATTTATTCATATTTATCTTGATTTTATTTAATTTAAAATCAAATAAATTGAATATAATCATAAGAAATAATGGGCTAGTGCATTTGGGCTTAGCTTGACCAATCATGGAGCCTAATATTTCGTGCAAAACACCACCAACATGTCCAGGTTCATGTACCAAATAGAAATGGCAGGAATCCCACAAAAATGGATAATTTTCAAAATTTTGATTTTTGTGTTAAGCCCATGGTTAATGGCTGATTCTTTCCATACTTATCTGCTTGTCTCCTCCTTTATATAAAGGCACATTCAGAAGCAACAAAGGACACGCGCAGCCTACCTCACAAACCCTAAAGGTGTTCAAATTTTCTCAAAATCGTGCAAGCACATACCATACAATCCACATGCTCCCAGGCCAAACCAAACACTATATTTATTCCCGAAAGGTCCCAGGAGCTTACCCTGACCCTCCTTGAAGCCCAACATACGCAGGAACCACCACCTTCAATCATCACCGTTTTGGTAAATTTCGAAAAAATCAAATCCTTATTTTTTTTCCGCGCATACTTTGACATATATCTATGAGTTTCTAGGAATCATTAGAATACGTTAAGAGCATCACATGGAGTTCATGACGCCTGAATTGTGGTATGCCATTTTCAAACCGTGTTGGGGTTTTTGGTTCATTATTCAAAATGCAAGAACTTTCAGGCCAATCTAAGGCCAAATTTGGACTCAGGGGAAGATTTTAAGGGGGATAGGGTACTTTTTACACTTTAATTGATGCGTTTTTGTAGGTTTAGGATCGTACATGGCCGGAAGGGATGACCGGAGATTGTCTCCGGCATCTCTGAATTTTGTTGACTCCGATAATAGGCGTGGCGTCCCACTATTGGCAAATTCAAAATATTGGCGCGCGCGTTTGATTATAACAGAAATTGACAAACTTTAAAATATATATATTTATTTGTATTGATAATATCGAATGAGTGGCTTGTTCTGGGGGTAAAGAGTTCAGGTGTGAAGCCTAGGTCCTGGGTTTGATCCCCAGGTTTCGCGTTTTACTTTCCCAATATTTTCTCTTCAGGTCCAGTGTATGCAAGTACAGCATGTACAGGATGTAACTTGCATCTAGACAATCGAATATCAATGGGCATTATATCCCGCGCCTCAAAAGTATGCTTCCTACCATGGACCTTCAAGGGTCGTCCATACCGGATCCAGTGCAATGTTGGGTTTTTCCAAATTGGGCCTAGTAACTCTAGATATTCACACCCCTCCATTTCCTGTTACCACGCCTGGGCTTTGATTCTTTGGGCCTAAGAGCTTCTAACCCGTGCACCCCCTTATTTACTCTTTGCATTGAAGCCCGTCCTTTTCTATTTTGTTTTGTTTAATTCTTTTTTTTTTATTAATTCTTTTCTTTTAATCATAAAATCAAAATCACAAAAAAATAATTAGACTTAGATTTTTATTAATTAAATTAATTTTAATTAATTATTTTAATCACCTTTTTATTAATTAACTAAATTAATTAGAATTAGGTTTTTTCTTAATTTAACTTAATTATTTCTTTTTCTCTAAACAAAAAATACAAAAAAACAATAAAAATATTTCTTTTACCAATTAGAATTTTTTAGGGTTTTTATTTTCCACGCGTTTATTTACTTTATTCGCATTATTTTCATAAAATTATATAATTGCACATGAGATGTAATAGTTAAAATAGGACCTTTTACTTTTTATTCCCCATTTTCGATTTGTAATTCCCTTGATGTCCCTTCGATGTTTCCTTTCGGTAAATGATCTAGTCCCTTATGATAAATTGCTAAAGTATACCACGAGTTGCCTTCGTGACTGTACGATGACCCTCGCATGTCCCTAAAAACATCCAATGATAGGGCTATCTACTGACTAATAGTAGAATAGCATTGTCTAATGGAAAAGAGGAAAATACTAATGACCGTTCGAGTAGGTAGACCGCTTATAGTTGCTTGCTCACAAAAACAAACAAAACAATTTTTTCACACATACACAAACTCTTTTCTAAATATTTTCAAAGACAAAACACTTTGTATATGTTCTCAATGATACGAGAAATATTACAAAGTTCTCCGTACTAAGGCGTCTTTTCAAAATATTTTCAAATACACTTACACAAAAAGAAGCATTTTCAAAGTGAGCTACCAACTAAGAGCCTGTAGATAACTCTGAATGGAAAGGGTGCTAATACCTTTCCTTTTCATAAACTACCCCCCGAACTCAAAATCTTTAAAAAGGTATTCCTTGTTCTTTTCACCCTTGCTAACCGCAGCATTTGCGATGAAACCCTAAAAACCAGTAAAGTCAGTTCTCCCACCATATTACATAGGGAAAAAAAGGATATCTCGATGGACTAAAAACCCGAAAGGGCGGTCCAGGAAAAACTTGGGGATTGAAGCATATGAATATATCCTGTTGGATCACCCATTTACTTAGATCCAGCTTCATTACTAGTGTCGAGTTCAAACAGTATAGAATAATTCGATCACCTTCTTCCAACAACAAGTGATGAGATGCTTGAAGACATAGGTGAAATAACAGAGTTGAAACTTGATGGGATCGTTTTCACATAGCTGTTTTTCCTTGTTTTTCTTTGTACCCTTTCTTAATTCTTGCGACGATTTCCTCTTATAGGCAAACTTTCAGAAACAATGCATATAGATTTCAAAATTCAAAATTATTTTACTTTCTCTGTTTTGTTTGAAAAAACGTCCAATGATTACATTGAATGAACATATGCATTTGAACATGATTACTGTCAACAAAATATATGCATAAAAAATAGGAATAACATTTACTAAAGACTATAGGAGTTGGGATAATGTTCAAGTCATCCACAAATCTCCACAGAGCTATGTCTACAAAGTTATCTTCACAAGCTCATCCCCATCAGAGATTATCTCCTAAATGCAGTTTAAAGAAATTCTCTTCTCCAACAGGGTTTATTTCCCCAATGGAGTTTATTTCTCTGATATTGTAATTCCTTGACAGGATTCTCTTCCTCGGCCAGATATCACTCAAATTTGTCATCCCCAGAAGACTTGACATACATATCTAAAACTTGGTCAGACAGCACATTATAGGATTATCCATCTCTTTTGTCCCCGGTCAGGGTACATAAGAATCAAATCATTCAAAAGAATGATGAACCACCAATCCCAAGGAGAAGTCGAACGTCCCCAGTGGAGTGTCCTTAAACAAAATTCGGGAGTCCCCAACAAAGACGCTCTAAAAAAATTGAGAAACTATTTTCTTTATCCCCAACAATAGTCAGGGATTTATTTTCCCCCGCCAAAGATGTTATACGAAGCTACCGCTGGCGTCAACGACATCTTACATCCATACATCATTTATAGAACATCATAGCATATTCATATGAAACGCATATAGTATTCTCATTTATTTTGAGAGCATCATTAGGCAATGCATTTCATGTGTCATGACATTGTATAAAACTAACTTGGTTTTTTCAAGTTAATTCACAAACAGATAAATATTGTTAACAGTTTATCATCCTTTAGATACAACCAGTCAACGATTCATTCTGATATTCCTTTAGATACAGTTAGGAGTAGATTCATTCTAATGCATATTCTAGATACAATTCAGATATAGTCGGGATATAGATTCATTATGATACTTATTCCAGTACATCTTCTAGATACAATTCAGATACGATCAAGTTACAGATCTGTTCCGATACTCATTCCAGTACATCTTTTAGATACAATCGGGCCTAGACTCATTCTAATTAGGATTTCAGATACTGTCGAGTGAAGACTCATCCTGATTCTCTTATAGATACATTCAAGGTATACACTCATTCTAGAACATCATTCAAATACAATCGCGACATAAGATTCATTCTGGCACTCCTTAACACATCTGCTAGATACAATCGGACACATACTAATTCCAGTATACTTTCCAGATATAGTCGAACGTGGACTCATTATGATACTCTTATCAACAGTACTTTGGATGGCATCTAAAAGCCCATCTCTGATGACACTCAATCACCTCTCTGAATGGCATCTTTAATCCCATTCAAGGAATGCAATCAACCAACTGTGCTGCTTCATGCACATGTGAGTGCAAATTTCTAAGCACTTGAATGTTCAATCCATTTCCACCTTCAGATCATGAATGGCGAGCATGCCAATCTAACTCTTCAGGTTTAAGAAGATTGAACAGGGGCAGTTGTTGTATCCAAAAATGTTCCCTCCCATTATTTATTCAAGATACCTCCTCATGCTCCTAGGGTTCTCAATTACTCAAGACTACTTAAGGGCTGGCCAGACAAACTCTCCTCCTAAGTAGCTGACCTACAACTAGGGTTTCACTTATCTCAAGGAAATTGGACTTATAATGCCTCAAGTTGATTTCATGGCTTATCATATGTCTCAAAGAACCCTCATGCCAAATTCTAAGCCTTACAGCACAAGTTTGCTCAGTCAACTAGTTAGATGATTGAAAATCAACTATATTGGGCAAAAAGTCAAATTTGACCCATTTACAGTCAAACTTCAAGATATTTGGTCAAAATAAACATTTTGAAGTCACATTCATCATTTGATCAAGTTTTGATAAAGATTCATCAAGAAATTACAAGATTCATCAAAAACCAAAAGTTACTAAATTAGGGTTTTCTTGAGGAGAAGTCAACTGAACTTTGACCAGCATAACTTTCACATACTTCATCATATTTTTCTCAACCAAAGCTCATTTTGAAGGAAGTTCAATTCTATACAACTTTGTCTCTCTAAGCTCAAGGCCAAAAATGCTTCATTTGAGAAATATGGGCCAAAGCATTATAGGTCATTTTAAAAGTCAACAAAAAGACACTTTTTTTTCAAAGCAAATAACATCAAGATAAATTCTTCAAATTAAAAAATGACCAACATAGAGATTGTAGGGGATACCTCGAGGTTTCCAAAAAGTTAAAAACACCTTCATATGATAAAAACTGAGAGAGATATGATTGGTACAAGTTGGGAAATTTTGAGAAAATGCATGAAATACAATTTGGGAAAATTTGAATTTTTGGGATAATGGGCTTATGGTCCAAACGTGTTCTTGACATCATAATGGAACTCTAAATCCATTCATGCACCATTTTAATTTTTATTTCACTTATTTTGATTTTTATTCATTTAAATTCAAAATCAAATCAAATAAATATTAAGTGGATGTATAAGGCATAAAAGGCTTTTGATTCAAATATTTTGGAGGCCCAAGATCACATTACACACCGTGTGGAATTATTTTTGAATCAAATCTTCATGCTTTTGTCTTATTCCAATCTATTTTTAAACAAAAATTAAAGATTGTTCTACAAGGTGTCCAAGCCCATATTTTAACCTAATCTCTTCCTATATATATGTTCATCATATTCAGACAAGGGGACACGAAAAAAGCTGCACAAAGAACACTCTCTCAAAATCTCAACTTTTTTCAAAATTAGGGCAAACATAAAATACAATTTCTATCCATCTTCAAGGCTAACCAATCATTCAAAATAATCCCTGTAGCACCCTAGAGTAAGTTGGGATCATTCTTGATGATATAATAAGCCTAAAACAAGCATCCCATCCATGGCCGATTTTTCAGATTTTTGTAAATTCATATTCTGATTTTTATGTTTCTTTGATGTAAAATAATGATTTCATTGTGTTTCTGATACAAAATTACACATGTATGAACCCTTGCATGAAGCCCATGATGCTAGAATCGTGCATCCCCATGTTTGAACTGATTTGAAACATTTTGCATGTATCTCATCATGCTGGATGATTTAGCCAAAACTAAGGCCACCATTGGATTCACAAGGGTTAATTTAGGGGGGTAGGGTCCTTCTTGTTCATTAACGAGCGTTTTTTTTTGCAGGTTGACAAAAGCACCTCACTGGAGAAGACGACCAGAGCTAGGGCTCTGGCGCTTCTCTGGTTCACTTTTATATTATATTTAACTTGTTTCATTTGAAAAACGGATGAGAGTGTAGTACCGTTGGTCAAGGTGTTGTGTTTTGAACGTAAGGGCTGGGTTCGATCCCTGCCTCTTGTAAATATTTTTGTTATTTTTCCATTTAACATGCAGGTTTCCTATATAATATGTAGCGCTTGTTTCTAGACACCAACGAGCGTCTGGCTCAATGGCAAGCAAGGCATTGAGAAGGCTAAGAGGGCATGGGTTCAACACCCAACCCATGTAGTTTTCCTTCTCTTTTTTTGGTTTAACCTAACTTCCTTGATTTTTCTAACCCTAAACCTAATCTTTTTTAATTAATCATCAAGTTAACCTAATTTTTTAATCAGTTATTATACTAACCTTCTTTTTAAAATTAGGATTAGGTTTTTTAATTAAATTTAATTTTCTTATTTTAATTAATTAATTAACCCTTTTTTAAGTATTAAAATTAATTAGAATTTTAGGTTTTGGATTAATTATCAACTTAAATCATTTTCACAAAAAAAATCATAAAAACATTCCAACATTTTATTTTCTATTTTCTTATCTTTTCTTTATTTTCACTAATCAAGTGTATAGGTTACGACTACCGATTGTAATAGCTTAGATTTACTTTCCGCGTTTTTCCTATTATGTAACTTCTCACGGGATGTAATTGTGTAGATTTTATTTCCTGCATTTTTATACTTATCTAAGTCTCCCAAAGCCATGTAATAACTTATGTTTAAATTCCCGCACTTTACCTTCCGCACTTATATTTTATTTCAATTGCTAGTAATTAGGGTTTGTATGGAAAGACTAAAATCAATGGATAGAAAACCATAATTTAAAGATAAAATAACTGAATGAAAACACTTTTCACACTCACACCTCTAGGGTAAACTCTCTTTGTTGCTTTCGAATAAATGGTCATGTCCCTCGAAAATAGGGATACTTTAGCAAAAGACCCTCAAATAAATATCATAGTCCCTCGATGACCCTTCGATGTTGCCTATGAAAAATGATCTAGTCCCTTCAATACAATTACTAAAGTATCTCTACATGTTTCCTTCAATGACCATTCGATGACCCTTCGCTTGTCCCTTCACATCCAATAGATAGGGCTACCTACCAATTAATGGTATGGATAACACTATCTCTAAAGGAGAAATAAAGGAATAAGAATGACCTTGAATGGGTAAGGAACTTTTAATCGCTTGCTCACAACTCTTTTCTAAAAAAATAAACATTTTTCACACTACACTTTCAAAACAATAAATATTTTCAAAAACACTTTGTATACATTCTTAAGGATTGATAAAAGAATCATTATAAAGTCAGCCTTACATTGGGGATTTCAAAATATTTTCAAACAAGTCACACACACATGTAAGTTTTCAAAATTGAGCTAAGCAATTAAGCGCCCGTATATAATTAAGGATGAAAAGGGTGCCAACACCTTCCCTTTTCATAGCTTACCCCCCGAACTCAAAATCTATCAAAGGTCTTTTCTTGTTCTTTTCCCCTTTCCTAAATATTAGATAAAATAAAAGTCGGTGGCGACTCTAGTTATCCGCACATTTGGATAAAATCAAAAAGTTAGTTCCCCCACTGTATTACACATCCCTTACTCTTCTTGCCACGATGACGTAATATTGATGTTAAGAATTTCCTATTCCCTCATTTTTGCTTGCCTCGATGGTTTGATATCTTGGTTAAGCCTCCATTTATCCTACCTTGATGAATTGATATCATGGTTAGGTGTCCCTTCTCCCTTGTCCTACCTCGATGACTTGATATCATGGTTAGGTGTGATCCCTCTCCCTATCCTACCTTGGTGACATGATAGCTCGGTTAGGCGTGTGCTACTTGAGTGAGTGGATACTCCTCAAGATTTTTGTGTTTACTCTTTATTTCACTTTTACATGCTCCCGTAGGATTTCTCGATTCAATCTTTGGAAGCGAATTGAGATAGACCTTAGGTTGCAAACCATGCATGACAACTCTAGGCTTACTTTCCTAGTTTCCCTTAGACCTTTTTCTTTCTATTTTGCATTTGCATTAAACCTAACACTTCTTTTTTTTCTTTCAACTCCAAAACACTCTAATAATACAATAACCCTTTTTCAAGGTAAAAAATACCAACCAATTAAAACTTCATTTTTCCGCTTGGATTTTCTTTTAAAACCATTTTTCAAGGTAAAAAACACACAACAAATCAAAACATGTGAGCCGAACTACGACACTCTGATTCCTCGAAAGGGATACATAGGCATTAGGTCGTGGGGCCTAGGCGAGAAAAACTTTGTAAATATTCCTTCTTTTCCTCATATTTTCTTTTACATGCATTCCCTCTTAGGATTAAGCTTTAGACATAGATTTTTACACACCCTTATATTAGAGAAAATTTTAGTGGATCCTGTAGAGTACCATAGACACGTTGGGTGCTAATACCTTCCCCTCCCATAACCGACTTCCTTACCCTTTCTATTGGTCGCAAGACTATCTTATCGCTTTCTTTGGGGTTCTCTTAATATCTTCCCTTCCTTTGGGATAAATAGAGTTCAGTGGCGACTCTGTGTTTTTTTTTCACGACGCGATAGCTGGCGACTCAACTGGGGATTATAGTAAGTCGATCCTAGCTTTTGTTTGTTTTCTTATTTATGGGTGTTTTGTATGTTATTGCTTTATTACTGCCTTTATTTATATGCTTTCGTGCATATGTTTGCATAGAGTTTTACCGCTTTCCATATATTGTTGTTGTGCTGACTCTGTTTTCATGTGGGGTGGGTGTTACTGAGGTAAAAGGCTCAATACACAGCCCAAAGTTGTATACTACTAGGAACACATAGGAATAGAGTGGAGAGTCATGATGGTTGATAGGCATATGCCATGTCATGTCTGATCATCATCACATATGTTGTACGATGATAGTACTTTCAGGCGTACTCACGACTCTGATTAAACTTGACCTTACCCTGACCTAGTCTTCACCCGTGAGTGGGGCGGGAATAATCTTTACAGGTACAAATGGTAACTATGTTCTGGTGGTGACTATTTAGTTCTGTTGGTGTATGTTCTGGAACTTTGATCTTATGACATTCAACTTATTCAAAATATTGTACATTATTTATTCAGAAGATTATACAATATTTATTTAGAGGATTGTACAGTGGTTAGCCAGATTCAGTGGAGCCTTCATCCCATGTTGTTGCATACCATAACATCATATTATTATGTATGCACATCCTATTTATAGGGAGTTCCAAAGACGAGTCTCTTTCGTCGAGCCTTTCAAAATATGAATCCTATTACCAAAAGAATACTTATGGATAGACAAGTCTTTGGGTTTCCCTGGAAATGAAAGCTGAAACATGCGTTCATAATATCATGCATTTCATTGTTCGTCACAGAAGCTTATTGGGGCCCTTCTTTTCATCTAGAGTTCAAAATAAACGACAACAACTTCCCTACATTTGTACCATACCAAAAATAATCAACAAATACTAATGGATCTCTTTGAACATAATTAGAATGCTCTCCGTCAGGACATGGATACTATGGGTGCCGGAATGAATCAACTTCTTGAGACACTCTATGTTGTTATTCAGTGACAAGAGGAACTCAAATTTAATATTGCTAAGATTTCTAGTGCTACTGCTCCCTCTTCTTCTTCTAATAGAGGACTTGTGACCATGGATGAATTTCGGCGTGGGCAAGAATTGTGGAGGAATGAGGTAAATTAGTTGAAGACTCAAATGGGGATGATTAAGGAGGTCCTACAAACACTATTGAAGAAGGGAGGTAATCCCACACCAAATGTTATAGTAGAAATCATCAGTCCTTCCTATCTATCAGTTTCCACTTCAGGTCAGGAGTTACCTCATGACTATCCTTTACAACCATGGTCCCAGAACCTCCTAGCCTGCCACCATTGCTTATGCCTCATCTAGATCAGAGAAACCATGTGCCAGGATAAAATCAGTTCCTGAATCGGCGCCAACAACAGAACCATCATCAGCAAGTGCAAGAGAAGTAGAGGTTCCCAAAAGAAGGTTTGATCATATTCACATGCCATATGCTCAACTTCTTCCCCAATTTCTTGCTAGTGAGTTAATCCAATTACAAGAACTATGTCCTCCTCCATATAATCTTCCAAAGGGATATGATATTAATGCTTATCGTGAGTTTCATTTATGGGCCCCAGACCATACGACTGAAAATTATAGAGCACTAAAAATCAGATTCCAAGACCTCATTGACTCTGAAATGATATCATTCACTCCAAGCGGTCTGCACATAAACTGAAGTCCTTTTCTCAGGCAGGTGCCAAGACTACAAATAATATCCCTTAAAATAACTCAAGCTTGAAGAAGTCTCCTCAACATAGAAATTTCAAATTTCATTTTCATTCTCGTTTGTAATCTTTCTTTTTTTTTTGTTCAAGTACTTTCTTGTATGACAAACTTGTTCATCTTTTGAATATTAATCATAATGCATCGAATATGTTTGTCTTGAATTAACCCATTTGTTATCACTCTTGTTTGTTTTACTATGCTTTTTGATACTCAACTCTTGTTAATAAAGCAACAACTCTGGAGTGAGGATGACGAATAATTTACCTAGAATCTAAAATTGTATGCTTTCGAGTAAAAACCCTGCTGACAATGTATAAGCATTATTTCAAATCCCCGAACTCTGGCTATATAAGGGAGATAGACCCTCGTCAACCCCTTTGGGCCTTGAAGTAGGAGTACCTTTTTTGTTAAAAAAAACCCTCATTTTTAACCTAGGGTCGGGTAGTTTTTCAGCTAACTTCATCGAGCATTCAAATCTAAAAAGGATGTGAACATCTAAGGATCACCACACCTTATCCCTCGCATTAGGAGGTCGGAAAAAAAAGATCAAAACCAAAGTGGTTATTTCCTCGCATCAAGAGGTCTAGACAGACATGATACCATAGTGGTTATCCCTTACGACCAAGAAATGGGGCAGTCACAACCCTTCCAAAAATTCAAAAGATCCAGGATCACACGATTTGTTCAAAAGAAAAAGAATTATATGAAAAAAGAAAAGAAAAGAGAAATCCCACTAAGTCGAAACTTAAAAACAACTCGCTTAGGCAAAAGTTAAAGCATACCGTTGGACTTCAAAATTAAAATTCAAAAGAATTTGTCCAGGCAAAAGTTAAGGAAAACAAAAAGAAGGAAAGGCCTGAAAGGTAAAAAAAAGGATTACCAAATAAAAATCCTCTGCAAAGAACAAAGTCGTGTAATCAGATACCAAAAACAAAAAAGGTGAGTGATTGTCATGTCCAAGAAACGTCAGTAATTCCTCAACCATCATAGACTCCTCTTGAGATATGAGTGCTCGTTTCGAGTTAGCTAAATATAGGATTGGAGAATACCATGGAGATGGGTGGGCACCAAATAACTTTGAGCCTTAAATCTTTTTTTCTAAAATCGTGAACCAGACCATATTACAACCTTGAAAAGTCCTAACTGAAGCATGGGTTAATTCGAAAGCAAAAGTGTAACAAGAGTACGGTAACCTGACTCCTAGGAGGCTTGCTAAAACTTTTGAGTTGGTATCGCTCCATCTTTTACTATCTTTTGTACATAAAAATTTGATTTTTTGACATCTTTTCAATAAAAATTTTCTAACTTCAAGACATGCATAAGATTTGCATTAGAATTACCATTCTTAGAAAAAAAAGATTGTGTATGAAAAAAGTGCTTAAACGTCAAGTGAGCTTAAATAAAGAGCATCAGATGAAGAGTTTGATTATCTCGAGGGACAAAATTGCTTCAGAAATATGTCAAAAAGAAAATCATCTTAAATAATGATCTTATTATAGGGAAGACTTTCTAGTGACTCCTTTAAGTAAAATAAGACCAGTTTGAGAAATGATCAGAAGTAGATCACTTGAGATATTGATGTTTGTGTGGAAGCTTTGGTTTCTCAGAAGTCTCCGTTTAGCAGTGGTCCATCACTTTCAGTTGGTCCTAAGGGACATATTGTTTCAAGTTTATGTTTGAGTATGAAGCAACTCAAGTTAAGAAGCATGGTTGTGTACTATCCTACTTTCAGGATGTAAGTCAACCACCCTAAGGGTATGTCGTCATCCAAGACTCTGTTGAGCAGGGGAAGTTATTTTCAATGGTAGTATTCTGTTGAACAGAAGTAAAGTATCAGAATCTGATTACCCTAAGGGGAAGAGGCATGAGAATACTCCATTGAGTAAGAGTTCAGTCAATTTGAGGCAATCACATCGAGAAATCTATTTAGAATTTATTCAACCTAGGGCAGTTACATCGAGACTCGATAAATCTCTCCAAGAAATTTGTAATCAGAGACAATTTTTTTCATGACTCAAGACATTAGGGCAGGCCACCTCATATTGTATTGTGGAACGTATATTCTATTCCTTTGTTCAGCATTTTCTTTCAGAGATCCTACACAAAAGGGTGTCCCTTATCCATATTCACAAAGCAGCTCAAGCAAATTTTGTCATGAAAGACAATTGTCAAAGAAATCAAGCTAAAAGCGACATGACGATCACCTTGGACTGGCTAACATTGCAAGAGTCATCCTCATCCCCTGCAGATGTTCCAAGTATACTTCCCGATAGTAGAGAAAACTGGGGCATCTAAGGTTTTTTGTGCGGATCAGCACACATATTCAGCATGGTTCCCTAGTAGCCGTGTAATCTTGGGGCACTCAGAGTCTTCATATAATTCAATGTATGCATGAGCAATTCACCAGCAAAGTAAACTTGGGGTATTTGAGAGGTTTTACGTGGTTCAACATGTAATCCCCACATAATTGTCCTCTAATCTCCAGTAGAGAAGTAAATCGGGGAACTCGAAGACGTCTGCGTCCATCTCCTGGTCCCCAAGTGGTCTAAAATGCAACTCCTCAACATATTTGTATACATTCTACCATCCCTAAGCAATCGTGGATGTAGAGAAGTCAGATCAGATCACTTCCTCCGCATCAAGTTATAATTCAATCCCCAGTGAAGGTTCTGTTGGTATTTGGTACCATAGCTTTCCAATGCCAATCTGTATTAGTATCTCCAAACAATGGGCAATGGGTCCTGTTGTACCCCAAAATTTGCCCTCCCATTTCCTCAACATTTTCTCATCACAAGACCCTTGGAGCTCAAGATCAAGTTAGGGTTTGCTCTGCTCAAGACTCCTCCTTGCACTGTTGACCCAAATTAGGGTTTGAGTTTGCACAAAGATGTTTTGACCTAAAAGGCCCAAGATGACTTTCATGCTTCATGTTGGACTCACAAGTTTATCCATACCAAGTTTCAAGCCTTGATTCTAATCTTTGCCCAGTCAATTGGACTGTTGACCTAGAAATCAGCTGTATTGGGGGAAAAGTCAACTGTGGTCAATTGACAGTCAAACCTCATGATTTTTGACCCACATCAACATTATGAAGTCATATGGACCATTTGGTCAAGTTTGGATCACAAATCCACAAGAAATTTGATCAGATCACCAAAAGGGCAAAATGGTCATTTTTAGGGTTTTGACTGCACAAAGGCAATTTTTGACCTAGCCAATGGCAAACCAAGCTCACATATGGGCTCAAGGACTCAATGACATGGTCTTGACATGTTCAACAAGTTCAAAAGATCGCAAATGCACAGGATTGACAGATGAATTTTCCAGTCAACTGAGCAAAATTTGATTGTATACTGAAAAGTCAAACTTTGACTTTTTGGTCAAAATCAAGTGTCAAGATTCATTTTTCATCAAGACATGTCAAATTATGAAACTTGTTCATCAAGAAATCAAAAATTACAAATTAGGGTTTAAAATGAAGAATTTTCATAACTTAGAAATTTTCTAAGTTATGAAAATTCCTAATTTTTTCCTAACTTTGTCCCATCTTTTCATCAAGATACATTTGGATTCAAACAAAACACAAAACATGAAAGTTATAGTCCATTGCAAAATCTACAACTTTGATTCAAAAAGTTTCCTCAAAAGAAGCTTGTAGCTCAAGTTATGATTTTTGGAATAAGGGTGCAAAACAATCTTAACTTAGAAATTTTTTGACCTATTTTAGGCAGGATTTTTGCCTAACTTCATGACCACTTTTCACATGCTTCCACTTGGAATTTCAACTTGAATTACAAAGATGGATTGTAGTACACATTCCAAGCTTTCCAAATTGTCCAAGAACTTCTCAAACACCCTTGTGGTTAGGGAGAATCGAATTGGCAAAGTTGGGCAAAAGTCACTTTTGTGCTTGACCAACTGCATGTTCATAACTTAGGTATTTTTGAAATCAGCTTGTACAAGCTAGATTACAGGCCTCTAATCCTTCTTAAACTCAATAATTGAATGCCAATCCATTGTGTTCTAGCATTATTTTGTGCATTTGGTCATTACATGAAGAATTAAGCCATAATTAGAAAAAGCATTTTATCTATTCTTGTAAAGTTACACTTTATGTCAAGTTTACAATCCAAGAGGTACAAAGAAAATCTATGAGGCACAAAGGTATGGACATATCCCACTGATCAAGAGCAAACTTTGCAGCATATTTGAGGGGCCTAGAGGAGCCTGTAACAGGACTTGGCATTTTTGACTTAAGAAAGAAGAAAACTTGCATAACTAACGACAACTCACATTCCTGTCAAGCCAAGCCTAAACAAACTTCTTGAACACTTTCCATTTGATCCAACTGACCTGAAACACGAGCCAACCACCTTCAATACCTCCCCAAACACAGAAACACCATTTTGCGGCACAAAACAGGGCATCCTTGCAGATTGAGTGGCCCAACTCAGTTTGCTCGTGCGTTTTGGCCAAAGCTGGTTCATACACACTCCCTACCATCCATACAAACTATCCGAAGCCCTAGCTACAGACTGTAACACCTCTAACCAAGTTCACCATTTTCATTTTTTCAGTTGTGTAGGTTAACTTCCATAACTCGTTTCAGTTAGTTCCAAAGCAAGCTAGATGTTGGAGGAGCATCCCTGGACCTCAAGCAAGCTATACAAGTCCTCACATTGCATTGGAAGTACCTCCATTGTTGCACACGATTCAAGCTGAACAGGTACGTTTTTTAACTTCTATCTCTCTATCCAGGCATAGTTAGGCTTAAGTTTGTGAAGAAAGCATGTTCTAATCATAGCCCTGAAGCCATCCATATAGTTACTTTTCATTTATATTGCGTGTGCTAAGAGTATTTTGAACCTGAACATTAGGAAAAAGTTAGGTCAGGAATTGGGGGAGAAGAAATTCTCTCTCATTTCTGAGAGTTAGATCAAGTTCTTTATATGTATGGATTCGTGATTTGATGCCCTACATTTTTGATGTTATAAGTTTTTGTTAAAAGTCAAAGGATCAAGAGATAGCAGGGACAATGGAAAACGCGCGCTTTTTTTGTGTTTGAAGGTGCTGGAGGTTGAAGACAACCACCTTTGGGTTGGGCCTGTTTTGCTTTTCTGTTTACACCACTTTTTCACACATACACCCCCCTGGCCCATTGTATGATATACTTGTCATTTTTGATTTTGATTTTATATTTTTATCCAAACATGAAAAAACACTAAAATTATTTTTCTCACATTTTTTGCATTTTATTTGGATTTTATTTGTTTTATTTTGAACTTGTACATAAATAAACAAAATACCCTTTTTTTATTCAAAATACAAAAATAATACAAAATACATTTTTATTTTCTGATTTTATTTTATTTTATCTTTTGAAAACATTTTATAAAAAATATACTTTTTTTGTAAATAATAAATATTTTATTTTTGTACATATTTAATACATTTAATACATAATATATATACTTATATATTTATTAGAATATTTAGGATAAAAACATAAAAATAATACATTTTTATTTTTATTAATATTTGATCTCAAAAATACTTTTTTACAATATACTTCCTTTTATTTATTTTTTGTACATAATTAATAAATATTGTATATGATGAATAATAAATACTATTTATTTGCAAAAATTAGGGTTTTGCCCTAAACATGAAAATATCCAAAATCACCCCTTTTTCATTATTTTTATTTCACTTGTAAATAATTATATACACTTACACAAACACATTTACACATACACATTTACTTATTCCTATACATTGATACATTTTACATTTGCGAATTGATTCGATTTGGTTGTAAATATTGGGATACCACTCTCCTATTAAAGTCTCATCCCCATTTGGACATTTGTACCCCCATTCCCATGATTACTTTGTAATAATTTAGGACTTTTAATTCCGCACTTTAAAGCTTTCTAAATATGCCATGATAGACTTAGGGTTTTGTATCCAAAAATCAACCAAACAAATAGCTTGACCTAATTCAAAGATAAAAAAGCATGAAAATGGACAACACCAATCACACTTGCACCCCTAGGGTACTCCACTTGTTGCCTTCAATAATGGGCCATGTTGCATGTTAGGTGTTTTTGGCAAAACAAAACAATATCCAATGATCATAGTCCCTCGATGACGCTTTCGAAAGTTGCCTAAAAAATGATCAAGTCCCTTAAAGGAAAAGTTGCCAAAGACACTTGGCACCATTGCAATCATGGTCTAAACGATGACCCGCGCCTGTCCCGTTAACATCCTAACACAAGATTGTCCACCAAATACAATGGTGGAACAAAATTGTTAAAAGGGTTAAAACATAGGAAAAACCTTTGAGTAAATTTAGGGGTAGACAAAACTCTTAGTTACTTGATCAAACTTGCAAAAACACTTGCCTACTTTTCAAAACACAACACACTTTCAAACAACTTTCAAAAACATTGAAAACTTTTCATAAGATATACACCTTTGTATACATCCAAACATGGATCATTACAAAGGTTGCCACAACAAATGGCCTCTTTTTTGAAAAAAAATTTCAAACCCACACACAAAGCACCATTTCAAACAATTGAAAATCAAGGCAAGTTGATCTAATCAAGTAACTAAGAGCCCATGGATAACCATGGATAGAAAGGGTGCTAATACCTTCCCTTTCTATAATCTACCCCCCGAACCCAAGAAAACATCTCAAAGGTTTTTGCTGTGCTTTTTAACCTTTCCTTAGGATAAAATAAAAAGTCGGTGGCGACTCTTGCTCAACCGAAACATTTGCGAAAACAAACGCAAAACCTCAAGTCAGTTCTCCCACCGTATCACAGAACTGGCGACTCTGCTGGGGATAAACTTAAAAGTGGGGTTACCTTAGGATTAGATCATTTACATGTTTTCAATTGATTGCTTTGTTTGCTTTTATATTTGTGGGCTTTGCATCGGAGTTTCATAGATCCTAACCCGGATCTGGGGAATACCCTTTTAGGTAGCATAAGTTGTGAGGGACCTGTCCGGCGTAGACCGACATGGGTGAAACAGTGGCTACGTTGGTGTGACACCTTAGTCTGTACCGATATCCCTTGTGTTGCAACAAGGGGAATATGGATCATCTAAGGAGTCATTAAACACCAACCGACCTTAGAACCCTAAGTTGACCAAACTTGGCCATAGAACAGTAGCAGTATGCTACACTCATTGAGGCTAAACTCTCGCGATGGTTCTGGCCGCAAGAAAAGATTGCGATGCTGGAGTTATGACCGATTGAGGGTAGTCAATGATATTGAGATCCTCTAGAACCCGGTTACTTTTGGTAGGACAGGTCTTAACCAACAAAACTGAAAGAGGGTAATACCTAAACTTCATGCTGGCCTAAACCCTAAGGGTTGTCTTGTGTGACTTGTGTGCCTTATCATGCTTGCCTTTATGAATACTTGTGGTGTGCTTTACCATAACATCATACCATCATACCATTGCATGCATCCTGCATAAGGACTGACCCATTTCAAAGACAAGAGGGTTTCATCTTTGCTCTGTTTTGTAGGACATCATGATGCCCGTGCGTAGGAATACTATTCGGCTCAACTTTGTTCAACCACCTACTTTGCTCAAGGATCTGGTTGGCAGGATTCCAAACACTACTTCCTTCATCAAGAGGCATGGTTCTCTCCTTGGTTTAGCCACTTCAAAGTGGGACCAACAACTGATGAGTGTCCTGACCCAGTTTTATGATCCCCTGTACCATTGCTTCACTTTTCAAGACTTCCAGCTGGTCCCTACCCTGGAAGAATTCTCTGATTTACTTGGTATCCCTGTTTTGGAACAAACTCCATTCACTGGTTGGGAGAAGACTCTTAGGCCTGAAGAGATTGCTGCAGTCTTTCCCTTGACCAAAGAAGAGGTAATGGCTAACTGGGAAACTAGAAGTGGAGTTAAGGGCTTTTTGGCTAAATTTCTGGTTGGCAAGGCTAATAGTTTCTGGAATGACTTAGACTTCAAGGCGTACGAAGACATCCTGGCTCTCTTATTCTATGGTCTAGTATTGTTTACAAATCCTGATAACTTTGTCAATATCAATGCCATAAGTATCTTCATGTCTCGGAACCCTGTACCCACTCTCTTGGGTGATATCCTGCAACAGCTCTATGCTCGTACTGCCCGAAGACGGGGAACTCTGTGGTGTTGTGCTCCTTTGTTAGTGAGGTGGTTTATTTCGCATCTCCCTAAGTTCGTGCTGAAGAATGAAGAAGGAAAAGGCTGGGCTCATAGGTTAATGTCTCTCACTGATAGTGACATCATTTGGACTCTCAGGGGATTGGATGAAGTAGCCATTATTGATCGTTGCGGAGAATATCCTAATGTTCCATTGATTGGTACCCAGGGAGGAATCTCTTATAATCCATGCTTAGCTCTCCGTCAGTTTGGAAGAGCCAGAAGAGCAGGGCCTCATGAGATGTTGGTGCCTCACGTCAGTTTTGAGTTTCAGGTAGACAGTGACGAGCTGCACCGTAGATTCATCAAGGCTTGGGACAGAATTCACAAAGCTGACCCACATGAGTTGGGACCGAAGACTTCTCTACCTATGAAACCCTACTGCAGATGGGTATGCATACGTGCTCAGAAGTTAGGTATGCCATACGAAGCTGTCAGGCCTATCATTCTTGAATCTCCTGATGAAGACGGGGTTCCTCCAACTGTCCTCCCTCCTCAGATACCCACTGATGTTGATACACTAAAGAGATCTTGTGCGCAGCTACAGGAAGAACGGGATTTTTATCGGGAAAAGTTCAACGAACAGGAACAAAAGATCCAGAAGCTGACTAAGCAATTGGAGGAGGAGCGGATCCTGAATGACTATATCCGTACTGAGAAGAGGATGCCATGGGAGCACTGATGGGCTTGAGATGTTTCTTTTACAGCTTTTATTTCCTTTTCAGTATTTTCATTCTTGTAATGCCTAAGGGCAAATTGTTGAACAATTTAAAGTTTGAATCTAATGAAGTGTGTTTCCCTTTTGTCTACAAAGTTGAATCCCGATTGTCTTTGAAAATATAAATCATAAGCATCTCATTGCATCATATACATAACAGGTACCCTTCTTCTACAGGTTGCTTAATCTTCTTCGCTGTTTATTATAGCACTCAATCATCATGTCTTCTGAGCCTACTACCGAACAAGCTATCAAGGCCCTCCAGGCCCAGAACGGCCAGTTTCAAGAGCTGGTCATGAGCTTAGCCCAGGGTCAACAGGAGTTGAAGACTCTTCTCTTGAAGAAGAAGAAGAATAAGAGGACTGCGCTGTTCAACACTGGACGGAGGTTTGGGAATACACTACATAATGAGGCTGATCAGGCTACTTCCTCTACAGAGAAAGACAGTCCCCAAGGGGGAAGGGCTCCTAGTCCTATGGTCTCCGACAACGAGACGGATTACAATGATGAACAGTACCCTCCTGCTGAAGACAGGTACAAGCAACTAGAGGACCGTTTAAGTGCCATGGAGATTCAAAGTGTGTCGGGGCTGGATTTTGGAGATCTAGGTTTATCTTCTGGGGTGGTGATCCCACACAAGTTCAAGGCGCCTGCCTTTGCGAAGTACGACGGGGCTTCCTGTCCTAAGCTGCATCTCAGATCATATGTAAGGAAGATCCAACCTTACACTGCAGATAAGAACCTTTGGATCCATTTCTTCCAGGATAGCCTTTCAGGGGGTCAACTCGAATGGTTCTATCAGCTGGATGGAGCCAGTATCCGAAAATGGGAGGACTTGGCTATTGCATTTTATAGACAGTATCAGTACAATTCTGACCTCGCTCCCACGCGTACCCAACTCCAGGGTATGTCACTGGGGACGGGCGAAGGATTCAAGGAGTATGCACAAAAGTGGAGAGACCTGGCTGGCAGGGTGCAGCCACCGCTGACGGATCGTGAGCTTGTCGACATGTTTTTGGGGACCCTGTCCGGTCCATTCTTCAACCATCTGATTGGTAATTATTTTGTTGGGTTTACAGATTTGATCTTGATTGGTGAGAGAATAGAAGCTAGTATCAAGTCGGGGAAGATACAGAAAGGTGCCTCTTCGAGTACTGAAAAGAAGCCCTTCAAGAAGGAAGTCAGTGCTGTTTATGGTCCCAGAAGACAAATTAAACCAGAACGCCTCCAAACTGTCAATGCGCTGGTAATTTCAAAGCATGCTGCTGCTCCTCAGCAGTATAATCAACCAAGGGGTGAAAGACCCAAAAGATAGTATGAAATTCTGGCTGCAGATACTCAATGTCACGTTCAATGTTATGACACCGTATCTGACTTACTATATGACAATAAATACAAAAGCAATAAAGAACACAGTCAATTGTTTACCCAGTTCAGTGTGCAACAACACCTACTCTGGGGGCTACCAAGCCAGGGAGGAAATCCACTATAAGAGATTTTAATTCAGGAATAAACCAACCAGTTTATCTCCTTCACTTAAGACCTACCCAATGCAATTCCAATCTAAGTACAACTTAAACCTGAGTTCCTACTCACTCCCCCTCAATCACAACAGTGATACATAAACCAATTTGACTTAAGAATTGATGAAGACACTCTTCAAAGACAAACACTTGATTAAGCTTCACAGCTTTTTAATCAAGCAACACAATCACTCTTGCTTCACAGCTTTGAGTGATGTACACAACTAACTTGACTCTGCTTCACAGCTTTAGTCAAGGAACATTCAAACACTCTTGCTTCAAAGCTTAGAGTGCTACACAACCCTTACAATTTGAAACCTATTCCAAGGCACTTATCACAATGATAATTGCTTGGAGTACAATAAACAAATCTATACAGATTACAAATGATCTTCTAATCAATAAAAGCCATCCTTGAAAAACAGCAGCTTTGTTGAATATATAGCAGCTGCAACTTCAGTTAGGGTTTCCAAAAACCTAGGGTTAATTCCGTTTTGACCTAAAGATCAGGTCACAGGACTTTATTAACCAGGTTAGGGTTGAGCTAGGTTACCCCTCAGAAAACGCAGGATTCTGTTCAGAAAGGACTGAGTTATTTCCTGAAAAAACTCAGACTTATCCAATCCTGCAATCCTGTTAGTTCAGAACAGGATGTCATAACATCTGTTATGACATCTGAGAAAACCTGTCTACTGATTTAGCAAAATGTGATCATTTTGCAAAAATGCTCAGATACACACTTATAAACATCAGTATTTGAATTACAATATTTTTCTGCAAAGGTACCTAATGAGTCAGTACAAACTGAACTAGAATGTTATGACATCAGTCATGACATTCACACATACACTTGGGATTTACCAAAAATGAAAGCCAATACCTAAACACCTACAAACTCCCCCTTTGGCAGATTTTTGGCTAAAGACCCTAAACAATCAGAGATAGATAGCAGCAGAAATAAGTGACAGCAGAAAAATAGAATGTCAAGTACTAATTAAGTAAGTACCAAAATATTCTCCCCCTCTTTAGCCACAAATGGGCCAAAGATACATGTTCAGAAAATTATACAGTTATCCAAAACAAAATAATAAGATCAGCAGCAGAAAACAACAGAATACACTTCCAAACTCCACCAGATATCAGCAACACCACCAAACAGCAATCAACCTTCAAGCACTGTCATCAGACTCAGAGGAGCTAGTTTCTTCAATGTTGAGATGTCCTTCAGCTTCTACACCTTCTTCCCTTCTGCTTTCTTCAGCTTCCTCCTTTTCTAGCCTGGCAATTAGAATTTCTAGGGTCCTTTTTCTAGCATCCAGCTCTTTGCAAGTTTCTTTTAAAACAGCTATGACATCTGATGTCTTGGACTGGGTCTTTACAGACGATGTCTCAGCTGATGTTATGACAATGTCTGGAGCATGAGATCCCTGAAACAGTTTGTAGTGCAGGCCAAGGGTAGGAGCTCTTTTGCAGACTGTATCTCTTGCCACAAGGATATCAGGGTATTGTGCAAGAATGATTCCACAAAGGAGGGAGGGAAAGGCAATTGGTCCTTTGACAGCATAACTGCCAGCATGCTTTAAAGTTTGTTCAAAGATGTACCTCCCATAGTCAAAAGCAGTCTTGGTTCCCACAGCATAGATAAATCTCCCCAATCCTGTGGAGATAGTTGATTTGTGATTTGTAGGCACCCAGTTGGCTGCACCTATTTTATGCAAGATGGCAAATTTCATGCTGAGTTTACTAGCATTCAGCTTCCCTTTCAAGGGCCAGCACTTTACTTGCCTGGTTGTGATGGTTAGACAAACTTCATTGTCAGTTGCCTCTAGATTAGGACAGTCCTTATTTGTTCTTCCAAGAAACTTGTTGATTTCTGATGGAGAGAACTTGACCCTTCTTCCTCTAACAAACACACTTTCAAAGTCAGCTGACCTTCCATCAGCACAATCATTTGACAAGTTCACTACAAACTCCTTGACCAGATTTTCGTAACATTTGTTAAACTTTATCACTGTCTTCATTAGCCCAGCATTCTTGATCAGATCCATGATGTCTTTGCACTCCAAGGCATCATTGTTGAGTTCTCTCTCTAAGGCTATTCTTTTTAAGCAAACATACTTCCATCTGTTTGCATTGTCAGGATGATGAAAAGAGATGTTGTCTGTTGGCACTTCAGGCACTCTAGCAATCTTGCTGGAGGGGAGCTTCCTTCTGATGGGAGTTTCTTCAATATCAATATCAAATTCTGATTCCTCATCAGAATCAGAAGTTTCAGGTTCTTTACTTTTCTTAGAGATTGGTTGTCTAGCAGTATGCACCTGGGCCTTCTTCCCTTTTGTCTGAATACTTTTCTCAGCCATGCCTTCAGCCTTGGATTTCTTAGCATCAGGTTTATCATTCTGACTACTCTTTCTTTTCATCAATCTCCTAGCTATACTATGGTTCACATTAGCAATCAGTTCATTATCTGAGTAATCTTCATCCACATCAATGATAGGTGGATTAGCAGCCTTTTCAGAGGGGTTCTGAATGTTGTCTTTTGGTGTCACAACATTCTCAGTGACATCTACATTTTCAGAACCTTCCACATTTGGACTTTCTGATTGATTTAAAGGGATAGAAATCCCCGGTACAGATTGGTTGCCACTCAGTATACTAGTAACCAGCCTAGAAATAGCTTGGTGTACTTGACTGATCCTTCTCTATTAGGTACAGAAGACGAAGGATGAGAAGAATTACCAGAGGCTGTAGCTTGAGCTCTTCCTGCATGTCTGGTTCTGAGCTTTTTGACTCTGGCTGGGTCAGTTGCCATCTCCCTGAGAGGAGTGACCTCAAGAACTTCAGATTCTATGCATGTAGTGATTGCCCTAGAATCTTGGTCAGATGATGACGATGATGAGGAAGACGAAGTCGCCATGGTTGAAGACGATGTATGAGACATTTTGATTGACTTTGAGTAATGGTAGCAGTTTGAGAAAAATCTTTGATTTGGAGGAGGAAACAGGTTGCAAGGAACTGAGAGGTAGGGGATAAAAGGGAGTCTCTTCAACTTCTTAAAGCTTTTGAAGGAATTGTGAAAGAATATGATTAACCCACTAAATATAGACTTAATAAAATTAATCCCTTCAACCCTTGTTTTAAGCAAAATTAATTGCTATAATTTCTCATGTTGGTGAATACCCAACCTGCCCCTCAAATTTTCAAGTTTATTTCCAACAAGAGTCTTGGTAGAAGAATCAGTCAGCTGAAGCTTAGAGAAACTATGTTCCAGTTTAAATGACTTCTTCTCTTCAAAGTCAATAGGATTCAAGGAAATGTTGATTGTTTTCAGATTGTCACAACACAATGTCACAACATCTTGTGTAACATTGTACTCAGGGAGCATCTGTTTTGACCAGATGTTTTGAGAACAGAATTTATTTGACTTGTTATTTCCAACATCCTTGTCAAGATGACTTAAGGTTCTGACAACACATTCTTCTTCAAGTTTATTTGCCACATCACAGATATTATCAACCTGTAGTTTTGGAGTTCTTCTGACAGCTTCCATAGAAATAGCTCTTTTCATTCTTCTTAGATGAAGGAGACCAAGCTTATGCTGCCACAGTTTCATCTCTTTTTCTTCTTTGATGATTTGACACACAGTGGAGATAACAGTGTTCTCAGGCTGCCACACGTAACAGTTATCTTTGGATTTGATTCCTCTCATTACAACTTCTAGTTTTTCATTAATTACTAGACATTCAGATCTTGAGAAGTTGACCTTGAATCCTAGATCACATAATTGACTGATACTAATGAGATTAGCAGTCAACCCTTTTACCAGCAGTACTTTATTCAGACTTGGAACACCAGGGCAGTCCAAATTGCCAACTCCTTTGACTTCACCTTTAGCACCATCTCCAAAGGTCACAAAACTGGTGGTGTGAGGCATAACATTATTGAGGAGATTTTTTAATCCAGTCATGTGTCTGGAACATCCACTGTCAAAGTACCAATCTTCCTTTGTAGAGACCCTCATGGAAGTGTGAGCTATCAGTGCAGTAGCCTTTTTCTTCCATTGAGGAGCATGTGGTACCTTTTTAGACTTAGGTTTGATACCTGAGTTCTGATTAAGGTATCCATGTAATCTGAAGCAGAAGGGCTTTATGTGACCATATCTCCCACAATGATGACATTTCCATCTTTGGTACCTTTTCTTCATATGTCTCTGTTCCTGATGTTGAGAGTTGTGTTGAGACATCCGTTTTGACATTTGCTTACCAGTACCAGATATCTTTGCTTCCATAAATCCTAATCTAGATTTATTTCCCACATTTTGTCCAACCTGAAGGATCTCTTCCAATTTGTCTGTTCCATTGGTCAACATCTTGACAGATTTGGTCATTTGATTCAGTTGTGAGTTCAGCAATTGAACTTCTCCTTCTAGATGACTTATAGTTTCAAGATTTGCCCTTTTTTCAGCCTCCAGCTTTATAATGAGTTTTGATTGTTTCTCATTCTGCACACAGACTTCAGCACTTCTGATACACAATTTCTTGTAGGTATCAGCCAGTTCTTCAAATGTCACTTCTTCATCACTAGTGTCACTTTCAGAAGTACAAACACTAGTTAGGGCAGTAACTAGTTTGGCAGATTCTTCTTCAGAATTACTTTCTGAATCATAGTCAGACCAAGTAACAGTCATTCCTTTCTTTTGTTTCTTAAGAAAGGTAGGACATTCAGCTCGAATATGTCCAAATCCTTCACATCCATGGCATTGAATACCTCTGCCTTGGTTTCCCTTATCTTCTGACCTTGGTCTTCTGCTGGAACTGTCAATGTCAGAGGGAATGTTATGAACATTAGACCTTGACTTTGGGTCCATTCTTTTGATGAGCCTGTTGAACTGTCTTCCAAGCATGGCAATAGCTTCTGATATGTTTTCTTCTTCATCCTCCTTGTATTCAACATCAGTGTTGGATACAAGTGCTATGCTTTTGTTCTTCTTGTCACCATTCTCAGTGATTCCCATCTCAAAAGTCTGAAGAGACCCAATAAGTTCATCCACTTTCAACTTGCTAATGTCCTGGGCTTCCTCTATGGCAGTTACCTTCATTGCAAATCTTTTAGGCAAGGATCTGAGAATCTTCCTCACCAGTTTTTCTTCTGACATCTTTTCTCCCAGTGCTCCTGAGGTGTTGGCAATCTCCAAGATGTTCATGTGAAACTCATGAATGGTTTCATCTTCCATCATTTTTAGATTCTCAAATTTGGTAGTCAACATCTGAAGCCTTGACATTTTTACTTTGGAAGTGCCCTCATGAGTAGTTTTGAGAGTGTCCCAAACTTCCTTGGCCAGTTCATATTGATGTACTAGTCTGAAAATGTTTCTATCAATTCCATTGAACAAGGCATTTAAAGCTTTTGAATTTCCCAGAGCTAACTCATCTTCTTCTTTACTCCAATATTCCTCAGGCTTCAGACTGATTGTCCCATCTCTCTCAGTTATGGTGGGATGAATCCATCCTTTGTCAGCAGCTCTCCAAGCCTTTTTGTCCAGAGATTTTAGGAAGGCAAACATACGAGGTTTCCAGTAGTCATAATTGGTTCCGTCCAGAATGGGTGGTCTATTTCCAAAAACTCCTTCTTTGTCCATAGTGCCAGAAAGTGATATCCCTAGATCTCACCCAGTAATACAGGCAGGGTGCCTGCTCTGATGCCAATTGAAATTCTGGCTGCAGATACTCAATGTCACGTTCAATGTTATGACACCGTATCTGACTTACTATATGACAGTAAATACAAAAGCAATAAAGAACACAATCAATTGTTTACCCAGTTTAGTGTGCAACAACACCTACTCTGGGGGCTACCAAGCCAGGGAGGAAATCCACTATAAGAGATTTTAATTCAGGAATAAACCAACCAGTTTATCTCCTTCACTTAAGACCTACCCAATGTAATTCCAATCTAAGTACAACTTAAACCTGAGTTCCTACTCACTCCCCCTCAATCACAGCAGTGATACATAAACCAATTTGACTTAAGAATTGATGAAGACACTCTTCAAAGACAAACACTTGATTAAGCTTCACAGCTTTTTAATCAAGCAACACAATCACTCTTGCTTCACAGCTTTGAGTGATGTACACAACTAACTTGACTCTACTTCACAGCTTTAGTCAAGGAACATTCAAACACTCTTGCTTCAAAGCTTAGAGTGCTACACAACCCTTACAATTTGAAACCTATTCCAAGGCACTTATCACAATGATAATTGCTTGGAGTACAATAAACAAATCTATACAGATTATAAATGATCTTCTAATCAATAAAAGCCATCCTTGAAAAACAGCAGCTCTGTTGAATATATAGCAGCTGCAACTTCAGTTAGGGTTTCCAAAAACCTAGGGTTAATTCCGTTTTGACCTAAAGATCAGGTCACAGGACTTTATTAACCAGGTTAGGGTTGAGCTAGGTTACCCCTCAGAAAACGCAGGATTCTGTTCAGAAAGGACTGAGTTATTTCCTGAAAAAACTCAGACTTATCCAATCCTGCAATCCTGTTAGTTCAGAACAGGATGTCATAACATCTGTTATGACATCTGAGAAAACCTGTCTACTGATTTAGCAAAATGTGATCATTTTGCAAAAATGCTCAGATACACACTTATAAACATCAGTATTTGAATTACAATATTTTTCTGCAAAGGTACCTAATGAGTCAGTACAAACTGAACTAGAATGTTATGACATCAGTCATGGCATTCACACATACACTTGGGATTTACCAAAAATGCAAGCCAATACCTAAACACCTACATAGTACACTCGACTCAGCATGACCCTGTCTCAGATTTTGCCGCAACTACTGTCAACCAATCTGGTAACTGTCAAAGAAGCTCTGAAGGTAGTGAACACAGCTTCTCCAAAGTACAACCCCAACGCCCGTTGCGCTTATCACTCTGATAGCCCGGGGCATACTACGGATGATTGCTGGGCTCTGAGGAATAAGGTTCAGGACCTTATTGATGCTAAAGAAATACAGTTTGAGGCGCCCGAAAGGCCCAATGTTGTGACTGCTCCCATGCCCCAGCATGGAGTGAATGCTGTGGAAGAAGACCGGTATGTAGCCTCCGTGGAAGAGATTGTTACTCCGTTGATGACTGTCAAAAGGAACCTGTTGCTAGCCGGATTATTTTCGGGTTGAAGTAAAAGTTGCCTTCTATGTGCTGTTTCACCTGTTGGTTGTCCTTTGCTGAAATCAGGTATCCAAAGCCTGATGGATAGCAAAGAAATCTTGTTCGAGAAGATTGTTGTTCCTGCTACCCCTGCTGAAGAAGTTTCTATTGTCACTATTTTCAACAAACCCCCTAAGGCCCCTTCAAAGAAGCCTGTCAAAATCATGTCCACTCAGAAGATTGCTCCTATCATCATCACTGTTCCGGGGCCTCTCCCCTATTCATCCGACAAAGATGTCCCATGGCACTATGGGGAAGATGTTTATGTGCTTGGAGTTAAGCAAGAGTTTGATACTAGTACAGGCGTCAGTAACATCATCGGGCCTGCCAAAGTTACTCGCAGTGGTAGGCTGTTCTCACCAGATATTGCGCCACCAGCTATTCAGAAACCTCTTGTCATTTCACCTACAAGTGTGCCTGCTTCCCTTCCTAATCAAGTTCATGTTTCTACCCCTGTTGCCGAGTCATCTGACGCTCGGGGCAAAGGGATTGCTACTGATTTGCCTGCCCTGACGGAGGCACCAAAGACAACCAATGTTGAGGCTTCCCAACAAGAGATGGAATATATTCTCAAGATCATTAAGAAAAGTGATTTCAATGTAGTTGAGCAGTTGGGGCACACCCCATCAAATATTTCTATGCTATCACTGTTGTTGTGTTCAGAGGCCCATGCCAAGGCCCTGATTTCCTTCCTGAAGACGGCCCATGTGCCACAAGAAACGTCTGCTGATCAATTTACCGATTGTATGGCCAACTTGACTGCTGATAATGGTTTGGGCTTCTCTGACGCCGATCTAACTGCCAAAGGAAAGAACCATAACGACGCCCTGCATGTCTCCATTGAATGCAGGGGCACTACTCTTGCCCATGTGTTGGTAGACACCGGTTCTTCATTGAACGTATTACCCAAGAAGGCCCTAGACAGGTTGGATTGTGAGGGTTTGGAGCTCGGGCCTAGTAACATTGTTGTCCGAGCCTTTGACGGTTCTAAAAGGATGGTACATGGCAAAGTTGACATTCCAATCAGGGCTGGTTCTCAAGTTTTTGATTCTACTTTCTATGTGATGGATATCCGACCATCCTATTCTTATTTGTTGGGTCGTCCATGGATCCACAAGGCTGGAGCTGTGACCTCCACACTACATCAGAAGCTGAAGTACCCGGTCAGGGGGAAAATTGTGACAGTTCAGGGGGAAGAAGAATATATGGTCATCCACCTCAACTCGTTCCGGTACATAGAGATGGATGGGGAGTTCATTGAGACCCCCTTTCAACACTTTGAAGAGGTGCCTCAGACACTGGCATCAGCTGAGACTGTGACTATTGAAGACCCTCCTTTGAAGATGGCTTCCTTAAAGGATGCCCGGGCTGTGATTGAGAAGGGTGAGTGCGCAAACTGGGGCCGACTTCCTGACTTTACTCCGAAGACTAACAAGTTTGGACTGGGTTTCACTGCAGAAGCTCAGAGGGATGTTCGTAAGGCAAGAATTGGAAAACCTCCTGTGTTCATCGCCAACCAAGGAGTAAATGCTATTGAAGACGACGTGGAGGAATCTGAATTCGACAGCTGGATCTACCCAACAACCGACGATGGACCAAGCAACTGGACTGCGAAAGACTTCACACCTATTACTTTTGTCACTCAGTAATGAACTCTTTTGTTTTGAATTTGTAACAAACAATATGTTGAAACTTTTATGGCTCGGTGTCCTACCCGGGGCACCGTGGCTTCATTTGTGAGGGCTTTTGTGTGTCATTTTCATATATCATCAATAAAAACATTGGACGTTTGTTGCATTTCAAAATCTTGCGCTCCTTTTATTTATTTATTATATATTGCAAAACAGCTATATTTACACACACTCACTTATACAGGTTCCAATCCACTCTGGATCTCACTGGTAACGACTCTGCTACTGCCAGTTATGACTTCGAAAATCTGATCAACTTAGCCGAAGACGAAGGTGAAGATGATTGCGAAGTGCCTGGAGAACTTGCAAGACTGCTACTCCAGGAAGAGAGGGCCATTCAGCCACATGAAGAGCCAGTGGAAACGATAAATCTGGGTACTGAGACAGACATAAAGGAAGTCAAGATTGGTGCCAATCTAGAGCTCAGTGTGAAACAACGGTTGATTCAGTTGCTGCATGACTATGTGGAAATCTTTTCCTGGTCTTACGAAGACATGTCGGGGTTGGACACCGACATTGTGGTTCATCATCTGCCTACCAAGGAAGAATGCCCTCCGGTAAAACAGAAGGTCTGCCGTATGCGTCCAGAAATGTCCGAGAAAATCAAAGCTGAGGTTATGAAACAATTTGATGCCGGGTTTCTAGCAGTGACTTCTTACCCTCAGTGGGTTGCCAACGTGGTTCCAGTGCCAAAGAAGGATGGTAAGATCCAAATGTGTGTTGATTACAGGGATTTGAACAGGGCGAGCCCTAAGGATAATTTCCCTCTGCCTCATATCGACGTTCTGGTTGACAATACTGCTCAACATAAAGTATTCTCCTTCATGGACGGCTTCTCCAGTTATAATCAGATCAAGATGGCTCCTAAAGACATGGAGAAGACCACCTTTGTTACTCAGTGGGGCACCTTTTGCTACAAGGTCATGCCTTTTGGGTTGAAAAATGTTGGGGCAACCTACCAACGTGCCATGGTCGCTTTATTTCATGATATGATCCACCATGAGATTGAAGTGTATGTTGATGATATGATTGCAAGGTCCCAAACTGAGGAGGAACACCTTGACCATCTACGGAAGCTGTTTGACCGTCTGAAGTTGTACAAGCTGAGGTTGAACCCAAACAAGTGCACCTTCGGGGTGAGATCTGGAAAATTGCTAGGCTTCATTGTAAGCGACAAAGGCATTCAAGTGGACCCTGCCAAAGTGAAATCCATACAAGAGATGCCAACTCCCAAGACAGAGAAAGAAGTCAGAGGCTTTCTAGGACGATTGAACTACATTGCCTGATTCATCTCGCATCTAACTGCTACCTGTGAACCAATCTTCAAGCTGCTGAAGAAAGATCAAGTAGTACGTTAGAATGATGAATGTCAGGCCGCTTTCGAAAGAATCAAAGAGTATCTCCAAGAACCACCCATTCTTATGCCACCGGTTTAAGGGAGACCTCTAATCTTATACTTGACAGTACTTGACAACTCAATGGGGTGTGTGCTGGGGCAGCATGACGAGTCTGGCCGAAAAGAGCACGCTATTTATTACCTTAGCAAAAAGTTTACCGACTGTGAGACCCGGTACTCATTGCTCGAGAAAACTTGTTGCGCTTTGGTATGGGCTGCTCGCCGGCTGAGACAGTATATGTTGACTCACACTACTCTGTTGATTTCAAAAATGGATCCAATCAAGTACATATTCGAAAATCCCGCCTTGTCCGGAAGAATAGCAAGATGGCAAATGATCTTGACGGAATACGACATCCAGTACACGACTCAGAAAGCAATCAAGGGAAGTGTATTGGAATACCATTTGGCACACCAGGCAGTGGACGATTACCAGTCGATGAACTTTGAATTTCCAGATGAGGATATTATGGTGGTGACTGATTGTGAAGTACCTGGACCGGATGAAGGACCTGAGGAAGGATCCCGATGGTCTATGCACTTTGACGGAGCCTCGAACGCTTTGGGTAATGGTATCGGCACTGTGATCATATCCGCTAAAGGCACTCATACTCCACTTACCGCCCGATCATGTTTCAACTGCACCAACAATATGGCAGAGTATGAGGCATGTATCATGGGTCTTCAAGCTGCAATCGACCTAAGGATCAAGTTTATGAGTGTCTTCGGATATTCCGCTCTCGTGATCAATCAGATCAAAGGCGAGTGGGATACGAAACACCCAAATCTTATTCCTTACAAGAAGTATGTATTGACATTGATCCCCCATTTCGAAGAGATAACTTTTTAGCACTTCCCAAGAGAGGAGAATCAGTTGGCGGACGCGTTAGCTACGATGTCTTCCATGTTCAAAGTCAAATGGGATAACGAGGCTCCCCGGATCATTATTTGGAAATTGGATGAACCTGCACATTGCTGCGATCTCGAGACCGAGGAGGTAACTGAAAAAACCTGGTATCATGAGGTGACGAGGTACTTGGAAGCTCAAGAATACCCCGAGGGTGCATCTGTTAATGACAAAAAGTTTCTGAGAAGGTTCGCGGCAAAATTCTTCCTCAGCAATGGCATTCTCTACAAGTGAAACCATGATTCAACCTTACTGCGTTGTGTGGATAAGACTGAAGCAGAAAAGATCATGGCAGAGCTACATGAAGGTACCTTCGGAACACATTCCAGTGGACATACCATGGCAAAGAAAATCCTTCGGGAAGGATATTTCTGGTCCACAATGGAAGCCGACTGTTACCAGCATTCTCAAACTTGTCATAAATGCCAGATCTATGCCTATAAGGTGCACATTCCTCCGGTTCCTCTGAACATCTTGACAGCACCTTGGCCTTTTGCAATGTGGGGCATTGATATGATCGGCGAAATCAGACCTACAGCATCCAACGGGCACTGCTTCATCCTGGTAGCGATTGATTACTTCACAAAGTGGGTTGAAGCAGCTTCCTACGCTACGGTAACCAAGAACGTCGTGGCACGGTTCATTCGACACAACCTGATCTGTCGATACGGTGTACCTGAGAGGATCATTACGGACAATGGTACCAATCTTAACAACAAGATGATCACTGAGCTCTGCGAGCAATTCAAGATACAGCACCACAACTCTTCACCTTACCGGCCGAAGATGAATGGGGCTGTAGAAGCAGCGAATAAGAACATCAAGAAAATTGTGAAGAAGATGACAGTGACCTACAAGGATTGGCACGAAATATTACCATTTTCTCTTCATGGGTACCGTACCTCAGCACGGACGTCGACAGGGGAAACTCTCTTTTCCTTGGTCTATGGCATGGAGGCAGTTTTGCCTATTGAAGTCCAGATACCCTCTCTCCGGATAATGAAGGATGCAGACTTGAGAGAAGATGACTGGATCCAGACTCGGCTTGATCAATTAAACCTAATTGACGAAAAAAGACTCACTGCTATTTGTCATGGTCAGACGTACCAAAAACGGATGATCAGGGCATTTAACAAAAAGGTCAAACGACAAGAGTATCAAGTTGGAGACCTGGTAATCAAGCGCATCATTCTTCCTCAAAGTGATCCCAGGGGAAAATGGACCCCTACGTACGAAGGGCCATTTGTGGTTAAACATATCTTCTCAGGAGGAGCTATGATTCTAACCACCATGGATGGTGACGACCTTCCTCACCCTGCGAATGCAGACATAGTAAAAAGATACTACGCATGAATTAAAGACCCGCTAGGTTGACACACCTAGGCAAAAATAAGGGCTTCCCGGCGAACCAAAAGGGTTCGGGCAAAAATAAGGGATGAAATGAAAAAAATCTGTACACCCGGCAAGCCAAAACCCTGAAAAGGCGGCTTGGGCAAAAATGGGTATCCCGGTGGACTGAAAACCCGAAAGGGCGGTCCAGGCAAAAGTTAGGGATAAAGCGTAATACTATGTCTCATTGGATCACCTTGCATCCAGAATTCGGCATCAACTATCGGGCTCAGATGACTCCAATCAATCAGCTTCATCTTCAACTAAGCAGTAGAGTGATGAGACGCTTGAAGACATAAAGGCGATAGTAGAGTTGGAACCCAGTGGGATTATTTTTCACATAGCTGTTTTGTTTCCTTTTCACAAAAATTGTATAAACTCTATTTTGCTCGGCGGCGTTCTCTTACTAGGACGTCAACCTCCTGTACATAAAACGCCTATTTACAGGCAAATTTGAAAATCAATACAAGTTCAATTTTTCAGACAAATTATCCATTGTTTTTCCTTTTTCTGTTTTATTTTGCGAAGAACGTCCAATGTTCATTTTTGATATATGCATTTGACATTAATTTCTAATCATGACTAGTTGCATGCGAAACAAAGGACTGATTACAGGTGACATCAGAAACAGGGGCAATTTAGAATTGTCTAAGCGATCTAGTTGCTTTGTCCACCAAGGTATCAAGGTAGGTTCGGCTGAAGAACGTAACCAAGTCACCTCGACTCCCCACAGAGTAAGACCAGATTCAGCAACACTCTCCTCAAGTAGAGTTGGTTTCCCATCAGCCCTGAAAAGGCACAATATTCCCCTAGCAAGTCAGCGGTACTCTCCCCAAGCCGAGTTAGTATACGTCCAGCCGTAGGAAATTGGGTATCCCCAGAAGATCTCACATTTCCCAGCGGAGTATAGGCATTCCTCAGCAAGCATCCCCGGCAGTCTTAGTATAAGATTGTTCCCCGGCGGAATACAGACACCCCAGTGGAACCATTCCCCAGTACAATCCAAAGTTTCCCCAGGGAAATGGAAGCTTATCCCCAGTAGATTCTGGAAGCTTATCACCTGCAGAGAACATACGTCTCTCCCCGACTTTATTCAAAGGTTATTTCCCCACCAGGGTATAACTGGGTTATCCTTAGCTAATTACCACGGAAAGATCATCCTCGGCGAAGTTCTTCCTATCCCCAACGGAGTTCATCAAATTCCCCAACATAACATATCAATGGAATCCCCAGCGGAGCTCTCATCAAAGCCTCAGCGAAGCATCTCTTCTCACGGAGTAATTCCCCGCAGAGTAATCTCTCCAACAAGTTTATTCCCCAACGGAGTCATCTTCTCCTACCGGTTTATTCTTGCGGCCGTCATCCCCAGCGGAAACGAAGAACTCCACTCTTCAACATCAGCCTAGGATTCCACAAACTCCCGACACTCGTCAAGGATTTATTTTCCTAGACGAAAATACATTCATAGACATTTCACATTTCATACATCCTGTTTACATACATGATAAAGTGCATACAACACTATCTCATTTTGAGCATCAGGACATCATGCATTTCATACATCATGACATTGCATACGCTGATGTTTTGCCTTTTCAGGAAAAGGTCAATCCAAAGATGATTACTATCAACTATCGCAATTCCAGATTCGATACCTGTATCCAGCCAGGGCATATTTGTGAGTGATTGATTGTAGATTCGATACCTGTATCTAGCCAGGGCATATCTGCATGAAGAGTTTGAAGATCAACCCCTTTAACAGGCCAGGAAATTATCTTTCATTCTCAGGTCAGAGGTTTACACCTGTATCCAGCCAGGAAAGCTATCTCTACCAACTTTTTGCAATTTCCAGATTCGATACCTGTATCCAGCCAGGGCATATCTGTAGACGATAATTTCTAGATTCGATACCTGTATCCAGCCAGGGCATATCTGTAGACGACTAATTCCAGATTCGATTCTTGTATCTATCCAGGGCATATTTGTGAGCGATTGATTGTAGATTCGATACCTGTACCTAGCCAGGGCATATCTGCATGAAGAGTTTGAATATCAACACCTGTAACAAGCCAGGAGACCATCTTCCTTTCTCAAAGAACGCAAGTTCTCGCTAAGGAATCTCTTACGCGATCAACACTTCCAAATGGCATCTATAAGCCCATTCCCGACAAGGTTCTGTCACGTCTCCAGATGGCATCTATAAGCCCATACTCCTATCCACCACACTTCCAAATGGCATCTATAAGCCCATTCCCGACATCACATTGCTGATACTCCACTATGCGAGTGCAAATTTCTGGGCACTTTAGTGTTCAATCATCTTCCACCTTCGGATCACGAAAGGCATGCAAGCCAATCTACATCCTTAGGTCTAAGAAGATTGAACAGGGGCAACTGTTGTACCCCAAAATTTTCCCTCCCATTTCCTCAACATTTTCTCATCACAAGACCCTTGGAGCTCAAGATCAAGTTAGGGTTTGCTCTGCTCAAGACTCCTCCTTGCACTGTTGACCCAAATTAGGGTTTGAGTTTGCACAAAGATGTTTTGACCTAAAAGGCCCAAGATGACTTTCATGATTCATGTTGGACTCACAAGTTTATCCATACCAAGTTTCAAGCCTTGATTCCAATCTTTGCCCAGTCAATTGGACTGTTGACCTAGAAATCAGTTGTATTGGGGGAAAAAGTCAACTGTGGTCAATTGACAGTCAAACCTCATGATTTTTGACCCACATCAACATTATGAACTCATATGGACCATTTGGTCAAGTTTGGATCACAAATCCACAAGAAATTTGATTAGATCACCAAAAGGGCAAAATGGTCATTTTTAGGGTTTTGACTGCACAAAGGCAATTTTTGACTGATTGACCTAGCCAATGGCAAACCAAGCTCAAATATGGGCTCAAGGACTCAATGACATGGTCTTGACATGTTCAACAAGTTCAAAAGATCCCAAATGCACAGGATTGACAGATGAATTTTCCAGTCAACTGAGCAAAATTTGACTGTATACTGAAAAGTCAAACTTTGACTTTTTGGTCAAAATCAAGTGTCAAGATTCATTTTTCATCAAGACATGTCAAATTATGAAACTTGTTCATCAAGAAATAAAAAATTACAAATTAGGGTTTAAAATGAAGAATTTTCATAACTTAGAAATTTTCTAAGTTATGAAAATTCCTAATTTTTTCCTAACTTTGTCCCATCTTTTCATCAAGATACATTTGTATTCAAACAAAACACAAAACATGAAAGTTATAGTCCATTTCAAAATCTACAACTTTGATTCACAAAGTTTCCTCAAAAGAAGCTTGTAGCTCAAGTTATGATATTTGGAATAAGGGTGCAAAACATTCTTAACTTAGAAATTTTTTGACCTATTTTAGGCAGGATTTTTGCCTAACTTCATGACCACTTTTCACATGCTTCCACTTGGAATTTCAACTTGCATTACAAAGATGGATTGTATTACACATTCCAAGCTTTCCAAATTGTCCAAGAACTTCTCAAACACCCTTGTGGTTAGGGAGAATCGAATTGGCAAAGTTGGGTAAAAGTCACTTTTGTGCTTGACCAAATGCATGTTCATAACTTAGGCATTTTTGAAATCAGCTTGTACAAGCTAGATTACAGGCCTCTAATCCTTCTTACACTCAATAATTGAATGCCAATTCATTGTGTTCTAGCATTATTTTGTGCATTTGGTCATTACATGAAGAATTAAGCCATAATTAGAAAAAGCATTTTATCTATTCTTGTAAAGTTACACTTTATGTCAAGTTTACAATCCAAGAGGTACAAAGCAAATCTATGAGGCACAAAGGTATGGACATATCCCACTGATCAAGAGCAAACTTTGCAGCATATTTGAGGGGCCTAGAGGAGCCTGTAACAGGACTTGGCATTTTTGACTTAAGAAAGAAGAAAACTTGCATAACTAACCACAACTCACATTCCTGTCAAGCCAAGCCTAAACAAACTTCTTGAACACTTTCCATTTGATCCAACTGACCTGAAACACGAGCCAACCACCTTCAATACCTCCCCAAACACAGAAACACCATTTTGCTGCACAAAACAGGGCACCCCTGCAGATTGAGTGGCCCAACTCAGTTTGCTCGTGCGTTTTGGCCAAAGCTGGTTCATACACACTCCCTACCATCCATACAAATTATCCCAAGCCCTAGCTACAGACTGTAACACCTCTAACCAAGTTCACCATTTTCATTTTTTCAGTTGTGCAGGTTAACTTCCATAGCTCGTTTCAGTTAGTTCCAAAGCAAGCTAGAGGTTGGAGAAGCATCCCTGGACCTCAAGCAAGCTATACAAGTCCTCATATTGCATTGGAAGTACCTCCATTGTTGCACACGATTCAAGCTGAACAGGTAAGTTTTTGAACTTCTATCTCTCTATCCAAGCATAGTTAGGCTTAAGTTTGTGAAGAAAGCATGTTCTAATCATAGCCCTGAAGCCATTCATATAGTTACTTTTCATTTATATTGCGTGTGCTAAGAGTATTTTGAACCTGAACATTAGGAAAAAGTTAGGTCAGGAATTGGGGGAGAAGAAATTCTCTCTCATTTCTGAGAGTTAGATCAAGTTCTTTATATGTATGGATTCGTGATTTGATGCCCTACATTTTTGATGTTATAAGTTTTT